>CM039468.1:13365012-13409212 GCA_022433065.1 Begonia loranthoides
CTCTTTCTCAATCTCTTTAATTCTCTCTTAACAGAAGCTTCCCCCACACGATTCATGCACCCACCCCTCTCTTTCTCAATCTCTTTAATTCTCTCTTAACAGAAGCTTCCCCCACACGATTCATGCACCCACCCCTCTCTTTCTCAATCTCTTTAATTCTCTCTTAACAGAAGCTTCCCCCACACGATTCATGCACCCACCCCTCTCTTTCTCAATCTCTTTAATTCTCTCTTAACAGAAGCTTCCCCCACACGATTCATGCACCCACCCCTCTCTTTCTCAATCTCTTTAATTCTCTCTTAACAGAAGCTTCCCCCACACGATTCATGCACCCACCCCTCTCTTTCTCAATCTCTTTAATTCTCTCTTAACAGAAGCTTCCCCCACACGATTCATGCACCCACCCATAAACCTAACCCTCATCCTATTCAGCCACTGCAAAAAGAAAGGACACGTGGGGAGACATTAGAAAACATTTGTCTCGCTATACACGTTCTTTGCAATTTATGTGGATTTTGGTTGAGTACACTCCACCAAAGCGCGTTGAAAAATTCAACTTTTGCATTTTCACGTGGGATCGATCGACATTACTGTCGACCGCTAATTCGGAATGTCGACCACTCAGCCGTGAATTCTTATTTTCCAATTTGAAGGTCGAGTGTTGCATGACCTCTCCTACTGCCTTTTTGTCTTTCTGGTCGACGACACTCAACCACATTGTAGACTGTACCATCAACCGCCACTCATATTTTTTTTGCCTCTGTAATTTTTTCCAGTTGAGGGTACCACGACCGATCACTCGAACGAAAAACCAACTTGAAATCTTTAATACATTTCGGTCAAGTTTCTCGACCGCTTCGTTGACCGAAAAACTTGGGAGCAATCTGTAATATTTAGCGGTCGACCAATTTCTCCATAGTCGACCGAAAAAGCCAACTTAACATTTCCCTTAACAGTTTATACTTTAATCTTTAACCAAAATTCTCACTTAACCAATTCTAATAATTCCATCAAATAAATCTTCAATAATCATTCAAATAATTCTATTACACCCAATGAATTTTTCAATTATCTTTATTTAATTTCGTTACAAAAAAATTTAGGTAGTATATTCCATAATAAAATCATCCCCAAAATCTCCAAAATTCACAATCATTAATATTCTTAGTCCAAACTTGATTTCGGGTATTACAATGACATTTAGAGAAAACCACTCAAATATTAATCTCTCATTTAAGTTAGAATTGATTTCATACATTCATAATAAAAATGTTATGGAAATCAAAACATTTTGTTACTATAGTTCAACACTTGACACAATGACATTAACTCAAATTTGGCATAATCCATTTTAATGGAATATGACAAACATATTAACTATGACAACTTTTGTCATTGTATCTTAATCAATTGAATAAACAATAATTTAATTATTTCATCTAATGGAAAATAATAAATTGATTGTTGAGTGTATTAAATAATTAATTCATAATTAATTATTTAATCTTCTTTGTTCATTTTTTTATTATTTGAATAATGATAAAAAGTGATGAATGGACCGATGGATCTATGTTTTAAGCTCCAATAATTTTTCGTTAATTAATATAAACTCTTTATATTAATTAATATAATTATTAAATCTAAAGTAATTCCACAATACTTAGAGTTGCACTCTCAAAAACTATAGAGTATATTTACTCAAAGTAATATCCATTTATATAGTCATGACATATGTATTAACTCTCCATTTAGATTCATAATAGAGTTAGCTTTATAATATGTTAACCTCTCATATTAAATCTTTATCCTTGACTACTATTAGTTCTTCATTGAATAATTAATTAATAATGATTATGCATTGTGCGCTAATTATTCGATCCGTGAACCAACAAACAAGGGAATCTATAGAAATGAATTTCACTATATCGATATTAACATTCCCAGCTATTCATTTTAGTTCACTCACAATATACAAGGTATACGAATCGTAACTCGCACAAAACTTTACCGCGTAAATCAAAGAATAAATTAAAATAAAATAAGGTTTGTTAAATAAAATGAATTAAGATCATGCATATATGACAATCATTTTGATAAAATTAATTGTTTTATATTTAACAGAAATTATCAGAAAAATATAATTTTATCTGGTCCAGTTTTCTATAATCATATTATATAAAACATATTTATCTTATGTCACTACATATATAATTGAGGTATGATTATATATTCTTAATGAGATAAACTATGTTTAAAACTATGAACTATTTGAAGATTCTATACCTCAAATATAAGTCATAGACTTATTTTGGTTATTACTCTTTATATTTTATCCCACATATATACAATATATATGTTAATATAAAGTTAACATAAATAACTAAGAAAGTTTCTATGAATTTTATAAAATATAATCTAAAATATTAGCATAATATTAGTCAATATAAATTTATTCATATATTAAAAATTTGTTTTATTAGACACATTACTCAAAAAATAAAAAACATAATCAACATTGATTTTCCACTTTCACTGTATTCACCAACTTAGAAATAAGGTTTAAACAATGGATAGTTTTCTACCCCTCATTTTAGTTGCTTATTTGAAAGAAATCATATATGTGGGATCTACTATAATTTTTTTTTTAATTTCTGTCTAAATCCCTCGTCCTCTAGTTGTACAACTTTCCTCGACCTCATTTCAAAAAAGTTACAATGATTAGAATTGAGAAAGAGTAACACGAGTCAACTTCTTTTCCAAAATTCAAAATTGAAGCCAAAACTTCGAATGATGAAACCACGCAGAAATTGGCAAGTGGTTGGGAGTTTTATCTCCTTATTCTCCACTCCCCAGAAATGGAACAGCTTCCGTACAATCTCACTCCTGAGTAGGATTCATGTGATGCATCTAAGAGGGGTGCTAAGTTCGGTTCAAATCGGTTTGATTTTAGAGTATATCTGCAACTGAACCGAAATATTTTGGTTTTGAAAAATCGGAACCAAAACTGAGGGAACAATTGGCTGGAAACGAACGAACCAAAATTTTTGATTCGGTTCGATTTCAGTTTAGTTTCATTTATACTCTCTATATAAATTAATAATTTTTTTTTAAATTTTACGTACCAAAATAATAGACGTTGAAAGTCAGTTTCGGTTCCACCTCTGGCTGTTGGATGAAACTCATAAGAGAGCGAATGAATTGATGGTCCTTGGATGAAATTCATAAGAGAGCAGACGAATTGATGGTAGTTTTATGAGAATTGAGGTATGTCTGACGCTAGTTGATGGATGCCCTTCAACTAATGCTTTCTTTCGTCAAAAAGGAGAATTTGGAGTAGGACGATCTACTATTTCAATGATGCTTTCCATTCTAAAATCAATAAAACAAGTAAACAAGTAGCTAGGCTGACCTTCTTGTAGAATCGTCGTAAATGGAAGAAATTCTTCTAGCCTGGAGAGACTATTGTGATTTCTATATCAAAAAATAAAATAAAAACTCCCTTGGCCCTAAGGCCTAAACGGAAGCGAATGAAGGGATGATAGTTGGATAAGAGAGTAGAAGAATTGATGGCCATTAGATGAAACTCATGAGAGATTGGACGAATTATTGGCCGCTGGATGAGCGGGTGGGAAGTCCTTTCATGATGGGGGATGTTTGAAGCTAGGTGATGGACGAGGTCATGTGCAAGGCACACAATATTTTAAATGGAAGCAGAAAAATTGATGGTTGTTGGATGAGAGAGAGGACGAATTGATGGCCGTTGGATGAGACTCATGAGAGATCAGACGAATTGTTGACTGTTGGATGAGTGGGTGGGACATACTTCAGTGATGGGGAACGTCCGACGCTAGGTGAGAGATGTCCTTCAAGAGCTGGGGATGTCCATCAACGATGAGTGCACACGTTTTTGGACGTCCTTCAGTGATAGGGGATGTTCGACGCGGGGTAGGGACGTCCTTCCAAAAGCTGAGGGACGTCCGTCAGCGATGAGCGTGCAAGTAATATGTTGAGTTCAGTTTGGTTTAGTTAGTAGCGGTTCTGAATATGCAAAACCAAATACCGAACCGATAAATTCGGTTATTACAAAATAGAACCGAAGTTCGGTTCTAGAGGTGTGTAAAACCGACCCAATGCAAACCGATTGATCTGTTTCGATTCAGTTCTTCAATTTTGATTCAGTTTTGAACACCCTTAACACAGCAGGCCGTGAGTAGAAAATTTTTAATAAATTAAATAGACAATGTTTGAAAATATGTTTTTTCAAAAATGGTGTACATTCTGAAAAGTTTTGATAAAATAAATAGACAATGTTTGGAAATCTGTATTTCAAAAATAGTGAATAATCTGATTAAAATTAGTTATTTGAAGATTATTTTATAAATATTAATGGAGTTTTGCAAATTTGAAATGTCACCACTCAAAGCAGGTCTAAACAGAAATAACGAGTCGAACGATCTGATTCTCAAAAAAGAACTAATCATCCAACTCAACTCTTATTTTCAATAGAAGATTTGAACCAAAATTAAAACTACAACCTATATAAAATGGGTCGAACTTCACATAGTGAGCACAAAATAATAATATTGTACAATAAATACATTCAAAGAAATACTTTGTGAGAAATAAAATATCAAATACTCAATATAATAATATAGAAAATGAATAGGTTGAAGAGTCATCATCTAAAGAAAGAAATAAAACACTTGAGAATGAAAGGAATAGAAAGCGAAAGTTTATTTGTAAAGATCTTAAACTATACTAAATGCATGAAAAAATTGGTTATATCATTTTATTTTAAAAACAGTAAACTAGTAAAGAGAAATGCAATGCAGATTTATATTGAAGAAAATTTTTTTAACCACTTTATAACCGTCTCCAAAAGCTATCGGTAGGGCAAGTTTTGAAAACATTACTACATACATAGGTAGCTGTATATAAAATAATGTCACCATTATTTTTAGTTGAAAACTACCTCAGTGAAAATAATGTCACTCACCGACTTTGCACATCATATACTCACAGTCGCTTTAGGGGACAAGAATGATTGTCTAAAGACCAGTCAACGCGTATCAAAATGTAACAAAAACACTTTGGTTAGGTTTAAAGATTCAAATACAAAGACCTGACATCATCACTATCCCATAACAATGTCGCTTGTACAAACAAAATATCTTCATGCAACAGAAAGTGTAAAGAAAACAAATAATCTAAAACATAAGCCCGAAATAGGTAGTGGTCCATCTAGAATATAGTATAAAATACCATGTATGTATAGAGTAAATGTATAAAATTAACACACATATAATATAACAAAATATCTTCATACAACAAAAAATGTAAAGAAGACAAATAATCTAAAACACAAGCCCGAAATAGCTAGTGGTCCATCTAGAATATAGTATAAAATACCATGTATGTACAGAGTAAATGTATAAAATTAACCCACATATAATATAAAAACTGACATGTTGTTAAACAAAATACATTGAATTTTATATGTGATATATTGCAAAATAAAGGGTTTTGAAAGCTATGATGCATATGCCAATATAGAAAAGAAACCCCGACCTCAATAACAGTTGTCTTTTCTACTAGCAAGAATAATGCTATATGGAATAAACTGAAAATTGGTCAACTTAAAATAAAACTGACATCAAAATCTCATGTAAAACACTAGAGATAATGCATGACTTGTACACCAAGAACTCAAACTGAAAAGAGCAATAATAGGCCATGAATCGGACAAACATCTCAACAGAATGGGCCCACGAGGAACCAAACAAGGCCCACAAACAGCTCCAAATAGAGGTTCAAGCAAATGGGCCAAGTAGGCCCAAGAATTGTTTGGCGTCGCGGCTTGTAAAATGGGGCATTACGGTGCCCAACAAGATCCCTACGCCATGGAGCCAATAGTGCAACACACCACGGCTTTGAACAAATGACGTACATGGACAACTGTGTGGACCAATGAGCTTATCAATCTTGATCGTTACAAAGGAAATTTAAATAGATTTTGGAAAGCCTTTAAATAGAGAAAGTAAATTAAAGATAAAGTTGCTAAAAGATTTAGTAGTTGTAGTTTTAATTTCTTTTAATTTTTAGCATTAGCCTCACAAAGAAAACACAAAGAAGGCAACTAAGCAGACAGTGCAATTTCAAAATTTTCACACTTGATCAATGTGGTGTATTTATATTTTATTATATATTTGCATAAAAATATGATAAGATTAAATGAGAAAGTAAAATAGAATGTTTAGAATGCTATTGTGATATATAATAAGGTTTTGAATTAAGTAGTTGATATTATTGTATATCTACTTTAACATTCGACACGGACGTTTCATTTCCTCCTCGAGTCAAACACCACACCATACCACCCATGTTTGGGCGGATCTGATTGCCCATTCGGACTGCAGAAAGTTCAGATAAAGCGTCAAAAGGAAGAGAAGACAAATCGATTAAAGGTAGTCAAAGCGCGCATCATGGATCGCCGTCCAAATGTTTAGGCAGCAGCCAAATGTCATTGCTTAAAAAGAATATATTTTATTAGTTTATAAAAATATTTGGGCAAATTAATGTATGGAAGCAGGTGTAGAATGGCGGGGCAGTGCAAAATGAATCCATTTTTAACACATGGGAAAATTTGCAGGGTGTGTTGGCCTAACTGTTATTTTTAATTTATTTTTGGGAAATTGCCTATATGTGAAATATAGATAGTTGCCTAATTTGGCCGTAGATAATTGCTGAAGAGCTAGCTGGTAGATGCATGAAATTGTTGACTATTACTTAATGTGACAGTAGGTTATGGTACGAACAATATTACACGTTAAGATAGTGTTTAGATAATTTGAGAGCATTATAAATTGTTACAAGTGTTTTCGTTAATGAAGTTTGTAAATGTTTGATTCTGGTTTTTTTTTTTTTTTTTCTTTACAGGGTTTAGGATTGAGTTCATAGCTATAATATTTTCAAAAGGTTTTGTGAGATTACTGTATAGATAATTTTTCATTTGGTTTTCGTATAGAGGTAGGCGAATATACATAGGAAAGAAAGATTAGTGACTTGTGCCAACAAAGGGATTATTTTTCTTTTCTTGAGGGTGATAAGAAGGTTGAAGGTGATGCTGCAAATCTTTTTTTTTTTGTTTTTTTATTCAATCTTGGTATACTTTAAAGAATTTGGATAGTTCTTCTTAATAAAAATGTTTCTTGGTGGTGTATGCGGATGTAGGACAAATTATCCAAACTACGTTCAATCGTGTTGTTTCGCTTGATTCTTTGGTTGTACATTCTGTTTGCTATTGGTCTGACGTGTTTTATTTTACAATTGGTGCAGTGAGTCTGAACGTCACTCCCAATTCAATCTTGATTTTCAGTTTTGGGGATTCTTGAAATGGTTAAATTCAAGGTTGACAAGTCCACCGACGAAAATAATTAGGAAAACACTTCTAGATCATCAGGGGCTAGCTCGAACAACAGTTGCAGTAGCCATTAAGAGTCTGTTGGTCATTGATAAAGTTAAAGCTGCTAAAGTGGAGTTAAAGGCTCATAGTGCAATCTTGTTAAGTCTCGATAATGAAGTGCTAAGAGAGATAACATAAGAAAAATTGACATTATCAATTTGGTTAAAATTAGAAGTCCTATATATGAAAAGGTTTCTAACTAATTGTCTATATTTGAAAAAGAAACTATATACTCCGACCATGGAAGACTCAAAAGAGAAGATGAAACATTTATATGATTTTAATAAAATCTTATTAGATTTGAACAACATTGGAGTCAAAAATTCTTAAAAAGATCAAACAATAATTATTTCAAGCTTCCTACAGAAGGCATATGAGCATTTTGTTGACACCATGCTCTATGGAAAGGAGGCTCTTACTATGGCTGAAGTAAAGGTAGCTTTAAACTCTAAAGAGCTGCATAAACGAAATGATGTTAAGGAGAATTTGGATGGAGAGGGATTGACTGCTAAAGGCCAACCATAGAAAAGAGAAGACAAAAATTTTAGAGGAAAATCTAGATCTAAATCCAAACAAGGAAGTAAGTGTTTTTTCTGCCATAAAGAAGGTCATTATAAAAAGGTCTGTCATGAGCAAAAAAAGAATCTTGCAGAAAAGAAATATGATAAAGGAGATGTCTCTATTATCACTGATGGTTACGAGTCATCAAATGTTTTGGTGGCTTTAAAATAAAAAACTGGTGAGCAATGGGTATTGGACTCCATATGCTCCTTCCACATGACATCTCGAAAGGAATGGTTACAAAATTTTCACAAGACTGTTGATGGAAAAATACTCTTTGAAAATAATAAGTCCTATCAAATTGAGAGAGGAGGTTCAATTCAAATTAAGATGCATGATGATTGTGTTAGCACAATTCAAGAGGTCAGGTATGTACTATTAGGCTAATAGACTTTAGGCTTGTTTGTTTTGATGATGAGTGATTTATTTGTTGATAAGTTGTTTATGAATTGAATGAGATTTATATATTTATCATTATGTTTATATTTGATCTTCATTGGAAATACCCCTTAATAAGGGTATTTATGCTTACTAATATGTTGTCTAAGTCTATGTAGTTAAAGGATAGATCATTTAGACTTGGATACTTCAGAATGTGCAAAATATGGAGTAGAGGTTGATTGAGCGGTTGACTAGTTTGCATCCGAGGCAGAACACCAGAAGAGCGGTCGATTGGAGAAGAACAGAGGTCGACCAAAAAAATGACCGATTGCTTAACATATGCTGAAGTATAGAAGAGCGGTTGACCGGAATGAATGGCGGTCGACCTGAAATTTGACAGAGTAGAGACAGTTCCTGAGTTGCACTGAAGCAGTCGACCGAAGCGAAGGAAGAGGTTGATTGGATGCCCAATAGCTTCAAAGTAATGGTCAGGAAGTGGTCAACCAGAAATGTTAAGTGGTCGACCACTGAGCATTTTAATCCATAACGAAGTGCTGCCAAATTCATATGAGATTTCTCCTCAAAAAATGAGTGCACAGCCCTAACTCTCTCTATCCCTTCACTGAGATTTTATATCTTAAGAGTTAGACTTCTAAATTATAATCTTTCAATTCCTCAATTGTATTCTGACAACAATTAAGGGTGACGCCCCGTAATAGTCAAAGAGAAAATGGTGACGTCCTAGAATAGTCTGTAAGAGCTTGATTGACAACCATGAAGTTTAATTAACAATAATCGAGAAGGTTATTAGGTTAAGGAATCTTCAAGGGGGGACCTTGAATCACAGACATACGTGGGTTTGCTGAACCGCTTTACCAAATTTGTGTCGATTTCTATCCCTTAACTCCTCTTTATTTGATATGTGTAGTATGCATATTTGTGATAACTCACTTAGAGATTAGAATTATAATATCATATGAAATAATTAAAACGCCTAATTCACCCTCCCTCATGTATATATCAGTCCTTCATGTACCTTAGCTGAAACAAAATTTGTTATCTATCAAAATGTTAGATACTAAAGGCTACTAAGTTAAAATAGACCCTGGTATTTTGAAGATTTCTAAAAAAATAATGACTATTATGAAGGGTGAACTTCATAATGCTCTATACATTCTTAAAGGAACAACTATAGTTGGTGAAGCAAGCACAGTAACTAAAGAAATGAAAGATAAAATTGAAATGTGACATTTGTGTCTAGGATATGTTACCGAGAATACATGAATTACAGAAGAAAAATGTGTTTGGTAATTATCACATTTCAAGTATAAAATTTTGTGAAAATTGCATGCTCGCTAAGAGCAGTAGGGTTAAATTCACCAAGGCCTTTCACACATCACAGGATGTGTTGGTCTACATACATTTTGTGTTCGACTACTGAGTCGTTTGAGTCAAGAGTGTTTTATCTCGTTGACTGCTAGGTCTTTCAAGATTATTTGTTATTGAGTTTTCGATGATAGTTGGCTGGTGTCATTGACTACTCTTTGGTCTTGATTGACCGAAGCTGGATCCCGTTCACTGTTGTTGAATCTTGGATGATTGTTGGTGTCTTATCGACTACTGTGAGGTCTCGGTTGACCGTTGTCATGTCTTATTGACACTGGGTGGTCCCGGTTGACTGTCATTGAGTTTTGTTAATGGTTGGGTGGTCCTAGTTGACCTTGATCATTTTTTATTGACTCTAGTTGTATATCTTTGACTACTAAGTCGTTTAGTTGGGCGTGTTGTATTCCATTGACCATCACCGTATCTTGTTGACCGGTGGGTCTTTTTGGTTGTCTGTTAAGGTATTTGATCTACCTCGATTATGTCTTGGTTGACCATAGGGGTGTTCAAAATCGAACTGAAACCAGTGAACCAAACTGAAACCGATCAATTCAATTCGGTTCGGATCGATTTTGAATTCCCCAGAACCGATCTTCGGTTCTATATGGTAGGAACCGAAATTATTGGTTTGCTTTTCAATTTGGCTTATTCATAACAGACTAGCCGAATCGAACCGATAAATTTACAATTTTTATTAAAAAAACTCGGTTTGCAGTTTGGTTTAGGGCTAATATTAAGAAATTATTTAATAAACTGTTATTCGTTCAAAACTCAAGTCTCACAATTGTCTAAAATTTAAATTATTTGATTGATATTTAAATAATAATTGAATTATTGACTAATTAGCTATTAAATTGTACTAATTAGTAATAAAATTATTATCTAATTAGTAATAAAATTATTGAATTATACTAATTAATTATTCAATTAGTAGTTTATACCTAATCAGTAAATATATTAATGAATTATACTAATTAATTATTAAATAGATTGATTGATTATTACTTGATTGAATTTTATATTTCTTTCCATTCGAGTAAATGTTTGTTTTGGCTTTTAATTATTTTTGCTAAATTTATATGGGTAAAAAATAAATTTATATTTACATATAAAATTATAATATATATATTATTTTCTATAATGAGTAGAACCGAAACCGAACCGAAACTGAACAAAAAATTTCGGTTTAGTTTTGATTCTTAAATGGTTTGGTTTCGGTTCTTAAATGGTTACGTTTCGATTCTATTTTTTACAAACCGAAAAAAATCAGTTGGGTTTCGGTTCGACCCTAAAACCGAACTGAACCGACTTTTGCACTGTAATATCTAAAAAATTTCTATTTACTAAATGTAAATTTATGTATGCAAAATATATTGTTAATAGTAATGTGTTCGGAAATAATGGTATTTGAATTGTGTTTGCTGAAATTCTCTTAAATGGTCTAAATTATGAAGGATTGTGTTATGGCTTAAGGAAAAGTAGAGTTTTAAATGGTTGTCGACTAGTATGTTGGTTGATTGACCAGTTTTGAACAAACCAGAGTTTGGAAAGCTCTTGGGTGGTTTCGTGGTCGACCGGAAATATGGTGGTCAACCAAAAACAGGGCAGATTGGATTATGTGGTTCTCCGGCTGTTTTGCGGTCGATCGACAGGAAGAAATTGGTCGACTGATTTTATGAAGAAAACACAATATTTAGCCTCTAGTAGATTTGCAATCGACCGGTCATTGAAAGATGGTCTATTAGTAAGATGAAAAGTCATAAAATTTGAGTTTTGATTGGTTTGAATTGAGGGTGTTGTACCTAGTCACGACTAGGAAAAGTCCACCGCCTACTTATGGTTGTAGGAAGTAGTGGTGTCGCCAGCCTGCCCACTCGGCTCGGTACTGTAGCGATCCGAGCTCGGCTCGGATCGCTACAGTACCGAGCGGGCTCAGCTCCGGCCTGGTAGACGGGCCGAGCCGAGCCCGAGCACCCGGGCTCGCGAGCTCGGCGAGCCTGCCTGGCGGGCTGGCTCGCGAGCCTGGCGGGCTGGCCCGGCTAGCCAGCAGGCGAGCCAGCCCGCCAGATGTTCATTGTGAGCCCGAGCTCACGACTCGGGGAGACGGGATCCCACGACGACGGGGAGACGGGATCCCTCTGGCCTGAGCTGACGAGTCGCGACGACGGGGATGGAGCTCGCGACGACGGGGACAGAGCTCGCGTGAAGGACCGGGCTCGCGACGACGAGGACAGAGTTGGGACGACGAGGACGACGAGGACTGCGTCAATGGCGATCGCCGGCAAGACAGAGCTCACCGACTCTGTCCCGACGTCGCGAACTCCCGACGCAGAGAAGCCTTCGCGAACTCCCGACGCAGAGAAGCCTTCGCGAACTCGCGACGTCGCGAACTCCCGACGTCGCGACTCTGTCCTTCGCCGCTTCTCTGTCCTGACGTCGCGACTCTGTCCCGACGCAGAGAAGCCTTCGCCGCTTCTCTGTGAGATTTCTCACAGAGAAGCAACGGTCTTCAGACCGTTGGCGAGCAGGCGAGGGGCGATGGCAACGGTCTCTAGACCGTTGCCTGGAGCGCACTGGAGGTGAGCTCCCTCCCTGTGGCGAGCTACCTCACTGGCAGTGAGTCACTGCCAAATGCCAACGGACCGTTGGCAACGGTTGGAAAATTTTCCAACGGTTGGAAAAATTTTTTTCTATATATACTCCTCATTATCTCTCAAATTTTTCATCCCAACTTTCTCACATTCTCTCAATCTTTTCACAAATTTTTCTCTTTTTCTCTCAATATCTCCTTCTCAATTGCTTAATCTCTCCATCATTCTCCCAATTTCAAAGGTATATTTTATTTTTATAATTTTAATTTTTTTAATTTAATGTGTATTACAAAACAACTAATTTTTTTTTTTGCAATTTTTGTAGGACTCGTATTCGGGGAGGAGGTGATCACAATTCACAACAATTGCATACTATTGTTGCGTAATTGGTGTGCGGTATCATTTTATTTATTAATTGTTTCGTAGTAGTCAATTTTTTTAATCATGGATCCTCGTGATTTTTTGATTGACACTTTTAATGACATTAACGATGATATTGAAGAAATTAGGGAAGATAATCTCACAATTGCAATTGATCAATCATCGGCACATGCATCCACATCGTCACCTAGAAAAAAAAGAAGTAAAACATCGGAGGTATGGAATAATTTTGAAATAAAAGATATTAAAATTGGTGGAAAAATAGAAAGTAGAGCACAATGTAAATATTGTATTAAACATTATGCATACGTATTCGGTAGTTCTACTAGCACACTTGGTAGGCATTATGAAAAATGTCACGCTAACAAGCAAGTGAAAGACCCTACACAAACACTCATAAATGCTAGTGGCAGTGGCAATTTTATGTATTCACATAATAAAATGAGAGAAGGAGTAGCAAAATATATATCACAATCTGAAGCACCTTTATCTATGTTTGATAGCGAGTTATTTGAAAATTTTATGAAAGAGTATATTAATCCTAGTTTTAGACAAGTCCCTAGAAGTACGACGCGAAGTGATATTATTAAAATGTATAATCATATGAAAAATGAATTAATTGAGTTTTTTTCAAATGCTCCGTCTATGTCTATTTGTATTACTTCTGATTTATGGAGTGCACCTAATGCTTTAGGATATATTGTCGTAACTTCTCATTTTATTGATGACTCTTGGCAATTAAATAAAAGAATATTAGGATTTCGTAGTTGTGAATATCCACATAGTGGCGTTACCATTTATAGATATATTGTTGGAATTTTGCAAGAATATGCTATTAGAGATAGAATTTTTAGTATTACGCTAGATAATGCTGCTGCTAACGATGTTGCAATTTTTGAATTTAAAAGGTTATTTCAATTAGATACGGCTCATAATACTCTTTTTTATATGAGATGTGTTTGTCATATTTTAAATTTAGTTGTTCGAGATGGCATGTCACATATTTCGCTACATATTGAATCTATTCGATCTGCAATTTCTTTTATTACTTCATCTAATACGCGACAACAAGAATATAAAGAATATTGTAAAATTGCTCAACTTAAACCAAGAAAATTAAAAACCGATGTAGATACAAGGTGGAATTCGACTTATTTAATGTTAGAAAATGCTAAGCCATATTGGTTAGTTATTTGTGCTTATATTAGTGAAAAAACAAAATGTATTACTCTTGATCATAATAGTTGCGATATTGCTAATTTATTTCTTGATTTTTTAAAACCATTTTATGAAGCTACAAATAAATGTTCGGGAATTTATTATCCCACTACTCATCTTGTTCTCCCAATTTTTATAAAATTAACTGGTACTTTTCAAATATTTAAACAAAGAAACGAATTTTGTGCATTAATTGAAAAAATGGAAAAAAAATTTAAAAAATATTGGCTTAACATACCTCATATTTTTTGTTTTGCATGCATAATGCATCCTAGATTTAAATTAGATGGAGTGCGTATAATGCTTGATAGAATTTCTTCTAATTTAGGTATTTGTTCTTCAATTAATGGTGCTCAATTAAGAAATGAAATTGATAATTTATTTTCTTCTTATGAAATTAAATATTCTAATAATCGTTCAATTCCTTCATATGATATGCATGCTAGTTCTAGTAGTGGTGCTTATGGTGGAGATCCACAAGATTTTATGTATGATATATTTAAGCAAATAGTTAGCAATATTCATTCTTATAATTCACAAAGAAATGAACTCGATATTTATTTTAACACCTACCATAACATTTCTTGCCCCGAGGATTTTGATATTTTGGCTTGGTGGAAAGTCAACTCTATTTCATTTCCTATTCTTTCTAGAATGGCACGTGATCTACTAACACCTCCGGTCTCTACAGTAGCATCGGAGTCTGCTTTTAGTGCAGGTGGACGTGTGTACGATGATAAACGAGGAAGACTTGCACCAGAAATCGTTGAGGCACTCATTTGCATGAAGGATTGGAACGACGCTGTGACGAGAGATCAACAACGAGAAGATGACATAGTTGAAGAATTCAAAAATTTGGACGTCGAAGACTAAATTTTTATTTAAATTTGAAATTGTAATTTTCATTTTCATATATTTTCTTTATCTTGTAAGTTGTGATTTGAAATTGTAATTTATATTTGAAATTGTAATTTTCATTTTCATTTTGAAATTGTAATAAAAATATTTATTCAATTTAATAAAAATATTTATTCAATTAAATTATTAATTATAGTATTTTTACATTATAATAAATTATTATAATAATAAATGATACCGCACACCAATTACGAAACAATAGTATGCAACAATAGTATGCAATAGTATGCAACAATAGTATTTATCAATTACGAAACATTATATAAGATATTATTATTTATGTATATTTGGCTCGTTAGGCTCGGCTCGTTAAGGCTCGTTAGGCTCGCTCGGCTCGTTAAGGCTCGGCTCGTTAGGCTCGGCAGGCTCGTTAGGCTCGGCTCGTTAGGCTCGGCTCGTTAGGCTCGGCTCGTTAAGCTCGGCTCGTTAGGCTCGGCAGGCTCGTTAGGCTCGGCTCGTTAAGCTCGGCAGGCTCGACGAGCCAGACTTTTTCAGGCTCGGCCGGCTCGGCTCGGCTCGTTAGCCACCTCTAGTAGGAAGAAAGTTAAATACTCCATAAGTTAAAGATAATGGCTGAGTTAAAATTGAAAGAATGTATCTCCGTTAAAGGCTCTCCATAAGGTTTTCTTCCCTCCTCTGTGAAACTAGATATTCTTCATTGTTTGTATGAATTATATGACATTTTGGTAGTTATAATGGAGGAAAGAAGTATAAGATGAAGAAAAGGTTAAAATCGAGTGATTTAGATATTTGATATTTGTTGTTTATCTTCCCAAAATTTCTGAGTTAAACCAATTGGACATGTTATTAAGGATATCTCAAGGAAGAAATAGGTTTTGGAATTAATGGATTTGGTTGTTATAGAATTAATGGATTTGGTTAAGTATTGTGAAAGTTATGAATGGTTAAAGATAAGTGAAAATCGGAAGGAAACCCTAGAATGCATGTATAATGGATTGAATCTCTATAATGTGTTGTTAATATCACCTCATGAATGGGACACTAAATGGATAAATATTATGCACAATGATGATGAAGGTTGTGGATATTCAAAATTATGCATACTTTGGTAATATATGTGTGGAGTAGTTATTGATGGAAAGTTTATTGGTTTTGAAGGTATTGTGAGAAGATAACCTTGAGTGTTGAATTACACTAAAGATCTAATGTATACACATGTTTTTTTTTTACCATTGAGGTCTATATCACAAGATACTAAGCTTGCTTTGTTTATTTGCTTTGTAATGTTATATACTATAATGTTATGGTAGAATGTTAGAATAGAATATGTTAATAGTAATGTACTAAAGAGTTTGTGTCTGATGGTTGAATGAAATGCATACATGTCATGCATCATGATTTAGGAATTATATGAAACTATTTGCACGCATATACAATGGTAATGAAATTGAAATGGACTGAATAAATGTAAATAGGCATTGGAGGTTGGTGGGTTAGTAACAATCCTACTTGGGAGAATTACATGATGATGTATCTCATTCCTGGTCAGGATTGAGTGATGGTTCTGCCTAAGATGGACCATATGATGTATCTTTTCCCTTCGACTAATGATCTCCAACGTCTGGACTGTTATACGATTATAAGTGATGGACTGAAAGGAAATGCTATTTTCTTTTGTAATAATGCATAGCATAAGCATCACATTGACCATATTCAATTGAGCATTAGACTCATAGTAAAATCTTGTGATGTAGGTGAGGAGTTTGATCAAACCGAAGTAAACATAGAGTAATAGCAAAGACTACAGAGGGAGGAGCATAGCCACGTCGAGCTCTTATGTTACCCAGCGCTTTTTGATTGATGAGTTGTGACTTACCAAATTCTGAAAAGTTATGTAACTTGTAATGTATAAGGTTTAAAGTTAGGAAGGGTAAAGTATGTTAAGAATCTTTTTAATATTTCTAATGTTAAAAATGTATCTTTGAAGTGTGTTAATGATATGTGAATTGCTTCCGCTATCTTTCTTATTTTCTCTCACACGTTTTTTCAAATATATATATAGATGTTCAACAATAAAATATTCGATAATAGGAAATAATAAGTTAACAAAGATGATAAAGAAAAACAGGTCGTTACATGCACACCCTTAGTTGACCACACTATTTATTTCGTGGAGTTTGGGATTAGCGAACTTTACTCGACTTTATCAGCCATGTTCAATTTATAGTCTTGTTTTGTATTCTAGTCTAGGACTCGTATTCCGAGTTTTGATTTGGGATTTGATATTAGTTTGGTTCTAGTTTCCAACGTTCTCCTCGTTTGTTATGCTTGCATCCAATTGTGCCTATGGCTAGTCGGATGTGCCTTTCGTTCGTCATCGAGGTAGATATTATATACTTAGTTGTATTGCATCATTATGGTTTTCAAATTGTATTTTGTGGGTTGCCACATATGGAAACATGACGAAGACTGTTTGACAGCATGTTAGTTTTTATACTATGTATATACGTAAGTTTTACACGTTTACACGGGAAGTTGAGTCTTCTTGATACTTTGGACAGTTTTGGTGTCAAAGTATCATAAGTATATCCCTGATACCTCTTCTACCATGTGAAGATGTTTTTTTTTGCGCGGTGTGTGGACATGGGTAATAGTGTGGTGTTAACGTGCTCCTTGGATTTCGAATCCTTAAACCTGATTAGGGTATTTATTTTTGTGTATTGTCAGCGTTGACTGGTTCGCAGGCAACCTTTGTGAGGGGCTAGATATTTGAATCGCACTCATAGTATCTTCTTCTAGGCTCATGAGGCGTTGCCATCTTCGGACTGTCACCTTTATGTGTGTTTGTATTGGAGGGGTCATTGTGTGACCCTCATTTTGATTGATGAAAAATGATGGAGGTTTATTTTTTTATAGTTGGCTAGATATCCAGCAATGTTTTGATGATTGCCTTATCAGTGACTTATGGAGTTCATTTTGATGATGAAGCATGTTTTGAGGAATTATTTTAAAAATTCATGCACGGTTATGGTAACAAGTATGGGCATGGGCATGGACTCGAGTACAATATTTATTTGATCCTGGTTTTTGAAGAGAAAAGGTAAAAATAGTTTTACATGCACATTGCATTTAGTATAAGTTTCCTATTTAGTTAGTCAATCACTCTAACGACCCCTTCATCCCAGGTACAACTGTCGTGATCTGGTGTAGTGTCTGAGGTGCCATTGTTTCAAGTTTGTTTATGTTGTGGTATTTTCTAGCTGCCTAATGAGGATTTAGTTCATTGTTTTAGCTTTTGTTTGGTGTTGTTTCGTTTAATTTCTTGCACAATATTTTTCACTTTGCTTTTATTGTACTATCTTTGATTCTTGTTGATCCTTCTATGGACCCTAACCTTGGTTTTTAGTATTGAGCTTAATTTTATATTAAGACTTTCACTGACATCCTAGCCTTGGGCTAAGTGAATGGATCTTCTCCAAAAATTGGGTTGTTTCACTTGACATTTCTGTTAGACATGCCTCCGAGTGGTAACATAATCTACTACATAAGTCGAGTTTATATCTGCTGCAAAAGGTGTTAAAAAAGAAATGTGGCTAAAAGGGTCGTTGTCTGAATATGGTATAGATGGATCATACATTACTATTTACTGTGATAGCCAAACGCCATTCATCTTATAAGGAATCCAACATTTCATGGAAGAACTAAGCACATTGATGTGTGATTGTATTTCATTAGAGTGACTATTGAAGATGGAAGCATAATTGTGAAGAAAATTGCTTCTGAAGATAATTCTGTAGATGCTTTAACAAAGGTGTTGTCTATGAGACCCCAAAATTTTATATAAAATAAATTCCATGTGTAAATTTGAGTCAACAAGTCAAGGGTGAAATTTGGGTTCTCGGTGAATTATGAGATAATTGATGGATGAATTGGCAAATAACTAAAGGAGAACGAGTCTAGGGTTTTATCAGGAAAATAGAACCCATTCTCAGCTATGCGTTCACGAGCTAAGAAATATAGAGGAAAATAAAGGGACCCAAGAAAACGAAGGATCAGAGTGGGGAGGGAAGAGTTCCAACCGACAATTCGCGCTCTCGGAGTGTCAATCTGAAAAGTTTGTGGAGTGAACTAGCAGACAAAAATGGGCAGGTCTATATATTAAGAGAAGCACTCCAAGCTCCATACACAAAACCGAGAATGAAGGCGAACCCCTGTCGAATTCAATGCTCAATTCTATATACTATTTGTGAGCATTGTAATCCAACTCTCCTATCCCAAACTTGAGAATTACTTTGGGAGAGTTTTAACTAATTAGTTTGTGAGCTTTATTTTCCAAATTGTAATACCCTGACTTTTCATAACGGGATTTAATAAGAATAATTGGAAACTAATTTGGGGTATTTGGATAATTGAATATTTATCAAGGTATTACCAATGACGTAATCGATAGATTATGATTTAGGGAATTTATGGGATGATAATTATGATTAAAATGTAAGGATAATTAATGAGGAGATTAAAGTGGGAGAAGAGAAAGGCTGAACCACTTCAACTAAACCGGTTCATGTTGAAGGGTTGTTTGGTCTGGAAACCAACGGAAATGGGGAAATTGATTGGCATTTGGCCAATCTGAAGAGAAAGAGAGAAACTGAGAGAGGGAGTAGGAGACCGAGAGCGAGAGAGCAATCAAGAGAGGGTGTAAGGGAGCTCGGGAATTTGGGACGCCTTCCTCGCGGCGATGTGACTCTGTCCGGTGTACGTTCTAGTCCCGACGACGTGGGGATGACGAACCACGGGATGGCTAGGGGATGGATTCGTTCGAAAGAAACGAATAGAGAATTAAGCTCCCGTTGGCTACAATTTCTAGCTTTGGGTTGAGGTAAGTCATTTGTTTCTGTCCTAGCTATCGGTTGTGGATGATTCAGCATTTGGCAGGGGCGATTTGTAGGGACGAATTGATGAAGGATAGGGGTGAGCTGTGAAGGGCTGAATCGGTTCAGCTTGTGAACCGGTTCATGCTGGTTTGCTGGTTTGGTTTAGCTGAAAGGAGACAATGGTCGAGTGAAGAAAGAATGGCCCAACCATTTTTTGAAGCAGTGTAAGAGAGAGCAAGAAAGAGGGAGATTCGGGAGAAAGACAAAAGAGGGAGACGACAAGGGAGAACCGCGTGTCTGGATATCGCTGAGAAATCAGCATCCATCCTGAAATCATGGGATACGCATTTCATCCCTTTTAACCTAGCCATCTATGTATAAATACAGCGAGGGAGTGAGAGCGCCGCTGCATGTGAAATCAAAAGGAAATTGAGAGAAAGAGAAGGAAGATACTGTGAGGGAGAGCTTTCAGACGATTGTGCTTTATTCAACGAGGTTTCAACGTGAGGCCAAACTTCTGGGCATGGGAGCTCCCTGGTTTCTGGCCTCTGGTCCTTCCTAGGGTGTTCCACCTTTGGGTTGCCGTGGGAAGCTACGAAGGTGATGAATTCTTCCCTTGCCTGTATCTTGTACGTTATGTTTTCTGCATTTTAACATTTGAATGTTGTGATGAAAGGGTGATGAATGGGGGGCAGCGTGTTGGCAGTAGGTGCAGGGGGTTGTTGGAGTCAGATGATCTATGATTGGAAAATAAAGTTATTTTCCTCAGTTGCTCCTTGGTAAGTTGGAATTCTTTCCCTACTTTTGGATGTTCGGTTTCTGGTATGGTAGTTTGATATGGAGTTTACTGGAAAATGCCTTTGTTGATTCTTGTCGTTGTGTGTATGTTGGATGTACACTCTTTGGGTTTTATGCTCTGTGAACTATTGAGAGTAATATGCTCTATTTGTTATTAGTTTGCAAACATATTTGATTGGTGCTCTGTTATTGGCATTGGATTGTGTATGGTTGTTTGGTTGTTAGCTCTGTTATTTGGACTAGTGTTCTGTGAACTCTCTATGATAGACATTATAGATCACCTATTTTGGTATAGCTACTGCCTTAGTGTTCGATTGTGAAACATGATTATATGTTGTGTTTTGGTGTCGTTTGTGAAACTATGAATTATTATATGGAAAAAGGATTTATATGTTAATGGTTTGGAAATAATATCTTGTTAAATTAGTGTTAGCGGATTTGTTCGATGAAATATATGGATAATGCTCTTTGTTAGATGAAACTCTATTGTTTTGGATTCGGGTCACTAATTGGATTAATATATTCTGATATTGGATTAAATCATTGTACGTTTGTGACGATAAAGGAGTTAATTTTCTTCTCTTAAGGTGGATCATAAGGGCATTTTGGTTCTTTTGATTCAATCTTGGTATACTATAAAGAATTTGAATATTTCTTCTTAATAAAAGGGTTTCTTGGTGCTTGGATGTAGAACAAATTGTCTCAACCACTTTAAATCTCGTGTTGATTCATTGGTTGTATATTGTGTTTGCTTATTGGTAGGGTATGTTTTATTCTACATAGTTCCTCTTATCTCCATTTTTTCTCTCTCGTCTTCTCATTTTCGCTAGGTTTTTCTCCTCTCTATCAAAACTCTGGTTGTATTACTGGACTTGTAATTCCTTGGACTTGGACTGGTTCTGTTCTGAGCAGATAGTTGATTTCGGGTTGCTGTTTCAAAGGGTTGCACCCATCAACAGCTGAGCCTTCATCGAGCCGTCTTGGCTCTGTGCTATTGACAAATTGATATTAAGGTTTATTTTATTTTAAAATGAATTCGATAAATGATTTTTAATATCATTGTTTGAATTACACTTGAATTCAATTTCTTGAACACCTTGACTAGACTAGAATTTCCACCGCAAGCAAACTTTTTATATTGAAGATTGATATCTTAATAATCAAACAGTCAAAAGCAATTGCTTGGAGTATTAATGTTCTACATCAACACACACACAACGACTTGAGACCCAAAATTCGTTCCATCTAGAATCCATTTTAGATAATGACATGAAGGCAACAAATTAGCAGATTAAGAGTAAAATTCCACAAAAGTGGAGCAGCATAGAGGAAAGAAGCTCTGGGATTCACTTGGGACTTACAAAAACGAGCGATAGATTGCGTTTCTCTCCAAGTATCGGAGACGGCAAAGCCAAATAAACACGATTCGATTCAAATTTAGTCTCCCATCACCACCCTACCAAGAGAACTGGAAGAGCACGTAGGGGGGCAGTGGCAATTTCACCATTTTCTGATTTTGTTTTTCAATCTTTCTTACTACGAATAAGAGAGGAAAACATTTATGCAGAGAGTGGAATGAAAAAGAAAATCTTTTCATAAGATCTGTACAAAGAAGACAACCTCCGTAAGTTACAAAAAAGACCCTCTCTCTCTCTCTCTCTCTCTCTCTCTCTCTAAACCCAAATTTGAGTTCCTTGGGAAGAGAGCTTGTTGTGGGAACCCCGGCTCCGGCTAGGCGGTGAGAAAACAGAGGCCACTGCGTGAGCCAACCCAACTACTATCGCTAACTTCACCTGGCCCCGCTTCGGAATCAGACGGCCGTAAACCTTAGGAGTCAAATCTCCACCGTTGATCATATCACTACTTACACCTGACATCTTGATCTTCTTCTTTTTGTTTAAATCAACGAAATTTTCAGACCCAAGTAGTTAAAAAGGTAAGAGAAGATGAGCAGATTTGGCGATGGAGGCTTTTCTGGCCTCTTGGATTATATAGAGACGAAGCCTGAATTTTTTTTCCTAAACTACCCATCCTTTCACTTCATGATCAATAATATAGCAACCTTAAAGATTGGGTATTATAATCATTTCAGCACTTTGTTAAAGCTAGGGATGACAACAAAATGAATGACGTAAGAAAGCCCGAAATTTGACACGTTATTGGGAATTAAGTCACGTGGATAAATATTCCACCATGTTTCATGATGGGGAATGGGGTCTGCATATCACTGTTTCAAGTTCCAACCTTTACTTTTCTTTTGTTTAAGTTTGATTAGAATTATTGGTCACTTTCAACCTCTTCTTCCATCTCTAGGCCCAAATCCCTTCACTATAATTACATTTTTTGATGGAATTTATATCACAAAGTCACCAAAAACGTTTTGCTAGGCTTAAAAAACATTGATTTAATGTGAAACAGCCCTAAAATGTGTGAGCAATCTACTAAGATTGATTTTAGACGTAAGAGTAAAATTTACAATAATTTAAAATAAGTTCAAGTCATACAAGATTTGGAAAGCTAGATAAATATTGCACCCAACTCAATGATAGTAGTGCAAAGAATTCAGATGAATCATATTTGAGAAGCCAGGACTTTGGATTTTGCGAGTAGAAGATTATTTTCTTAAAATAAATTCAGCCCTCCACTCGTTGGAAAAGATTCTTTGGACCCACTTTATTTTTAAACAATTATAGTTTTTTTTGGAGAGAGAGAGAGAGAGAGAGAGAGAGATGCATTGAATCATAAAATTCAAACATTTGAAAAATAAAGCGAGAAAGTAACTTGAACCCACTAAAACCAATGCTACAAACTTTTCTTTCAGAAGACCGATGGGTATTTTGGATACCCCTCTACAAATGAAGTAAGTGTTGTTGTTGCAGAGAAAAGTTGAAATATGACTTGAGATTGTTCTTTTTCTTTTATTAGTTTCTTTTTCCTTTAAGAAATACTTGATAAAACCAAATGGATCAAAGGATAATTTCATAGATGGTAGATCGTTTACATGATATACTAGTAGATAGTTGTATGGCGTGGGAATTTACAAGAATAGTGAGAAGTTACATGATAGCTAGTAATTGCATGTTAATATATTAGTTTGGTGCATGATAGGATAGTGATTACATGGATATTTACTTCTTGTTTTTAGTTTTTTGATTTATTAATTTTTAACCATGTGAAACTATTATAAATAGTTGCAAGTGTTATTGATCACAATGAAAAATATTTAACATAATCTTTCCTCTAAGTTTTTTATTTCTAGCCAAGTTTCTCATTTTCCTCGATTCTCTTTATCATTAAATTCATTTCATCAATAACTTTTTATGTCTTTTCTCTCTTCTATCGCGTTCATCAAAACAATATCTTTTTTGCTTTTGTAATAACTGGTGGAGATTTTCAATGGACTGACTCACTCCATTTAACACCGTTGATTTGAGGGTGGTTTCTCCCTTAATACAGCCGAATGTCGCCTCTCCTCTTCAATGCATTTGGTCCCTCATCTATTTCTTTTAAAGGCTGAACACTTCTCTCTTCTCTCTAGGGGTGTTCATGAGACCGGTTCGGTCCTGTTCCACAGGGTACCAGTACCGAACCGGTCGGTATCGGTTTTGGAATTCCAAAGCCGGTACTGGTCCCATGAAGACCGGTACCAAACCGGTATCGAACCGGTTCATTCGGTACCTGTACCAGTTCGGTACCGGTTTGAACCGATTTATTTTTTAAGAAAAAATATAATTAAAAATTTTTAAAATATAAAATAAAATAAAAATCTAAATAATTAAGTTGTTCAAACCAGTAACTCATACATAGTATAAATAAAACATCAATATTACAGATGAAATTTGGACAGTATTCTATCTAAAATCAAACATGCCAACATACAAAGTGTCTCCAAAAAATATTATTTCTATTCAATCTTCATGATAATTGAAAAACAAAATGTATTTAACCTCGGTAAGAAATAAGGAGTCAGCATGTGGACCAACTTTTGCACATATAGTCCAAGATTTCGTCTTCAATAGCTGAGAGGCTATGTAGAAGAGAAGCATCCTACAAAATAGAAGGTAGAAATGCAAAAATTGTGATTACTAGACAAAGAAATAGAAGTAATTAGTTGACAATCGATAATTATAAAAAAAATAAAAATGAATTAAAATAAAATTACTCAACTGAGTTACTTATTTTCAAGTCTCTGCATGTCAAAAAGAAATGATAATTATATGGTTGAATGAAATGATAATTATATGGTTCAAAATGAATAAAAATATAAATACCTTGTTATACGTAATCATCACGCATTACCATCAATTTCATACTAATTCACTTCATCAACGTCATTAATTTGTATAATATCTGAAAAATATAAATTGAAAACAAATTTAGAAAACATAGTAATTGCTAATTAGTAATTAAAAAAACAAAGATTAAGGAAAACGCTATAAATATAAAAGATACCTAGTTCATTCAGATCATCATTGAAGTTGATTGATTCATATTTCAAGGATCGAATCAAGCTTTGAGTGCAAATAAGCGCCTCGACCATCTTTGGGGACAAAGAACTGCGAAATGGATCAAGTACTCTTCCTCCACTACTGAAAGCTGATTCCTATGCGACAGTAGAAATAGGAATGGTGAATATATCTCTTGCCAAATTGCTCAAAATTGGAAATTTCAATGAATTTATTTTCCACCACATGAGAATGTCTAGTTTATCTGAATTGTCTTCTAATGCTTCATACAAATATTGTTCAATTTCTGACCGAGTAGTTGAAACATTTGGTTCTTTGGGGCGACTATGAAACATCTCATGTAGCTTGTTGTGGCTCAAACTGCTATTTTGTTTTAAGATTGTAGATGTTGGTACACTTGCAATATTATAGTTGTCTTCTGAATTTTCCAATCCCGAATCATCTTTATACTCAAGATATACTTTTTTAAGCACGAGCTGTACTTGGCTTAACAAATAATCCGTCTTATCAGAATCCATTACCATGGAAAGAATATATTTCAAATACTGTATTTTATGTCGAGGATCTAAAACAACTGCAATATACATCAACATATTTATTCTATCGCAGCTTCCCTAATATTTTTCAAATTTGCTTTCCATTCTAATAGCCATTCGCATCAATAATGGATTAGCACATTCAGCATACTCTTGGATAACCATTTTCAAATTGCATACTTCACAAACATATGTATTTGAAGTAACATGCAAAGAGGCTGAAACATTTACAGTCATATCATAAAAAATCTTCAAGAATTGTACAAGTTCTCGAATACTAGCTCAATCTTCTTTTGTGGGAGGACTTTCTCCACACAAATCAGTAAGATAATGATCATCTGTTTCTATCAATCTCTCAAAAACTTTTTCAAATTTTTCTGCGCTTTCCAACATCAAATATGTGGAATTCCATCTTGTAGCCACATCGAGAGATACACTACTTTTGCACACAATTTTAGCATGTTCAACACATTTATGAAATTTCTGTAGTCTCGTAGGAGAAGATCGAACATACTTCACTGCTCGACGTTCTCTCGTAATATATTCGTGATGGTCTTTTAAACCATCACATACTATCAAATTTAAAATATGCGCAAAACATCGCATATGCAGACATTCACCATTCAAAACTAAACCATTCCAATCTCGAATTCTCTTAACCAAATAAGAAAGAGTCACGTCATTAGAAGAAACATTATCAAATGTAATTGATAAAACATTTTCAATCCCCCATTCAAATAAACATCTCTCTATTTCTTTACCTATGGTGTCACCCTTATGATTTGCAATCAAACAAAAATTGATGATCTTCTTATGCAAATTAAAATCACAATCAACAAAGTGCGCTGTTAAAACCATATAATTCAAATTTTGAATGGAAGTCCATGTATCTGTTGTCAAACATACTCGTTGAGATGTGTTCTTAAAATATTCTTTCAACTTTGTCTTCTCTTTCTTGTGAATGCCAATAATATCTCGTGCAATCGTAGATCTAGAGGGTACAATAAATTTCGGTTGTAAATAATTAGAATAAACTCTAAAACCCTCTAATTCAACAAACTTAAAAGGCATTTCTTCAACAATAATCACTTTTGCTAGTAGTTCTCTGCAAGTTGCACTACTAAATGATGCAAGTGTGGAAGTTGATCCCATATTATTGACATTTTTGAAGCTTAAAGTCTTTTGCTTCGTATCTACACTTGCCAACAATTTTTTACATGAGCTAACATGTTTTTCAAGCTTGAAGTGCCATTCTTTGTTGCATGACATGCATATGTCTGAGCACAATAATTACATTTTGCTCTAGGATTGTTCTTATCAGTGCTTTCTACCATAGTAAAATGAGTCCAAACATCCGATTTTTTCCTCGTTGTTTGACCAGTAACAGGGTTAACATTAACACTCTCTATTGTTTCATCATTGAAGCTTTCCATTATCTACATTTTTAACAATTTAAAAACTCATTTCAGCATTAAGCAGCAGAAGATATAACATAAAACTAACACAAAACATAACAAAAACAATCACAGATTAATGACACTCAACAGATTCATGACATTCAACACTCAACAGATTGTCAGATTCATGACATTCAATATTCATGATTCAACACTCATCAGATATCAACACTCATCACAGATTCAACACTCATCAACACTCATCAACAAGTTCACAGATTCAACCCTCATCACAGTTCACAGATTCAACACTCATCAGATATCAACACTCATCACAGATTCAACAATTTGCATTCAACAGTTAAAATCAACAAGTCATAGACTCACAGGAGACAACACTAGCCGATTAACGAGAACCAGAAAATGGAAAATTGAAATAGGAATACTGACCACTGACCAGAGGATGCAAAGGGAAGCCGACGGGTTGGGAGGGCTAGAGTGGAGGCTCAGAGTTGGGATTTACCGGCGCACAACAGATCTCGAAGACTTGGAGCAAAGAATGAAGCAGAACAGATTTGAAGACTCGAACACACAGAGCAGCAGAGAACGATGCGCGATCGCCGTTCGACTTCGGGAAGGGCTGCCGGCGTACAGACTGCGAAGTGGCGGAGTGCGATCACCGTTCGACGGTCGGGACTCGGGGTGCAGGAGCTGAAGACTCGGGAGTTGGGGATTCTGGCCTTCGGGCAGAGCTGAAGACTGGAGTCGGGGTGCCAGCCAGGATCGGGGGTGCCCTAATTTGAAGACCGGTTCTTCGGTCGGGACGGTGCCAGGTAATTGGGTAACGAGTACCGAACCGCAAAAGCCAGTTCTAGTCCCGGGAGAACCGGCTTCGGTTCGGTACCCAAATTACAAGCACCAAACCGGTACCGAAACTGCCGGTTTCGGTCCAGTTCTACAGTACCGGTTCGGTTCTGCACACCCCTACTTCTCTCTGCATTTCCATTTTGTAGAGAGAAACAAGGGTCCTTCAGCGAGTGTGTTCAAAGGCCGAGTGAGAGAAAATTGAGGATGGCTTTCGGTGATCATTCGGGTTGTTAAAAATTAACCAATGTATTCCCGAAGTTGGAAGTTGGATTCTTGAACATTTCTGTGAGGTAAAACTCAAATTTCCACATTTGTTTTGGCCATAAACTATAAATTTGGGTTGATGATGAATTTGGTTATGTTTTGAGATAAATTTGATAAAGTTGTTAATTTCCGCATGAAAACGAGTTTGGTTTATGTACTAGAATATTTTGGTTGGTTAAAGTTAGAGTTTTGCCGTAGAAAAGCGGAGAAATTGTCGGAGATAATGGAGGTTTTCCGATTGTCTGATTCGTTTAGACCTGCAGGAAATCATCCGTGGAAGCGAAGACATCTGCTACGGAAGTACATGTGTCTACAACGACGAAGGTTTCCACAAGAAGCACGAAAACAAAAATGGCATTACGTTCGTGTTTGCTACAGAAGTGTAGGTTTCTGTGGCGTGAGTGTAGGCTTTCGGAATAAAAGGGAAACAAGCGTATCCGTTAAAGTATGCAGAGGACGCATGTCCACAGATGTGAGGTTCAGCAGTAGCATTCACTTCCGCAAGAACAGGCGAACATATCCGTGGATATATGTGGGGACATGTGTCTACACATGGAAGGCTCCACTCGCATCCCCAAAGACACGTGAATGGCACGTCTTTGTGGAAAAAAGAGATTCTGTAGAAATGCACGCCTCCGTGGGAGCGAAGGATTCTACAGAAGACTGTTCCAAGGAGGAAAAGTCTAGAGCAGACATCCGGAATTGAACCTGCGAAGTCTAAACCAGTTTTAAATTTCTTGGATATTTTTGGGAATAGTTCTATGAGTTCCCAAAGTTAGTTCCTATCCCAATTATGAGTTCGAATGAACTTTTAAAAAAAAAAATTTGAAAGGCGAATTAATTGGTATCCATATATTTTGATAGGTCTAATGGATTAACAATGAATTCGGACCGAATGATTTCCTATTCTATTGAACGTTGTTTGGCTATTGGTAGGCCATTTGAGGTAAGAGTTTTATTTTATGTCCAACATGACATTGTTTTCAAAATAATTATTTTGAGACGTGTTCTCATATAAAGTAATGGGTCGATTTATGGCCGTTAATTTTTACGATATTATATATATGATTTTTGCTGGACATATTTTATTTCGAGCATATACATCATTTAATGATAGTCTTGGTTGAGTGAATCAAGTTTGATCGAGCCTTGAAAGGGTCTAATTTTCTGTCCGCACATTCAACCATTGGAGTATGTGTTTGTTATGCTAACTAGAGTAATGGGACAGTTGACTGTGTCATGTCCCTATAACTAATTGGAAGTGTGGTGATTGATTCCCGTAACTTTACATGTCCTCACATGTTTTTTGTATGGATGCCCAAGGGACTCCCTCGAACATCCATGAGCAATCCTTGGATGTCCATACAACGAACATGAGAGGACATATAAAGTTATGGGAATCAATCACCACACAACCAGTTAGCCAACTTGGGTTTGTCTTCATGATGACACAAATAAGACAGCACCTAGGGACTCCCTCGAATGTCCATGAGCAATCCTTGGACGTCCATATAGCGAACATGCGAGGACATATAAAGTTATGATAATCAATCACCACACTTCTCGTAGCCAACTTAGGTTTGTCTTGATGCAATTAATCTTAAAACAAATGATTGAGCATTATTTTGTTGATACCATCTTCTATTAAATGCAATTGACTTATTCAATGGATGGAATGAATGCAATGGATGGATGTAAATGAACTTGTTTGCTGAGGAATGGATGTAAATGAACTTGATTGCTTATGGATGGATGTAAATGAACTTGTTTGATAAGAGAGAGAGAGAGAGAGAGAGAGAGAGAGAGAGAAAGGCATCCAATTTGGGTTGATGGACGTCCCTCAACTTACGACGGACGTCCATCAACATATTCTATAGTTAATGGATTCTTCATCGCTAGATGGAACAACATTCCTCGACGCCATTTGATGTGCAACACTAAAAAACTTTCCTCTTTGATTGTGTTCAGGGATTTAGAATTGTTACTTGCTCTTGTAGTGGACGTCCTTACCGTTTATATAGTTGGAGGTGAACGTTGGTCAACGCTGTCGTTTAGTATTGAGGGACATCTATGGCATGAGGGACGTTCATGGCATTGAGAGACGTCTCTCAATAATGACGTCATCTCTCAACATCCATGGACGCTCCTTAGCATCCATGGACGTCCTCAATGCTAAATGATTTCGTAAGTTGATAGACGTCTGTTGTGATCTGAGGGACGTTTGTTGTGGTCTAAGGGATATTCGTTGTAATTGTAGGGACGCCCATCTTAATTCGAGGGACGTCTATTGTGGGATGAAGGAAATCTATCTTAAGTGGAGGAAGTTTGCTCCCATTTAAAAAAACGTGTGCCTTGCACGTGACTCCTTTCAACATAATGTCCACCAGTGCCTTTGAAGGATGTTCATCCTCCATCCTGGCTATCCATCTTCGTTAAGGGACACCTGCCCCTCGATCCAATAGGCATGAACCTTCATCCGCCAATGCCTTTAGAGGATGGCCATCCTCCATCCTTGTCGTCCATCCTCATTGAGGGACGTCCGTTCTTCGATTCAACGGGCATGAACCATCGTTCGTTAACACCTTTGGAGGATGGCCTAACTCCATCCTGGTCGTCCATCCTCATTGAGGGACATTCATCCCTCGATCCAACAGGAATGAACCTTCGTTCGCCAGTGCCCCTCCTCCCATCCTGGACGTCCATCCTCGTTGAAGGGCATCTGTGTCTTCATCCAGCAACATACAAGGACATCCCTCAACCTTACAATGCTCCTCTTTGTAGATTAGTTTTGGACGTCTCTCGTCGTTGAAGGACGTCCGTTGTTGATCCTTGGACGTCCCCATTGGACGATCGTTAACGTTAACCTGACTATGGCATTTGGCCTCAACTTTTTTGATAGAAAACGTGATTGCGAGATTTACGTCGTTCTTTTTCCATAGTTTGAAGTTTTAGTTTTACGCGAATTTTCTTCAAGATTTGGCAGGTCGGTGACCCAAAGTTTAGGATTTTTTTTGTTAAGTTCCCTTAAACGAAAAAGCATAATCGACATTGAATTTCGGCAGTCACCCTATGTTTACCAACTTAGAAATTAGACTGAATCAAGGGATAGTTTTCTCTTCCTTATTTTTAGTTGATTAGTTGATAAATAATATTATATTTATTGTCTATTTTTATATTTTATTTCTTATTTCTTTTGTCAAATAATGACTATTACAATCGTTGTTATAAATTATTAATAGTTAAAATAAGTGATTAATTACATCAATTAATATTTATTATAAAAAATAAATAAATAATAAACATAACAAACAAAAATTTATGTGATCCCCTATATTTTTCTTACTTCTCTTTGTCTAAATCCATTCTCTTTCTCACCGTACAACTATTTTCAACCATCATACTTTGTGATCCATGATAAGTTAACTACTAACATATTTTCGCTAACAACTTAACAATTCAACTATGGAAAATCGCCACCGCGAATATCGCCATTAACTTTCTGAAAATTACAGTGGAAAAGTGCAAATACCCATGGAAAAAATAGAAAGAACTCATGATTTTAGAAGAGATATTCAGTGAAAAAGAGTTAATATCCATGGAGAATGGATTTAGAAGATTTCAGATTTTGTAAAAGAATGGATTTAGAAGATTTCAAATTTTATAATATAAAATATTTTGTAAAAAAATGTTAATATTTTAGATTTCGAATGATTTATAATTGTTTTATAATCCATGGGAGAATCACAGCTTGTCTGTGTTTTTCTACGAAAAAGACAATGAATTTTTTTTTATTGGTAAACATTCCTTTACGGAAAGACAACTTTCCTCTGCAGAACATTGTCTTTCCACAGTGGAATGTCAACTTTTTGCAAAGTAAATACCACATTCCGCTGCGAAAAGACAACATTCCTCTATGAAAAGACAACATTCTTCTGCAGAAAGACGACATTCCTCTACAGAATGTCGAATTTCTTGAGTTATATTTCAAGGACTCACCTTCCGCAGCGGAAAGACAACGTTCCACTACGAAAAATTAACGTTTTGCAAAGAAAAGACAATGTTCTACAGAGGAACGACAATGCTATTTAACGAAAAACGTAATTGCGGTGCTTACTCTGTCAATTTTTTGTAGTTCAGTGGTTAAATTGTTAGCAAAAATACTTTAGTGGTTGACTTGTCATTGATCACAAAGTACGATGGTTGATTTGTCAATTTTCCTGTTTAGACCAAACAAAGAGTTATAAAATTCAACTTCTTTTCCAAATTTGAAGCTAGGCTAAGATTTTGAACGAAAAAATCATGAATGTGAGGTTCAACTCAAATTTTCGAATAATACATTTTCATAGTGAAAATAATCTCACATAGTAAAATAAAAGACAGAAACATATATAGTGATTCAATCAATTAGTTTGTGAACTAATTCACTCACATCCACTTGAAAGACTAAAATCTTTATTAAAAATCAACAATAGCTCTGACAATAACTTTCAGAAATAAACTATCTTATCTAGATCAGCCAAGAATGCCTGGCATAAAGAGAGAAACAATAAATAAAGAAGAATAACCAATAATACAAGATTACCATGAGGATAATAGAGGAGAACTCAGAATCAATATTGTTAGTACCCGGAATCTTCAAGTCGCGATAAGCATAAAATTATGGATATATTATTTTATAATTATAGAAAATTAAATTAGGAAATGGGATCGGAGAATTTAAATTGAACTCATAATAATCGTTAATCGATATCCAGAATTAGCTGAAAATTTGAAGTAGGTCGATTAATATACGATACGTATATTTAACATACATATATGTAAATATATATACATATATGTAAATATATATATATATATATATATATATAATGAAAAGAGGAGGCAAGAGGTGAAGGGGGTGGGTGAACCGGTTTATCCTTGAACTGGTCTAGTTTGAGAAGAAAAGAAAATAATCGCGGGCCATTTTGAGAAAAAAGGGAGAGAAGATGGGAGAACTCAGGTGATTTGGGAGAACTGAGCTCCACGGTGCGATCTCCCACGACATGAAGTCGTTGTCCGGCGTGGGACAAGTGGGGTGCTATTCGGTAGGCAACGAACGATGACGCGTGGAGCGGGGACAGTGAATGGCGAGGCTAGGGCCCAGTGTAACTGAACCGTGGGGACGAATGGGCGAGGTTCCCAAGTGTTGCGAATGTGCAGCGCCAAATCGAGGTGAGTGTTGCTGTTAAATTGGTGCTCTGTTAATTGGGTGGTCTGTGTTTTGTTACCGTGGATGGAATTGGCAGAGGCGAGGGTAAGGACAAATGTAGTGGGATGGCTCTGTGAGCAGTTGGAACGTCAACAAGAGGCACTTTCAGTCAACAAGAGTCACAACCATGGTTGCTCACTTTGAGTGCATTGAGCACTAGCAGCAACAACTTATATAGGACTCCTGTAACATACGCACTTGGGTCATCCACCACAAATCCATTGATAAAGCACATGTTGGGACACACTCCTCTATTGACATGTTATTGCGAGGCATAGTTTCGAAGGTGGCTTCGCACTCACATAGTTTTCCACGAATGATCGCTCACCCGCCACCCTATTCCTTTCCATCCTCCTCGAGAGCACCTGACGATGCTGGGGAAGGCATTGATGTGTGAGATATTTTACCCTGGTATACCATTCATGTTGTTCTTTTCTATTTTGTATTTGATCATCAAAGAAAATGTTTATCTTAAGTTAGGGGGTGTTTGCATAAAACTACTTTTATTTATGGTAGCTGGACCTTTTGTAGGTTGCTACTAACATCTAAGCAATTTGATCTAATATGAAATGTATGTGTTATTAATATGTTTCTCATAAATAAAAATGTTTTTATAGATTAGTATTTTTAAGGTTAATTTTTTTCTTTTGTTGATCTTTCTTAGGGTCGGCATGTTTGATTTCTTTCTAATGACATGTGCATGTGATAATAACCTATTTGATTAGATATTTACTACTGATAAATTCATTATATAACAAATTTAGTTTGAACAAACTAAGTTGTTAGATTTATTTGGTTTGTGAATCATGGGTATATAGGATTTTATCACTCTAACTTGTACTCCCTTTGAATTTAATGAATACATAAAATAAGAAAATGATAAAATAATGGTTGCAGGTATAATGTGATTTATGTTTGAATTTCACTTTGTCTATGCTATGATGTGTCATAAACTGAATTCTCTAAATTGTCTAAACCATGAAATATGTATGCTAACCTTTTTATATTTATTCTAGTATATATGCTATTAAAAAAATTCAAATCAATAAAATATAGTTTTGCGATTGTCTACTCTACTTTCAATCTTCAGTGAGCCTTCTATGTACTCAATGAATAAAAAACTCTTAAACAAAGACAGGATGTTGAGAGAAACTCTGTCAAAAACTATGTTTCTGCTTTTGTTTGTTTTAAATTGTGAATTAAAACACACCTGAAGAACTATGTTTCTCTTCAGAGAAATCTGTCACAAACTGTGTCATTTTGGTGTGTTTTCCCGCTAGAGAAATCTTGTCAATGAACTATTGTTCTTCAGGTAGAGTTTTTTTTTTTTTTTCAATTCATTATCATTCAAGTGTATGGTGGATAGTGAATGCTTCATCTACTTTTCTTAAAGTAGAACTTATGGTAATCTGAACTGTTTATTTCATTTATTCTCATTCCTTACCATTTCCCTTTACATTTTCATTGCTGGTTGCGCTTGAATTGCGTGAGACAAGCACAACTCTACGATTCCACTCGCTTTCTCTTCAACCATAATTGTCTGCTTCAATTCTTTCTTCGAACCAAAGTCCATTTCCGGGTGTTCGGCTTGAACCCCTAATGACCACTCCCAAGAAACTTTTCCAGCTCTTCCATTTTCGAGCGTTCGCCTCAAAGCTCGAAAGCCCATTCCCGAGACACTTTTCCAACTCTTACATTTTTGAATGTCCGCCTTTAATTCCAGACACCCTAACCCGAGAGCTTTTTGTTACTTGATTGTCCACCCTTGGTACTCGAATGCCCACACCCGTGCTCAGTGCCCTGTTTTTTGTGTCATTTGGTACCAAGAGCGAAGTTTGGCTTTCCTTCTAAACTTTCATTCATATATCTTAGTCAAAAATATAATGACTAAAAGTGGAGCTTCATCATCTTTTAATCGAGACAATTCATAAGACCCTCTGACTGACCAAACCCCTAAAGAGTCCAACCCTTCTACTCAAGCCCAAACAGATGAGTTGAGGACTTTTTTTGCTGCTATCTCCCAACAACTACAAGCCCTTCTTAATCAAAATAAAAGTGATTTTAGAGCTCCTAGACAAAGAGGCAGAGAAGGTCAAAGAGGTGGGAGAATTGCCATGAAATAGATTGAGGAAGAAGAAGATGAAATGTGGGAGGATGCTGAGGATGAAGATAAACTGAGATGTGCCAACCTTGTTGATGACAATTTTAGGCATATCAATGTTACTATCCCTCGTATCAATTTTATGAGAAGATGATTTTTACGTAGTCATTGTAGGCAAGAATTACGTTTTTGTATGCAAAATCTGAAACATGGATTCATGAGTGTTGAAGACTATGTCACTAAATTTGAGACTCTCAAAATGACAAGTGGTTTTGAAGAACCAGCAGAACAAACCATGGTAACGTTTATGATAGGCCTCAATAAAGAGATCAGAGATGTGGTGAAGCTACAACCTTTTGTTGCTATGGAGGATGTGGTTCAATTTGCTATCAAAGTCTATATCAATGCAAGAGGAGTTCTAAATCTTTTTAAAGTCGGCAACCACTCAACAAGTTCAATAATTTCAAGCCTCTGCCAAAGACATTTGAGAAGGGGAGTAATAGTAAGGGGACTAACAGTGATGTACAAAGTGAAAAAGTGTATTGTGATGCAACGAGACAACGGTTGTGAGATATTAGATATTTCAAGTTCCTCAAAATGAGGCATATTTCTTCATAATGTCCCAATCAGCAGTGATGATTATCAAAGAAGGTTCCAAAAAGGTTATAAGTGAAGAAAAGTTTGATACATTGGACAATGAAGAAGAAGAGTAAGATGAAGAAGTACTTTATGCACAAAAGGTCCGCTTCTATTATCGTGAGACGAGTAATGATGACACAAAATCATGAGGACAATTGCCAAAGAACCAATATTTTGTACAGCCATTGTGTGGTGAAGACAAGTGTATTCATTTATTATTGATGGGGCTTCATGCATTAATGATGCATCAACAATAATGGTAGAGAAGCTGTGACTACTAACTTTAAGTCATTCAAACCCTTACAAGCTTCAGTGGCTAGATGACAAGAACGACTTGGTGGTTACCAAGCAAGTCAAGGTGCCATTTTCGATTGGTGCTTACAAAAATGAAGTTACTTGAGATGTAGTTCCCATGAGTTCTAGTCACCTTCTATAAGGATACCTTGACAATTTGATCAAAAGGTCATCAGAGATGGTTATTCAAATTTCTATTCATTCAAGATGGGGAACAGGATGGTCAAGTTAGCACCCTTGAGACTGGATGAGGCTATCCAAGAAAAGGTTCCTATCAAAAGGGAGAAAGGGAAGGAGCTCTTTTCCTTTCTAGAAAGGAGTTGAAGAAGACCTTAACTGTTAAAGGGCCTTTAATCTTGATGATGTTTCTACATAGTTGAAGAACATGGGGTGATTCCTAGTGTGGTACAAAAATTGATTGAGAAATTTGAAGATCTATTTCACGAGGAACTACCCCAAGAATTGCATCACCCCAAGTTGTTTACCTAGCGATACTGAAGTTCCAAGGAGAGAAGGAAAGGAACATTGCAAATCCACTATTTTGAAAAATAGCAGAGAAGTGGAGATAGTGGAAAAGTAGAAGGATTTAGAGAAGAAGACTATAGAAGTTCGCAAGGATACAACGGTCAGAGATAAGTCATCTATTAAAAAAAACATTGTTGTAGATCCCAATGTTGCAGCAATTCCACAGCAAAAAGTTGTAGAACAACAAATTGAACTACCTCCATAACCATTTCCCTGAAGTTATGTGCCACGAACCTCGCCCTACCTTTCAATTTTATGTGGGAAATTAACACTACAAATTTTATAGTTTGCAATCAATGACAAGATAAATTTTAAAAAAATTTTGCTAACAATTAAAATTCTGAACTCTGGAAAATTCTCTACGGCGATCTCACAGTCACGTTTCTCATCGACTTTAACGCCTCGATTTCATTGATGCCAAGAACCGTCGAACGGAGACAAAGAACGTCAATTATTGGGGGCTAAGGGAAGTCCCTCCTGCCCCTTGAAAGACGGACAATCGTTGGAACGATTATCGGGCGATGGTGGATGATCTTCATTGGCCGTTGGATCGAGGAAGGACGTCCGTCGAGAGGAGAAACACTGTCGTTTAGCATTCAGAGAAGGACCTTTCGGTCGGAAACAAATGTCCCTTGTATTAAGACGGACGTCTGTTATTGCCTGAACGACGACATCTTAAGACGAGAGATGTCCATTGTGGGCAGAACGACGTAGTCTTGGGGTGAGAAACGTCCGTTATGGGAGAGAGATGTCCAAAATAGGTCGAGTGATGACCGTGTTGAGAGAGGGACGTCCATCTTACTTGAGGGAATTCGCACGTTTTAAAAATGCGTGTGTCTTGCACGTGACCCTTCATAGTTAAAGAATTTGGAGTTCATCCTGACAATCCATTCCCATGTGGAGATGTCCCTCACTCGATCCAACGGCCACAGAATGTCGTCTGCCATCGCCTTTAGAAAATGGCAGATTCAATCCTGATCGTCAATCCCTATAAGAGACGTTCATCCCTTGATCCAACGACCATGGACGATCGTCCTCCATTGCCTTCGAAAATTGACAGATTCAATCATTGCCATCAACTCCAAGCTTTGGACGTCTCTCTCCCATAACGGATGTCCCTTGCCCCAAGACTACGTCGTTCTTCCCACAATGGACGTCTCTTGTCTTAAGACATTGTCGTTCAGGCCATAATGGGTGTCCTTCTTAATACGAGGAATGTCTGTTTCCAACCAAAAGGTCCTTCCTTGAACGCTAAATGACAGTGTTTCTCCTCTCGACGGACGTCCTTCCTAAGGCCAATGAAGAATGTCCGCCATCACCTGATAATCGTTCCAACGACCGTCCGTCTTCCAACAGGCATGAGGGACGTCCCTTGGCCCCCGATAATTGACGTCATTTGTCTCTGTTTGACGGTTCTTGGCGTCAACTAAATCGAGGCGTTAAAGTCGACGGATTTGGAGAGGAAACGTAACTGCGAGGTGGCGGGCGAGAATTTTCCATAGTTTAGGGTTTTAGTTGTTAGTAAAATTTCTTCAGGGTTTGACTTGTCATTGATTGCAAACTATAGGGTCTGCAGTGTTAATTTCTCATTTTATTTTATTGTTTTATTTAATTTAATTTTAGTTGAGTTATTTATGATTTTGCCATTATGATGACTATTTAGTCTAAGGTCATGGTTTATTTATGGAAGTATTTGGATTATTGAATTGAAGATTAGAGCCTTCTTTCTAGTGGGTTCTTGAGGGTTGCCTCTCGAATCGTTTACCTTATCATTCGAGAGTGATGACCTTGAGTGTGACGATTTAGTAGAATCTCCGTCTAACATTTTTTAGGTTAGAACGAGAACGAGTTTTCATAACTCCCCTTCGTTTTTCTTTTCATTCGTTAATGTGTGGATTTCATTTGTTGGCATCATGGAGTTCCCCTTTTGGGGTTTGAAAGGAGTTATAATTGTTGTGAAGGAGTTCCTGTGAATTTTGGGATGGAGAGCTTGGTTCAAGAGATTCAGAATTCTCCCAAAAAGTTGCAAAATGAGATTTCAGAGTTGTAGATTGCCACGTCCGGTCGGCCACTTCCACTCAACCTGTCGATCACAACTTGTCCAGAGGTCGACGTTTTTTTCAAATATGAGCATCTTCGATCATCCGGGTACTTGGTACAGGCGATGTTTGTGTTGTTCAGTTGACCGCCATTAATTTCCAATCGATCGCATCTAATCCAAAAGCAGCTTAATTTGAAGTTGTGTGTTTTTGGTCGTCTGCAATTTCACTACCGATCACCTGCTCGCTTCTGAAAGTCACTCAAAGCATGTCATTTTGTTATTAGAGCTTCCGTTCAGACATCATTTTGTATCAAAGCACAAAGATAACTATCAAGAGTAAGGTTGACTACAATCCTAACACAGCTAGCTCATTTAGAGAAGCATCACCAAACACTTATGAGTATGTCACTCAAGGTGAGTTTAATAATTTACAGAATTTTGTAGATCGATTGACTCAGCGTATGTAGGAAATTCAGAATTTACTCCACTAAGTAAATCCCACTCTTTTTGCAAGACCAAAAGGTAGAGATTGGCACCAAGGGGGTAGAAGGTCGAATGAGTTCGTCTAAGACGATCAAGGAGGATGCTTTAACGATGATGCCCATTATGAATTTTTAACAAGAGGTACTCTAGTGCATAAAGAGATGAGGGGACTAAAATTATAGATTCTGTCTTTCAGAGGTACTAGTTATAGGGAAGAATACTTATATTGGGTTCATCGAGTAGAGAAAATATTTGAATGCCAAAATTATTTTGAGATAGCAAAGGTTAGATTCATTGCCTTCAAATTTACTGGTTACGCAAGTCTATGGTGGAATAGTCTAAAGGCTCAAAGGAGGAGAGATGGGGAAGAACTGACTACCACCTAGGGATCTATGAAATAGTTAATGAAAAAACAGTTTGTGCCCAGACACCTAAGACAAGAGATGTATTTTCGAATGCAAAGTCTAGTTCAAGAAGGTTTGTGTGTTAATGATTACATTGCCGAATTTGAAACCCTAATGATCAGGTGTGAGATCAACGAGGTGAAAGAACAGGATATCACCTGGTTTGTCCAAGGAGTTAACAAACTAGTTGGAGATATAGTGCAGCTACAATAATACAATACCTTAAAGGAAATTTTTCAATTGGCTATTAGAATGGAGAGACAAAGGAAACGAGACTCAGACCTCCCTACTAATAAACCCCCTCAGTTAGATACCACCTTAGCAAGCCTAGCAAAAAATGCCAAGAGGTGGCATCCCAATATTGGTATAGAGAAAGGAAAAGCCATCAAAGATTCATCATCATTATGTAGGAATAGTGAAGTCTAATGCTTTAAATGTTTACGTTGGAGACAGATTACTTCTTAGTGGCCTAATTAAAAAGTAAAGGTAATGTGAGGAGATATCGTCGAGACTGATAGTGAAGAGGACACTAAAAAACATGTGAAGGAGGATAATTCTAACGAGGAGATTATTTTTCCACAAGAGAGTCCTTTGCTATTGAGCATAAAAAGGGATTTTACCAGCCAAATCAGAGAGGATGTTAGCCAGAGAGATAACATATTCCACACACGTTATTTGATCGAACACCCAAAGTTATATGAATTGAGATGGCTAGATGACAAAGGAGAGAGAGTAAATAGACAAGTGATGTTCTCATTCACTATAGACAAATACTGGGTTGAGATTATGTGCAACATTATATCCATAGATGCTTGTCACTTGTTGCTTAGAAGACCTTGGCAGTATGATCGGAAGGTGAAACATAACGGTGATACCAACATTTCCTCACTCAATTATGGGGGAAGAAAGGTGAAGTTTTCTCCGATACCATCTTATCAAGAGTATTTGGTCCTAACTCTAGAGAGAACGAAATGTAAAAGAATATCACTTGTTAACTACCAAGACACCATTGGAAGAGTCATCAGATTTAAGGTCAAATCCTTCTCAACCCTAGAAGCATGATGTGCCATAGGTTAGCCCTCAGTTTCAATTTTATATTATTATTTTTATTTTATTTAACTTTAATTGTTTAATTTGAAACTTTGACTTATTTACGGTTTTGCCATTATGATGACTATTTAGTCTAGGGTCAAGGTTTATTTAAGGAAGGTTTTAGATTATTGAATTGAAGATTATAGGTTTTTCTCTAGTGGGTTTTCTAGGGTTTCCTCACGAAATTGTTTACTTTATCATTCAAAAGTTGTGAGCTTGAGTGAGGAGATTTAGTGGAATCTTCATCTAACATTTTTTGGGTTAAAATGAGAGCGTGTTTCTATAATTTACATTTATTTCCTTTTTTATTTGTTAATTTGTGGATTCCATTAGTTGGAATCGTGGAGTTGCTCTTTTAGGGTTTGAAAGAAGTTCTAATAATTGTGAAAGAGTTCTTGTGAATTTTGAGATCGAGGACTTGGTTTAGGAGATTTGAAATTCTCCTAAAGAGTTGCAAAATGTGGGTCTAGAGTCATAGATTGCCACGTCCGGTCTACTGCTACCACTCAACTGGTCGACCACAACTTGTCCAGAGGCCGAAGTTTTTTGAAAGTTGTGCATCTTTGGTCGTTCATGTTCCCAGCCTTCGGTTGTTTGCATACTTGACAGAACTGTCGTTCGCGTTGTCTGGTCGACTGCCATTAATTTTTGGTCGTTGCATCTAATCCAGAAGTGGTTTAATTTGAAGCCGTGTGTTTCCAGCCAACTGCAATTCTGTTACTAGCCACCCGCTCACTTCTGAAAGCCACCTAAAGCGGGTCATTTGGTATCAAAGATCCTGTTCAGACGTCATAAAGACTCCAAAGGCAATGTTAGGACTAGCAGTTTAGAAAATTTTTGGATGTTCTGAAGCAGCTTCACATTAATATTCTAATCATGGAAGCCTTGGAGCAAATGTCAAGTTACACTAAGTGTATGAAGTCAAGCTCTCTGTTGCCTTTGCACTCGAGGACCAATCTCTGTTTGGCCCAATGAAACCTTTGCATGCCTCATTTATCTTTTGGGAGATCTACGATGACTATTATAGAAGAAAGCAGTTATATTATGCATAATACATTACCTCCTAAGATGAAGGATCCTAGTAGTTTCACCATTCTATGCACAATAGGAAGTAATTATTTGGTCAAAGCATTATGTGATCTTGGGGTAAACATAAATTTAATGCCCATGTCCATATTCAGAAAGATGGGATTGGCGAGGCTCTTCCTACTACAGTTACTCTTTAGTTAGCCGATTGTTAATTAGCTCATCTAGAGGGAAAGATCGAAGACCATCTTTTCAAGGTGGATAAGTTAATTTTTCTAATCGACTTTATTATTCTTTATTATGAGGCAGGTAGCAAAATTTTGATTATTCGAGGCAGACCTTTTCTGGCTATGGGGAGAACATTAATTGATGTTCAAAATGAAGAACTCACTATGTGAGTGAATGATCAGCAGGTAGCATTCAATGTTTTAGAAGTGATTTCCAAATGAAGCAGAAGATTGTTTTTTTGTTGACGCAACCAATTTATTTCCAGAACATGCAAAAGTGGAGCATTCAAAATTTTCAAAGACGGAGGAGATTACAGAGACTTCAAATAAGGAAAATATTCAAAAAGAAGAATCAATGCAGATTTGTAGAAATTATGGCTAGCAATTTGAAGACCTTGGTAGATTAGAAGAACAGTTCAAAGCTCCAAAACCCTCTATAATAGAACCACCTTGTTTGGAGTTGAAGCCACTGCCTTTCACATTTGAAATATGTTTTTCTTGGGTCAGCAAAGACTCTTCCATTTATAATAATAACTTCATTGAATTCAGGATAGGAAACGTACTTAATTGAAGTGGTGAAGAAGTTCAGAGAAGCTATAGGATGGATCATTGCCGATATTAAAGGGATCAATCCAAGTATATGCACACATAAAATTTTGTTGGAACAAAGTCACAACAACTCAATTGAACAGCAAAGGAGATTAAACCTGATCATGAAGGAGGTTGTGGAGAAGGAAGTTATTAAGGGGCTCGATGCTGGCATCATATATCCTATCTCTGATAGTTTTTGGGTTAGCCCTATGCAGTGTGTTCTAAAAAAAGAAGGAATGACCATGGTTACCAACAATCATAATAAGTTGATTTCGACCAGAACAGTTACAGGTTGGAGGGTTTGCATGGATTATCATAAGCTCAACAAAGCAATGAGGAAAGATCCTTTTTCATTGTCATTCATTGATCAAATGCTTGACAGACTAGTTGGTAAAGAATTTTATTGCTTTCTAAACGATTATTGGGGCTACAATCAGATCTCCATCGCACCGGGATATCAATAAAAGACAATTTTACATGTTCATGCAACACCTTTGCTTTAAGGCAAATGCCATTCTGTTACGTAATGCACCAGCAACATTTCAAGGATGTATGCTGGTCATTTTCTCCAACATAGTTGAACAATTTTTTGAGGTATTTATGGATGATTTTTTAGTTGTTGGAGACTCATTTGAATCTTGTTTAGAACATCTTGAGCAGGTGTTAAAAACATGTGTTGAAACAAACCTTGTGCTTAATTGGGAGAAATGTCATTTTATGATGTCCAAAGGAATAGTGTTAGAGCACCGTGTTTCAAAGAAAGGTGTGGAAGTGGATAAGGCCAAAATCGAGGTTATTGACAAGTTGCCTCCACCAACAATAGTAAGAGGAATATGGAGATTTTTAGAGCATGTTGCGTTTTATCGGTGATTCATGAAGGAATTTTCAAAGACTTCCAAGTCTCTTTGTTTGGTGTTGGAGCAAAATACATCATTCCACTTCAGCTCAGAATGTCATATAGCGTTTACAGTATTGAAACAAAAGCTAATTTCTGCACCAATTATTGTTGCTCCAAACTGGTCTTTACCGCTTCAACTGTTGTGGGATGTCGACAACTTTGCTTTAGGAGCAGTGTTAGGACAGAGGGAAGGGAAGATATTTCATTCAATTTACTATACTAGCAAAACTCTCACGGATGCTCAACTTAATATACAAAACACCTTTGGAAACTTCTCCATATTTAGGGCCACTTGGAATTGGTGCTCAACTTTGGGACGAAATTTCTGAAGGATAAAATTAAATTAATAAAATATGTGGCATGAAAAATTCATCCCTAAAAGGGTGTTCTCTTCATTTCATGCTTACAGGTGAGAGAGAGAATTTTGAGGGAGAAGCAAACGGCGAGGATAGAGGATTTTCAGACCACGGATTCGGAGTGTTCACCAACTGAGGAGTTCTTCAATCTTACCAAAACCTCTGTACAAAGAAGACAACCTCCCTAAGTTACAAAAAAAGACCCACTCTCCCC
>CM039468.1:13409611-13564713 GCA_022433065.1 Begonia loranthoides
CCCTCTAAACCCAAATGTGAGTTCTGCGGGAAGAGAGCTGGTCGTCGGAATGCCAGCTTCGGCTATGCAGTGAGAAAACAGAGGCCACTGAGTGAGCCAGCCCAACCACTATCGCTAACTTCACCTGGCCCCGCTTCGGAATAAGACGGCCATGAACCTTAGGAGTCAAATCTCCACCGTTGATCATATCACTTCTTACACCTGCCATCTTGATCTCCTTCTAGCAAATTTTTCAGATCCAAGTAGTTGAAATGGGAAGAGACGCTGGGCAGATTTGGTAATGGAGGCTTTTGGCCTCTTGGATTATATATAGAGAAGATGCCTGAATTTGTTGCTCCTGAACTACCCTTCTGTTCAATAAATTTAGCACTTTAAAAGTGGGTATTTATTGTCATTTCACAGCATTAATAAAGTTAAGGATGAGAAGAATAGGAGTGACGTAAGAAAGCATGAAATTCGACACGTTATTATGAATTGTCACGTGGATAAATATGCCAAGATTGTTCATAATGGGGAATGGGGCCTGCGTACGGTACCACTATTGATTGAGCTATGCCTGCGTATTTTGCTCGTGGAAGAGTGGTTTCCCAAAAGAAAGAGTACCTCATTTATTTGCACTTTATTGAGTAATGCTTGTGAGCTATATCTGTCACGACTATAGCATGTAAAGCTTGTTTAAAATTTAGTGGCATACTTCTTATAATAGAGGCAGATCCCACACGAGTGATCACCAAAAATAAACAGTATTGTAATATTATAATACCCAAATAAAATAATGTGCATAATGTAAACAAACCTACACGGTCATAGGAGTGATACAGAACCAATAAAAATAAGAACTCAAGAACAAATGCTCATTCAAGATTCATGAATGGTCTAAAATAACAAAATTAGTGTGATAGATGAATGGTCTAATTAACAAAATTATTTTATTAATGTATAAAATGAAATGTATTGAGAAAAAAAATTTATTTAAGACGATCTAATAAAAAAGTATATCACGCAAATATAATTACAAATATATAATGTTACATGTTATTGGTAAAGTACTACAAATTGAGAAGTAATAGATTAAGATATTGAAAGAATTTTTTATTAAAAAAAATGAAGGAAAAATGTGTTACTTGTAGAAGAAGGAAAGAGAAAAGAAAGGACGAGGTGGCACGGGGATGGAGCAATGCTCATATAGAAATGTTTTTCTTATTAATATTTTGGTTGCGTGGATCTTGTAACATTTTTTTTATTTTTCATCAAACACAACACAACTAACAAACCCAAAAGACATAATTATAATTATTGTTTTCAACAATACTCGAGAAACTATTGGCTAAAAAATATATGCAAATATCATATTTTGCTGAATTTATATTTCAATGATCAATTTCAAGTTAATTATTCTAGTTAACAATGAGATTTATTCAAAATAACTAGGTAGAGAATAAAAAAGTTCAGTTAGAATGATAAGTGTTAGTTGAGCAACTTATTTTTATTGATGAAACTTCCATCTTGACATTTATATTAACAGATGGAGTGCATTTGAAGGTAGATATGACAAATGAGCCAGCTGAGCCGAGCCTAAAAAATTTCGGCTCACCAATCCTAGCGAGTTAAATGAGATGAGTCTAATGAGTTTATCAAGATTAACGAGCCGAGCCTAACAAGTTTACCAAAAAAAAATTCAACCCTAGCTAACTCACGTGCCATGATTTAAACGAGTCGAGTCAGGCTCTGCTCGTTACAGTACGGAGCCGAACTGAGTCAGTCCGCTCATTTAACATCTCAAAATTCAAGTAGGATTTTTACTATTATATCTAATATTTTAAATCTTACTTTCAAGGATTTATGATTAAAAAAAGAATTACTATTTAAAATTTGTTCTATGATGCTCTATTACCACATACTATATTGCGGTATATCAAAAATAATGTCAACACCGTTTCCATAGAAAATATCCATTAAAAATATGGCCACGTAAAGATCATACCATCAATACTAAACAACTTACATAAATAACAAAAATCATCACAAAACCTCGGGTGTGACATGACACCCTTATTTGTTTAAGGGATTTCACTTAAAGACACATCATTGTAAGTTTTCCCACATTATTAGCATAATATGAAAACACTTACTCAATTAATTATATGGGCACCAAAAAAAAAAAAGAGAGAATAACCCACACTTAGGTCCAATAAACTAGGTCAACATGATCAGTACATCTTTCACTATATTGAATACTAAAAGTAAACGTATAAAATTAATGTGTGTGTAAGTTTTCTCACATTATTAGCATAATGTGAGAACAATTACTCAATTATATGGGCAAAAAAAAAACCAATAACTCATACTTAGGTCTAATAAACTATGTTAACATGATTGATACATCTTTCACTATATTGAATACTCAAAGTAAACGAGTAAAACTAACGTGTGTGTGTGCATGTAAAACTTATGCGCGCTTGAGTGTGTGTATGGGCATGCGCGTAAAGTTTCCCACATTATTAGCATAATGTGAAAAACACTTAGTCATTTATATAGACAAAAAAAAAAAAACAATAATTTATACTCTAGTCCAATAAATTAGGTTAACATGATCGGTACATCTTTCACTATATTGAATATTCAAAGTAAATGTGTGAAACTAACATGTGTGCGTATGTGCGTGCATGTGTGTCAAAAAGTGAAATACTATATAGCAGGACAAGTCCTTGATTTTCCAGTAATATATCACAAATTAAGTTTATAAAATCATATAAGCACTACTAAATATAATAAAAAAAATTGATTCCTTTCAGCAATTCAATCTCCTACAATTATACTAAGTATTATGGGGATTAAGTTGGAGATTTTCCAAATTCTCAATACCTACAATACATGAACATTACTACACTTTTGAAACTCTTCTACAACAAAACTAGAATCTATCTTGGAAACGATTAAGGAAAATTCTAAAAAAACAAACACGCATTGTGGCATTAGCGTCATGGCACCATCATGGTGTCACAGCAATGAGGGCGCTCATGCATGTTATCTTTCAGTAGTGCACACCTTTTCAAGATTGTGGCATGAAACGCGTCATGATTGAGTACATTCTTGGAAAGGATCAACGCTGTGTTCATTAGTGCAACAGTGCTATGATGTTCATTAGTTTTGCATCGCTAGCCAATAACATGAAAAGTTTTGCGGTGCATTAACATTGACTAGGTTTTAACGCACGAGTCCTCAGAAAATTTTGTTGTGGAATAATGATTCAGTCTACACTATCATTAATTAAAATCAAGTGTCTAATCCTCAAAGAACAACTTATAAAAGTTCTTTATAAAACCAACTACAATTTGTACGTAAAAAGTAATAAAAATTTGATGATTTTAAGTGATAATGAACAATTGCATATTGTAGAGTAAACAAAGTAATAAGAGTGGGGCTAAATCAATATGAAAAATGATGGGGAATCAATTTTTCGCCCATTGTAATTTTTAGTTTTACAGCAATGTCAATTAAATAACTCGAAATTATTAATTATATAACACAGCCAATCGATTATATTAGATTTTTCATTTATTCTTTTCATATGTATATGCAAAAATATGATAAAATATAAAAAGGAGGTTAAAAAAGTTATACGATACAAATTTATATGTTTATAATGAATGCATGAAAAACACTAATTTTATGTCTAAAGCTAACTAACTATATATTATTCAATAAAAATTCTAAATTCAAGTTATAGTTCGATGCACATAAAAAATAATTTATGATTTAGACAATTGTCATTTTATCATAATAATATAAAACACAATATTAAATAAATTAATTGATAAAAATATAACAAATTAGTAACGTATGAATATCAACTTCAAAATTTAGTACTTTATTCTCTCCATCCAAAAAAAGAATTAATATTATTGAGAGATGAATTAAATATTCTCTCAATTGTGGATCATTGAAAACTGACATGAAGTAGGATTCAATGTCATTCCTCCCCTACTTCTACTTCTATTGATGGGAAAATAAAACTACATTATTGAATGTAGAAGAATTAAATGCTAAATTGAAGATAGAAGGGAATGTGTGAATGAGAAGTGATGTCGGTTATTTGAAGCTGAAACTCATGGTGTGATTTTGCCAACTTTATGAGACGTCCATATAAATGCCACCTTAGGCTTCATTGGCCCATTATACTAAATTTTAAGCCAAACGATTAGTAGTCTACACCGAATGTGGAAACGGATGTTGCAACTCTGATCCCGGACGTTGTATCTATGATCCGATGTCTCTCCTCTCTCATTTACCTTTCACTCTCCTTTTTGCTTATCCGTGTTCTGCCCAGAGAGAAGGGCGATATGCCTTTTAAACAAAAAGAGAAATTCTTTTCTAAAAATATTTTATTAAGGAAAATTAACAAAAAAAACCCTAGAGTTTGGGATCAGCAACACACTAAATTTTGATGAAATTTTGCGGACAACTAAAACTTAAAACTATGGGAAAAGAAAGACGCAAACCTAACAATCACGTTTTTCGTCAATATAAACATCTCTCAATACTAAATGATGTCGTCTCTTAAAATTAATGGGCATCCCCTACCATCCATGGATATCCCTCAATGTTAAACGACGTCGTAAGTGGAAAGATTTCTGTTGTGTGCTGAGGAACGTCCGTTATTTGTTGAAGGACATTCGTCATAAGTGGATGAATGTTCGTCTTAAGTCAAGGGACGTCCGTTGTGGGACGAGAGACGTCCGTCTTAAGTCGAGGGATGTTCATTTTAAGTCGAGGGAGTCTGCTCCCATTTAAAAAAACATGTGTCTTGCATGTGACCCGCTTCAACATAATGTCTGCCATCACCTTTGGAGGATGACCTAACTCCATCATAGCCATCCATCCTCGTTGAGGGATGTCCGTCCCTCCATCCAACGGGTATGACTCTTCGTTCGCTAATGCCTCTCCTCCCATCCTGGATGTCCATTCTCGTTGAAAGACGTTTGTCTCTTCATCAGCAGCCAACAAGGACATCCATTGACCTTATAATGGCCCCAAGGACGGCCCTCCTCATGGATCAACCTTGGACATCCCTCGTCGTTAAAAAACATCCGTTGTTGATCCTTGGATGTTTTCATTGGACGGCCTTTGATATTAACGTGAATGTAGCGTTTTCCTCCACGTTTTTTATGCAAAATGTGACTGCGAGGTTTGCGTCGTTCTTTTTTCATAGTTCGAGGTTTTAGATGTCTGCAAAATTTATTCAAAGTTTGATGTGTTGTTGATCCCAAAGTCCATAATTTATTTTGTTAATTTCTCTTTTATTAATAATATGTACTAAAAAATATAAAATTTGATTTTTAAATTCCGATTGGTTAAAAATTCAAACAATGTCTGAAACATTTCAAAACCATTAACTCGCAGGTAAATTTAATTTATCATCAACTTTTACTATTTTACCAACTACAATATTTTTGTCATTTTTAAGTACTTAACTGAAAGCTTCCATTTTCAATTTGTTGATTAGTTAGTGAGAATCAAAATTAGTTACGAGATAATCTCCTTCATTTGTTTGTGTCATGCGTATTTAAGGTAAATTTTTGGATTTATGTCATTTACCACGATTGAATCATAAAAGAAATGGCAAAATCACCATTGAATTTCTAGTGTAACCAGATGTTTACCAACTTAGAAATAAGAGCGAAATAAGGTTTATGTTCCTCTCCGTTTTTAGTTGTTTATTTGATAGCAAAATGTTGAGCTTCCTATTGAGGTAGAGGAGCTCTCCGGGTTGAGGAGCTGTGCTCTCTCCAGAGGAGGAGCTGTGCTCTCTAATTTCTGAAGGAGAGTTTCTCTCCTTTATATATAAGGAAGTGCAGAGAAGGAGAACTTCTGCAGAAAGTGAAGAGGAAGAAGGAGACGCTAGGATTGAGGACGTGTGGAGAGCATTGGAGGTAGTGGAAAACATTGACAGGTGTTCTCCACTAACACAAAAGAGAATATGTAGAGGGATCAACTACATTTTTTTCTTTTCGCGCCATCCTTGCCATACGGCTTTCCTCATCCTCATTTCAAAAAGTTAATGTGATTAGAATAGAGAAAAGCTGCACGATTCAACTTCTTTGTCAATTTTGAATCTAAAGTTTAGTATGATGAAAGCGTGATAAAACAAAATGGACAATGGATTGAGAGTTTTATAAAAATTTGGACAGCTTCAGTACAATATCTCACTTGCAAAATTCGTCAATTTTATATTAATAAAATTTGTCAGTTTTAGTTTTCATAACTCGTTATCATTCAGACAAGTATAAATTTTTGGTCTATTAGTTGCATCAAGAAAAATTTGATATTACCATGGGATTAATAATTTGAAATAGTTTTTAGAAAAGTTATCGGAGTAAACCGATATTTAGAGTTTATTTAAGATTATATTATATATGTTATAATAATTTAAAATAAGAAAATTGACAAACCAACCATCATCCTTTATTATTAGTGACAAACCAACCATCATCTTTTTTTCTGTCCGAATCTGCTCTAATATGCACTGAATGGCAAAACAGATCTCTCCTACCTGTGCATCGCAAAAAAATGATGGAAAACGAGTCATCAATCGTCCAAATTTGTTGAAAATTGAGATAATTATCTATCTGCAATGATTCATCGTCACAGTAGGTGAAAGAAATGAATGCCCTTCTTATCAAGCCGTCGCGGTTCGTCGACAAACCGCAGCGGTTTGTCGTCAAGCCACTGCTGTTTGTCGTTGAACCGCTGAGGCTTGAGGACGTGCTGCCGCAGTTTGTCTTCAAACCGCTGCAGTTCGTAGTCAAAGTGTTTAACGACAAATGTGACAGTGATGTTAGCGGCGTTATTTTTTCATAGTCTAGTGGTTAATTTGTTATCGAAAAAGGATGATGGTTGCTTTGTCATTTTCCCTTTAAAATAATAAATAAATAATTTTAAAAAATTTTAGGAAAATTATCAAATCAACCACTGTATGTTGTGATCAATAACAAGTCAACCACTAAAGTCTTTTTACTAACAACTTAACCACTGAACTATAAAAAATAGACGACGAAAACATCGTTGTCATGTTTGCCGTTAAAAAATGTTGTTGTTCTGCACAGAGGAAAGACGTCTTTCCGCACAGAGGAAAGACGTCTTTCCGCACAGAGGAAAGACATCTTTCCGCATAGAGGAAAGACGCATTCCCGCATAGAGGAAAGACAACTTTCCGCTGCAGAAAGACGACTTTCTGCAGAGAAAAAACAACTTTTCGATGCGGAAAAATAACTTTTCTTTGTATAAATATAACTTTCTACAGAGGAAAGATGATTTTTCGTAGAGGAAAGAAGACTTTTCGCTAAGGAAAGTTTGCAGATAAAGAACAAATTCATTGTCTTCTTCGTAGAAAAACACAGACAAATTGTAATTCCATAGATAGTAAAACAATTCTAAATTATCTGAAATCTAAAAGAATATATTCTTATACAAAATCTTCTAAATTACAAAACTAAAAAAAATTAAAATCATCTCATACAGTATTTTTTAAAATTCATTTTCCATTGGTATTAACTTTTTTCCACCGAAATCTCTAAAATCACGAGTTCTTACAGTTTTTCCCTAGGTATTAGCTCTCGAGTTCTTAGAAAGTTAATGGCAATGTTTGGTCTGTTCATTTTTCATAGTTCAGTATTTAAGTTGTTCGTAAAAATTGTTCAGTGGTTGACTTGTCATTAATTTTATAGTACAATGGTTATTTTGTTAATTTTCCTTCACTTCACTTGCTCTCCCTCTCTCTTCCTTTTCTAACAGCCCACTTTGGTGGCTCGCTAGAGCTGCCTCGGGTGGAAATGTTAAAACCTTCACCATAAAATGATAATACATGTTTCAAGCTTCAATTTGGTATATTACTTGTGAAAAATGTTAAAGCATTTAAGAAAAATAGAATTGTCAAAGTTGTCGTCAAAAATTTTTTTCATCTGAAACTTCAAAGGCTTGTTAACGACGGTTCTAAAATTTAATCTCGATATTCGACCTGTAAAAACTCCTATTTTATCGATAATAAATTTCACGTGTAATTTTAAGAATAATGTTATGTTAAGACGTTGAAAGATTGACTTGTTTTGTCAAATAGCAATCACATGTGAATTTTCAGTTAAATAGTTAAAATCAGTAAAATTAAATCATACTAAGTGGGAAATAAAACTTAGTGAATAAATTAGTAAATGAGATTGGCCTGGAAATTGTTGTCGGGGTGATATTCGGGATGAATAGAGTTAGAATGAATTTATTTATTTTATATATTAAATAAATTATTAATTTTTTTTAGTAAAGAAAAAGAATTTTTATATTTTTATATTTTATGTTTTATATCTTGCTTTGTGTCACTGCACATAAGTGAAAGAGAGAGAGAGGAAAGAAATTTGGTATGTGAAGTTGAAAATTCAGACATTGAATTTGGGTTTGCGACGTTAAGACCATCAACGATTGTGAAGACATTTCACAAGCAAGTCATTTTCTTTTCTCTAATTTTGAGGTTAAAGTCTTGAATAAACGTTAGCTTTGGATTCGAGCTTGAAAACTCAAATCCGATTAAAGTTTTTGGATTATGTTGGTAGATTTAGAGTTTATGCACGAGTGTTTGCCATTTGGAGGAAAAAAAACAAAGGAAACAACACATTTCTGCTATGGAAACAGTGCCGGAGGGAACCCGATCGACCTTTGTTCTTACTTGGTCAACTGCAAGTGAGGCAGTCTATATAGGCAAGGCACAAGCAAATTTGCAGATGACCGCGGCTGTGGGAGGTCGCCAATAGTAGTTGATTGTAGCTAGTGTGATCGACCGCAGCTGTCCACTGCGACTAATGCAATCGTCTATAGCTTTCAATTGCACCAACAAGCCAGTCGACCACAAATTGGACAGATTGCCCACCGAAGGTCCTTGGTCGACCGCAGAGGTCTTAGGTCGACTGTTGTAGTTGTTGGTCGATCGCTAAAGGTCGCTATTCGACTGCAGGAGATCCCAGGTTGATTGCACAATATAGTTTTTTATGTTTTTGAGCCATTTACATATTGGTTGGATTCCTAATCCAATAATAGGACCATTCTACTATTCCCTGGGTATTTAGATTTTCTATTTCTCTTAATTTTATAATTAACTAGATTTTTAATTATTTATCTTCTTAGTTATTAGTTTTTTATCATGATTATTTCTTTTTATGCTATTATTGAAAAACTCTATAAAAAAGTTTATTGTAATAATTAAAGAGATTTTTTGACAAATAATATAATTATTCTATTTCTTTGAGAGTTATTTCTCTAATTTTTTCTTATTTTTTGTTTTGATTACGAAACAAACTTCCGCTGCATCAAATTGGTCATTGATGCAGAACAAACTATTATTTCGTATTTTATTACTTTATATTTTATTAGTTTCTTATTTTAATTAGGTTCTTATTTTATTTAGATTTTTTATTTCTCTTAGTTTCCTAATTAACTAGATTTCTAATTATTTAGCTTCTTAGTTATTAATTTCCTATCATGATTATTTATTTTTATGCTATTGTTGAAAAACTCTATAAAAGAGTTTATTGTAATAGTTATAGAGACTTTTTGACAAATAATATAATTATTTTATTTCTTTGAGACTTATTTCTCTAGTTTTTCTTAATTCATTGTTTCGATTACGAAACAAAATTTTCTTTGCACCAAATTGGTATCAGAGCGAGCATTTTTACCATGACATGAGGGCTAACGAAGGTTCAAGTGAGCAACAAGTCATCGACAATGAATAGTGATTTGAAATCATTAATCAACGATTTCACAGATGATGATTGCAGTGATTAATGAGAATCAATAAAATTGTAGAAATTAAAGGTTTGACTTAAGCAAATTAGACGAAGAGCGAGAACTTGACAAACCTTGGAAGACAAACCGCAAAATAATTTCCACAAGAAATCCTAACGTAACTGAGGACGATGACCTACCATTTAGGGTTCAGTCAATTGCCGACCATAGCCAAACGATTGGCCACGGTTGCCGAACGAGACCGGCGAACACCACAGATCGTTGCTTGATGTGGAAAAGGAACAAGCAATGGTAAGTGATGAATATAGAAGTGGACTCGTATACCACGCTGCGAGTTGATCAACAGTGACCACTCAATGACCTAGAGCACCACCGATCACCGTGATGAATGCATGGACAATGGTAACTCACATAGAGGTGATTGGAAATCGCGACTCCCTTTAGCGCGATTTGATGGTCTGAGAAAACGTTAGGTTTCGCACCTACTAGTGTCGGCCTCGACCAATTCAAGGTCAACTGAGCCTCCCTGACCCACAACAAGGTTTTCTGCATGATGATAGAGGTGATTTCGATAACAAATGTGACTCCGATGAATTTTTTAGCGAGTTAGCTAGGGTTTCGACCTACCCAACTCGAAACCCTAACGAACAAACTATTTTTTGCCCATTAAATCGATTAAGTGATTATCTCAAGCGACACTAGCACAAAAATTTATGGCGAGAATTAACTCAGTCAATTAATTATTCATCAGATAAATGGGATAATTTCTTTGAAGACCACATTTTCAATCTAGGACTAGATACTCATGAATTCAAGGTGAAGATGGATTTAGCGAGTTTCGACAATTATTGGAAAACACATTGCGATTTGAGAAACCCTAATGTAGTGGACAACTACACATTTAAATAATCAAACTTGATTTTCGGAGCAACAAACACCAAATCATATTTGATTCCAGAGGAGTTTTTTTACATCTATGAAACTCAAGACCGAGTTTTCTTAAAGAGAAGGAGATTGATGGAGGACAAACCATGATTTCCTATTTTATTACTTCATATTTTATTAGTTTTTTATTTTAATTAATTTCTTATTTGATTTAGATTTTCTATTTCTCTTAGTTTCCTAATTAACGAAATTTCTAATTATTTAACTTCTTAGTTATTAGTTTTTTATTATGATTATTTTTGTTATTGTAATAGTTAGAGAGACTTTTTTGACAAATAATACAATTATTTTATTTATTTGAGAGTCATTTATCTAGTTTTTCCTAATTTCCTGTTTCGATTAAGAAATAAAACTTTCGCTACACCATATTTTTATTATGGGAATTCTTAACTTTTGATATGCTTTTAGGCTCGGACGAATTCGTAAACTTTGAGTCAATTCTTGAAGAAACTGTTGCTCTAGCTAGTAAGAAAGGTCACCAAAAAGGTAGGAGATTTTATACTTTTTTGTAAGGCATTGCATGATGTGGTTTTCAATGCATATTTTATGAGTTGCCACATACGAAAAACATGACGGTGACTGTTCAACAACACTTTAGTTTTTATAATACATATCTATGTGAGTTTTACACGTTTATTTTACGCGCATAGTATTTTCATAGTATGTTATGGTTTTGATACGGGAGGTTGAATTCTCTTGATACTTTGGATGGTCTCGGTCTCAAAGTATCACGAAGATATCCCGATACATCTTCTACTGCGTGAAGATATTTGTTCTGGCACTAGGTGAAAAAATGTGTAATAGGGCAGTTTTGACGTGTCACTTGGGTTTCAAATCTCTAAATGTAGTCAATGTGCAATAGAGCGGTGTTGACGTGAACGTTCTGCGTGGGAGAACGACAGACAAGGACCCTCCACGGGGGAACATATGTTGTTTTGCGGAGGAACAACAAACAAACATCTTTATGTTTAGCATTGACGTTTTGCGGAGGAACGTGTTGTGTTCCGCAAAGGAACGTGTAGTGTTCTGCCACAGAACGAAAATTAAAAAGTTTAATGACGCGATGTTTGCGGTGTCTATTTTTCATAGTTCAATAATTAAGTTGTTAGCAAAAATACTTTAGTGGTTGACTTGTCAATAACCACAAAGTACAGTAGTTGATTTGATAATTTCCCTTAAAATTAATTAAATTTTTTTAAAAAATCAGAAAACTAAGGAAGAGGGAGAGCGAGACATTAGAGACCATAACTGACCGTGAAGAGAAGATAAAAAAAAACAAAGGAACTCTAGTGCAACTTGGCAACACAAAAGTTGTCTGTTGCAACAAAATAAACAAAGTGGTATAAGAATTCGGTGTTGAAATAGCGAATTCAGTAAGTAATTCAAAACTTTTCAGATTTAAATGTATATGAATTAATTATGTGTTTTTAATTAAAATTGTTGGCATAAAACTGTTCAAAATATGTTTCTGATTGCATTGGTGTAGTTTATTTTGCAACAAGAACAAGTATGATAAAAAATTGGCCGTAAAAAGTTTGGTCGAACACCATTCAAGCGGCGCCTTGGTGTCTTTTGCTAGGGTACCTAAGTGTCAATGAAGAAAATTCCAGAAAAGTACCCAAAATGTGTGGACGCCTAGATGTTCATGTAAAAAAACGGCTGGGCATTAAAAGATGTCAAGATGTATTGATGTCATGTTGAGGCTTTGATGCAGCCTCGGCCTAGGTCGATTCTTTGAAGCCATGGCACGGTCTTTATAGAGTCGCACCGGTTGAAAAATATAAAATTTTTAGCTGTTTTTAAAGTATTTTAATTTAGTACTTTCACATATTTTTACACTATTGCATAACATTCATTGATATATGAAATAATTAAAAAAATACCAAAATGGGTAATACTGCATGATAAACATAACATGCATATACATTGCATTGTGTAATGATGAAAATTGAAACATGCATCATCTGCATAGACTAGGAAGATATCTGAGATATTATGCATCATAACATAATCATATGTTCTTTCTGATTGTGTGTGAAATGTGTATCCACGAAAGCAGATAAGATATCAACTAAATAGCTTCCTTTGTGTGAAACCTTAAAACCTCATGAGGTAACAGATGTCATTGGCTAAAGTTGACGGTGAAAAGCAAAGAGTCTAGTCATGTGAATGGTTCACACATTGGTGTAATGAATCATATATCACAATAGTCATATTAACATCGACATGTTAACGTTAATATGGAAAGGTAATGATGATGTATAATAAATTATCATTTGCATTTAGCACTAGACAAGACAAATTACAATATAGTGCTAGGATCATATGTATGGCATTAGTCTACTATAGAGTATTATAGTGGGGTTGCATGTATTAGGCTCATGTGTTTGATTTATATTCATGTAACTCTAAGTTTAGATTTACATACTACACTTTAGCTAAGCACCTAGTCAAGTGGAGTTTCAACCAAGAAGCACAAATCATTCTAGAAGTCTACCAAGTGATGCACCACAAGGCTTGCTCACTAGAGTTCGGGCTAAGAAGCTTACTAATCTCTTCACGAATTCTTATTTTGCAGGAGGAGTTATATTAGATGGCCTAGAGGATGAACCAAACCTTGAAGACAAGGAAAGTCCAAAGCACTTGATCACTTGAAATTTCCATACAATTCACACGGCTACAACTCCACACAAAGGCCAAGCATGCATGCACAATACCGTGCCTACTTTTGAGGATAGCTGAAGATATGGCAAGCTAACGTGACTCAATGCATTCTAATTCCTTAGTTGATTGTATGAATGCATGTGTTATCTTTTTGGATTGTTTAAAGAAGAATTGGATAATGTTTTATTGGGTGTTCTCGACTATGTTTGTTAGCCGAGAACCTTTTGTTGTGTTTGTTTTAATTTGAGGTTATTTTTTGTAATTGTTACATTAGGGCAAACTGTTAGGTATATATATACTCATTAAGGCTTGTCTAAATTTTTAATTGAGAATTTTCAACTGAAGAAAACATTGTGTGTTGGAGTCTTCTCCATAGCATTCCCCTCCATTTTCAAGGTGTGAACCGAGAGAGTGTGAGCCTTCCATTGATCCACCAAGCTTCTTGGCTTGTCTTGAAGTGCATTCTTATATTAGTCTTTCCTTCATCTCATTCCAGATGTGAACATACAGAGAGGAAGATTAGAAGATGTAGTTTTTATTTTCTTAAAACGTTGCAATTTAAAATGCTCTTTCTTTATAAAACGCATAAAATTTAAAACTTTTAGATTACATAGCGAAAGACTTTGCATTTTAAAACTAAATGGCATGAAAGGAAATGCTTAGATAAAATTCTTTTTGTTTATAAATCAAATACTTTACTAATACAAAATCATTTACATTCATTTTTCTTTTAACCTTTAGCCGAGCTAACCACAAGATCCGCATTGCGCACATCCTCTATCAACTGCTCCTATCCATGATACCGTGCACACCTATATCAGAAGACTTAAACTATGAGTCTAATGCTTAGTAATAAATGAAATGCATAATGAAACATGTAATGATCTTTTATAAAATATTTTTCCATTTTTCCTTTCTTTCTTTTATACTGCCATTACCGTTTTACTAGTGGAATTCAACTCAAAACCTCAACCAATGGGGAACACGTCCACCAAGTCTTTTACATGAGTTTGGTACCCAAAGCCTCAACCATTGGGAAAAAATCCGCCCAAAGCCTCTACCATTGGGGACAACGTCTACCAAAGCCTCATAATTCCATTAGGAACTTGTTCCCAACGTCTCAATATATAATTAAGTTCTTAATTTCCTTTATTTTACTTTACTTAAAATCATATGCATGATAAACCATTTTTATAATGTTTTACGAAAATTATGATGCATGAGTATGAGAACATACAACTTAATAAAAATCTAGCAAATTATCACACAACAGCAAGTCTCCAAAGCACAACCATCATCAATATATCTGCATGTACTTAACTTTCTATCAAGCAATATTGAACAAATACAAGTAAACCATAAAATAAATGTCACAACCCGAAGGCGGACCTAACAGAACTGGCGGGTCAAGCGACACGATCCCCGTGGAGGATCCAATCACCCAGCCATAGGCGTGAGTTTTAGCAGAAGACTTTTAAATACTTAGCTCAGCCCAAAAGATATGGGTCTTGTTCTATATAGTGATCATGAGAAAATAACGGTGCATAAATTAAAATGAAATACAAATATTGTGCAACAAATCCAAACCAATAGTATTAAGGTTTACAGACCCAAATAAAAATGCAAATATTCTTACCAAATACTAGTCTCAACACTCAAATCACTAAATAGGAAATAAGAAGTAAACTGGATTCTCTGACTCCGTATCCTAAGCCACTCTTGCCTTTACCAGGAATTTTTGAGAAGGGGTTGTTTGGGGTGAGTGACTAACTCAGTAAAGTATATCTAGACTAGGTGCATCACATTGCAAAAGTTGGTTTTTCTCTTTTAGAAAACAATGTTATGTTTCTTTTTTTTTTGCATTACATGGATTTTTAACTGAAATCTCTTTATCATTTTATAAATCTTGCCTAAGGTCGCCGATGAGGCTTTTATCAAAACCTGCTGTATATATAGATAGCTATACCTCGAAAATAGGCCATCACCATTTTTCGATTAAAAAACGTTAATAGTGAAAATGGGTGGTCACTCAAGGACCCACCCGGCACTCATCAGAGAACAGGTGGCCACCCGTCAATGATAACACCTCATGAGGCAGAAGAATAGGATGATACCTGTGTTCGTAGACCAGGCAGAGTACCCATCTACGATATCAATAACAAATGAGGTCCCCTGCATTGGGTTGCTCCTCAACTAGCCACCTACTGCATCCAAGTCGACAGGGATTGCTGGCGACCGAGCTATAAGCCGACACACCACCCATCACTTAGAAAGGTGCTAGGCGAACAATCTTCAACGACTGACAACCTCCAACTCGTGTGACTAAATACCCTGGCTAGGTTCTGGGGCTCGAAACCCAAGGACACATCATCACCGCCCTATCACCCTTTACTTCTAGGGCTCGAAACCCGATGACATGTTACCGGTGCCCTTTCACCCTTTCGCAATTATAAACATCCATCCTCCTCGTAGTAGGAGATGATACGGGATAGTCTTGTGATGCTTTAGTACCAAAACTGCATAAAGCATCATGAAAATTTATCATTCCAATATATCGTCACAAGACCATCTACGAAAATTAAACATGAGAAAACATATATATACATACACACATAAAAATTGACGTCCTGTTGAATAATCCCCATTGGGTTTTTGGGTGTGGTATCCCACAAAATACTTGTTTTTGAAAACCGTGATGCTATGCACTGCAAGAGGTATAGAAATCTCTACCTTTACGACGCTCTCTCTTGGTACTCGAGGCAACTGTCTCCTCGAGGATTGTCTCACAATCTCTGAAATCGTCTAAGCCTAACAAATGTATCAAATGCAGGAATTCTTATCAATAATTTCCTAAGAAATAAGTGGAAGGGTCTTATGTTGGCAATAAGAACCCAACAGACTTAAACATGACTCATCTAATAATCTCAACAAAATTCCCAAATTTTATCATTCAATATTATGAACAGGGCATCCATAGAGCATTTATGGTTCCAATAGGCATAGAAATACCCCTCTGAGCATGGTTTCCTATTCTTAGTTTAATTTTCTGTAGCAAAATCACAGTGTACAAGTCCTCAAATCTCAACAAGCAACAGTGAACAGAGTTGGATATCAATCAACACAATACCAAATTTTCAAACTTTATCCTTTGGTAAAATTCGTAACAAAATAGGGGCAACATTTACAAGAACATTCACAACTAAATATCCTCAAATCACTCTGTGAAAATGGTAACCTAAATAGGACACAATTTCTCGGGTCGTTTCCATCAAATGGTACCAAATCAACGACAATTCATCAAACCAAATATCTCTCTCCTACTGTTATGGAATTACAAATTAACAACATCAAACAGTAAACAACAAATACTTCTCAAAATTTCATCATTTAAGTAGTGGAAAAACTTAGCAACAAGTCCTTGGATATTGAACGTAGCCAAATAACAGAAGAACAACAGAACAAAGCAGAAACAGAGAGCTTAAATCATGGAGTATGTTCCCGTGGTTTTCTCCCATCAAAACAGAACCCATATCAACTTAGTACAACACATTCGGTAAGGATCGCAACATAAATAACAGAACAACACTCCAAAAACCCATTACCCAAATCAAAAACCCATCACCAAAATCAAACAGAATCGGGATCAATTGAACCGTCGGTGTTACTCACCTTGAATCGGAGAAGTGGCGGAGGGTATCCCTCAGATGAAGCTCACTGTCACTCAAAGCTTGGCCGAAGGAAAAGCTCATCCGCTCGCAATTGTCGTCGGCCGAACGGTTCATTCCTCGTCTGCTTGCGTCTCGCCAGTTTTCGCTCGAGATGCTCGGAACGCCCTCAGCCCCCATCGCCTGGAATAGTTGGTTTCATGTTCGCGAATCTCTCTCTTGGCCGAAGAGATTGATTTCTCCTCTTTTCTCTTTGCTTTTTCTTCCCTTCGCACTAGACATGACAAACGAGCTGAGCCAGCCGAGCCGAGCCTGGAAAAGTTTGGCTCGTCGAGACTGCGGAGCTTAACAAGCCGAGCCTAACGAGCCTGCCAAGCCTAACGAGCCGAGCCTAACAAGCTTGTTGAGCCTAATGAGCCAACCGAGCCTAACGACCCTTAACGAGCCAAGCCAGCCCGTTAGCCACCTCTACTTTGCACTCGGCCCTTCTCTTTCCTCAAATTCCCCCTTTTTCTTTCCTTCAGAGTCTACCCATGGGGAGCCCTTACTTTCTCTTCTCTTCTAATTTCTTTTCTTTTATTTTCTTCATTTAAACATTCTTTTTTTTTCATTTTATTTAAATCCATTTTCTTTTCACCTTTTCTTCAAATCAGCCGCGGGCGTGTCTTCATCTTCCCTTCATTTTAAATGCTTTCCTTTATTACTTTCCAAATATTTGTTTACTTTCACTTAATAAATAAATGCATATTAATTTTATCATTGACTCGCGTAACTACCACCAAATTCTAACTTCAATCCCGATTTATCAAGATCACCAACCAACGATGTTTACTGATCCAATTTAACTCTCCAATTTCGTTTCCTCAATAAATTTTCTGTTAAAAAATTTTCAATTCCACCAATTTGACAAATTGACTAAAATTTCACACGTGCAGCAATTCGCGTCAATTATTCAACGTCATGACCGATTATAACATGAACAATTTATACGTGAAAATTGGTTATCAAAATTTTTCGCGATTTTTTCATCTTAACCTCCTTAAAAAAAATTTTGTCCTGAAATTTAAAATAAAACCTGTTACACATCAAAGAGATAAGGGTACTTGCGCATCATGTCCGACTCAACTTCCCAAGTTGCTTCCCACTTAGTGCGATTCTTCCACGGCACACAAATGAAGGGAATTTCCTTGCATTGGAGCACTGAAACCTCTCTACCAAGGATTTGCTCCAACTGTTCTTCATATGATGTATCTTCCTGAATAGGAATGTCGGTCCAGGAAATTGACGTGGGATGGGTTAGGCATGTACTTCCTTAGCTGGGATATATGGAAGACATTATGGATATACCCAAGATGGGGAGGTAAATCAAGTTGGTAAGCCAAGTTGTCAATCCTCTCATCTATCTGGAATGAGCCAATGAATCTTAGGGCTAACTTTCTTTTCACACCAAAGTGATAGATGTCATGCCTCGGCCAAACCTTTAGGAAAACAAAGTCCCTTACGTCAAACTCAACTTTCCTTCTCTTCATATCAGCATAGCTTTTCTGCCTACTTTGCACCATCTTCAGTCTTTGTCGAATTACCTAGATCTTGTCCATAGTCTCCTGGATCATATATGGCCTAAAAGTAACCCTCTTCTGCCTCGACCTAATATAGTAGAGAACGACACCTCTCATACAATGTCTCGTATGGAGAGACGCCAATGTTGGCCTGGAAGCTGTTGTTGTACACAAACTCCACTAATGACAAATGATTTATCTAGCTATCACCAAAATCCAAGATGCAAGATCGCCGCATATCCTCCAGAATCTGAATGGTCTTCTCTGACTGTTCATCTGTCTGAATGTGATGTGTATTGTTGAGATTTAACTCTATTCCCAAAGCCTTCTGTAGGGACCTCCAAAACTTAGATGAGAACTCAGATCATGATCTGAAATAATACTTGAAGGAATATCGTGGAGATAGACACTGTGCTCTATGTAGAGGTGGCTCAACCTCGATAAGGGAAAGTCCACCTGGATAGGAATAAAGTGAACAGGCTTTGTCAAATAATCCATGATGACCCACACTGCATCCAACTTCTACTGAGTCCTAGGAAGACCTATAACAAAATCCATGGTAATCCTATACTACTTTCACTTTGGAATAGGCAAGGGTTGCAACAATCCGGCTGGTCTCTGATGTTCGGCTTTCACCTGCTGACATGTAAGACACCTTGCCACAAATTCAACCACATCTCGTTTCATCTCCACCCATCAGTATTGTCGCTTCAAATCATGGTACATTTTCGTACTGCTTGGGTGAATAGCAAACTCTACTTATGAGCCTCAGTGAGTATTGTCTGCCTCAACTCTGGAATGCTTGGTACTACTACCTTACCATGACAAAGAGTGGTTCCCTTAGTGTTGACTTCCCAATCATCCAGTTGTTCACCATTCTGAAGTTGTTCAACCTTCTCTCAAATCAACTTATTCTGATACTGTAACTGCTTTTTTCTTTGGAGCAAGAATGGAATAGTAATCACATTATACGCATAAGCCATATTGTCTGTCTCATAGTACTGTAGGTTGTAATCTCCAACAACCATAGATCGTTTCTACTCATCGAGAACCAAACAAGCAAGTGATCTCTGAGGATTTTGGCTCAGAACATCGATCACTACATTCGCATTTCTCGGATGATACTCTAAGCTAAAATCATAATCCTCCAAGTATTCCATCCATCTATGCTGCCTCAAGTTCAAATCTCTTTGATTGTAAAGGTACTTCAGGCTCTTGTGGTCAGAAAACACCTGAAAATTCGAACTATACAGGTAACTCCTCTAGATCTTGAGAGCAAAAAATTATGGCAGCTAATTCCAAGTCGTTCGTCAGATAATTTCTTTCATGGGGCTTCAACTGTCAGGAAGTGTAAGCCACCACTTTGCCCTGCTACATCAACATGCAACCAATTCCAACTCTCGATGCATCTGTGTAGACTCCATATGGCTACTCACTGTCAGGCACCATCAGGATAGGGGCACTCGTCAGTCTACTCTTTAATTCCTCAAACGCATTCTAACACTGATCACTCTATTCATACCATACCCCCTTCTTTATCAACTTCGTCAATGGTACTGCCAACAAAGAAAAATTCTCAACAAACCGTCAGTAGTAACTGGCAAGACCAATAAAACTGTGAATCTCTGACACATTTTTTGGAGGCTGCCATTGCACAACTACCTCAATTTTTGCTGAATCTATAGAGATTCCATCTCGTGAAACAAAATGCCCCAAAAAATTTGACATCTGACATCCAGAAGTCGCATTTACTCATCTTAGCATATAACCGGTGGTCTCTCAAAGTCTGCAGCACAATCTGAAGATGTTCCTGCTGCTGACTCCAAGACTTGGAATATATCAAGATGTCGTCGATAACCACCACGACGAACTGATCTAAATATGGTCTGAAAACCCGGTTCATGAGGTCCATGAATGCTGCTGGGGCATTAGTCAACCTGAAAGGTCAGACTAGAAACTCGAAATACTCGTACCTCGTCCTGAAGGTTGTCTTCAGAATATCTTCTTCCCAAATCCACATCTATTGATAACCATATCTAAAATCAATCTTGGAGAAGTACCGTGAACCTCTAAACTAGTCAAAAAACTTGTCAATCCTTGGCAGCGGATACTTGTTCTTCACGGTAACCGGTTCAACTTCCAATAATCAATATAGAGTCTCAAAGAACCATCTGTGTAATACCCCAATTTTTATAATCGAATTAATTAGAGATACTTGAGAATTATTTGATAAGAAAATTGATTGGGGGAAATGTTGGGAAATGATCTAAGTATGTAAAACTTAGGAAAAATGTACAAACGTCGGGTTGCGAACACCGACGGATCATTGCGTACGACACAAGGCAGCGTTCGAAATGAATCTGTCCTAAATTCTGGACAATTTGGATGATGCAGACGATGGCGGACGAAAATGAATGGCGTCCGAATGAATCTGTCCTAAATTCTGGACAATTCGGACGATGCAAACGACACATACAGACGTCATGTCAAGTCCGTAAGGCACCTACGGACGCTACGAACACAGGCTGGGGACGCATTTTCTCGTCCCAAATCAAATTTTGAACGATACAGATGAATACCGTGGACGACTCGACTCGTCCGCAACATCCGGGAAATTTGAGAAACCCATTTTAAATTGAGTATCTCTCTTCCGATTTCATAAAACACTCGCCAAATTCTCTCTCTTTAGCCTACCACTGCGACGTCCAGCCTCTCCCTGCAGATTGGAAGGCTTTCCACGTGCTTCCCCATCATTGGACCATCTCCCCTTGGTTTGGGCAATTGGCAGCCCTTTCTGCAGAACGTTATCCTCTTCCTTGCAATAGTTCAGCTCTCTCTCTCTATCGTCTATATAGGTAAGCCTCCTCCCTTGTGTTCCTCTCTAGAAATCGTGGATGAAGTGTAGTATTGCTGTGAGATGGGAGTGTTACCTTACTGAATGTTAAATGTTAAGTGTTGAGTGGTGGGTGAAGTCCGTGAATTGTGAGAAACAGCTTCATGCTTCTTCTCGGGCCTTCTGGTGAGATGATTTATCCCATAGTTTATGTTGAGTTATTTATGTGATTAATACTAGAAATGAAAGATAACGGTGATAGAAGGATGCTTTGATGGGATTATGGCTTAGGTTCCTTTAAATGTTGTGGACAACTCTCTGAATGCTGAATGATGGAGAGCATGTGGGTGGACCTGCTGCTCCTGGGTCCTTCTGGTAAGCACATTTTCCCTCATCATTTATGGATTTGTCAAATGGATTGTAAGAGTAGATGATACTGAATGATGAATGCTCTCTATTTTGGTTGTTGTTTCTAAACCGTGAAGAAATGTTAGTATGTTGGAAATGTTTAGTTCATTGTGGGTTCCTGCCGAATGATATAATTTGAGGAAAATATTGCTATGTGATTTGTCCAGCTTTGTTGGAATTCAGTGTTGTTCTATTGTTGGATTTTAGTCAATGTGGATATGTTGGTTCGATGTTTCTAATTGTATTCTATCGAATTTGCATTTTAATTGGAAATAGTTTAAAGAGGATAGCTCCGAGAATAATATAAAGGATAGATTGTTTACTAGGGAATATTGTTGTGAGTTGGGATTGGTATTAAAGGATAATGTTGACGGAAACGGTTAAGTGTCTAAGTTGAACTTGGGTTAAGGATTCTAGTAAGTAACAAATGAATATGTGTTGAGATGGATGGATATGTGATTTTGATGATAAATAATTTAATGATTTTGAAGATATTTCCGAAGAAGGAATAAAGTGGTAAAAGGTTGCAGACACCAGGTAAGTTGATACTTACTGAATTTTGGTCTTCGGACCCTACATCGCAAGAGTTAGGATTTGCATGTTGTGTGTTTACTAGATTTAGTTCTTTTAATGTTATGTTTATTAGACATTATATCATCATAGGATTGTATGAGTTCAGAAGCATATTGCATGTCATAATTAATCTATGTAAATAGGCGTGTGGGGGTTCAGGTGAATTGTGACTTTCCATACGGTAGATTCCTCCCATGTAGGGAGTGGTAGGTTTAGAAGTTAGCTACGTGGATTCTAGGGTTCACAATTACCCCGTTCTAAAACCCCCAACGTCTTCAACAAAAGTGAGGATACCTGCTTGTGGTAACACCCCTGATGAATATATCTCCTGGTCGGAGTGACTAGTTAGGTCACATGACTCTAGGGAGTATTCCACCTTAACTTCCAGAAGAGATACGCTTCTCTTCTGTAATGCATCGTATGATTATTTATATCATGTGCATTGTATTTCATTCTATCTCTTACTGAGCGTTAGGCTTATTAGTTTAGGTCTTGTGATGTAGGTATGAACGAGCAATAGATGAACAAGTTAAAGACAGTTGATGAAGGATTTGCACGGGTAGATCTTGTGGCTGGCTGGGCTAAAGAGTTTAAAAAGAAATTATTTGAAAAGGGTTTGTAATTATTTAATATTTCTTAAGGCTTTGTTTTAAATTCCGCTACGTTTTATAAAAATGATTTTCATTACTTCCATTACTTCTTCTGCAATTGATAAATGATTTTAAGTAATGTGTTTAACGCTCGGTTTGAAAAGAAAAGTCGTACTCTGATTTTATAAAAGAAAAAGTTATAAATTTAACGTGATTTTAAAGCAAATAAAAATCGGGTCGTTACAATCTGCCTTCTTGGCAAACAAAACTAGAGCACCCCACAGTGAGATACTCTCCCAGATAAATCTCTGACCTCTCAGATCATCTAACTGATTTCTCAACTCGCTCAACTCTACAAGAGCCATTTTGTATGCAGGGATAGAAACTGGGGTGGCCCCCGTAACCAAGTCAATACAGAACTCGATCTCACAGTCTGGAGCTAACCCTAGTAGCTCATCAGGAAACACATCTGAGAACTCTCTCACAACAGAGACATCCAGATCCTAGCTAGTGGTCTCACCCTCAACATCAACCGACCAAAGGCTTCTGTACTGCTCTAGTCAACTGTGACCACCCACACGTGCCCGCAGAATAAAATTAGTCATCACCTCACTATGATCGTTGCAATAAACAAAAACATGCCCTTGTCTCAAAATAACTGTGACTCACTTCAAATGACATTTCACGGTCACTCTATACTTTCTCAACCAATCCATACCCAGTATAACATCAAACTAACTCATGGGTAAAACGTCTAAATCTATAGAAAACTTGCAGTTATCGATCACTACGCAAACTGCTCTGCACATAGATGCTACTCCACTCTGAACACCCAGAGGAGTACTAAGCATAAACAGAGATTCCATCTCCTCTTCTGACCGTTGACCCTAGGCCAACTCATGCAAGGCTCTGGCCATAAACTCATAATGGCTATTTCTACTATACTGCTTCTTGAATACCTTAGTAAAATCTTTCCACTCCATCGACTGAGATATCGTAACTGGACCTCACGGCATTCCACTAGCTACACGTCAACTTCTCTAGGTAATGATTGGCAATTCTCACATAGAACTCTTTTGGAACTTGGAGTGCCTTGAAATTCTTCTCCATTTTCTGGAGCCAATTCTCCACTCCCATTGGGTTTGCCCCACCCTTAAACACGGGCGGGTTCAATCTAGTAAACTCTCGAAAATACATTATCCTCGTCATACCAGGTTCCTGTGGAGAACTATTACTGGTCAGGTTCCGCGAAGCCTCTAACATTGCTGCAATGGGATCGAAACATCCCTCTTACAGTCGGCCGTGAGATGTCCTTCTCGGCGACATTTTCAAAGTTTAGAGAAGAGGAATACATTTGGTTAGAAAACTTGATTTGCACACAGTTAGCAAAATCTTCACCCTACACCATTAAATTCTCAAATGATCCTACTTAGGAATTCGGAAACCTTGAAACTTTGATACCATAAACTTTTGTCACGACCCGGAGGCGAGCCTAACAGAACTGTCAAGTTAGGCCACCCAATCCCCGTGGAGGATCCGATCACCCAGCCATAGACGTGAATTTTAGCAAAAGACTTTTAAATACTAAGCTTAGCCCAAAAGGTATGAGTCTTGGTCCATATAGTGATAATGAGAAAATAACAATGAATAAATTAAAATGAAATACAAGTACTGTGCAACAAATTCAAACCAATAGTAGTAAGGTTTACAGACCCAAATAGAAATGCAAAAATCCTTACCAAACACTAGTCTTAACACTCAAATCACTAAACAGGAAATGAGAAGTAAACTGGTTTCTTCGACTCCATATCCTCAGTCACTCTTGTCTTTACCTGGAATTTTTTAGGAGAGGTTGTTTGGGATGAGTGACTAACTCAGTAAAGTATATCTAAACTAGGTGTATCACATTGCGAAAAATTGGTTTTTCTCTTTTAGAAAACAATGTTATGTTTCTATTTTTACCATACATGGAATTTTAACTGAAATTTTTTTTTATCATTTTATAAATTTGGCCCAAGGCCACCAATGAGTCTTTCATCAAAACATGTTGCATACATAGACAGTTATACTTCGAAAATAGATCATCAGCATTTTTTGATCTGAAAACGTTATCATTGAAAAGGGGTGGTCACTCAAGGACCCATCCGACACTCATCAGAGAACAGGTGACCACCCGTTGGTGACAACACCTCATGAGGCAGAAGCCTAGAATGCTACCTGCGTCCGTAGACCAAGTAGAGTACCCATCCGCGATATCAATAACGAATGAGGTATCTTGCATTGAGTTGCTCCTCAACTAGCCACCTACTGCATCCAAGTCGATAGGGGTTGCCGGCAAGCGGAGCTACAAGCCGACGTGCCACCCGTCACTTAGTAAGGTGCTAGGCGAACAATGCCCAATGACTAACAACCTCCAACTCGTGTGACTAAATACCCTGGCCAGGTTCTAGGGCTCAAAACCCAAGGATGCATCATCACCATTTTATCACCCTTTACTTTTGGGGCTCGAAACCTGAGGACATGTCACTGGTGCCCTTTCACCATTTCGCATGTACAAACACCCATCCTCCTCGCAGTAAGAGATGGTACGAGATAGCCTTGTGATGCTTTAGCGCCAAAACTGCCTAAAGCATCAAGAAGATTCATCCTCCTAATATATGCACAATATATCGTCACATGACCATGTACGAATATTAAACGTGAGAAAACACACACACACACACACACACACACACACATATATATATAATAAAAACTGACGGTCGAACAGTCGCCAATGAGTTTTCGGATGTGGTATCCCACAAAATACTGATTTTTGAAAACTGTGATGCTATACAATACAAGAGCTGTAGAAATCCGTACCTTTGCGGTGCTCTCTCTTGGTACTCGGAGCAACTGTCCTCTCTAGGATTGTCTCACAGTCTCCGAAATTGTCTGAGCCTGACAAATATATTAAAGATAGGAATTCTTATAAAAAATTTCCCAAGAAATAGGTGGAAGGGTCCTATGCGGAAATAGAAACCCAACCGACTTAAAAATGACTCATCTAATAATCCGAACCAAATTGTAAAACTTTATCACTTAATATTATGAACAGGGCATCCATAGAGCATTTATGGCTCCAATAGGCATAGAAATACCACTTTGAGCATGGTATCATATCCTTACTTTAATTTCATGTAGCAAAATCACAGTGTACAAGTCCTCAAATCTCAACAAGTAGCAGTGAACAGAATTGGTTATCAATCAATACAATACCAAATTTTCAAACCTTATCCTTCGGTAAAATTCGTTAACAATACAGGGGCAACATTTACATGAACAACCACAACTAAATATCCTCAAATCACTATGTGAAAATGGTAACCAAAACAGGACACAATTCCTCGGGTCTTTTCCATCAAACATAACCAAATCAACGACAATTCATCAAACCAAATATCCCTCTCCCACTGTTATGCAATTACAACTTTAAAACATCAAACAGTAAACAACAAATACTTCTCAAAATTTCATCATTTAAGTAGTGACAAAATTGAGCAACAAGTCCTCGGATATTGAACGTAGCCAAATAGCAGAAGCACAACAGAACAAAGAAGAAACCAAGAGCTTAAATCACAGAGTATGTCCACGTGGTTTTCTCCCATCAAATCAGAACCCATATCAACTTAGTACAACACATTTTGTAAAGATCGCAGCATAAATAACACAACAATACTAAAAAAACCCATTACCTAAATCAGAAAACCGTCACCAAAATCAAACAAAATCGCGATCAATTGAACCCTCGGTGTTACTCACCTTGAATAGGAGAAGTGGCGGAGAGTATCCCTCAGACGAAGCTCACAGTTACCCAAAGCTTGGCCGAAGGAAATGCTCGTTTGCTCAGAACTGCCGTCGGCCAAAGGGTTCGTTCATTGTCCACTCTCCTCTAGCCGGTTTTCGCTCGGGATGCTCGTAACGCCCTCAGCCTTTGTCACCAGGTATAGTCGGTTTCGTGTTCGCGAATATCTCTCTCGACCGAAGAGATGGATTTCTCCCTTTTTCTCTTTGCTTTTTCTTCCTAAGGTTGGAAATGGTTTGGTTCGGTTCGGTTTTAGCCAAAATAGAACCGAACCGACTCGGTTCAATTTTGTAATTTAAAACCGAAACCGAACCGAGGACAGCAAGAAACCGAGTTGGAAACCAAACCTCAGTTTTGGTTTTTATCAGTATGGTTTTTGGTTCGATTTGATTTTTTGTCTAGACATAGAAAATTTGGAATTTGATTTTGAGCTTGATTTTGGGCCCCGTTGTGATAATTTTTAAGCCTAGTTTTGAGGTTTTATTATGTTCTATTTTATGAGCTTAAATGATCTATTTTGATTTCCATATTATAGCTTTAAAACAATATCATTCAAATAATAATTTAATTAAACAATGATTAACAATGCTTTAAAACTTCACAAAAAGCTAAAACCAATAACATACAATAGCCAACGATTAATTATGCTAACAATCAAACATTTAATTATACCAACAATAGAATTTAAGAAAAATATTTTTTCTTAAAATCGAATTGGAATTAACTCAAATAAAAAAAATAGAATTAAAATAGTAACTCAAGTAGGTTTTCAAGTTTAGTTTTATTTTCGGTTCGGTTCGGTTTTTTTCAGTTTTTCTCTCTTACAACCGAGAACCGAACCAAAATGATCGGTTCGGTTTGGTTCAGTCCTATATTTTATTTTTTTTTCATATCAAAACTGAACCGAACCGATCATTTTTTATCGGTTCAGTTTGGTTACCCGGTTCGAACCGATCCGATTTCCACCCCTATTTCTTCCCTTCGCACTCAGCCCTTCTCTTTCCTTAAATTCACCTTTTTTTTTCCTCAGAGTCTGGCCCACGAGGAGCCCTTCCTTTCTCTTCTCTTCTAATTTCTTTTCTTTTATTTTCTTCATTTAAACATTCTTTTTTCTCCATTTCATTTAAATCCATTTTCTTTTCTCATTTTCTTCAAATCGACCCCAAGTCTCTTTCTTCATCTTTCGCTTCATTTTAAATTGGATAAATGACACACCAACTATCGTAATTTACTATCAATGACAAACCAATCATTATACTTTTTTCACTAAGAAATTAAATACTAAACTGTGAAAAAACATTGCTGTCATGTTAGCCGTCAAAATCCATCGAGGGACGTCCATTGTGAAACTAAGGACATCCTTTATGGGCGGAACGACGTAGTCTCAAGTCAAGGGACATCCATTTCTCGACAAGGGATGTCTAATATGGGGAAAGGGACGTCCGTTGTGGACTAAGGGACGTTCATCATCGCCTTTGGAAAATGACAAACTTCATCCTAGCCGTTCATTCTGATCGAGGGACGTCGGTCCTCGATCCAATGGCCATGAATTATCGTCCACCATCACCTTTAGACAATGACAAACTCTATCCTCACCGTTCATTCCAATCGAGGGACGTCCATCCAAAGGGTAAGATAGACGTCCCCCATAATTGATGTCATTCGTCAGTTTGTTGGATTAGCGTTGGATGTCCCTCATCGTTGCGGGACGTCCGTTGTTGCTGCCTTGGACATCTCCATTTGACGATCCTTGGCATTAACGTGACCGCGAAGTTACAGCCGACGGATTTTGACTAATGTCCCTCGTTGTGGTCTGCCATGGACATCTTCATTCGACGATCCTTGGCGTTAATGTGACCGCGGCGTTACAGTCGACGGATTTTGATGACAAACGTGACAGTGATATTTGCGGCCTTTTTTTGTAGTTCAGTGGTTAATTTGTTAACGAAAAAAGTTTAGTTGTTGACTTGTCATTGATTACAAAGTACGATGGATGATTTGTCATTTTCCTTTTTAAATTCTTTCATTTATTTTAATCTTCCTTTCCAAATATTTTACTTTCACATTAATTTTATCATTAAATCAGATAACTACCTCCAAATTCCGACTTCAATCCCAATTTATCAAGAACACCAACCAACAACGTTTACTGGTCCAATTTCATTATCCAATTCTGTTTGCTCAATAAATTTTGTGTTCAAAAATTTCTAATTCCACCAGTTTGACTAATTGACCAAAATTTCATACATGGCCGTTACGTGGCAATTTGCATCAATTATTCAACGTCATGACCGATTACAACGCGAAAAATTTACACGTGAAAATTGGTTATCAAAATTTTTCATGGGTTTTACAATAAATCTATCCATAACTTAAATCTATGAATCAGTATCAACACTACACATTATTGACATATATGAAATCCTCAACCTTTATGCTTAATAGAAATATCAACCACAGCAGCACAACACAACCTCAAAACATGCTTTTGAACCACAGCAGATAGCAATATGAAACAACCTATCAATACTTAACTCAACAACACTTCAGAACAATACATCTCCAATAGCATGAACATAATCATTTATCTAACAATCTATTACATATGAACATCAAAGCAACAAAGCAACAATCATCAATAGCAGTAACTCCTAATTATATATATTATCAACATACTTTTAACACCAACAAAATCTAGAAATTATCCTCTATTAAATGCAAGCATCTCTCAAATAAAACCCATATTTTTTGTGATGTAGCCCTCAAAGAGGGAAAGAACACACACATTTCTTACTTTGAATTTCCTTGAAAAAATGTTTTCTCCTCCTTCCTTCTTCCTCCTCTTCTCTACCTTTCTTCTTCTCTAGATTCCTCGTAACACTCTTCTTTATTTTTCCCCTGAACACTTCCTCTTTACAGAACTCACCTCCTCCCTCTCAGCTTTCCCTCTTTCTCATGCTCCCTTTTCACATAAACACTCTCCCTGCTTATCTCTTTCATGACATTTTCTCTTCTCCAGAACTCTCCCCATTCTATCAAGCTTTCATAATCTTTTATACAGATAAACCCTTCCACTACCCACTTAAGCAGGTCACGGCAGTTGGCAAAGCAACCACATGGAACCCACCAATTTCTTCCAATCAGATCGCAACTCATTACTGATGACGTTTGGAATTCCTTGTCAATCACCCACTTCCTGTGATTAACCACAAACAAAATCTATACAAATTGTAAAGGCCACGATTGACTGCCATTCCTGCATTGATTGACCGCAAAACCTAAAATTTCACAATTCTAGAAGATACCGGTCGATCATCAACGTGCACACATGATCGACCTCTCCAACATTGCGTCACCTCTGTAATATTCTATTTCGACTGTGATCGACCACAATTTCCTTCTTGATCAAGTGCAAACCTCATTTCTTCACAATCCAAGGAAAAGTTGATCGATCACTAACTACACCTTGTGATCAACCGCTCAATACCTCATTTCGACTTCGTAATATTTTTCCATGAATGTGATCAACCGCTACCAACTCTTGATTGACCAACACTTCATTATAAAGCCCTTGAACATAAATTTACACTAACAGGGTCGATTAATCCCATAATTGACTTGCCAAAACACTAAACCAATACCCTCATCCTACAATATACTCTAATTATCATTAACATTAACATTCTAGATTTAATATAATGCAAAAACTTGAGGTATTACCGAAGACTTGCTACAAACCAAGTTGGAGTAGTTTCTTGAAGGAATCCATTTGAAGTCAAAAGGTGCTGCCATAACACCTTTTTGGACTAGCTTGTAAGTGTTCGACTGCCATTTCTTTTCTTGTGCGATTTAGACTCTGAAATTTGGAGGGATTTCTGTATACATTTCAAAGGTTTTGTAATTCAATTTTCGTGCTATTTGGTTTAGAAACACGTAAGTTGTGGTTTGTTCATTTCTGTCCAGAAACTGTCTTGTTGGTACCTTTTCAGGAAGTGATTTTTGCATTCGCATAACTTCTGTTTCTTTTAGAATTTTTGTGTGAACTTTGGAGAGTACATTTTACTATGCTATTATTGATTGTGGTTCAAATTTGGTATTGATTGGATCTCCAGAGAGCAAGTTACGCATCTGGAAATTTGGTGTTCTACTTTCTTAAAATTTGGTAAGTGCTCTCTTTCGAGCATTTGTTCTAGAGTTGCACCCCTTAGTGCATCACCAAGTATGAGAGCCAACCAATCCAAAAGTCTGCTAATTATGAATATGAACTCGAGATTAAGCTTATATATAATAAAGATCACATATTTGAGAGATAGATGAAAGTCAAAGAGTTATTTTCTTTGTAACATATTGTTTGTGTTATTTTGTTATATTTTGAACTTAGGTCATAAAATTATTATGGTATTTTCTCCAACCCCTCCAACCCTTTTATGAGATAGTATTTAAACTTTTGTTAGTTGGGATCCATGCGGCTACGAGGGAGAAAAGGGAGAATAAGAAAGAGACTTTCAACTTGCATTTTAGTGTCCATCCATAGTACAATCGTCTTGATTTTTGGAAATATTTTTCATAGAGTAAAGATAGTCAATTTTAATGGTCAGAATTTTGTGATTCTTCTCTAGAATTATTTTTCTCAACCCCTAGATCGGTTAGATCATTTCTTCATTCTTGTGATTCATCTTTTACTGGCGATATAACTTATTAAGTTTGGTTATCCAATATTAATTTTTTGAAGAGTATTTATTTTTATTTTATTTTCTAAATTAGTTTAAAATGAACTTGCTATAATGTCATTATTTTTAATAGTAATAGATTTGACTGGAATTGTCCCGTGGTTTTTCCTCTTCACATCGAAGGGATTTCATGTTAAATCTGATGTTCGCTATTTAATTTCATAACGTGTGTAGTATCTTTGTTTGTGTTAGATTTTGTTGTGACCCGAATTCTGTTGGGTCAGGCCTGTGGACCCACATTGTATACTCATATAAGGTTTGTTCTCTCTATAAATTCATATATGCTAGAATCACAAAACTCGCCGTTGTATTTTGATCTTCATGATAGATTTGTTCCTCTACCTATGGTTATTATGCAAAAGAGTTTTTCCATGTAAATTTGGAATGTCACATCATTTTTTTTTCTGGTTATCGTTCGATTTTTAATAAGTGGTATTAGAGCTTTGATTTCAAGAGTTCGTGTTTCCAAGTGTGTTGAAACAGATTCTCTCCGGTCGTTCTGCATCGAACAAGGTTTGTGTAATTTTTTCAAAAAAAATATAATTTTTTGGGAAAAAAAAAGAAAATTGTCGTCCAACCGCCATAAAAAATTGTTGTCATGTCTATCTTGAAAGCTCTGATTTTTCCTTGCTTTTGAGTTTGTCAGAGACGTTGTACATCTGAACAACAGGTTCGTCATTGGAGTGTATATATTCACTATTAGTCACCATATATCTGCATCGCTATTTTCCATTATCACTATCAAGTCGTTTCGATTGAGACTATTGCAAGAGTGTCCTTTACAGAGTTAGATTTTTTGCTAGAGATAAAAATCGTTAAAAATCTTTGAGATTTTTGAAAAATTTTTGAGAGATTAAATTTAATGATTTATGGCAGATTTGGAATCACATGAATATATAATATTCAGAATTAGATTTTGTTGAAGTTCAAATCATGTTTGAATTTTGTGATATTTTGCGATTAATTTTAGGCGGTTTGATTTGATTTGATTTTGAAGTGGATTAGTCATCATAGAAATATCTAAATTTTAGGGATATCTTTTAGAATCTTGTGATATCTGTGATTTTACACTTTAATTTTTAGGAGAATATTTTATAGAAGCCAGTGATTTTGGGTAATATATTTTGTTGAATAATGTGTTTTTGGGGGCGATGAGATCTTTGAAATAGATCTTTCATTTTTGGATTGAGATTTGATATTTTGTTATGATAAGATAAAGATAGTAGAATTTTAAAAGATTTTGAGGGACAATTTTGATGTGACAAGTTAAGAGGCGAGATATACTCGTATAGATTTGGATGACACCTTGTGGGATTTGAAGATGTCATCATCGTATTTTAAATGTTTCTTAAACCTGGTCAACATTAGTTGTTGAATTTACCCTTGAAAACTTTTATATTGGTGATTTGTATATTTCTTTAAGACGAACAATTGAGCCTTCATTGCAGATCTTCTTTAAGGATGTGTAATAAGAAAATTTCAAGATTTAAAAATTGGTTCATTGCAGCAGAATTTATTTCAAAATAGAGGTTGTCAGAATTCAGGGTTTTGAATTTGTTTTATTGAGTCGAGCGGACGAGCACATGCTATGAATCTCTTTTATAAAATTCATATCAAGGTGGAGATTGTTAGAATTTGGTGTGACCGGAATTCTATTGGGTCGGGCCTATGAGATTGCATTGTATATCTCATTTAGAGTTTGTTTTCTCTATAAATTCATATAAGCTAGAGTCGCAAAACTCACGGTTGTATTTTGATCTTCATGATAGATTTGTTTCTCTACTTGTGATTTTTTAGCGAAAGGATTTTTCCAAGTAAATTTGCCGTCTCACAGCCTATTTTCTTTTTCCGATTATTGTTCGATTTCTAAAAAGTGGTATCAGAGCTTTGGTTTCAAGAGTAAGTGCTTCCAAGAGTGTTCAAAACATATTGTCTCTGGTCGTTTCACATCAATCAAGGTTTGTGTAATTTTTTTAGAAAAATACAATTTTTTTGGAAAAAAAAAAGAAAAAAAATTTTGTTCCCCTGACATTCATCTTGTTTATGAATATTTGTTCTTCTTTGCCGCCTAACCGCCATCAGAAACTGCTGTCATGTCCATCGTGAAAGCTCTGGTTTTTCCTTGTTTTGAGTTTGTTAGAGACGTTGTACATCAGAATAATAGGTTCGTCATTGAAGTGTATATATTCACCGTTAGTCACCATATATATGCATCACTGTTTTCCATTCTCACTATCAAGTAGTTTCGATTGAGATTGTTGTGAGAGTATCCTCTACAAAGTTGGATTTTTTTGCTAGAGATCAAACTCGTTAAAAATCTTTTAGATTTTTGGAAGATTTTTTGGGGATTAAATTTGATGATTTATGGCAGATTTGGAATCGCAGGAATATCTAATCTTTAGAATTAGATTTGGTTGAAGTTAAAATCAGGTTTGAATTTTGTGATATTTGTGATTAATTTTGGACTATTTGATTTGATTTGATTTTCAGGTTAATTAGCCATCATATAAATATCTGAATTTTAAGGATATTTTTTAGAATTTTGTGATATCTGTGATTTTATGCTTTAATTTTGGGAGAATATTTTATTAAAGCCAGTTATTTTTTGTAAGATATTTTGTTGCATAATATGTTTTTAGGGCAATGAGATTTTTGAAGTAGATCTTAGGGGTGGAACTCAGTCCGGTTCGAACTGGGTAACCGAACCGAATCGAACAATTTTAGTCGGTTTCGGTTCGAATCTATCAGTAAAAAATTTTTAGGTTATAACCGAATCGGACAAAACCAAAAATTTCGGTTCGATTCTCGGTTTTGGATGGTAAGAACTGAGTAACCCGAACAGACCTGATAATTTTTAGAAAAAAAAAAACCCTTGGCTTCACTCTCTCAGTTTCTCTCGACTTTCACTTTGTCACTCTAAGGTCTAGCCACACCTCTCTCTCAATCTCTCGGAGGCCGAAACCACTGCGACACGCCAAAGGCCGACATTGGCGATTACATCTTATCATGCACCACCTGGAAACGACGTCGAAGGCGGGATACTCGGAGGAGACGACAGATCGTAGAAGCCTTGGACGCCTAAGAAGAAAATGCCCCATTTTGTGAAGGAAAGACACCCACTGGAAGGATGGAAGAAACGCCCCGTTTTGTTGCTGACCTGGAAGACAGAAGAGAAGTTAGCTAGTATAAAAGGCGTGGAAGAAATCAGAGTTGTGTGTGAATTGCATAAAACTCTATAATTCTCTCTGTAAATGCCGGAGTTCTCTGGCTCTCTCTATAATATAAATAATTCTCTTCTCTTTATGGTCATCTTCTTCCTGCGACCATAACAATTGGTATCAGATCCTCACGATCCACAGAAAAATTATGGTGGAAACCAGAGCCAAATCAAATGATGACATGTTAAAACAACTGGACAGAGAACTAAAAGGAATCACCTTGACTCTTAACTGACTGTGGACCAGGATGGACGATTCTGATAGAAAACTAGAGAAACTTGAATCAGAAAATGCCGTCAAGTTCGATACTATAATGGTAGCTTTGAATCATCTAATGTCTGATAGAACTGATAACAAACAGAAATAAGTCATTTTGGAGGCAGGCCCTTTGACGTCTACCAACCCGGTGAGGGTTAACCCCCGTACTCCAGACAATGGGCGTAATGATTTCCAAAACCAGCCTCGCCTTCCTCGCCTGGATTTTTTGACTTTTTCAGGCGACAGACCACAAGAATGGATAAGCAAGGCGCACAAGTATTTTTCATTACACCAGACAGTTGAACATTTATGCCTCAGCATCGCTGAGATGCATATGACTGACAAGGTGGATATCTGGTTCGGCGGGTTTATCTCTAGCTTTCCAAATGCGAGATGGGAACTCTTTACAGCAGAATTATGCCGATGGTTTTCGTATGTTTCGGTTACCAAATCTATCAAGTTGTTCGCCAAGCTGGTTCAGACGGGCTCAATCAAGGAGTACGTCCAATGTTTCGAGTACCTCAAATCATTGGTTTAGCCTAACCTACTAGCCATGTAAGATGCATATTTTATAACGGTATTCACTAGTGGGTTAAAGGAGGAAATCAAAGCAGTGGTAAAAATAAATAAATCGTGTACCTTGTCCCATGCTTTTGAGATAGCGATGCTTCAGGAGCCAGCTATCTTGGCCTTTCAACGATCCCAGCGTATAAATAATTCTAGGACAGTGCCCAAATGGCCAGACAAATTGCTAAGTGCTCCAAATAATATAAGGGACAGTCTCCTGCAACTCACCAATTTCAAAAAATTTCTAATGCGGATCTGCACACTAAAAGACTATTGGGGTTATGTTTTAAATGTGATGAGAAATACGTCCTTGGACACTAATGCAAGAATCATTCAATACATATATTGTCATGGATTTGGGGGAGCTACAAGGAGATATTGTAGTGGCTTTAGAAGGAGTTATACTCTCCGACAGTCCGAATTGCGTGGAGGTTTCATTGAATGCTTTGACCAGCCAACACTCTCACACTACCTTTCATACTGCTGGCCTTATCAGGAGTGTGCCAATCTCAATTTTGGTTGACAGTGGGAGTACTCATAGTTTCCTGGATGGAACTTTGGCAAGGCAGTTGCATCTCCACGTGGACCTGACTAATTCTCTACATGTCACTGTAGCCAATGGCGCTAAGCTGCATACTAGCAAAATAACTGAGGATGTTTATTGGCTCATGTAGCAAAGCCACTTTCAATTTTCTTTCAGAATCCCGCCTTTAAAAGGCAGTGACATGATCCTCGGTATTGACTGGATAAATTCTGTTAGCTCGGTGACCTTCTACTTGCCACACAGATTTCTTTCTATAACGGTAGCTGGCACCTTAATCAAATTGTTAACTGCTCAACCAGACACTATGTCCGTTCGTATTTTCTCTACATGGATACAACAGCAGAATTACGGCATCATAGCCTTGCAAACACTCACTGCCAGTAATCACAAGGACAATCACGAAGTGCCAGTAGAAATTCAACGTCTAATTTCAGAATACCAGTGCATATTTGAGCTGCCAAGAGGCCTTCCTCCGCCAAGAACTCAGGATCATGGTATTCCCTTAGTTGAGGATGCTAAGCCATTAAAATTAGCTCCTTACCGCTGTCCCTACATGAACAAATCAGTAATCGAAAAATTAGTTAATGAAATGCTCTACGAAGGTATTATTTCTCCAAGCAATAGTCCATTTGCTTCACCAGTGCTGTTGATCAAAAAAAGAGATGGACAGTGGAGGTTTTGTATTGACTATTGCCAACTCAACTCCCTTACGGTAAAGGTAAGTTTCCTATACCTATGGTTGACGAATTGCTAGATGAATTGCAGGCCCCGGTTTTTTTTTTTCAAAACTGGATTTATGTACCGGATATCACCAAATACGCGTGAAGCTTGCTGATTGATACAAGACAGCGTTCAAAATGCACTAAGGGCTATATGAATTCTGGGTGATGCCGTTCGATCTTACGAACGCACTAGCCACCTTCCAATCCCTTATGAATGACATTTTCAAACCTTATATGTGGCTGTTTGTCTTGGTTTTTTTTTTACGATATCTTGGTTTATAGCAAGGACCTCCATTCTCATGTGCAACACTTGTCCACTGTCTTTCATACTCTAAAGGCCAACACTTTGTTTGCTAAGTTCAGTAAGTGTGTTTTTGCTCAGCAGTCAGTTACATACCTTGGCCATGTCGTTTTCGAGGGGAACATTTCCACTGATCTAGAAAAAATTATCGCTTTGACCAATTGGCCCACACCTACCTCAATTAGACAGTTGAGGGGTTTTCTTGGGCTCACCGGCTATTATAGGAAATTTATCAGCAGCAATGGCACTTTAGCCAAACCCCTGACTGAGCTGCTTAAAAACAACAGCTTCCATTGGACTACCAAGGCAGAAGAAGCTTTCCAATTGTTAAAGTTGGCTATGTCTCAAACTCCAGTTTTAGCCTTACCTAACTTCTCCCAACCATTCACAGTGGAAATAGATGCCTGTCATGGTGGTCTGGTGGCGGTTTTGCCGCAGCATCAGATGCCCATAGCCTATCTCAGTAAAGCTTTTACTAACCGTCACTTGGGATACTTTATCTATGAAAAGGAGCCATTGGCATTGGTGACTGCAGTTACACACTGGCGCCATTATTTAGCATGCTCAGAATTCATTATCCGCACGGACCATCAGTCTGTCAAATATTTGCTAGACCAAAGAATAACAACTCATCTCCAATAGAAGTGGCTTACCAAGCTCCTGGGGCTTCGATACACGATCCAATATAAACAGGGCAAAACAAATGTTACAGCAGATGCACTATCTCTCCTCCACACCGCTGACCCTACTTACATGTCTATCACTTCTCTTCAACCATCTTGGATTACGGAAGTGGAAGCAAGTTATGTCACCAATTATTGGGCAAGTGAATTGATCACCCAACTTTTAGTCGACCCGTCAGGGGCTGGCCATTACACTTTGGATAGTAGCATTCTACGTTTCAAGGGCAAAATGGTACTAGGTGCAGCAGGGGAAATCAGGCGAAAAGTGATCCAAAGTCCACATGATTCCCAAGTTGGGGGCCATTCTGGCATCTACGCCATGGTGCAACGCAAGTAGCGCCATTTTTTTTTGGCCAGGCATGATCAAGGCTATAAAAGGAGCAGATTCTCCTACGTGATACCTGTAACAACTCAGAATTTTTTACCTTTCTTGAAAACGCGTTCATTTTTTAAAACTTGATAAACGGCGAAAATCTCCTTAGATTAAAACCAAAGTGCCTTTTCAAAATCCCGGTCGTCACCACCTTTTGCTTAAAACTCATTTAAATCAAGGACGACTAAAATCATTAAATCCAAATTTCAAAGATATAGCAAAAATGCAAACATAAATGTTACTCCAAACGTTAATCAAGTTCAAGGTTAAAAACTTCACATATTCAAAATGAGGGTTAGGTCCATAGTTAGTGTTTTACAAAATGTGTTTACCATTAAACCCTTACAAAACATATATTTTCTTCTTTCCTTGAACCACCCATCTACTCCAGTTGTGTTTCATCTGGATACTGCGCTGGCTCCATGGGGAAGGCCTCCTCCTTTGCACCAGGTACTACCATCTCGTTACCTACACCATAAGTAAGGACGTGAGCCAATGGATTAGTAAGGAAATGGGGTTTATGTGTATGTTATGCCTCTCTTTAGTCCTTCAAGGAGTGGGGGCCACCCAAACCAACATTTTTATTACATTCGTTCGTTCGTTTCTTACTCGTACATCGAGCTAGAGATTGGAGGGTTCATAGGGGATGGAATAGTTGACCGTATCTAACCTTCTACTTGCAATTAGGTCCTCGTTCCCAACAAGATAGGGGGTTTTGCCTAATCGCAGACTAGATACACTACCCATCCGCCATCCAACTCCCTTTTCTTTTCTTTTTCCTTCATTAACATTTTTCCTCACTCAATGTATGTGAGCACCACCCCAATGTAGCACTCCCTATTGGTTTCTATTATCATGATGCATGATAACAAGAAATTAATGCATGTAAGGAAAGTAAATAATGACAAGTAAATAGCGCACATACGGAAGGTAAACAACAACAATTTGAAAGAATGACAACTCAATAATTAAATGGCGGAATTGAAGATACATGATGAGAATGAAGGTATACTTATAGAGCAACTATAGAGGAAATATATGGAAATTGAGATTGAAGCATGATATTAACCAGAGAATAAGTTAAACAGAGATTATACTAACCAATGTATAACAAAACATGCTAATTACGACTAATTTACAGCTGAGCATGCTCAATTAAATGTTAATTACATGCTCGAATTGGTTAAGTAAATAACGGTCAACTAAACATGCTTGAATTGAATGCTTGAAGATTTAAATAACTAATAATCAATTTCCATGCTTGAAGTTAAAAGAAAAATACTAATTGACATGCTTGAGGATTTACAAGAATGAATAATTAACATGCTTGAAGGTTCAACAACAAATAGTTAACATACTTGAAGATCAAACAATAGTTAACTAATCATGCTTAAAAATTAACTAAGTAATAGTTGGCACGCTTAAAGGTTAAACAATAGTTAATTAACATGCTTGATGAACAATAGCCAATTAACATGCTTGGGAATTAACAAGTTAATAGCTACTTAACGTGCTTGTGGATTAAACAAGTTAATTAACACAACTATTTGGTTTAATATGTTTGCAGAACGCTTTATAATAATAGCAAAGGGTGCTCGCAGAGCTATTAAGTGATAATACGAAGTTAAAGTCACATGCTTACACAACTGGTAAAAATTATAGCGAAACCACAGCAAAAGTTCTACAATTAACAGGTTTAGTAGTCATTAACAGGTGTAATAGTCACAGCAAAGTTATTATGAACAAGGAACGAAAGAGCAAGCGTATTTAGAATAAAATGAATCACAAGACAACAGAAATCCAGTTAATACTACCAGCATAACACAGAGTCTATCTCATTCATCCTTGACAGTCACCATAAATTTTCTAGTTCATACTTCCACTCTACTAAGCTTGACGTTACACAGGGCTTTATGCTTCCAACTTAACATGTAGTGCGTGTAATTTAAACGTTGATATATAATAACAAAACACAACAGATTTATAACAATAGAACAAGCAAAAGTATAACAGCAGAACAGAGCGTCTAAAGGAAAAATACGGGAGTTTAGGGTATCTAGGAAATTTACAGAAATTTAATTACAACCAACAACAATCACCTACGGACACACACATTTTACTTGTAGGTAAGGCATCCTTTGGCCAAGACTAACCCAAATCCTTACCTTTGTTTTGAAGAACACAAGCAAGGACAGCATAAACTCCCCTCCCAGCAACACCACACACCCTCCAGACGAGAAGGAGCTGAACGAAAGAGAAGAGAACACAAGGGAAGGGAGGGATGTAGGGAGAGATGGACTGAACGTGAAGGAGCAAGCTGGAGATTAAAAAGAGAGGCTAATCTGGAGGTAATCATATGCCTAGGTGAGGGGAGGAGGGGGGGCCGGGCTACGCACGAGCTGGAGAGGGAGCGGGAGCTGGAACTGGAGATTTCGCTGTTTGGAGGCGTGTAATTGAGGGCTAGATGGTAAACTATCTAATTTAAATCCCTAAATTTACGCTGATCTGCGATCTTTCGGACGACTGCAGACGCACTGGTCTCGTCCGCATTCGTCCACATGTGTAAATTCCTCATGTAGATTTGCGTTCACAGATGCCAAATGTCGTCCTCACTCTGTCTGTACCATCTGCAAACGACATCTGGATGCATCTTGGCATCTGCATGTATCATCCAAATCTATCAATAATTTGGATAGATTCAAATCAGACGAGGCCCTGCCACATCCGCGTTCGCCCACCCGCGTCTGAAGGTCTCCAAACTTGGACAGATTCAATCTGGATGCAATCATCCGCATCCGCATCATCTGGACACATCTGAAACGCCACGTCGCAAGTGAAGTTAGGAAGCAAAATTGCATCCCGAATCGTCCCAAAGTTCAGGGGCGACGTGCAATGCATTTGCAGATGACACGTCTCGTCCGCAAGCGTCCGAAAATGCCCAGAACAGCATTTCCTCACATTTTCTTACTTAGCTTTTTTCCCTATAATCCTTTCCCATAAATGCAAGTCATAACTTAACATGTATCAATACGCCTTGTAATATATAAAATTATCTCTAAAATTCGATTACATCGCGTACAAGGGAAAAATAGTATCGGGGTATCTCCTTAGATTGAAATCAAAGTGCCATTTCAAAATCCCAGTCGTCACCACCGTTCGCTTAAAACTCATTTAAATCGTGGAAGACTAAAATCGTTAAATCCAAATTTCAAAGATATAGCGGAAACGCAAATGGAAATGTTACTCCAAACGCTAATCAAGTTTAAGGTTAAAAATGTCACATATTCAAAATGAGGGTGAGGTCCATAGTTAGTGTTTTACAAAACGTGTTTACCATTATACCTTTACAAAACATATATTTTCTTCTTTCCTTGAACCACCCATCTACTCCGGTCGTGTTTCATCCAGATACTCCGCATGCTCCACAGGGAAGGCCTCCTCCTCTGCACCTGGTACTACCATCTCGTTACCTACACCATAAGTAAGGACATAGGCCAATGGCCTAGTAAAGAAATGGAGATTATGCGTATGTTATGCCTATCTTTAGTCCTTTATGGAATGGGGGTCACCCAAACCAACCTTTTCATTACATTCATTCATTTGTTCCCTACTCGTACATCGAGCTGGAGATTTGAGGGTTCATAAGGGATGGAATAGTTGACCGTATCTAACCTTCTACTTGCGATTAGGTCCCCGTTCGCAACAAGGTAGGGGACTTTGTCTAACCGCAGACTAGATACGCTACTCATCTGCCCTCTCCTCCCCTCACCAAGGCGTATGATTACCTCTAGGTGAACCTCTCTTTTTAATCTCTAGCTTGCTCCTTCTTCCCCTGTGTTCTCTTCTCTTTCGTTCAGCTCCTTCTCGTCTGGAGGGTGTGTGGTGTTGCTGGGAGTGGAGTTTCTGTTGTCCCTACTTGTGTTCTTCAAAACAAAGGTAAGGATTTGGGTTAGTCTTGGCCAAAGGAGGCCCTACCCACAAGTAAAATGTGTGTGCGTGGGTGATTATTGTTGGTTGTAATTAAAATTAGGTAAATTTCCTAGATGCCCTAAACTCCTGTATTTTTCCTTTAGATGCTCTGTTCTGCTGTTATCCTTTTGCTTGCTCTATTGTTATAAATCTGCCTTGTTTTGTTATTACATATCAACGCTTAAATTACACGCACTGGATGTTAAGTTAGAAGCATGAAGCCCTGTGTGACGTCAACCTTAGTAGAGTTGCCAACACTGTAAACATGAGAACACACCATATCCGAGGCTCTTACAGCCTCTCCCCATTCCAAACCAGCCATGGACTCACATCACCATGGATTTTATTGAAGGATTACCTCGGTCAGATCGAGTTGATTATATTATGGTCGTCGTGGATCGCTTCACAAAATACGGTCATTTCATTTCCCTTGCTCATCCATTCTCGGCACCTACAGTGGCCTCACTTTTCCTGGACAATATTAACAGACTACACGGACTGCCCCAACAAATAGTTTCAGACCGCAACAAGGTTTTTACTTCCACATTCTGGTGATCTCTATCTGACTCTTTGGGCACAGAATTGGCTATATTCATTGCCTACCATCCTGAATCGGATGGTCAAATGGAACGGTTAAACTAGTGCCTAGAGATGTATCTACGCTGCATGTGTTTTACACACCCTGCTCAATGGAGGAGATGGCTCCCTCTCACTAAATGGCGGTACAACACCACTTTTCACTCGGCCATTACCAAATCCCCTTTTGTAGCTCTATGTGAGTTCTCCCCTCCACAATTGGCCTTGGGTCCATATCAATAATCAAACGCTGCAGCAGTGGACCAAATGCTCATGGATAGGCATCACATGGATTGCCTACTTAAGGAGGCCATAACTCAGGCTCAATCCAGTATGAAAGTGTATGTTGATTAGCACCAAACAGAAATATCTTTTGAAATTGGCGATAGAGTTTTCCTCAAGCTTCATCCTTTTCGTCAATTAACAGTCGCCAATAGAGCTTCTCACAAGCTTTCCCCGAAATACTTTGGTCCCTTCTCTATTTTTCAGAAAATTGGGCAAGTCGCCTATAAATTAGAGCTGCCGGCTTCTGATCACATCCATCCCATTTTTCATATATGGCTCCTCAAGAAACAGCTCGGCCACTTGGCTGTTGCGAGTTCCACACGTCCCCAAGATTGGACAGACAGCCTTGCTCCAAACCACAAACGCTCCTGCATACCAAAGTGGTTAAACAAGGTAATGAACCCATCACCCAGTGGCTTATCTTATTGGAGGACTTACCGGAGTCGAACGCCTCTTGGATCGATTCGACTACACTCATGGCATAATTTCCCAATTTTAAACCTTAGTGCCAAGTTTTTTTTAAGGGGGGAGGACTGTCATGAGCCCACCTGGAAACGACGTCGAAGGCTGGATACTCGGAGGAGACGATAGGCCATAGAAGCCTTGGACGCCTAAGAAGAAAACGCCCTGTTTTGTGAAGGAAGACACCCACTGGAAGGATAGAGGAAACGCCCTGTTTTGTTGCTGACCTGGAAGATAGAAGAGAAGTCAGCTAGTATAAAAGGCGTGGAAGAAATCAGAGTTGTGTGTGAATTGTGAAAAACTTATGTAATTCTCTCTATAAACACCAAAGTTCTGTGGCTCTCTCTATAATATAAATAATTCTCTTCCCATTACGGTCATCTTCTTCCTGCGACCATAACACATCTCCATTCGACAACAGTTACAGGGCTCTAATATAAGTTTTAAGGGGTAGAAGCAAAGGAATGATAGCATCTTGGTGAAAATATTCTCTTAGTGAAAATTTTCTCTTGAATATTTTGGGTTCTTACACCATGGATCAAGGTAATGTTTTTTTTTTTTTTTTGTGAAGCTTAAGCTGTGTTGCATTTGCTAAATTAGTGAAGTGCTGAAATTTATACTATCTTTTTTAATAGTCTAGTTGGCTATTGTATATTTTTTTTGGTCTTTCTGATTTTAACTCTGTTGCTAGATTGCTTGGTTGGTGGTCAATTGATAAAGGAAGTCAAAAAGAACAAGCTAAACTTTATTCTAGCGAATCTTTTGGGTCAGTATTTTTACCCAGATTATGCAACTTGTTCCATTTTTCTTATCTATTGAACAGGTTTCTAATTATAGCTTCAAAGATCGCACTTGTACATTTGCCTGTAATACATTAGAGTTTCTCAATTTTGATTAAATCTGCATACTAATACTTGTGATTTTTCTAAAACATTGAAAACGACTAACTGCTTGGTGAAAGTCTCATGAAATTTTGGTATGGACATGGATTTACTCTTATGAGCTGTACATGTGATCAATCTACCCACATCTTTGACAAACAAATACACTTCATTATGATTAACTCTATTTCATATTTGTGGACATGAGAAAGTTGTAGTTAAATGTAAAGGATTTCATAGAATTAGTGTCCTACCTTATCTTTAAATAATTTAATAACTTGATATTATTTTGTCATTGGTTGTTTGGTGCGGTAAATCTATAGGTTATACCAGCAATTTTTTAAAAAGAATCTAAGCTTGTGCAATTTTTCTATTGCTCTCCCTTTTTTTAATATTTCTAAGCTTGTGCAATTTTTCTAAGCTTGTGCAATGAGTTTGCGTATTTAACTTATTGAACTTCTAAATTGCCTACCTCATTGGTTGTTTTGCCACTTTCATATCTAGCTACAAGTAATTGAAAAAACTTATTATTCGGAATTACTAATTGAAATATATTTTCTCTTTGCAACTTGAGAGACCAATATTATAATGTATTATAATGTATTTTGATCATTCTTTTTGCATTACAAGTGATGACTTATTTTTATTTTTCACAATATCTGTACAAAGTAATATTGACATATCACAGGACTGAGTCTTTCTGTATTGGCTGATTTTGCTTTGGTGGTGTAATAGTATAATACTTTCTCATCGGAGGCTGTGAAGCAAATGCCAAAATTTAATCTCATTGAGGAGGTCTAAACAATATTTCCTCTTTGTATACGTTGGCTAGATAACCCTTTTAAGGGATCAAATTATTGGGATTTGCTTGTATTTACCTGCCTCAAAATAAAAGATTCAGCAAATTGCTATAGGCTTTTTCAAGGTATTTTTTATTCCTCTCGTCTCAGATTTGGAGATTACAAGCTGCTCTCAGTGAACAAATTGAAATTACTAAGTTTAGTCAGCAGGAGCATGAAAGACTACAAAATGTAACCTTTTTACCCCATAACTTGAATAATTTCTGCAAAGAAAGATTCTTTGGTCTGCTTCCTTTTTCACAATTTCCAAATTGGGTCCACTACAGCTCGGAGAGGTCGGATCCTATGTTAGACTCAGACAAATGGGTATCAATAGATAAGAATTTGGAAAGGTATTTAATAGAGAGGAGTAGTAAATATGGAAAGAAGATAGAGGTGCTTGAAATAGGAATGCAGGAGATTAGAACCTATTTTAGGTTGTTTTTGTTGTCCTCTGTTTTGTTATTGTTCACGCTCTGTTCTAGAATTCTAAAAGCAATATGAACAAATGTTATTGTTTGCCAATTGCCGCCAAAGCAAGGCTAGAAATTGTGCTTGAACAAAATGGATCTGCTTTCACTGGGATCCAATCTGGCGTTGATGCTATGATGTTTGTTTGGTTCTTTACCAAGTGACGAGAAGCTGACATAGCAGAAAACCATCATTTTCATGTAACATCCAGTTTCCACCATGAAAATATTGAATCTTCACATGGTATCAACGCCATGTAGATGCCTAAAAATTGTGAAAATCGAAAGAACCAAACCAAGAAATTGACCTCAAAACCGAATACAAAACCAAAAAACCAAATTGAGAAAAAGAACAAAGAGATAAAAAAAACTTAACCGAAACCGAAACGATGAGAAATGAAACCGAGATTTGATTTTCGGTTTGGTTTTTCATGGTCTTCGGTTCTGTTTTGGTTTTCCAAAACAAAAACCGAACCAAATCTGTTCGGTTCTAATTTGTTCAAAAACCGAATCGAACCGATTTCACCCCTAGTAGTTCTTTTACTTTTGGATCGAGATTTAATATTTTGTTATGGTAAGATAATGATAGTAGAATTTTAAAAGATTTTGAAGGACAATTTTGATATGGCAAGTCAAGAGGCGAGATATACCTGCATAGATTTGGATGACACTTTGTGGGATTTGAAGATGTCATCATTATGGTTTAAGTGTTTCTTAAACTTGATCAACATAAGTTGCTGAATTTACTCTTGAAGACTTTCATATTGGTGATCTATATATTTCTTTAAGATAGGCAGGTGAGCCTTCATTCCAGATCTTCTTTAAAGATGTGAAACAATAAAATTTGAAGATTTAAAAATTGGTTCCTTGCAGCAGAATTCATTTCCAGATGGAGATTGTCAGAATTCAGGGTTTTGAATTTGTTTTGTTGGGTTGAGCTGATGAGCACGCGTTATGGATCTCTTTTATAGAATTCATATCAAGGTGAAAATTGTTAGAGTTTAGTGTGACCCGAATTCTATTGGGTTAGGCTTATGGAACCGCATTATATATCTCATTTAGAGTTTTATTTTCTCTATAAATTCATGTAAGCTCAAGTCACAAAACTCGATGTTATATTTTGATTTTCATGGTAAATTTATTCTTCTACCCGTGATTTTTTCTCGAAAGGGTTTTCCACATAAATCTGGTGTCTCACATCTTATTTTCTTTTTCTTGTTATTGTTCGATCTCTAACAATTTGGTTTGCTAATTGTACAATGTATTTTTGTGACTAGCTAATAACTAAATATATTTAATTGGTCAATCATCCTCAACAAAAATTGCATCACGTTCGGAGGTTTGAGGTGTAAAAGAATAAGGACAAAATATAAAGGATAAGAATGGGGATTGAATTATTCTCTAATAGCCAAGTTGCAGGCCTTGAGAATGAGAATGAGAATGGTAGGATTCAGATTGACAAACATGCGAAACTTTTCATTTCTAACAATGTAATATGATTCAAAGTTTTGGGTTGTTCCCATCAGAAGTTTGAAGCTTGGAATTTGGATTCTCGATGACAAGAATTGAAATCGAAAATGATGGATAGACGGTGTTCAAAAGTACACTACACAATATCTTTCTATTTTATCTCCGAAAATCAAAGCATTCATACTACCCTTCACTTCAGAAGGACCCTATTTTCTTCTTTTCATGACTTATGCTCTCTTCATTATGTCAAATAGGAAATTAAAGGGTCTCTACTTCTTTTTTCTTTGATATCAAATGTGTTCGCATTGAGCATTTGGCGTTAAGGATGTCGGGAATTAAACTCCACATTTACTTATATTCAAGAATTCACTGTGGTTTGATGAAAAGAAAGCAGCCTACAACGTCGTCCATATCAAAACTAAGTTGCTTCAAATGTACAACTTTTTACAAAAGTAAAATCAATGGGTATACTTAGAATTTCATAATGACAGGAGAGAATCCACCTTAGATGTGTTTGCGTCGTGAGAAAAAGCAGCCAAAAACAGAAGTTTCCGTCGGTTTCTCTGCATTTGAATAAAGCTGCCGACCATGGATGCAGTTGCAGCCATTTGGGAAGACATTTTCCTTCCTTCCAAACAAGATTTACAGAGAAAGGAAGAGAAAAAGTAGTGGTATTTTACTATTAAATGAATCCAACCAATCAGCCTACATGCATCAAAGTCTTCAACTGTCTCTCCTCCTCATAAATGCATGTTTCCTCTTCCCCCCATTTAAATATTCCCTCTCAAACTCCCTCCATTTGCATCCATTTTCATCACGTATATATCACAATGAACTATCCCTTACTCACAATCATCTTCCTCCTAGCCATTCCCCTCCTCACTGCTTCTCTCTCCGTAGCGAATTCACCAGCCTCTCAACCTGAAAGTGGTGCTGATGATGCCGGCTACGGCGGCTTTTTCGGTCCGGGTGGTGGATTCATGATACCCGGATTCGGAAGGGGATGGAATAAGGGGATCATAGGAGGGGGATATGGTTCCGGTTATGGAGGTCCCAGCGGAGGGTATTCTAAAGGAGGGATCATAAGAAGAGCAGTGGTTTGCAAAGCGGCGGGTCCTTGTTATAAGAAGACGCTGACATGTCCAGCCAAGTGTTTCACCTCCTTCAGCCGGTCGGGTAAAGGGTTCGGCGCTGGTGGTGGAGGCGGCGGTTGCACCATTGACTGCCAGAAGAGTTGCACTGCTTATTGCTAGAGAGAGAAAGAGAGACTGTGTGATTATGAGCAGCCTGTAGCCGGTAATAATTTCTGTTTCCCGGTGCGTTGTAAGGCTGTTTTCGCCTGTGGGTTTATAATTTATAAATGGGTGTTGTCTATTTTTTGACGAAGTACATTAAAAAATAGCCTTCAAAACAAACTCTTTCACATAAAAGAAATATCTTAATAAACGAACTTCACACTAACGCATGCCACACTTGTTAAACTGTCTCTATAATTTTTGGTGGGAAATTAACAAACTAATCACTGTTCTTTAATATCAATAATAAGTCAACCACTGAATATTTTTTGCTAACAACTTAAACACTAAACTATGAAAAATGGACGAAGTAAATATCACTGTTACGTTTTTTAATTAAATAGCGTTGTCGTTCCTCTGCAGAACGTTATCTTTTCTCTACGAAACATTATCTTTGCGCAGCAGAACGTTGTCTTTCTGCTGGAAAAAGTGAGTTCTTGAAATACAACTCAAGAAAACTATCTTTCCGCAGATGATGGTCGTCTTTTCTCAGAGAAAAGATAAGTTTACTCTGTAGAAAGATAACTTTTCGTAGAGGAAAGACGACTTTCTGTTGCCGAAAAACAACGTTCCGCAGAGAATAGTTGTGTTTCTACAGAGGAAAGTCTGCAAATAAAAAAAAAATATTCATTGTCTTCTTTGTAGAAAAACACAAATAACACAGACAAGCTGTGATTCTCCCATATACAACAAAATAATTTTAAATCATCTAAAATCTAAAACATTAACATTTTTTACAAAATCTTCTAAATTATAAAATTAAAAAAGATTAGAATCAATTTATACAATATTTTTTCAAATGCAATCTCCATGGATGTAACTCTTTTCCACTGAAAGTCTATAAAATCACGACTTCTTGCAGTTTTTTCAATGGGTATTAGCTTTTTTCCACTGTGAGTTCTCATAAAGTTAACGGCGATGTTCGTGGCAGCTATTTTTCATAGTTTAGTGGTTAAGTTGTTAGCAAAAATATGTTAGTGGTTAACTTGTCATTCATCCCAAAGTACAATGGTTGATTTATAAATTTCATTAATTAAAGTCCACCCCCATCCGTTATCATTTAAACAGAATAAATCTATTGCAGCTGATTTATCATGTAGGAGTTAAGTTGGGTTTATACTCACTTTGTTATGGAAAATAATTTAGGATAATAAGAATCTTTATCCCCTCTTACCAAGATTTTTAATGTACAAATCTGAGTTATGAATTTGTTTATTTAGTATTTATTAATATTATAATCACAATGAGTTAGACTATATAAAATATTTTTTAAATTTTATTGATGATTAATATTCTAAATTAAGTATACAAAAACAATTTAAATTCCTAAGTTAGCCAACATGGGTCGACATCGGAAGAATATACATAATAAATTAAAGTACTTAAAATAATAAATATATAATAGAGTAAACTCTATTTTAAACCTTGAATTAAAGGTTTCCAGAAATCCTCCTAACCTCAAACTAATTCTATGAATAAACTAAAATGGGAAGTATGTTTTGTGAATAAAATAGACTCTTTGTCAATGAAAAAAACGTGTCATGTAAGTGGGCATTAATTTTTCGGTACTCATACGTGTCAATGTATAACTCTCTCTCTCTCTCTCTCTCTCTCTCTCTCTCTCTCTCATTCAAGCCTAAGCTGCATTTGAAGAAAAATAATTAATAAAAAGTCATCGAGAATTGAATCTTTGGAATTACAGGTGGCTTCTCCCGTTTGAAGACGGTTATAATTTCTGCACTATTTCGTCTCTAATTTATGATCACCTGAGACTGTCTTCCAATGAATGACCACAGATTAAAATTTTGAGGGGTTCGAACATTTTAATAGTATGAGCAGAATATATGGCTTGACTAGGGGTGTACAACAATTAGTTCAGTTTGGTTTGATTTGGTTTGGTTTGGTTTAGTTCGTGTTAAGGTTTGTAATAAATAGAATTGAAACGAACTATTTAATAATCAAAATTAAACCAAAACCAAACTAAAATATTCGGTTCAATTTTGGTTCTACTCATTATATAACATAATTCTTTTTAACTTTAACAAATAAATATAAATTTAATTTTTACTAATATAAATTTAACAAAAGATAATTAAAAGTCAAAACAAACATTTACTTCGATGGAAAGAAATATAAAATTTAATCACTAATTAATTCAATCAAATAATCAAATTATTAAGGGAAATTAACAAAATAAATCCTACAGTTTGGGCTTAGTTACTCGGCAAATCTTGAAGAAAAATCGTGGACAACTAAAACTTCGAATTATAAGAAATGAACAACGCAAACCTCACAGTCACGTTTCCCGTTAAAAGACATCGATGCAAACGCCGCACTTTCGTTAACGTCAAGGACTGTCGAACGGAGACGTCCAAGACAACAACAAAGGACATCCTTCAACAACGAGGGATGTCCAAAGCTAATCCATGAGGCGGGCATCCTCTCGGCCATCGTAAAGGTGAGGGACGTCCTTGGTGGCCACTAGATGAAGCGACATATGTCCTTCAATGAGAATGGACATCCAAATAGGAGGAGGGGCGCTGGCAGACGAAGGGTCATGTCCATTGCATCGAGGGATGGACATCCCTCAACAAGGATGAAAGACCAAAATGGATTTAGGTCATCCTCCAAAGGCGCTCAGAGACGATTGTTTATGCCCGTTGGATCGAGCGACAGGCGTCTCTAACGAGGATGGACGACCATGATGGAGTTAGGCCATCCTCCAAAGGCACTCGCGGTATGGTCCATGCCCATTGGATCAAGGGACGAATGTCTCTCAAGGAAGATAGATGGCTAGGATGGAGTTAGGCCATCCTTCAAAGGGGTTCGCAGATGTTATGTTGAAGGGGGTCATATGCAAGACACAAGCTTTTTTAATGGGAGCAGGCTCCCTCCCCTTACAACAGACGTCTCTCATTCCTGACGTCTCTTGTCCCACAACAGATGTTCTTTGATTTAAGACTACATCGTTCAGCCCACAACAAACGTCTGAGGATGCTATTGGACGTCTATTGATAAGACGGACGTTGGAGGGATATTATTGTGAGAGAGTGGTGAAATTATTTTACGTTAATTATATAATTAGCACTGGACTAGCTGGGATGTGCAAGTTGGAGGGGTATTATTATGAGAGGGTGGTGAAATTATTTTACGCTAATCTAGAGCTGGTGAAAAGCATCACAGAGAGCTCCGAAGTATTTCGGACGTGAAGCAGTCGAATCAGCGGTCGAGACATGCGACCGAATATGCATAGTAGACACAACAAACAAATTTCCAACGGTCGAATTCTCAACGGACAAATTTGCAATGACTAGATGTGGTCTACCGAAAGGAATAGGTCGATCGAAAATGGAAAGTCTATAAATACAAAAGAAGCACTCCAAAGCTCAATAACGAAACCAACGATAGAGGTAAAGCCCTGCCGAATTTCATGTTCAATTCTAGATCATGTTTGTGAGCATTGTAATTCTACTCTCCCTATCCCAAACTTGAGATTTATATTTGGGAGAGTTTAGGAATTAGTTGTGAGCTTTAAATTTTCAAACACTTGTACGCAATCAAAGGGTGACTCCCTACGAATTTCTCATATTAGGGTGATGCCCCGAAACAGTCAAAGGTTCAATTGATGCCGAAAGCTCAATCAAATGGTGACTCCCTGGAATAGTCAAGTAAAGGGTGACGCCATGAAATAGTTAAAGGGTGACGCTCTAGAGTAGTCGGTTGTAATGGTTTGGTTGGCACCCGTAAGCCAATCTAGTGAAGGATCTTCAAGTGAGGCTTGGAGCGCAGACGTAGGCGGGATTTGCCGAACCACGTAAATAATATCATTTGCAATTCTCTTAGCCTACTTTTTACTTTATTGCATATATTTGTGATTGATTATTTCATTACATGCATTAAATCACTTAGGGATATTGATAATCAATTATCGCACGACAATACTAAAACACTTTATTAACACCACCCCCTCCCCTTTCTTAGGCGTATATCGACCTCTCAGCTTTTTGATGGGAAACGTGACTGCAAGAATTGCGTCGTTTATTTCTCATAGTTCAAGGTTTTAGTTGTCTGCAGCTACTCCTCAGACCATCCCCCTACACGTACGGGTGTTGGTCTTCCTTCCAGGTAAATCTTCAATTTCCTTCCCTCTCTAGTCATTTGTTTTCTGCCGAGGGAGGAGTCCAGAGAGCTTTCCAAAGAGGGAGGGGAGTCCAGAGAGCTCCCTGTGAGTTGTGGGTGGCCGAGAATGAGAGTGAGGTGAGTGAGAGAGAAATTGTGTGTGATAAGTGTTATGTGAGTGCTATGTGTGAGTTGAGTGAGCTCCTGTGAATTGGGAGAGGAACTATGGCTGGGAGCGCCACTGTCTGTGGGAGAAGAGAGCTATCTGTGAGTTAGAATTCACCAAGGGGTAAAGATTAAAGGGTGTTTTGGCCGTTGAGGCCCTACACCATGAGTATGGATGCGTGAGTTATGTTAGTTCCTCTGTGATGTTTACTGCTAGTAGTTAATAGTTGGTTTAGTTTCCTTGAATGACTTCCTATTGTATTTCCTTCGATGTTAGCTTGTGATTAGTGATATGTAGACTTTGTTGCTCTGTGATGTTGTTGGTTGTACCTTTGACTACTATAATAACCTAATGTCCATGTTAGAATGTAAAAAGAATGATAAAGGAGGAATAATGAATGATGTGATGTGTATTTCATTGATGATGGATTACTCTGTTGTTCCAATTATTTATTTGCTGGAGTGATGGTAGTGATAGGAAACAACTGAATCTAAGCATGTTTAGTGATAGTGATAATTAGGAAGAGTATGTTTGACTATGTTTAACTAGGATGACCGCTTAAATTAACTTGCTGTAGCTAGTTAATAAATGATCTATGTTATAATCTGGTTAATGAAGTTGAGTACGTTAATTGACTAATAAACTAACTAGAGTAATTAGCACACTTAACGATTTACTAGCATGGTAATTGGGAACAGCATGTTACTTAACTAACTAGAGTATTGAATTAGTAATTAGAAATTGTGCATATTTACTAAGTAGAGTAATTAACTAACTAGATAATTCACTAGACAAACATAATGATCAATTAGACTTAAAGACGACTAGTCAAGTACATTAGCCAACTAGCTATGCATATTTAATCCTTTAAACTAGTAAATGTATATTTAATTTACTTGCAGCATGAAATTACTTAGAAGAATATTAGCATGTTTAATTACCTAACCAGTGTAATCAACTAAAGGAATTGGCCGAGTATGTTAATCAATTAGCTTATCCAATTAATAATTATTAATCACCTAGAATAATAAATATATGAAGCATGTAAATGGACCTGGAAATTAAATAAGATATCTAATTAGGACAATAATGGTATCCTCAGAGCATGCTAAGACATTAGGATAACTAAATGGAAAAATAAATATAATTCACTCTCGAGCATATATATTAATTAGGATAACCAATGAGATTAATAACGGTAATTGAACTTGAGCATGTTAATGAACTAGCATAAGTGACTAAGGTGAAAATAGAGCATGTTAATTAATTAGAACAATTAATTAAAGTAATTAACTTGAGCATGTAAATCACCTAGGATAACCAAGTAAAGAAGACTAATAGCTTAGAAATAAATATAGGAAGCATGTAATTAGACTAGGAAATTAAAATTAAGTATCTAATTAGAATAATAAACGCAACTAATAGTTGAGCATGTAATCCAATAACTAGCTTCGTACCTGAATCGACACTCTTGAATGTAACTAATAGGCGCTTTTGTTATTGTCTTCTTGGTTGTCTCTCATATTGAATGCTTTACTTTTACATACGTTTGCGATTATATGCGCTTTCAATACAATTGCTTTCAATTACTTATATGCGCACTTCAATTATTATGAATGTTATGTTATGAAGCATCCATGCATTATACTAGGATGAGAATGTATGAGCATGCATCATGATAATGGAAACTAATAGGGAGTGCTACGGGGTGGTACGTAAACATGCATAAGTGAGGTAAAAAGTTAAGAAAAGTAAAGAAAAAGAAGAGAATTGGGAGTGGATGGGTAGCCGATTTAGCCTGCGATCTAGGCATAGCCCCTCCCTCATAGGGTACAGGAGTTCTAGATGCAAGGAAAAAGGCTAGGTCTGACCACTATGTCATTGCACGAGAAAGACCTCTCAATTCCAACTCAAAGTACGAGTATGGAATAATGAAATAATAGAACGATGGATCCCAAGGGATCAAAGTAAGAGTAAGTAAAGTAATAAACAGATTAATGACTTAATGAAAGGATCGGTTTGGGTGGCCCCCATTCTAAAAGGACTAAAGAGAGGCATTTCATGCAGTAAACCCATTTTTCCTTACTAAGCCTTCAGGCTTACAGTTGCTTGTGGTGTAGATGTAGGTACTAGTACACTATGAGGAATGTACGGACTAGGAGTAGCGAAAGATAATAATCAGACAATAAAGACAGCGGGTGATGGATTTACACGAGCGAGGGAGTTTGTGGCTAGCCAAACACATAAAAAGGGTAAAAGAGAAACAATTTTAATTAAGTTAAGTTTTAAATGTTGTAATTAAATCAAGTAGTAAATTGTATAAAAGTGGTATTTCAATGGTGTAGTATTTCTTCTTTAAATTAGTTATTTACGCTTCCGCAAAGTTTTAAACATATGATTTTTATTTACGCTTCCGCATAGTTTCATAAATGAGGTTTTCATAATGAGTTTTACGAACGGTTGGTAGCCATCCGGTTTTAAGCGTGCTCTGAATGGTTTTAAAAAAAAAATTCAAAATTTCACGCATTTTAAAGAAATTACGAAAATCCGGGTCATTACAGGTGGTATCAGAGCAGGAGTTTTAAAAACGATTTTGTGGGCTTCTCTGGTCATTTTTAAAACCAAGTACATAATTTTCTTGTTTCGTTGTAGCTCTGGTATGTTTTGTTAAGTAAAGTGATTTTGTAAAAGTCAAACGAATAAAGTAGCCTGCCTGCCTACCTGCATCTGCCTCGACGTGGAAATCCTTCATCCACTGTGAGTATATTTCCTAATACCTTGTCCATGCATGATTTCTTATTCTTGTTTGGTAAATGAATTGTTAGGAATTAACATGTAGGGACTAGCGGACTAGTGGACTAGCGGATAGGTAAGCACAGTAAGTATTTCATTTGTATTTGGGATTGTAGATTCGCGAGTGTACCCAATATTGTTTGGATGTTATCTTTTGGATTTTAGATTTTGGATTTGGAGTTTGGATGAGTGAATGGTGAATGTTCTGGAACTGTTTGGGATTCTTATACAGGATTTTAGCTTTTGAAGGAGTGTAAAAACATGGGAGACTCTGCCCAATTTTTTGGAAATAAGTGAAAGGAAAACCCCAAATGAAGTTAGATCGACTAGATAGCTAACCGAAGTCACTTAGGCAACGACGATGTAAACCAACTAGGTTGTAGAATGAGGCCACCTAGATAGCAAGAGTAAAGACCGACTAAGTAGTTGAACGTGAACGCCTAAGTAATAACGAATTAAACGAAAGATAAATTAGCCAATGAAGGACAAAGGAAGGAACATCTAGGATAAAACCGAAGTAGAGGAGCAGACTAGTTGTTCCCTTAGTATGGCCTTGAAGAAGTACTTAGAAAATAAGGTTGGAATTTTGGAAAGAAGTCGGAAGAGGAACTTAGTGGGGTTGTAAGAAATTGACCGAGAAGGGTAATCGACTAAGAATGCGATAGATTAGGTTTTCTACAAGGACGAGAGGTTCATGGTCTTGTCGGGTAGTATGACCAACTTTGACGGGATGGCAGTATCCGATGTAAGTGGAACAATATTGGATTAGTAGTTAAAGGGGTAAGAGTACTTATGTCGGGCTTGGATTATATTCTTCATCTCGATTCGGTTTCATTCAGGGTAACCATGGACGTGACTGAACAACTGTACGGACAAGCAGATTCGATCAGTTAAGCTTTTCCTAGAACGAGTACAGAAACAAAGACGAGAATAGACTAGAACAGAAACGGGAACGGAAACAAAGTTTCCAAAGTGATTTCTGGAAATGGATACGGGAACGGAAAAGGAGACGAAAACGGAGACAGCCACGGGAACAAAAACCTAGACCCGATCGGAAACGAGTGCAGATACAAAAAGAGAAGAAAGACAGAACGCGTCCTACTCAGCCATGGAACGGTGTAGCTCATGACTCGGGAAACCTAAAATGGACGGATTTGACGATGGAGAGTACGTTCAAGTATGCCAAGTCGTGGTTTGTACCTGTCTTCTTCAACACCTAGTGTACTCATATGCCCTAGACGCATATGCCATAATCTAGTAAGGTTTTCATCTGACAATGAAGTACTAACTGCAGCATCTCCGACAACTGTAGATCCCTGTAGAACATATAAATTTTCCAGATTTTCTTTGTCCTTTCATCATAGTAAGAGAACCACGGCTGATCTTCAAAACTCCATCTTCACCGGTGTACCTGTACCCTTTCAAATCAATAGTACTAAACGAGATCAAATTTCTCTTCAAGTCAGGAACATGTCACATGTCACTAACTGTTCTAACAACTCTATCATACATCTTGATTCTGATCGAACCAATCCCTGTTATCTTGCACGATTAATTATTTCTCATCAATACTGCACCTTTTAACACATGCTCATATGTTGAAAACCAATCTTTATTGAGACACATATGAAACATACAAGCCGAATCCAGAATCCACTCCTCGGATGGCTTTGAGTTTCCATTAGACACTACTAAAAGATCTCCTCCTGATTCATTATCGTTTTCTTCAGCGACAACTATTTCACCAGCATTCACTAGTTGTTTTCCCTTCTGATATGCTTCCTCTTTCCTTTTATTCTGCAATTTATAACACTCAGATTTAATATGTCTTTTTTTCTGACAGAGAAAAAAACCTTGTTTCTGTTCCTACACTTTGATATGCTTTTCAAACCCTTTCTGTTATTGTTCCCATTATTGGACCTCTTTGATGTTCTACCTCGAGTAATCAACCTCTCTCCTTGAGTTACAAATCCAACTACAAGGTGCTTCATCATTTCTTTTGAAAGCAAAGTATCGTAGACTTCTTTCAGAGTCAACGTGTCTTGACTGTACAGAATAGTATCCCGGAAAATATTGTACGATGCAGGCAATGAACATAAAAAAATAAAACTCAAATCTTCTTTATCATATTTGCATTCCATTGTTTCCAAATCCAAAACAATTTCTTTAAATGCAGCTAAGTGTTATTCAATCGAAGTTTCTTCTCCCATATGATGAAAATATAACTGCTGTTTCAAATGCAGCTTACTTATCAGGGTTTTATCCATGCACAATTCTTCCAATTTTGTCCATATTTCAACAGCTGATTTCGCCTTCAACACATTTTCCAAAATTGCATTTGATAAATGAAAACGAATCAAAGATAATGTTTTTCTGTCCCTCAGTAGTTTTTTTTCCTCGGTCCAAGACGCTGTCATTTTATCGAACCCCAATAACGTATTGTCCAATTCCATCTGAGCAAGAACGTCCGGAATCTTTACCTGCCATATTACAAACTTCGTATTTCGATCCAACATCGGAATTTCATATTTCATCGAAATCTCCAAAAATCAGAATTTTTCTCCCAAAATCAACAGAATATCCAAATCAAAATTAATTAATCCCAAATCCCAAATTCACACCCCAGCAATAATTCAAAAAAAATCCAGCAGTTTCAGAATACCAAACTTCGTTCCCTGTTCGTCGCGCAGGAGGATGGCTGCTCTGTTCTTCATTTTCTTCGCTGATCCGAATCGACCGACGGCTTGCTAAAGAACTCCCCTCTCTCGGCAGTTTCATGGCGATAGACGGCACCGGAAACTGAGTTTCTTCTTCGCTTCGGATCGCGATTCCTTGGCTGGTTCTTGTCATATACCCACCTGGAAGAGACACCGCAGGCGTGATGTCCGGCAAAGACGACAGAGCAAGGAGGCAAGGGAGGAGGTGGAGACGACAGATCATAATGCCTAAGGGGGAAAGCCATTTTGTGAAGCCAAGACTACAACTAGGCAGGGGATGGAACGCTCCGTTTTGTGCTTACCTGGAAGACAAAGACTAGTCAGCCAGTATATATAGTATAAAATAATCATAATCTTGGTGTGGAAAATGTGTAATCTTCTGTAATTTCCTCTCTGTAAACGCCGGAGTTCTCTGGCCGATTCTCCATAATACCAACTCTTCTCTTTTATCATTGACTTCATCCTGCGACCATAACAATTGGTATCAGAGCCAGCCGATCCACATAAAATCAATGACAGAAACTAGAGCTAAATCATCTGATGAAATGTTTAAGAGGTTAGATGGAGAACTAAAAGCTCTAACCTTATCCCTCAACCAACTGACTTCTCGGATGGACGATTCCGACAAAAAATTTGAGAAACTAGAATCAGAGAATGCTGTTAAGTTTGATACTATAATTACCGCCTTAGACCGGTTGATGACAGAAAAAATAGATAACAAGCAAAAACAAGTTGGGTCAGAGGCCGAACCTTCGACAGTGACACAACCAGTGAGGGTGAACCCTCACCTGCGGATCTAGGACGTGCTGACTTCAGCTTTCAGCATCGCCCTCCTCGCCTGGACTTTCCAGTTTTTTTTCAGGAGAGGGACCCCGTGAATGGATACGAAAAGCATAGAAATATTTCTCACTCCATCAAACAGCCAAAAATTTGTGCCTTAGCATTGCGGAAATGCATTTGATAGATGAAGCCGATGTCGGGTTTAATGGATTTATCTCCAGTTTCCCAAATGCTGGTTGGGACCTCTTTAAGGCTGAGTTATGCCGACGTTTTTCCGATGTTTCAACAGGTGAGTCAGTTGAAATGTTCACTAACCTGCTTCAAACGGGCTCTGTCAAGGAATACGTCCAGCGCTTCGAGCACCTCAAGTCTCTAGCCCAGCCTAGCCTGCCTCAATTGCAAGATGCTTTTTTCATAGCAGTATTCGCCAGTGGGTTAAAAGAGGAGATCGAAGCTGTAGTAAAAATTAACAAACCGTTTACCTTGTCTCACGCTTTTGAAATCGCCATGCTTCAGGAGGCAGCCATATCGGCCCTGAAAAGGTCACAACGGTCGAATTTTACCCGAGCTGTGCCCAAATGGCAAGACAAAACGATAATTCCTCCTGAGGGAGTCAAGGATAGTTCTCCTGTAAATCACCAGTTTCAAAAAATCTCTACCGCAGACCTGCAGGCTAAAAGATTGTTGGGATTGTGCTTCAAATGTGATGAGAAATACTCACCAGGGCATCAGTGGAAGAATCATTCCATCCACTATATTGTAGTTGAAGAAGGTGAACAGCTTGATGAGGAGGCACTACCTTCAGAAGGTGTTATATTATCAGACTCTGCAGAGAGCATGGAGGTTTCTTTGAATGCCTTGACAGGGCAACTCGCTCATAATACCTTTCGTACTGCTGGCCTTATCTAGCGCCTGCCAATTTCAATTTTGGTCGATAGCGGAAGCACCCATAGTTTTATAGATGGTACCTTGGCTAAACAGTTGAATTTTCAGGTGGATCTGCATAATTCTATATGGGTCACTGTTGCCAATGGAGCTAAACTACAAAGCAACGAGCTAGACAAGGAGGTTGAATGGTTAATGCAGCAATGTCACTTCCAATTCCCTTTTCACATTTTGCCTTTAACTGGCAGTGATATGATACTTGGCATTGACTGGATCAATTCCGTCAGCCCGGTGACATTCAATTTACCCCAGGGATTTCTTTCCATTACAGTTGTCGGCTCCTTACTTAACTTGCTAACTGCTCAGCCAGACACCTTGCTCGATTCAGTGTCCCTTCGGGTTTTCTCTCCCTGGTTGCAACGGCAGAAGTATGGCCTCATCGCTCTGCAAACAATAGCTCTTAGTAATTCCAAGGACTATCAGGCAACTCCAACAGAAATTCAACATATAATTAACAAATACCAGTGCATTTTTGAACAACCTAGAGGCCTTCCTCCACCACACTCTCAAGATCACGGTATACCTTTGGTTGAAGACGCTAAGCCCTTCAAGTTAGCTCCTTACCGCTGCCCCTACATGCACAAATCAGAAATTGAAAGATTAGTTCAAGACATGCTAAAAGAGGGTCTTATTGCTCCTAGTACAAGTCTGTTTGCCTCTCCGGTGCTGCTGATCAAAAAACGGGATGGACAGTGGCGGTTTTGTGTCGACTACCGCCAACTTAACTCCCTCACCATTAGAGATAAGTTTCCCATTCCCATGGTTGATGAGCTGCTGGACGAATTACATGGTTCAGTTTTTTTTTTTTTCCAAATTGGACTTATGTGCCGGGTACCACCAAATCCACGTTAAGCCGGAGGATTGCTACAAAACTGCTTTTAAAACACACCAAGCGCTGTATGAATTCAGAGTTATGCCGTTCGGTCTTACGAACGCTCCTGCTACCTTCCAAGCTCTTATGCATGACATCTTCCAACCGTATTTGCGGCAGTTTGTCCTCGTCTTCTTTGGCGATATGTTGGTTTATAGCAAGGATCTTCCTCTCACGTGCAGCACTTATCCACCGTCTTCAACACATTAAAGACCCACACTCTATTTGCCAAGCTTAGTAAGTGTGCCTTTGATCAATCATCTGTCACGTACCTCGACCATGTGATTTCTGCAAAAGGTGTTTCGGCTGATCCGAATAAGATTACAGCTATGACTTCATGGCATACTCCTACATCCCTTAAACAATTACGAGGTTTTTTGGGCCTTACCGGTTACTACTAGAAATTTATATCCAGGTATGGCACTCTTGCCAAACCTCTAACGGAGCTACTAAAACGCAACAATTTTCACTGGACTTCTCAGGCTAACAATGTCTTTCTCTTGCTCAAGTCTGCCATGTCTCACACACCGGTTTTGGCCTTACTAGATTTTTCACAACCTTTCACCATGGAAACAGATGCATGTCACGGCGGTCTAGGTGCGGTTTTATTGCAGCATCAACGGCCAATTGCTTACCTCAGTAAGCCTTTTAATTCCCGCCACTTGGGTTACTCTATTTATGAAAAAGAACTCTTAGCATTGGTCACAGCCGTTACCTACTGGCGACATTATTTAGAGGTTTCCACATTCATAATCCGCACAGATCATCAATCTCTAAAATATCTGCTGGACCAGCACATCACAACCCCTCTCCAGCAGAAATGGCTCACAAAGCTTTTGGGGCTCACATATTCATCCAATATAAAAAGGGCAAGACCAATATTACTGCAGATGCTTTATCTCGCTTACATAACACCGAGCATTCATGCATAGCTATTACTTCTCTTCAACCTGCTTGGATCAAGGAAGTCGAAGCCGATTATGTTGGCGATCCTTGGGCAAGTGACTTGATCGCCCAGGTTCTGGTTGCTCTAGTGGGAATTGCCCCATATACATTCGCTAATGGTGTTCTCCGTTTTAAGGGCCGCATGGTCTTAGGCTTGGCAGGGGACATTCGTCTTAAGGTGCTCCAATCCTTACATGATTCACAAGCCAGGGGTCATTCAGGCATTCAGGCCACGGTTCAACGTGCAAGCATCATTTTTTCTGGCCAGGTATGGTCAAAGCCATTAAGGGCCATATTCTCAATTGCAATACGTGCCAACGCTGCAAACATGAAAATGCACCATATCCAGGTCTATTGCAGCCCCTACCCATTCCGGACCAGCCATGGACTCATATCGCCATGGATTTTGTGGAAGGCTTACCTCGTTCGAATCATTTCGATTGCATTATGGTTGTGGTTGATCGCTTCACCAAATATGGTCACTTCATCGCCCTGGCTCATCCATTTTCAGCCGCTTCCATGGCTTCCCTTTTCTTGGACAATATTTACCGCTTACACGGTTTACCCCAACAGATCGTTTCAGATTGTGACAAGGTTTTCACTTCCAAATTCTGGCGATCTCTCTTTGACTCCATGGGAACGGAATTGGCTATGTCCACCGCTTATCACCCCGAATCCGATGGCCAAACGGAGCGACTAAATCAGTGCATGCAGATGTACCTGCGTTGTATGTGCTTTAGCCACCCTAACAAATGGAGACAGTGGCTACCTCTCGCGGAATGGTGGTACAACACCACTTTTCACTCCGCCATTCACAAATCTCCATTTGAAGCCCTATATGGTTTCTCTCCTCCATATCTGGCTTTGGGGCCCTATCAACAATCCAACATTGCTGTAGTAGATCACTTTATCATGGATAGGCATCACATGGATCGCCTACTGAAAGAAGCCATTGCTCAGGCTCAGTCTCGCATGAAGAGGTATGCTGATCAACACAGAACAGAAAGATCCTTTGAGGTGGGTGATATGGTTTTTCTCAAGCTCCAACCACACCGCCAATTATCTGTCGCTCAATCTGTTTCTCCCAAACTTGGCCCAAAATATTTCGGCCCCTATCCCATTATGCAGAAAATCGAGAAAGTTGCCTATAAGCTCGAGTTACCCAAGGCCGCTCGAATCCACCCTATGTTCCACGTCTCTCTCCTCAAAAAGTAGATCGGCACTTCGGCTATCTCCAGTCCCACCCTTCCGGCCGAATGGACGACCAACCACACTCGCACCCCTCAAGCCCTACTCCAAACCCGAGTGGTCAAACGCGGCAATGAACCAATCACCCAGTGGCTGATTCTATGGGAGACACTACCTGAATCAGAGGCCATTTGGCTCGACTCATCAGCCGTCATCGCACAATTTCCAGACTTCAAACCTTGGGGTCAAGGTTTCTTAAGAGGGGAGGACTGTCATATACCCCCTTGGAAGAGACACCGCAGGTGTGATGTCCGGCGAAGACGACAGAGCAAGGAGGCAAGGGAGGAGGTGGAGACGACAGATCATAATGCCTAAGGGGGAAAGCCATTTTGTGAAGCCAAGACTACAACTGGGCAAGGGATGGAATGCTCCGTTTTGTGCTTACCTGGAAGACAAAGACTAGTCAGCCAGTATATATAGTATAAAATAATCATAATCTTGGTGTGGAAAATGTGTAATCTTTTGTAATTTCCTCTTTGTAAACGCCGGAGTTCTCTGGCCGATTCTCCATAATACCAACTCTTCTCTTTTATCATCGACTTCATCCTGCGACAATAATAGTTCCGTTCTTCGAAGACCATCTGTTCTTCGCTGGAGAAGAAGTGCTGCTTCTCTTTGTTGCTGATTCGGAACGAACGACGATAGACGGCTGCTTCTCTGTTTGTCTTCGGCTTCTTCGCTTCTGGGAACAGCCGCGGTCTAGGGCTTCGATGCTGGAGAGCCGATCGCTGCGGGCAGTAGTTCTTCGCTAAGCAGGTGTCTTCGTCTCTGGAGAAGAAACACGGGTGGGCAGCTGCAGAAAGGAGAAGACTTGCGAGCAGCGAGCAGGGCTTCTCGGGCAAAAAAAAAAAATTTCTTTTTCCAAAACCAAAATCACAATAATCATTCCACCTCCGATAAATCGAAAACATCGATTTTCAGAAACCTTCAGCTTTGCTCTGATACCAATTGTTGAAATAACGAACGAGATTTAGAAAAGAGAAAGAGAAAACAGTGGACATCGAATTTATGTGGAAAACCTAAGACAGGAAAAAACCACGGCAGAGAAGAGAAATCACTAATAGAAATCGGTACAATGAACTTTACAGCTCAAGCATATATTTATAGGAATAAAGGAAACCATAATCATACTGGAATTGGAAACCCTAATCCTGCAGCCGAACTTTACAGCTCAAGCATATATTTATAGGAATAAAGGAAACCATAATCATACCGGAATTGGAAACCCTAATCCTACAGGAATTAGTAGAAGCCTTCTTCAATCTTCAATTCTTCTTCTTCGAGCCTTGTGCCCACCAGCTATACCCATTACCCATACCAATACCCATACAATCCCTCGATTCCCCTCCAATGTTGTCGGCCAATCCCCCACCCACCAGCCATTGTCAGCCAATCGCACTTCTTGGTTCTGCAAATGGACCAGATTTCCATCCCTTGGCTCCTGCACTGCACTCTTCAAAGGTCATTCTTCCCCCCACAAAGGCGAAAACGCAAGCCTCCCCTCTCTTCTGCGTGCATCCTGTGAGTTAAATCTCCGACGATTAAACTCTTACCGGCGAAAATCGAAGTCTTCACAGTGTCTCCTTCCCTGTGTCTCCTTCCCTGTGTCTCACCAAGTAATTGTTTCTATCAGTGCATCACCAAGTCTGGCGTCCGCTTCAAATTTCACAGGTTAACAGATTCGATTTCAGTGTTCACAGTTGACTGAGTCGAGTTCATCATTTCACATTCTTCACAGCGTCTCCTTCCCAAGTAAAATCGAAGTTTCAATTTGTAAAACAGTATCGATTTCACAGTGAAATACTTAATAATCGGTCTTATACAAAAACCGAAAACCGAACCGAATACTCTTTTTTTTTGGTTTGCCATGTGGTTCGATTCATTTTCGGTCTCTCAAAAATAAAACCGAACCTAATAGGTTCGGTTCGAATTTAAGCAAAAACCAAACCGAACCGAACCATTTCCACCCCTAGGAATTAGGAAACCTCCAATGTGGGCAAAACCGACCTGACCCAATTAGAATTCGGGTCACACTGAACCCTAACACCCAAAATGGCGATGAAGCAAGCATCACCATTAAAGAAAGAAACTGGATGTAGCCGGGTAGTCATGTAAAATCAAAGATGTTGGCTATGTTTCCAAGACGAGACATGAACTTCATGATCTTGAATTGGAGAACGAGGAAGAAGTTTGGAGCCATTGCGGTGCGAAGATAGCAATTGCCTTGTTCTCACTAGTAAATTAGGAATGCAATTGTATGTTGACACATTAGTATTAAAAAAATTAATGCCCACGAGCACTATATATGCTTTTTTTTTAACGATTTTTCAAACTTAAATCTAATCACAAAATAAGTTTAACTTTATTCACACGATAGATGAATAGACTATTTAAAACCATACTGAAATTATAAAGATTTTTATGAGATGGCAAGTACTAAATTGAAATCAATTTTAAACTAGAAATTAAAAAAAAAAAAAAAACATATTTTGGCCAAATCAATAATCAAAGCAGAGTTGGTGACCAAAAAGTTTCCTAATCGTACAAAATTTACGCCATTTTATTTTTTGAAATTGGTAGAGAATAGATTGAAGTATGAAGAAATTGAGGGCATTATAGAAGGCGGTGTCCATGCCGATCTGTCTCTCGATTGAACGGATCGACCCAGTGTCTGTCCTCTGCTATGGCTTTATTCCACCTCTCTTTGAACATTCGAAGCTCCCATGTGGATTGCCTCCGTATCTGATCAGTCCACACCAAAACAAAAAACACCAATGACTTGTACACCAAACTATGTAATCATCATCACATCCAGAATCCGATTCACAACAAGTTCATCCGACTCACCTCAGTTCTCACATCAGAGGTCGCCTTGCCATGTTTCTGAATTTTAAGAAGGAAAACCAATGAATATGGAAATTGTAATCAGAAGATGAGGAAAAAAGAAACCCATTAGAGCCCACGCATAAATAAATCTTCAGGAATGTGGAAGAAAGGAGGGAGAAGATTACGTTTTTACCAGAGGAAGCACCTCCTCCCAAGGTTTGTATGCCCTTATGGACGATGTATTCACTGTCAACTATACCCACCTTCTCTGTCCGGTCACCCTGTCAAACACTATAGTGCTAGTTATGATAAATTATTAACATAATCATATGCAGGAAGCAATTTTAGATTTTTCCATCATAAATCTCAAAGGCGTCCAAGATTTTTGCTAAAAACTATATCACTATGCCTGAAGAAAGCACGAAAAGTACTTGGCTTCACATCATCTTCAATGAAATTGACTGCACTGCTAGTGCATCCGTGGACAGAGGCAATTATTGGCTGAACCACGTAAAATCTGCTGTTCTTTTTTTCGTATTCTTGAATTGTTATTCATTCACAACAATTTTAATACAAGATTCTACCAAAACAAGAGAAATAAAGAACCAAAAACGTAACATTCTGTGAAGGAATATCATAGATACAAGTGTCGTGCAAAAGCAAATTAATGAAATATAGAAACTAAAATGTCGTAGGAACAGGTAATCTAACCTGTGCGCAATAACCAAGTTTCATATCCATTCCCCATCCATGGATCAGGTCATTCTGAACAAAATAAAATACATATTTCAAACATGATAGCAGACAACTGGTTTTGAATTCAAACAGATCAATGAAAGTGCCTGTATGAGATGCCAAGCACAACTCCAAGCTGCTCTTGAGAAAACTGGAGCCATACCCTCCACAAATCTATTAAAAAGAAGTTGAAACTATCAGAGATACCATCAGCTTGTTATGAACATGAATAATCGAAAAATCAAGCAAGAACAGATTATGTTGGAACCAAAATGGTAACTGACCCTGTGCATGGCGGGCCATCGCTATTGTTAGTACACTTCAAAGTGCCTCTGATGTCATAAACTCTTCTGAATAATGCATTGAGGTTTATATTAGAATTTATGCGACAACTAAAATTAAACAATTTTCACTACACAATCTTTGCTAAATCGTCCCCTTCACCTGTGTATTTTCTTTGTTCTTGCTCGAACAGTGATTCTATGATGTATATCCGTTGAATTTGGGTCCAGTGCTGGCTGAGATATTTCAAGACCTTCCGATTTCACAATATTCAAGTACCTGAAAACCAAAATCAAAATGACAACAATTATACACTCAGAACATTTAAAATCATGAAGATAAACTTAGATCAAGTATCTGATAGACCACTACTCTCATGCACTGAGGCCTGAAGGCAATGAAGGGATATATTATGGCAAAGGAAATTTAGGTGGGGGAGGGTGTGTGCGTTGAGCAAAAGGGCTGTGGGAGTTTTCTAGCCAACGTGGCAGGGAATATAGGAGAGAGGAAAGAAAATAAGAGGGGAGGGCGAAAGATGAAATAGGGGGTGATAACTGATAGGAGTGTTGGTGGGGAAGAATCGGACCTCCCTTGGGTCCGATCGTAAGGAACTTTTCTGGGTTTTGGTCATTGAAAGCAGTATTTATACTACCACTGAGTAAAATATGACCAAATCTAATTGAATTTCATAGTGAAACTAGAAAAAATAAAGATTTTAGGAAAGACTAATTTCTTGAATTCCCATACCTTTCTGGGGAAAAATGCTCAACTCCTAGATCTTCATCCCAGAGAAATATGAAATCATAAACGGAAACAACTGCTGGATGCAGAAATCGCTTTGCAAACCACCTAAAAAAGTTCAAAATGCTAATGAGCATGGAAAACTAACCATAAACTAGTCCACAAAATGAAAGTTATCCATGTGCAAGGGTAAATAAAATCATAGGATCAACAGAATGCATCAGCACATCTAGTGACAACAGAGAATTCTGTTCAAACACTAAATCACTAGTTCGCTTTTACATGAAGGTACTTAGTTTTGTACTAAGGAATCAAAGAAAATATTATTTCAGCACCATTCTACAATAAAACATTAGAAATTACAACTGTGTGAGAATTAAAAACTCAAATTACTTCTGCCACCTCCTTAAAATGGTCTAAAATGAGAGAGATCGAAATTGTCCAATCCTAACAACAATTCTGCCTTACCATTTTGTTTGGTTTTGACCAACTATATGTATGGCCTTGCTACTCCATTTAAGATCCCACCAATCATCTACTTTGCCATCATAATGAAAAAGAATAATCGAAAAGTTCCCTGGAAGGAACTGAATTTTTCAAAGTTAGGCAAGGAAAAATGGCTTACAAGTATGATCAACATCACATAGTACTAATACACACCTTTCGTACAATAGAATCAACATTGCGCTTTTGCTTGATTCCAACCGAAATCGCAAGCAAACTGCGATTGTCGTAATTGTTAACCTGTATTTTGATAATCAACAAGTCAAAAAAAGGACTTTTTCTCAGTGAGAACCTTACAGCTCCAGTTCAATAAGAGAGATCAAGAGCTAACTTTTGATCTTGAACTCCTGGTTGACCATAGTGGCCTCAACTCCAAATCGGATTTAGCTTGTATTATACCTTGTGGCAAATCATTCAAGTATTGAGATGTTACATCTACTTCCTAGAGAGAAGAATAAAAATCAAGAAGTTGTTATTTTAAGCTAGGAACTTCATGTAAAAACTTTGAAGGACAAATTTTAGCCAGCAAGATATCAGCTGATAATCGAGAAATTTTACCTTCACTGCCTCAAAGGAGTGGAATCTTTCTTCAATCTGATAATGGAAACGAGATCAATAAGAAAATAGTAATCAAACATCCACAAAATATTGATTAGTTCAGTGTACCATTGTATCTTGATACTGATAAGTCGTGGTTCTGTACACAATGAACAAAGTTACTATGCATAAAATACAAAAAAATGGCATTTGTTTCATCTTGCATCCATATATTCCCTGCAGATTATACCTTAGTATTAGAAATTATAAAAATAAACACATAACACATAATGGGCACAAACATTAGAACATACCCCATCACAGAAGGAATTTTTTTTCCTGAAAAGTGATCTCCATGATTTTACTGGCTTCATTGACAACCAAGACTTTTATTTGTTCTCATAACCAGCCGCAATAATGCACAAACTGACACAGAAACAAAACTATGGTCAATAAATTTGTACCCATAATTCAAAGTCGATACTCAAGGGACTCGATGACTTTAAAAACCTGGTGCAGATTTATCGTGATCAGAGAAGAATAAGAGTTTATTCAAATGAGAAATACTGGCCAAAAGTAGAAAGATTTGTGCAATGCTGAAGGATAGCCAAATAACAAAAAGTGGTCCAAGATTTGTAATCCAGCAAGAAAGTTTAATCAATAAACAAAACTCTACATTCCAAGCAAGAAAGATCTTTAAACTCACAGCCACTTCAACAAATCAGCTTACAGAATCCCTACCTTAAAACTCACACAATATGCGCCAAAAAGACAGAAGATAAAATTACAGAGCACCCAAGATACAAAATTTCTGTCATATATTTGGAATAAAATCAGCTAAGCAGCTAATGCAAACTTTGGCAGATAGACAAGAAAAATTTAAAAAAAAAACACCCAGAAATTAAAAGTTTATAGTTTTGCCATGTGGAGAACAATTACTAACCGAATTAAAACAAGAAACAATTTCTGAATTTTCTCATTTATAAAGCAAAGCAAACAAGAAAAACAACTCTATTTCAGCAAAACTATAAAGCACCGCATCCCTGCAAATTCAAGCGACTGAAACACTCACCTCCGGATCTTTAACTTCTTGATTCAAGAAACCTCGACACCGCATGGCGACCTCAAAAAAACGACATTTTCCACAGAGAAAACGACACAGATGATAAAGATTTACCTTGCCTTCAAGATAGTGCAATGGCAGACTGGTTGTTCCCACGAACAAAGGTTCCGCGTTAGTGACTATCAGTACGCAACTGGATCAAAAACTAAGCGCAAATAGGAAACATAAAAGAAGAATAAAAAGAGCTAGAGAGGATTAACCAATGTTGCAAACAAACGGAAGAGAGGGAGAAAGAGAGAGGGAGAGTAGGAGGCAGATGAGGCAGGACACCGACTTCTTCGTCTCTCCTCTGGCTCTTGTCTTAACATTTCTCCCTCCTTTGTTTTTAGTTACCTTTTTCCATCTAATTTTGACGATCCCCCTCTCTCTCTCTCTTCTCCAATTTCATTACTTTTTATATTTAATAAATTAATAAGCAAACAAATCAAACAAGTAAACAGACACCATGTATCGCCACCTTTGCAAAGGTGGGATCTAGGGGAGGGATGATAATGTCCACCGTGGCATCTATTATCAAATTTACTAATTAAAATAAAGGTAAATGACAAATCAACCATCGTAGTTTGTAAACAATGACAAGTCAACCACTATAATATTTTTTTTAACAAATTAACCACTAACGTATGAAAAAATAACAAACCCAACATCACAGTGTCTCAGCACCGCAAAAAAGAGCAATGTCTTGTGCAAGACACTGCAAAAAAGAGCGGTATCTTGTGCAAGACACCGCACTTTTGCAGTGTCTTGCACAAGACACCGCAAAGCAAGACACCGCTCTTTTTTGCTGTGTCTTGACCAAGACACCGCAAAACTGTTGTACTAAGACACCGTGATGTTGGGTTTGTCATTTTCTCATATATCAATGGTTAACTTGATAAAAAAAAAATACCATATTAATTGACTTGTCATTGATTACAAACCACGATAGTTGATTTGCCATTTACCCTTAAAATAAAATTGATTAATATTTTATTTGATTATAGGGACGTGGTGTATTAAATATAAAGAATTGACCTTGGTCCCTGTCCTCAAGTCTCCACGTCAAGGCTCAAATCTAGGGCATCCCCTCACTTTCTAGGACCACCCCCCAAAAAGAGAGCATTTATTTTAATTATGTAACCACGTAATTAACATATTGGGCTAATTAAATCATTCCCACCAATTCATTGGATGGATTAAAAAAATTGATTAATTTGGCCGTCCAATAATCCAGTTTCTACGAGAACTATGACAAAAGAATCACGAAGACAGCTCTTACAATATGGTTGCTTACACGACATGATCACAGTGATTAAGAAATTAATCTAATTGGGTGCACCTAAATTGAGTTTAATTTGGATAATGAATCTGCATATTGTTCTTTTTATTTGTAATTATTGTAAATATATAGCAATTCCAATTTTATTATGATGAGTTCAGTGAATTAATAAATCTAGTCTATTTGGTTTGTGGAAAAAATATTAATAATATGAAAAATGAAATTAATAGACATAACATGATTTCTAAGCCTAATTACAATAAGTTATAATTATATTATTCTAAAATCTTCATAATTATGTGTTGTGCATGTGCCTATTCATTGATATGCATAAATGAATTACATAAATTATAATTGACATCACTATCCCCTAAACTAATAGCTTTGTTGATTAAATAAGAATAATAACAAATTTAATCAATAACTTCAATTATATCTTGATTTAATTCTATTATTTTAAATTATAAGATAAATGTCGATATAGATCCCAAAGTTTGGAGGCAACTGCAATTAATACTTTTAAACTATATTTGGTGATGCACAACACCCAGGAGTTACCGAGATTAGCAATCAACACATGTTCACTCTCTCTCTCTCTCTCGACTTTGGAGTTTCACCGCTATGCCTCATAACAATCTTGCTTCCACCGCTTGGGGTTTGTCCCAAATACTCATTTTTCGTTTGTTGTGAAGATGAACCAAACTCTTACTGTGAAGTTTGATACTTACAATTATTTAGTATGGAAAAATCAGCTTCTAAATATTGTGATTGCAAATGACTTAAACTCTTTTCTTGATGGATGGGTGGAATGTTGCTCCTCCTTGTTTTTTTTTGAAAAATTATGCTCAAACCCCAATTTCAACACTTGGTAGAGCTATAACCAATTTATTATGGCTAGATACACGTGCCACTATCTAACTCTTTTCTTCCTCAAATAATTTCTTACACTACAGTATCAGAAATATGGGTAGCTCTTGACAAGATTTATTCAGCTTGCTCCCTCGCAGGGTAACTGAGCTTAGGAGTTGACTCCACACTTTCAACAGCTTTTTATGTTAAAAAAAACAAAGGGTAAATGATAAATCCTCGTTATAGTATTTTTTTTTAACAAATTAACCACTTACGTATGTTAAAATGACAAATCTAATATCACGTAGACATTTACTGTTAAAAAGTTGAGTGCCAACGTCCGAACGCCAGAACGCCCAGCTCCGACGTTCTGAAGAATTCAGAAGGCGTTCTGAAGAAAATCAGAACGCCGGCGAGGAGACACCGTAAAAATCGCGGTGTCTCGTGAGACACAGCAAAAATCGCTGTCTGGTGAGACACTGCAAAAATTGCGGTGTCTAGTTCGAAGACACGGCAAAAATCGCGGTGTCTCAGGGTGAGACACTGCAAAATGTGCGGTGTCTCACAAAATGTGCGGTGTCTCACTCTGAGATACTGTAATTTTTACGGTATCTTCGCACTAGATATCGTGATTTTCGCTGTGTCTTCCCGCCGGCGTTTTGCTTTTCTTCAGAACGCTTTCTGAATTCTTCAGAACGGCGGAGCTAGGTGCTCTAGCGTTCGGACGTTGGCACCCAATTTTTTAACGATAAACGTCTACGTGATATTAAATTTGTCATTTTCATATATGTGAGTGGTTAACTTATTAAAAAAAAAATCATAGTAGTTGATTTGTCATTAAACTCAAACCACGATGGTTGATATGTCATTTACCCTAAATAAAAAAAATTACCCTTCATTTGCAATCATTTTGCTGTTATTTGTGGGAAGGTCAACTAATCTACTTACTGGGTGGTGGGCTGGGCCATGAATATTATCTATTTATCGCAACTATTACAAGTCAAGCCAATTTTTCATTCTGTTAGGCCACCTCATTCATCATTTTCTACTTCTAGCCTTTATTTCCTCTCTGGAGAACAATTTTTCTCAAGTCAAATAAGAGTGGAAACTTTAAACCGCGTTGCTAGATTTGCTTTAAAATTGGGTGCACGGCTACTGTTTGTTATCACCATACAAATACTTCCTATAAGCCTCCACCAAAGAATTTTAACACTCAAACTCTGAACTTTGAACAGCTTTCTAGTCACCATTAGTCTTCTTCCCTGACTACACAGAATGCTTGGTTTATGGGCTCAAGGAACACACTGTTTTTCTCCTGATGTCTCTCAACTTACTCATGTCTCTCCTTATCTTGACACTGATCAAATCATAGTCGGCAATGGCAAGACCCTTCCTATCTCCAACTTAGGTAAAGTTGTTCTAGCCACTACTTCAAAACCTAATGTTTTAGAAAATCTTTTACTTTCTCCGTTTCTTGCTCATAACTTAGTGCGGCTAAGTTATGCCATGATAACAATGTTACTAACAAATTTAGTCCTTATTTATGTGTCAAGGATTGGACATCCAAGGCGTTGCTTCTCTAGGGACCACTCCATAATGGTCTCTTTCAGTTGTCTCCTTCAATTCATTATGCTTCTTCTGTTCTCAATACATCTATTCTTCTAGTTTCTTTTTCAACTTTTGATCTCTTGCATAGGTAACCTTGATCACTGGTCAGCTCAAGTCATTTCCCATGTTCTTCAGCTACTACATTTGAACTCCTCCACATCTCCATCTTTTTTAATGCATGCCAATTTGGCAAATGTCAACGTTTACCGTTTAGTATCTCTTCACCTTGGGCTTCTCAGCCCTTTGATTTGGTTCATTCTAACATTTGGGGCCTTTCCCTTGTCTTCTATAACTGATGCATGTTACTTTCTCTTTTTTATTGATGATTATAATAGATTTTGCAGGATTTATTTTCTAAAAACAAAAGATGAAGTTTAGAACACTTTTCTTTTGTTTCATTCCCTCATTAAAACTCAGTTTAATAGTCATATTAAAACTCAGTATAATATTTCAATCTGAGTGGGGGTGAGGTTTGCCCACAATCTTCACTATTCTCTTCACTTGGGATTCACCACAGACTTTCTTGTCCATATACTCTAGCACAAAATGGATTTGCGGTGTGTAAAATCGGTACATAGTTGAAATAGGTTTATCACTCCTATTTTAGTCTTGTGTTCCTCTAAAATTCTGAACTTATGCTTTTGTTGAGAATCGAATACGAAACGGAAAAAGAAAAGATGAGAAAACAAAGACACCAAGATTTACCTATAAAATCCTTTTGGAGACAAAACCATAAGCATAGGAGAATTTTTTTAATAGGAAATCAAAGTACAAATGGGTTTTGCGACTCAAACAACTATATATAAAGTAACGCAAAAATTCTAATATTAAATATGTTCTCAACCGTCCCAATTAGACTTCGAGTCACACCAAACTCTAACAATCTTTACCTTGACATGAATTCTATATAAGAGATCCAAAATATAGGCTTCTCAACCCACCCAAAATGAATATAAAACACTGAACTTTGACAATCTCCATCTATAAAGAAATTTTTGTGCAAGGAAGTAGATCGACAAAACTTCAACAAAAAATAAGGACTAAGTAAATTCAATTATTAAGTATGATGTCAATAATTATGCAATTAAACAAGCATAGAAGTAAAAAGTTAAGGGAAGAGAAATAAGACCAATTTGGTAATACGATTCGGCCAACCTTGCCTATGTTCGTGTTTCAAGGCTTCCCCTTGAAGATTCTTCAAACCAATAATACTCCTGATTATTGTCGATTGAACTTCACATGCATCAATCAAGTCTTTACGGATTATTGTAGGGTATCACCATTTTCTCTTTGACTATTCTAGGGCGTCATCTTTATATCGTTACTAAAATGCAAGGATTGAAAATATTACAATAAAAGCTCTAAAGCATAATCTCTCACAATGGTATACTCTCAAGTTAAGAGTTTAGAGAGATAGGTTATGCACACAATTTATAAAGAGAAATATCGTGGAATGATTTCGGCAGCATTTTGATACGATTTGTCTTCCTTGTCTCTAACATTTTTTCTTCACGGAGTGCTCTTCTCTTTATAGACTTGGGCATAGCGGTCGACCACCCGACAATTCCAGTTGACCACTTCTTGACCATTGCGTGTTACCATTATGCATCTAGTCGACCTTCCTTCACTCTGGTCGGGTCACCCGACATCTGCTTCGGTTGACCGCTCTAGTGTAACTCAGGAAATCCATTTTGACTCTGTCCAAATCTGGTCAACCGCTTCCTTCACTCTAGTCGACTGCTTTCCTCTGCTTCAAAATCTAAAGCAATTTGTAATATTGTTGGTCGACCACGATTCCTTCTCTTGTTGACCACCTTCATCAAATCAAGAATTATGTTGCTCTCTGTAAGACTTTCGGTCGACCGCCATTCACCTAAGGTCGACCACTACTGCGTCTTTTGCACTATTTGAAGCTTCTAATTCCAAATTATCAACCATTTAACTACATGGATTTAAACACACATGTTAGCAAATATAAATACCTTTATGAGAGGGTATTTCCCATGAAGATCAACTGTAAACATAATGATAATAATAATAATCATATCCAAGTAATAAACAACTTATAATCAAATTAATCATTCATCATCAAAATAATTAAGTATAATGCCTATTAAGTTAACAATCTCCCCCTTTTTTATAATGACAATATCTATTAAGTTGTTTATTACTTCCCTTAAACATGAGCATATAAAATTGCATAATTTAATCTTTCTCCCTTAGTCTATGCAATTTATCTCTCCATTGTTCATGCGATTCATGCTATCTCTAAAAACTTAACTTTCTTCTCCCATTTTGGCATTATCCACAAGAATTTACTTGGAAAAAGAACAAGCAAAATCAAATACAAAAGTTAATTTAACTTATGGCTCAAATCATTAGAGAGTATTATTACTTCCCCTTTTGACATTATTCACAAATAAATTATTAGGGGTTTTAAAAAATGAATTAACAATGTTAACAAAAACATATCTCCCCCTTTATTAATATACTAAAACAAATCAATGAGACTATATTCATCAAGACAACCATCAAAACAACCTAATAAGCAAATTTATGATACCAATTGTATGAATGATAACAATTGAAAGATTAAAATTATCTTATTCTATGATACCAAAAAAAATTGCATACATTGAAACCAATTCAAATCAAGAATAAAATTCATTAAGCAATTTCATTAAACTAATATGCATGCTCTTAGGAGTCTCTCATCATCCATAATCAAGGTCATTTATCTAAATGAGAGAGTATCCATCCTACACTCAATGCTCAATTGTCTTTCTTAGGTACACAAACTTTTTTGAGTCCTTGAGTAATTGATTTGGTTCCTTTAGGAACCATATCAATTTAAAATTAATTTGGATTTCAAAGGGCAAGAAAATGATTTGTGTTCTATAGAATTACATGCATTAGAAATTATAGAACAAACAAAGAAATTCTAATAAACTTTTTTTCTTTGAAAATGTTCATATCCAATTCCGCCCTTATCAATGGTTACTCTTTCATTTTCTAGAAGCATATTTAAATTTTTGTTTCCATTAGAAAATTTTCAATATAATATAGTTCAAATCACCATTTTTGACATTCAATTCACTAATCTCTTTTTCAAATGATTGAACTCTAGCATTTAGATCACCATTCTTGATTTTCAAACCACTAATTTGTTTTTCACATGATTTAACAATATCAACACGTTTTTTCACTAAATTGTCATTTTCCTTTTTCAACTATTTATATTTGGTTTTAAGCAAGTTGAATTGTTCATACAAATCATTAAAAACATCTAACAATTCATAATCACCATCATTATCATCTAAATCGCTAGATGAGTTATGTGTCTTGTCCTCCTTGGCCACGAAGCAAAAATTGGATATTTCTTCAATTTTGAAAGACAAATCCTCATTACTATCATCAAAGAAAGAAGCCTAATAATGGATTGTTCTTCAACATGCATATTAAAAGCCATATTAATTTAAACAAAATTTACTAATTAACACACAAAAAGTATAAATCTGCTCTGATACGAAAGTATGAGAGCAGATTTACTAAATTCAATTACTAAGTATGCTCTCAATAATTATGCAATTAAACAGCATAAAAGTAAAGAGTTAAGGGAAGAGAAGTGAGATCAATTTGGTAACGCGATTTGGTCAACCTTGCCTACGTCCGCACTTCAAAGCTCCCCCTTGAAGATTCCTTAAACCAATAACCTTACCAGTTATTGTCGATTGAACTTCACCGGCGTCAATCAAGCCTTTACAGACTATTGCAGGGCATCACCCTTTTCTCTTTAACTATTTTGGTGCATCACCCTTAATATCGTTACTGTAACGACCTAGTTTTTCTTTTCTTTTAAAAATGCGTTAAGTTTAAAACTTTTACAATAACAACTTAAATTGCTATTAAATGAAATCAAAGTTTTCTTCTAAAAACCGAACCGTTAAATTCTCTCTTATAATCGTTACTTAAACCATGAATATATATGAGTATAAATCATTTTCCTTAAAAACCAAGTGGAAGCTTAAATAAACCATTTTAGAAATAACTAAATTACATTTATAATTACAAAACTAATTGCTCTTTAGTCTTTTGCTCTTGACCATTAAATCTTTAACCTTTAGCTTTGAACTTTGCCAACCACAATGCTCGTCGTGCAAATTCCTCATCAACCGCTCATCTTTAAATTAATCTTACTATCTTGATCACCTACACCACAAGTAAACTGTAATCCCAAAAAGGCTTAGTAAAGAATTGAAAACACAACATAAATGCCTCTAACTCATTATGTCGGAATGGGATCCGCCCAACCGTTCTTTACTCACTATTACATATATTTTACTCGTGGATCGAGTTGGGAGATTAGGACACCCTATAGGCAAATGGGGGGAACTCGGCATCTAACACCCTATAGTAGACAAGCTTATCTATCACATGGACGGGAAGATCTTAATTTGGTTTACCGAGTCTACCGTTTAGATCCGAACAATTTACCCGGCCACTAATTCCATTAAGTTCATTATTAATCATTTTCTTCTCACATCATGAATACCATCCCGGACGTGGTATTTTCTAAGGGTTTCTAAGACCATGAACTCTTAACTTAGTGACTCTAGCAAGTAATCTATACAAGTAAACATCCAAGATATCACAGAATTAATCTATATAAACAATCAAGGAAACAATCTCTACAAACCATCCTTAAGATTTGAACTACAATCCAATTTATCAAGGAATGAACTATGGCAACAATCACGGAAATACACTCACTTCATTTAAAACATTCAACAACTACGGCAATGAATATCGAAACCTATGGAAGCTAACAATGAAAGAACAACAATCCGACTAGCACATCCAAAACACTAAAACACTTCACACATCACTAGAAATCTCATCTACAATAAGGAATTAATAATATCTTAGAACAATTATCATGCTTTGAAGGGAAACTAGAAATATTAACAAATACAATGAATAAGACTTGTTTATGTACTTTAACACCCACAATAAGATACGAAGTTTAACGACGAATTATCGTGACATTCATGCTTTATAATTTGACAATGAATACAAAATATAACAGCGAATTAACAATGTACATACATGCTTATCATTTGACAACTAATATGAAATGATACAATAGAATAAAATGTGCGATATGTTCTGAATTCTAACAAAAAAACACAACATATAGGCAGTGACTTGACAATGAGTTTCAAACGAGTTAAACATACAATTAAAATTCTAAATTGATAGAAGATTAAAACCAGAACACCCGCGATTCTACAACGAATATCAAGCAATTAAAACGCGCTAACATGCTTCGAAATTGACGAAAGTTAAATACGAAACAGCAGCGAATTCAACAGCTAATTGAAGCAAATAAAACGTGCTAAACATGCTTCGAAATTGACGAAAATAAAATACAGAACAGCAGCTACTTCTACAGCAAATTCGACAATTAAAACGTGTTAAACATGCTTCAGAATTGACAGAAATTAAATACGAAACAGCAGCGTATTCCACAGCGAATTTAAGCAATTAAACGTGCTAAACATGCTTTGAAATTGACAAAACTTAAGTACAAAACAGCAGCGAATTCATATTAATTAAAACGTATGAATCATGCTTCAAAAATTGATGGATAATAGCTACGAAACAGCAGTGAACAGCAATGAATTTGCGACAATTAAAATATGCTAATATACTCTGAAATTTACGAAAATCACTTAACGGAACAGCAGCTATATTATGCTTAACATCGAATAAGGAAACAACAACGAAATGGATATTGAACGTGTATACGTGCTCTATTTTAACAAGAATTACTGCAGTGAAGGACATGTAGGATGAACGACAATATGCGAGATATTAGACTCTAAAACTCGGAGCAACAACAATAACTAAATGGATATTTAAACATGCTTGCAACAACTATTTCATGCTTCAATTTAATCATCCGATCTAAGGAAAGTAATACACGTGAACATGATGATTTAAAGCGCAACACTATAAAGATTAAGCAACAACTTGTAATTGAACGAAAACCAATATATATGAACATTCAATATAATTCAAGCAACAAATGAAAACAAACGAATAAAAGTCTCAATAGTTACGAGCCTCTAAAATTCAATGAAGAATTAATCCAAACCCAACAATATTCAGAGTCAAAATCACATAACTTAAACAAGAGAAATGCATAGAATTCACACAAGGAAAAACAATGGACTCTACTTGTGGGTAGGGCTTTGACGGCCACTCAATTCCTTACCATTTGAAGAATCAAAACCGGGACAGACCACTAGCTCCGAAAGCTTCACGGCAGCAGCTCCATCTCCACGGACGACAACCCACTCTTCACTTCCCTTTCCTCTCAACTATGTCTCGGCCCTCCAAAAGAAAAGCACACAGCTCTGCCATTTAATCTTCCTCCATGTCCGACAACCTCTTCAAGTTTCAACCGTCCACTGCCATGTCATAAATTCGTCACCCAGCCCAACCAATTTACTCTCCATCGGGTGTCGGCAGACCCCACACAGCTGGAAGTGGAAAATTCATCACACCCACTTCCTACTGTCGGCCAGCATAATATGAAGGAGAAGGAGAAACGAATGCCTTACCTCGAACAGATGCCGGAATGCATCGCCGCCAGAAGCTCCGCAGACGAAAACATCGCCGGAAAATCGCGACCCGCGGAAAAACGCCCTAAACAGCCGTTGTCCCGTCGCGTCTCGCCGCTCCACGTCGCGCGCCAGAACCAGCTCGTCGTCGGCCACCGTCTCGAACGCTCGTCGCCGTTCGTCGGATCGCTCACCTGATCTCCTCTCTCGGGCTCTCTTCTCCCTCCCTCTTCCTCGTTCAATTTCATCCCGAGGGGAGAAATAGCTTCTGCCATTTCTTCTTTTTATTTTTATGTTTATATATATATATATATATATATATATATCAATCCATTTAATTTAATTTCTTAAATCAATTTGTTCTACTTAATTAATTTTAATATTATTCTCTCATCAATAATTATATAAATATTTGTTAGAAATAATATTCTAATTAAGTCAATTAAATTTCTTAAATAATAATATATCAGTTATGTATTTAATAATATCCCGATAAATATTCAATTAATTTGAAGACTCTCAATTATTTTCGAATTAAACTTTTAAATTATATTACGAAAATTTGGGATATTCCAGTTACTAAAGTGCAATGATTAAAAATATTACAATAAAAGCTCTAAAGCCTAATCTCTCACAATTGTATACTCTCCAGAGAAGGGTTGAAAGAGATAGGCTATGCACTCAATTTATGAAGAGAAATATCATGAAATGATTTCGACAGCACTTCGGTATGATTTGTCTTCCTTGTCTCTTGCATTGTTTCTTCACAGAGTGCTCTTCTCTTTATAGAATTAGGCATAGCGGTCGACCACCCAACACTTCTGATTGACCGCTTCTTGACTGTTGCATGTTACCATTATGTATCTAGTCGACCTTCCTTCACTCTGTTCGAGTCGCCCAACATTTGCTCCAGTTGACGCCTCTAGTGCAACTCAGGAAATCTATTTTGACTCTATCCAAATTTTGGTTGACTGTTTCCTTCACTCTAGTTGACCGCTTTCCTCTGCTTCAAAATCCAGAGCCATCTATAATATTTTTGTTCAAGTGCAATTCCTTCTCTGGTCGAGTGCTTTCATCAAATCCAGAATTCTATTGCTCTCTGTAAGATTTCCTGTCAACCAACATTTGCCTAAGGTCGACTACTACTACATGTTTTACACTCTTTGAAGCTTCTAAGTCCAAGTACTAAGTATGCTATCAATAATTATGCAATTAAACAAGCATAAAAGTAAAGAGTTAAGGGAAGATAAGTGAGACCAATTTGGTAATACAGTTCAATCAACCTTGTCTACGTTTGTACTTTAAAGCTCCCCTTTGAAAATTCCTTAAACAATAACATCCTCAGTTATTGTTGATTAAACTTCACGGGCATCAATCAAACATTTACAGACTATTGCAGGGCATCACCATTTTCTCTTTGACTATTCTAAGGTATCATCTTTATATCGTTACTAAAGTGCAAGGATTGAAAATATTACAATAAAAGCTCTAAAGCATAATATCTCACAATTGTATACTCTCAAGTTAAGAGTTTAGAGAGATAGGTTATGCACACAATTTATGAAGAGAAATATCGTGGAATGATTTTGGCAGCACTTTGATATGATTTGTCTTCCTTATCTCTTACATTTTTTCTTCACGAAGTGCTCTTCTCTTTATAGAATACGATATAGCGGTCGACCAACCGACAATTCCAGTTGACCGCTTCTTGACCGTTGTGTGTTACCGTTATGCATCTAGTTGACCTTCCTTCACTCTGGTCGGGTCACCCGACATCTGCTTCAGTCGATCGCTCTAGTGTAACTTAGGAAATCCATTTTGACTCTGTCCAAATCTGGTCAACCGCTTCCTTCACTCTGGTCGACCACTTTCCTTTGCTTCAAAATCTGGAGCAATCTGTAATATTTTCGGTCGACCACAATCCCTTCTTTGGTTGACCGCCTTCATCAAATCTAGAATTCCGTTGCTCTCTATAAGATTTTCGATCGACCACCATTCGCCTAAGGTTGACCACTATTGTGCATTTTGCACACTTTGAAGCTTCTAAGTCGAAATGATCAAACTTTTAACTATATGACCTTAAACACATGTTAGCAAATATAAATACTTTTGTTAGAGAATATTGCCAGTGAAGATCAATTGTAAACATAATGATAATAACATTAATCATATCCAAGTTATAAATAACTTATAATCAAATTAATCATTCATTATCAAAATAATTAAACCTTGTTTATTAGGCTAACAGAGAGCACCCCTACTAATCTTAACATCTCCACCAACAACGCTGAACTTGTACCCTTTCAAATCTAGAGTACTCAACGAGATCAAATTCTTTTTTAAATCAAGAACATGTCTCACATTATCCAGTGTCCTCACAACACCATCAAACATTTTCATTCTGAAGGTACCGATACTGGTTATCATACAATGTGTGTTATTAGCCATTAACATAACGTCTTCTGAAACTAGCTATCTTGCAATGTGTCTTATATGTCAAAAATCAATTCTGATTATAACACCTATGAAACAAACAATATAAATTTAGAATTCAATTATTGTTTGACTTTGAGTTTTCCTCTGACACAACTAGAAAATCTCCATCTCTATGGTCTTCTTTTGCAATGATAGTTTCACCGATTGTCATCAATTGTTTTCCCTTCTCAGCAGCTCTTTTAATTTCATTATGCAGTTTTTGGCACTCAGATTTAATATGTCCCTTCTTCTGAAAAAAGTAACAGGTTCTATCACAGTTCCTTGACTTAGATCTACCCTTTGAACCATGAATATCATCATTGTCATTGTTGTTTGACTCATGTGTTCTACCATGAACGATGAGTCCCTCACCTCGAGACTCATATCAAACACTATAGCAGCCATTTTTCATTTTTTGATACAAACCTTTTAAAATAAAATGTACAGCGGAAGACCTTCCTTAATAAAATTCATTTAAAAAAAAAAATTGAAATGTACCTTAACAAAATTATTTTCTTTTAACTTTTAAAGGTATACATCTTATACATATGAAACAAATTCCTTTCCTTTAACTATTTCTGTTTAGTTTAGTCAACACAATGTCTCACTGTGAAAACCCTCCATCAACTGCTCATCTTCATTTTCCACTGGTGTTGTTACTTACATCACAAGATATAAGCTATGAACCTAATACTCAATAAGAATGAATATCTAAAAACAATAATTGTAAATATGTTATGCGTATGCCGTAGAGTTTATGATTATGCATTTTCATTCGATATTTCCTTTTTACATTCATTTCTTATAGTCAAATAATAGTTCAGACGATTGGAGAACATCAGTCCAAGAGAAAAGATACATCATCGGGTTCTCTTAGGCAGACCGTCACCCAATCCCCCGTTGAGGAAAATGATACATCATCTTGTAGTTCTCCCAAGTAGAGAACCATTGCTAAACTCCCTGTCTCACAATCTCCTATTTATGTTTATTTGGTTAATTCTTTTTAGTCATATAACAATTCAAACAATTGGAGACTAACGAGCCAAGGGAAAAGATACATCATCGGGTTCTCTTAGGCAAAATTGTCACTCAATTCCAACGAGGAAGAGATACATCATCTAGTAGTTCTCTTAAACATAATCGTTGCCGATCCTCCCAACCTCCAATGCCTATTTACGTTTATTCAATTTGTGTTTAATTTCATTATCATTATTTATGCTTATAAACATTTTCATAATATGATTCAAGAACTATGCATGAAAGGATGTGTACCTATCATCCACAATAACCAACACTATAAGTCATTATAGTTCTATCTTGTACACTCTATTATCAAATCAACTTAATCAACCATAAACTTTATACTTAACTCCTAATAACCTTTATGACTACACAACCTCAATCAAATAATTGAACATATATCTAACTACCCTTATTAACATAAAATCTCATAAATCCATAGTCTTAATTCTAGTACATAAAACATATCCTATTCTTGTGATGCAGCCAAAAGGGCAACTTAAAATTCATTGCTTACCTTGAGTTGTTAATGCAATTCCACAATTGAAATGTCATCTTCAATAATCACCCCTTCAAATCATCAATCTTCATAACCAATAATATCATCAATAACTATATAATTTATCAAACATATAATCTAGGTTTCCATCTAGAATTTATCTTCTTCAAATTTCCATAACCTTATTTATACTTAATTAATTTCATAACTTCCACTACCTATTTCTTCATTAATATATCCTTAACAATATGCCAAAATGATTTGATTTAAAAGTTCCAAGAGGTTAAGCAATTAAGCATCAAACATCATAATCCATCAATTTTTACCATTTTCTTCAACCTTTATCTCTTTTCTCCATAACCTCAACTAGAACTTTAGATAACTTATACAATTTATGAAGACAACTTTATTACCTCAAATTGCAGAGAAAAAGGAAGGAGAGAGCTTTTGTGAGAGTTGAGAGAATTTTCCTCTTTTCCCTTCAAATTTCTCATCTTCTGAACAATTAAACCATCTCCTCTAGCCTTAAGCTGGAGGTGTTCTCACGCCAAAACACAAAGGTGATGATTCATCACACTCTAACCAATCAAAAAATGACATTTTATAGCGAGTTAGGTGACCCATCGTATAATTGGTCGACCAATTTCTTAATGGTCGTTGACCAATTTCTACCCGTGCCATAATTTTCACATTCTGCACAAATTTTGGTCAACCACTCCTAAATTGGTCGACTAATTTCTTAACCTGAGAACCCCCTTATGTTAACTTGCTAGGATTTTGGTTGACCACTCTTAAATTGGTCGACCAATTTTTTAACCCGAGAGCCCCTTGTTTCCAATTTGTAATTATTTTGGTTGATCACTTTTATATTGGTCGACCACTTTTCAACCCAAGAGCCCCTGTTTCTAATATGTTGAAATTTTGGTTGACCAATTCTATATTGGTCGACCACTTTTCAACTCGAGACTCTTTTAAATCAAATTTGTAATCAAATTGGTCGACAACTTCTCCCAATTTGATCGACCACAAGTTTTTCCCTTTTATTCTTACACATCAAACTTCTATTTTACCATCATCCAATCATTCATAACAAATAACACTTTTCCAACTAAAATATCTTTTAACTAATCATTCATCTTATACTTATTCTAATAAAATTTGGGGTATTACATTCCTCCCTCGTTAAATAAATTTTGTCTTCAACATTTGCTCATTGAGGCATCTAAGAACATCCTTAATCCTTTCCACACCTTGATATTTTTCTTTATTACTTCCGCATTATTTAACTTGATCGTTATTAAAATAATGTAATTTCAATACTTTTATATAATTCCACTTATTAAAGATCTAATTTCTAAATATTTTTACCTTGGTTTGTCCACTAGTTTTATACAAGATTTTCTTGGAATCAAATTTTCATCTTTATTTGTCACCAATTATTAAAAATTTGGGCAGAGTTTCTCCTATTTTCTTACTCCTTCAAAAGCTACATTCATTCATCCTACATTTAAACCCATCCAAATTCTAAAAATTCTACATTTTCCAACATATCCTCAGTTTAACATTTAATCCAAAAGAAATACAACTTTTACATCAAACATAACTTAAAAGATTAAATATTTTACTGCTTGAATTTACATCCCATTGTTACTAAAGTTAAATTATCAATTACGATCCTTCATTCTTCTCAAGACACTGCTTCTTCTAGTGGAGGTGTCTGCGGATTCTCTCTAGGTCGCACCTCATACTGATTTCCCCCTTCTTCTCCTTTTGCTTCTTATTCTCCATATTCATATTCTTCTATCCAATGCCAAATAAGTGTACTTCTTGTCTCAATGATCAATGAGATTTGTCCAACTTATCCATCTTATCAGTTAGTTCTTTCAACGTTATGGTCTCCCACCTGTTCATTGTATTGGTTAGTCCTTTCAACATTGAGGCCATATTTGCCATACCAGATAAAAGAGAATGGTATTCTTCCTCCGACATTGATATTCGACGAGACGAGAAGGGTTGGGATGATGATAGCAATTCTGTGTCCATTGGATCGTTGGTTTGTGGAAGCTTAGGATCATCAGACGATGGAAGTTATGGAAGATCATTAGGAGGTGCTGATGAAGAAGAAGCTTGGCCTACACTTTTAAAAACCCACTCACACTACCGCTCTATTATTCCCATACGAGCCAAGGTATTATTATCATACACGTCTGTTCTTCTTTCTTTTCTTGCTAGCTCATATGTTGGGATAACAACTCCAAAATGTTGCATCATCAAAGTAATAATAGTATTATAGGGTAAACTCTCAGAAGTATAGGATTGAACTTCACTCATTTGGCTTAAGATAATATATCCCGAATCGAAGTGTTTGTTATTGACAAATTTTCCATCATATATAAGTCCATACAACTTACATAATCGTGATGTCCTTCCCATAACATTAAAATCTTTAGTTTGGGCTTATAGAATCCAATAATATCCGAGTTCTTATGAACATGTCATAAAAATCTCAATACAAGGTGATTTTTTTATGAAATTTGTATCTATTGAGGTATGGTAATATTGCTCCACATTCCAAACAATATTAAATCATATAACTTCATTGATAGTATCTTATATAAATTCTATTTCTCATCCTACAATATATGTCTTTCCAACAAGGGGTTGAGTCTTAAATGACATATTTGCATAGAACTTAACCAGCTGTTCATAAGTTACCCCTTTCAATGAAAATAATTCCTTTAGTTCTGTATACTCAAAAGTTTCTCCAAGTCCTAAATTTATCAAATAACACTCTTCTTGAGTAAATCAACGATCTATTTTCAATATCCTCCCCGAAAGTTTTATGTCATTTGGAGTTTGGAATTCATGAGATAAATACCTAAACTGAACTTGATAGGAGCCTCCTTTTTTGGATACATTCTTTCTAACTGGTCAAGAAGTCATTTTCGCCATTAAAAATTAATATCAACTGTATCTTTCTTTTCCTCTTGATTCACAATCCAACAGTAACCTAGTCTTTTCCTTTCAAAATACAATCCTACAATAACAAAATCTTCCTTTTCAAATATACTTTATCAATAGTAACAAAATCTTCAACCAATCTTCACTCTGTAACTTAACCCTTTAAACTCAATTTCTAGCAACACAATCAAACAAACCAAAATCAACTCACCAATTCACTTACAGTCTCGAAATCAGAACTTAAGGTCGGAATCACCCTTCTTCTCCTGAAATCGCCTGAATCGCCTTTTAAGCCCTAAGTTTTCTTTTGCAAAAAAATGACAAATTTTTGATTTCGGGTTTTAAAATTTTTGGATTGTGGTCGACCACAATTTTAAGTGTGGTCGACCATTTTTTAGTCCAATAAAGCAATGGTCGACCATTTTTCCATCCAAACTTCTCAATGTAATTTTCTTGCAAATTATTCATTCATCAATCTTTCATTCATCAAATCATAATTAGTTCACTCAAAATAACCGTCAAAGATAATCATCAAGGAAAAACTACACAAACAACTCCTTATAAACTATAACTCTATACACATTATAAAAGGTACATTGTTTACATTTTTCTCCAAAACATAACTACTTTTCAGAGTACACCCATTTCATCATTTTAAGAGAAAAGATCATTTCATAGTCCTTTCCCCTTTCCATACAAAACTGGAAAATATTTAGCAATATGACCAATTTTGCCACACTTATAACATCTTCTAGAATCAACTAAACATGGTCCTAAATGATTTTTTCGACACTTCAAACATTGATTGATCATAGGCTTTACTTGAATCATTTTTTCTCTATTTTGTTATTCCCTTTCTTTGAATGACCGCTTTACACCTCGGGAACTTCCTTCACCATCCTTTAGTTGTGGCTGTATACGATTGTTTATTCCACCATTATCCTTAGTTAATTTACCTCTCTCAGCCCACTTCTTGAACCACTCAAAATTCTGGAATTGCTGCTAGATTATCTTAAACAATCGGGCAATGATCTTATTTCTTTCTCTTATATTCTTTCTTAAGTCTTTCTCCATATTGTTTTCCTGACAAATTAGTAACATACTATAAAATAACTTAATAATTTAACTTAAAGAACATAGCTACACTTATAGCCAATGAAGTATTTCCACGTTGAGGCTTGGACTGGTAAACAATCTATAGAACCAATTTTAAAACCTGGGTTCTTGATGTTTGGGGTCCTTCCCCAATTTCCTCCATCACTGGATTTATTGTATTGAAACAAAAGATCACCAAATTTCATAGAAAAATTGAATCTTTTTTCTTCATTGTGAACTTAACCAACATAAAACAAATTTGAATCGTTTTTTTGTTTCACGGATTCTGCTATGATCGGGGAAAGCTTGGACGGAGAGCTTCGTTAGATTTCTAATCGGAGCTGGGTGGCCTACGATCGGAACTACTTAGATCAGCGGCGTGTTTCCTCTAGGAGGGCAACCGACTTTTGTCTCGTGATCGGAGAGGTGGCACGGCAACTGGACGATGCAGCAAAGGCAGAAGAACTGCATCATTCTTCTCTTAGGCAACGATGACTTGTGATCTATTCTACGTGTGGGGGATAGAGCAAAGGTGACGCTAAACGAAGCGTGTTGTTGGTTGGAGATATGTCGGGCAGTTGAGAATCGGAGTTGCGACTTCCCTGATCTCCTGGTCAACGATGGCGGAGGTTGATCTCCTTCTCTGAGTCGGCAACTTATGTGGCAACGATGGTTAAGCTAGACTTTCCTCCTTCCTCACTGAATATTAAATATGGTCTGACCCGACCAACTAAAATTTGACTCATACCAAACAACGTTTTAAAATAAATAATCTTCCTTGACATAATATTTCTCCCTTTGAATGCTTCTATAAAAAACGTCCTAATTATACTAAATTGCATGTGTTTGGATGTATTTGTTTCCCTGCTCTTTGTTCTTTCAATTCTAATAAATTAGAGTTTCGCTTCAAGGAATGTCTTTGTTTCTCTCCGGATATTGATCGCTTTTATATTTCTCAACATGTCGTTTTTAATAAATCTGTCTTCCCATTTGCAATCTCTATTTAGTCCTCATCTCTAGTCCAACTTCAAGCTTTTTCATGCCCTATATCCACTTCTCTATTGTCACCCTCTCCCACTCTTCCTTCTCATACTTCATTTTCTTCTTCCTCCACTTCTACTTCAACACCACAATCTCCATGACCAAGTCAATGTGCTTCTTTACCTCCTTCATATCCTGCAACCCAAGGTCTTACCAATGTTCACCCAATGATTACTCATGCCAAATATGGTATTCGTAAATCAAAATATTTTTTACAACAATTGTGTCACACAGCTCCAAAACCCTCCACTCTCTTATAAACTTCAAAGTCCTCAAATTGGTTATAGGCCATGCAAGCTGAGGTAGATGTTGTTCATAGAAATCACACTTGGAACTTAGTTGTTTCTCCACTAGTTGCCAAGGTTATTGACTGCAAGTGGGTGTATAAGCTAAAGAAAAATCCGAATGGTTCTTTAGCTCCATACAAAGCAAGACTTGGCGCAAAGGGGTTTAATAAGACTAAAGGAGTTGACCACTTTGAAACTTTCATCCCAGTAATCAAGTCATCAACTATTCATTTGGTTCTGTCTCATGCTTTCTTGCAAGGTTGGCACATTAGGCAACCAGACATATTAAATGCCTTCTTACATGGTCACCTAAATGAGACAGTTTATATGTCTCAACCACAGGGTTTTGTTAATCCCTCTAAACCTTCACATGTTTGCCTTCTTCGGAAGTTGATTTTTGGACTAAAGTAGTCCCAACAGGCTTGGTAAATGAAACTACCGCTTGCTCTTATGAATTGAGGCTTTACTGCATCAAGATCAAATACATCTATGTTTATACACAAGTCTGCTATGGTTACAATTGTTATAATTGTTAGATTATTTTTTAATAATTTATAAAAGTGGTCTATGTTAATTAAAGTGTATTGACTTAATATTAAGGTGCTTAATGTGATGATTGTTAAGCATAAAAGAATGCAGTTGATTGAGTTTTAATTCCCTCACCTTGACCTTGTTAAAGTGAATAATGTATGGTTAAAGAGATATGAATGAAATGACATTCACGTAATTTCCTGAAAAATGAAAAGGGTAATTAACAAATGACATGTAAAGAATTTTACATGTGCACGGTGGATAAATTAATTAATGCAATAATAAGAGAAATATAGATTAATGCATTGTAAAGGGTCAATGTATTGACCAGCTCCAAGAGGAAGAGTGATTTGCAACTTGGCTTTCTCCTTAAATGTTTCTCTATTCATAAGGACATCTCTTATGACTTTTGTCTTGTGGTTTAAATGCTTGCAAGCTTGCATTTAATTGTTGAACATGCCAAGTATTTAATAAAAGAAAGACAAAGAATAGATAATACGGGAAAAAGAGAAGTTGTAAGAAAATTGACTTCCTCTTCCTTTTCTCTATGTCTTCGAATGGAAGTCATGAGAAAGGGGGTTCTTTCTCTTCTCTCTTTCTCTGCATATCTCTATCTCTCTAGCAGACATACATTTTCATCATTCCTTAATCATCGAAGGGAGAACGTAAGGCAAAAGGTTCAAGGTAAGAAAAAGTTTGCTAGATCAACTGTAACGACCCGAATTTTCGTAAATCCTTTAAAATACGTAAAAATTTGAATTTTCTTTTTGAAAGTAAATCAGAGTGCGTCTAACCAGATCGCTACTAACTCTTTCGTAAAACTCAATATAAAATCACATTTATTAAAACTTATGCGGAAGCGTGAAATCAAAACCATTAATGTAAAACGTTGTGGAAGCATGAATACAATTCAATTAAAGAAACCAAATCATTTAAATACGATTTATTACAACTTAACTTAATTAAAACAGTTTTTTTTTCTTTTACCCTTTTTATGTCTAGCCAGCCGTGAGCATCCCTCGAGCGTGCAAACCCATCATCCCTGCTTGCTATTGTTTGTTCTTTATCTTTTGCTACTCCTAGTTCAAGCATTCCTCTACGTACAGTACCTACATCTACACCACAAGCAACTATAAGTCTAAAAAGACTTAGTAAGGAAAAAAGGAAATGCAATTATGAAATGCCTCTCTTTAGTTCATTTGGAATGCGGGCCACCCAAACCAATTCTTTCATTTATGTTTTCTTTCTTTCTTTCTTCGCTTTCTTTCTTCCTTTCATTTCTTTCTTTACTCGTACTTCGAGCTGGAGATTAGAAGACCCGTATGGGATGGTATAGTGGGTCGGACCTAACCTCCTGTGGATAACTAGGTCCCATTCCCGATATGGTAGGGGCATTTCCTAATTATCAGACTAGGACCGCTACCCATCCGCCTCCTAACTCCCTTTTCTTTTCATTCATTTCCTTTATCTTTTCATTAACATTTTTCTTTCCTCACCATGCATGTGAGCACCACCCCCGTGGTAGTACTCCCTATTTTGTTTCTATTACATGATGCATGAACATACATTCTTAACCTAACATGATGCATGATGCTTCACAATATAACATTCATAATAATAGAAGTGCACATAGCATAAAAGTAAAGCAGTAACCATAAGTGAAAGCAAGAGCAAACTGAAATTTGAAAGCGTACATAGAGAACTATTATAATATAGAATTGTAAACAACGAAGTACAAAAAGATAATCTATCCTAACTTATTTTATAGTCATTTTACATGCTTCCTACGTTTATAGTTTATATTTCTAAGTCATTATTCTATTCAGTTATTAACATGCTTCTACGTCGATTTCCTATTTTTATTCTACTTAACTAATTATACTTGCTTTAGCAGAAAGTACATACTAAGGACATGTAATCTTAATCGAGATCTCAGGCAATACTAAGCAAACAATAACAAAAACAATTTATAAGACATTCATTCGTATAAGTGGGATCCTTGAGGTCCTTAACTCATTTACGTTACTTCATTCTCTTTTCATCTTCTTTATCATTCTACTCCCTAGTAAAGTAAAGCATTGATTATAATTGAAGTGCGCATATAAAAGAAAGTAATTGTATTTAAGAGAGCATATAAAAGGAATAGCAACAGCATAACAAACACACAGAGACAAGTAATAACGATAGAACACCTGATTACGTACAAGATATGGAGGAAGCACTTATAGAACTACATGAACAACGGGGAACTTGCTTTGATATATGCATTTCACGATAATAAGGAAATATATTGGATCACAAGCAACATATGTATGGGAACAAAGCATAACTAAATTATCGTGATCAATGAGGAATTATAATTATCATCTAGTTAATCATTCTAAGTAATTTATATACTCAAGGGTTGATTACTTTAATTATGTTCACTAGTTCATTAACATGCTACAATAATTATCTAAGTTCTTTAACATGCTTAAATACAATTAACTTGCTTGGCTTAGCTATTTTAGTTAAGATAATTAACATGCTCATATAATAGTAATTAATATGCTAGTTAACATACTCAGATTATCTTATTTAGTTAAGTTAATTAACATGCTCATACAATAGTAATTAACATATTAGACTTAGCTAAGTTGACATGCTGGTTAATTTACATACTTGGCTAATTAACTAACATCGTTAACATGTTCACTTGATTTCAATTAATTACGTTGATTAGCAAGTAACATGCTTGAATTAGGGAAATCAAACAACTAATTAATAACATAACACAAGGGAAGAATTAATCATATTTAGTCATTCAATAACAAAATAAAACTCTTAGCTCTATTTCATTCTTACTCATTCTTTTTCTTAGTTCATCTTTCTCTATTTCTTAACAACCATTATTACAACTAATCCTTAGCAGTCAAGAAAACACGCAATTGGTTGATTAGTTAAACGAGTAAATCATACATGTTTAAATAAGTGGACATGCTAATTGGTTTATTATATGGATTTTCATGCTCGAGTTAATTTCATAAAATAATCAAACTGAAGTACAACTAAAAACAACACAATAACAGCAAGGTAAAGATACGAATAAGGGACTAAAACCGTAACTACAAAGCAATTAATCATCCATTAACTCTTACCCACCTTCATACGTTATTTTTCTATATTCATCACATTAGAGCCTATTCATTATCCATTCTCATTTATTATCGTCTCATTACTAAGAAAACAAGGCATAAGGATCACATAACAGAAAATAACACAATGCACCAATAAGAGAAAGCATCACAACACTTAGCTAAGTTTACCAAACACAATTCATTACTACTAACATTGCATAATTAGCCACGAAACTATACTCATCCAAGAGAGCTATCATTTAATCTACGACTATCTAACATCAGCATTAAGCAATTCAAACAACCAACATACGTATCATCTAGCAATAAGCATTTTAAGAACAATACTCTAACTCACACACCCATACTTGTGGTGTAGGACCTCAATGGCCAAAACAATCCTGAATCCTTACCTCGATTTAATCGCACGTTTGCACTTTGTTGTTATTCCTTTTTCCTCTTTTAACACCTTCACATATACCTTCACAATTAAAACCAATGTCAGTATTTCCTAATCTCATTGAGATATAAAACTCTCCATAATGTCACACAACAGCTTTTCAACCCACCAACACTATACAAGTTTATAACTTATCCCAGCCACTAGTACCAAAAATCATTCTCATATCATAATTTAACCACTTAAAGCTGATCATAACTGAATCATAAACCAATACACTTAACACAACCCTTCAACCAATCAATAACAAGGAATCCCATTTCCCAGCATTTAAATCAAACCAGTGACCACATAACAGAGATTAATTCTTAACAACAAAGCGTGTTCGTCCCTTTGATGAGCATTAACAGATTTGAATATGGAAGGAACAGAGGGTACCCATTCCAAAATAGAAACGCAGAACTTCATTCCAACTTCATCAATGAATTGACAACTCAATAACAGAACTAAAGGCAGAAACTCAACATCCAAATTTGTCCAGAATACCACCCATAGTGTAACATCAGACTAGAAATAGATATAGGGCAAGATTCATTACCTGCAGCACACCTTCGAAAGAAAATTGCAGCCAACTCATGCCTAACAGTCAACAATTCCATCCCGAGCCCAAGCTCTGCACTAACTAGAAGTTCACCATTGTCTCCTCATTGCACAAATTGAAATGAAGCAATCTAATTGAAAACTAATCCTCAACAGAACAGAACTAGGGGTGGGTTCTATTTTTGCTTACCAGAATCGGGAGATTTGAGGATTTGGAGCTTTGGGGTTCAGCTACTTGACGTCCAACAGCTCCGCTTAGTCGAAATCGTTCGGTTCTTCTTCATCGTCGCCGATCTGCCGTCGCACCATCGCTGCTCGATCGTCGTCAATCGGCCATCGTCGAGCCTCCGTTGATTCACCGTCGAGATCCACGAGCCAGGGACTCGCAACCTCAGTCGCGACTCGCAATGCCCAAAGTTGTTCTCCACACGCCAGTCGTTGCGCGGAGGAGCCTTCATCCGAGCTCGCCTGCCCATCGTCGCCGTCATCGTCCGACCCTCGCTTGCCGTCTATCTCTCAGCCTCTCCATCTCCCTTTCTCATTCTGCAGATCTGAAAAATGGCATCCTTCCTCTCTCCCTTCCCCTCTCTTCTTTTCTCCTTCTCTATTTCTGCTCTCCCGTTTCTATCTCTCCCTCATTCTCTCAATTCAGGTCTGTAGATCCGAAATGGCCGGAGGCCATAACGCCAACTTCTCCCTCATCTTTCTCTCTTCAGAAACCGTATTTCCCCATTTTAAATTTGTTTCTTTTGAAATCCTAATTCATTTTAATCCTAATTTAATTAATCTTAAAAATACATTTAAGTGTTAACGATTTATATAGAATATTAATCGACCCAAATTGTAACCCCCGACTTATCCTAATTATCGTTAAAAGATTATTAGAGGTCTAATTTAAATTTCTTAATTCTATTTTCTAAATTAATTTCTATTAATTAAATTGCAATTAATTCTTTTAAATTAAACTTAACGGTTACGACTTTGGTAACACCCCGATAATTATTCAATTAATCCAATTTAAAAAGTCGGGGTGTTACATCAACATTCTATCATCAACAGCATGGATCAAGGTAAGAATAAAGATTTGTTTATCGGCAATTAAACATAATGGTTGGTTGAATCAAAAGACGTAATTGATTTTGGTAAAATTAAATATTGTTTGTATGAAAGTATGAAATTAAAGTAACTAACAATTGGTATCAGAGCACAGTAATTAACGTTTTGATTTGCCATGTTTATGCGTTTCATTACTTCATAGTTATTTTACATAACGTGTCTGCATAAAATTTAAAAGTTGCTGCATAATATTCTGAACATAAAAATGTTTCAACAATAAATGTTAATTTGTTGTATAATCGTTTATGCATAATAGTTGTTGCGTTTCTTTGCTGTATAATTGTTTTGCATAATCGCTTCTGTATAAAAGTTTAGCAAAAGTCTAGAATTATTGTTTCTGCATAAAGATTAATTTTGCTGCAAGAAATTTTGCTTACAAGTGTTGCATAAATTATTGTTGAATATGCAAAAAAGTTGATCTCAATGGATGAAAGGGTAATTAAAGAAAGAAATCCATCTTTAATAAAAGAAACGAAGACAATAATAATCGGTATAAATTGTAAAGAAGGGACTATTAAAGAATCTGTAATGTGATTTTGGATGAAAGAGTACGTGAGTTTCACGTTCGTAGTTGTTCACACGAAAAGTTAAAATAAATGAAATAAAAGAAAATTGACACAATTAAATATTGGTGTATAGAAACTTAGTAGTCGCCAAAGTGATATAGTTTGAAATGATCAATATTAAATGATATAATTTATTCATTTAATTATGGTGATGTTATTGAAAGAAAATTATTGATTATAAACTAGTAGGTCACCTAAAGGTGGACCAATGTTTATTATTAATAATAATTAAAGTGACATATTTATATATTTAATTAATATGTTTAAATATCCAAAGATATTAAACATGTTGCATTAAATATGTTTATAAGTCTATTAAAGTTTAAAGTTTAAATTATAACATCAATTATTGTTTTAATTTTTGAAGGATTACCCAAATGTATACTTAAATAAATCAATTATGGTTATCTGAATTCGAATAAATTAATGACTAAGCACATGTTATGTTTTTGCAGCATCAATGAATTTATTTGCCTCTGGTAATGCACTACTCAAATTCAATGGTCTAAACTATGCTGATTGGTCTGAACAAATCCAGTTTCAACTAGGTGTAATAAATTTAGACCTGACTTTAGTTTGTGAAAGACCACCAGTTTTTAATGAGACCAGTACGGATGCTGACAAGTTATACAGTGAGACTTGGGAGCGGTCTAATAGGCTGAGTTTGAGCTTAATGAAAATGACAATGGCTGAAAACGTTAAGCCATCTATGCCAAAGACGAATGATGCAAAGGAATTCATGTCGAAAATAAAGGCATATTCCCAATTAGACATTACGGATAAGTCTGTTGTAGGGAATTTGATGAGTGAGTTGACGACCAAGAAATTTGATTGGTCTCAACCCATTCATGATCATGTAACAAGTATGACCAATTTGGCAGCACGATTGAAAACGTTGGGTATTGATGTAAGTGAATCATTTTTGGTTCAATTTATCATCAACTCACTTCCTCTTGAATTTGGCCAGTTCCAAGTGAATTATAACACCATTAAAGAAAAATTGAACTTTTAAGAAATTAAGGCCATGTTAATTGAAGAAGAAAGGAGGTTGAAGAAATTAAAGAACCATACCATTTATTTAACGTTTCAGAAGGAAGCCAGTAGTAGTAAAGGAAAATCAAATAAAAAGAACAAACAGAAAGGAAAAAGCCAATTAAAGATAAAAGATGATGGTCATATCCGAAAAGTGCTTAAATGCTACTTCTGTAACAAAGCTGGACACATCAAGAAAGATTGTCCGAAACGAAAAGCTTGGTTCAAAAAGAAAGGTACACTATTTGTTTTAGTATGTTTTGAATCAAATATTATAGAAGTGCCTTGTAATACTTGGTGGTTAGATTCTAGAGCTACTACTCATGTATCTAATGTTACGCAGGGATTCCTTTTGATCCAACTCATAAAAGGAACTGAAAAATTCTTGTATATGGGAAATAGAATGAAAGCATGGATACAAGGAATTGGGACATATAGATTAATCTCGGATACTGGATATCATCTGGATCTAGAAAAGTGTCTATACGTTCCTGAATGTGCTAGAAATTTAATTTCTGTTGCAAAGTTGGATTATGTAGAATTTAATATTGAGATTGGTAATGGTGTGTTTTCTTTGTACAAACAAAAATACTATTATGGTTCTGGTATTTTAAAGAATGGTTTGTACTGTTTCAATCTTGATGCGAAATATTTTGATTTCCTATTTAATGTTAATCATGTGATTGGAGCGAAATGTAATGCAACAAATGAAAGTTTTGCTTCATTATGGCATAAACGTCTAGGTCATATATCTAAATAAAGGATGTTGAGGTTAATGAAAAGTAATATTTTACCTCAATTAGATTTAAATGACTGGGACTTATGTATAGATTGCATTAAAGGAAAGCAAACTAAACACACATCAAAGTATCCTGCCACAAGAAGCAATGAACTTTTAGAATTGATACACATTGATATATGTGGTCCATTCGATACTCCTTCATGGAGTGGTGAAAAATATTTTATCACATTTATCGATGACTTCTCATGTTATGACTATTTGTATCTACTGCATGAAAAGTTTCAAGTGATAAATATTATAGAAATATTTATTAACGAGGTGGAAAGACAATTAGATAGAAAAGAAAAGGTAGTGAGGTATGATAGAGGTGGTGAATATTACGAAAAATTTGATGAAAATGGACAGAACAAAGATCCATTTGCAAGGTTTCTCGAAAGTCGAGGCATTTGTGCACAGTATACAATGTCGGGTACACCACAACAAAATGGTGTAGATGAAAGGCGGAATCGTACTCTTATCGAAATGGTTGGGAGTATGATGAATAATAGTGATGTACCTTTATCGTTGTGGATGCACGGTTTGAAAACCGCTGCATATCTGTTGAAAGGGTTCCTAGTAAAGCAGTTCCTAAGACCCCTTATGAACTGTGGACGAGAAGGAAACCTAGTTTGAGACATATCCATGTTTGGGTTGTTCGGCAGAAGTAAAGATATATAATCCACATGAAAAGAAGCTTGATGCAAGAACTGTCAGTGGTTATTTCATCGGCTATCCGAAAAAGTTGAAAGGGTACATATTTTATTATCCAAAACATAGTACGAGAATAGTTGAATCTGGAGATTCTCGATTCATTGAGAATGGTGAGTTTAGTGGGAGTGATGAATCACGTAAGATGAATATTCAAGAGAATCGGGTGGAGGAAACAACACCTAGTACTTCTCAACAAGTTGTCATTCCTTTTGTTGTATCACAGTCCAACAACATACCTGAACGACATATGAATATTCAAACCAATCAAAGTGAACGTGTCAATGAAGAGCATATTAATAATCAAGTCGTAAGTGAACCCTCACAAGAATTAGAATTGTGGAGGTCTGTAAGGCAAAGGAGACCATCAATTTATGATGATTATGTGGTTTATTCACTTGAAGAGGAATGTGACTTGAGTAACGATAAAGATCCAGGTTCATTTAAACAAGCCATGGAATGTAATAATTCTGAAAACTGGTTAAATGCTATGAAAGTAGAGTTTCAATCAATGGATGATAATAAAGTCTGAGAACTTGTAGAGTTACCTGACAGAAAGAAACGTGTTGGTTGTAAATAGATTTTCAAAACCAAACGTGACTCGAAAGGTATAAGGCCAGACTTGTCGCCAAATGTTACACTCAGAAAGATGGCATTGACTATAAAGAGACCTTCTCTCCAGTTTCAAAGAATGACTCTTTAAGGATAGTTATGGCTTTGGTAGCTCATTATGATTTAGAGCTTCACCAAATGGACGTAAAAACCGCCTTTTTGAATGGTGACTTAGAGGAAGAAGTATATATGGATCAACTAGAAGCGTTTTCATTTCCTGGAAAGAAAAAATTGGTGTGTAAATTGAAGAAGTCAATTTATAGATTAAAACAAGCTTCTAGACAAAGGTATATTAAGTTTAACGATACCATTACATCGTATGGTTTTATAGAAAACACCGTTGATCGGTGTATCTATATGAAGGTCAGTGGGAGCACGTTTAGTATCCTGGTACTGTATGTTGATGATATTCTTCTTGTTGCAAATGATAAAAGAATGTTATATGACGTAAAGGTTTTTCTATCTAAGAATTTTGAAATGAAAGATATGGGAGAGGTAGCCTATGTAATTGGAATAGAAATATTCCGTGATAGACAACAAGGTTTGATGGGCTTGTCTCAGAAAGGATATATAAATAAAATTCTAGAGAGATTCAGAATGGATAAGTGTTTCACTGGTATTGCTCCAATTAAAAAAGGGGACAAGTTTAATCAACAGCAATGTCTGAAAAATGATTTGGAACGTAAGGAAATGGAATCTATGCCATATGCATCAGCAGTAGGAAGCTTAATGTATACAATGACATGTACTCGACTAGACATCAGTTTTGCAGTAGGGATATTAGGCCGATATCAAAGTAACCCAGGAATGTATCACTAGAAAGCTGCAAAGAAAGTCCTTCGATATTTACAAGGAACAAAGGAATATATGCTCATATATAGAAAATCAAATCATCTTGAGGTGATTGGATATCGGATTTAGATTATGGCGGATGTGTAGACTCGAGGAAATCTACATTCGGTTACGTGTTCCTATTAGCTGGAGGAGTCGTATCATGGAAAAGTGGAAAACAGTCTTCAATTGCTACTTCCACTATGGAGGTAGAATTTGTAGCATGTTTTAAAGCTACAATTCAAGCATTGTGGTTGTGGAACTTAATTCAGGGTCTAGGAATGGTTGACAATATCGATAGACCGTTGAAAATTTATTGTGATAATTCTGCAGCTGTATTCTTCTCGAAGAATGACAAGTACTCAAAAGGAGCAAAACATATGGATTTAAAGTACTTGTCAGTCAAAGAAGAAATACCAAAAAAAAATGTGTGTATAGAACATATAAGTACAAGTTTGATGATAGTAGATCCATTAACCAAAGGATTGCCACCCAAAGCCTTTAAAGAACATGTTGAAAGGATGGGTTTAGGTGACAAATCTTTGTATATGTGCTTGTAAAAGCATAATTTGTATTTTGTGACACTTTTGAATTCAATAAGAAAATTTTTTTGTATGTATGTTTATTATTCATAGAATGGTGTACACAATTAAACTTATTTATGAATAATAAATGAAACTTTATGCAAAGATAAAGTTGAAAGGTATATATATAGTATTCCTCGATTAAAGACTTAATGAATTGTGTTAATTGTGATACATAGAAAGAATCATGTCGTCATTAAAGACTTGTGACTGCCATGATCCAATTATACAATTCATTCTAAAAAGAACACTTGATAAATTCACATTATGATATACTATAGAATTGGATTGTGAATGGAAGTTGTGACAGCTGCAAAGTAATAGCTGAAAATCGATTTTATTAACGCTAAAATAACATAGCCCAAGTGAGAGATTGTTAGATTACTTTTTAATAATCTATAAAAGTGGTCTATGTTAATTAAAGTGTATTGACTTAATATTAAGGTGCTTAATGTGATGATTGTTAAGCATAAAAGAATGCAGTTGATTGAGTTTTAATTCTCTCACATTGACCTTGTTAAAGTGAATAATGTATGGTTAAAGAGATATGAATGAAATGACATTCACGTAATTTCCTGAAAAATGAAAAGGGTAATTAACAAATGACATGTAAAGAATTTTACATGTGCACGGTGGATAAATTAATTAATGCAATAATAAGAGAAATATAGATTAATGCATTGTAAAGGGTCAATGTATTGACCAGCTCCAGGAGGAAGAGGTGATTTGCAACTTGGCTTTCTCCTTAAATGTTTCTCTATTCATAAGGACATCTCTTATGACTTTTGTCTTGTGGTTTAAATGCTTGCAAGCTTGCATTTAATTGTTGAACATGCCAAGCATTTAATAAAAGAAAGACAAAGAATAGATAATACGGGAAAAAGAGAAGTTGTAAGAAAATTGACTTCCTCTTCCTTTTCTCTGTCTTCGAATGGAAGTCATGAGAAAGGGGGTTCTTTCTTTTCCCTCTTTCTCTGCATATCTCTATCTCTCTAGCAGACATACATTTTCATCATTCCTTAATCATCGAAGGGAGAACGTAAGGCAAAAAGTTCAAGGTAAGAAAAAGTTTGCTAGATCAACATTCTATCATCAACAGCATGGATCAAGGTAAGAATAAAGATTTGTTTATCGGCAATTAAACATAATGGTTGGTTGAATCAAAAGACGTTAATTGATTTTGGGAAAATTAAATATTGTTTGTATGAAAGTATGAAATTAAAGTAACTAACAATACTAGTTTACGTCAATGATATAACTTTGACTGCAAGTGTTTCTTCTTTTATTATTGCTTTGCTTGCTTATCTGACTTCTCTTATTGCTGTTAAAGACTTGGGTAGTCTTCATCACTTTCTGGGCATCTCGGTACAATTCACTGCTACTACACTCTGTTTATCTTAAACAAAATATATTAAGGATCTAATCGCTCACGCTGATTGTAAACCAATACCTTCTCTAGTGGCAGTTGATCCAAATATGTCAATTAAATCTGGAATAATTATGCTTGATGATTCTCGCTACAGGAGTGTAGTTGGAGCTCTTCAATATTGCATGTTAACCACTCAGATATTAGTTTTGCAGTAAACAAAGTTTGTCAATTCATGCAACATCAGATTTACACTAGAAAATTGTGAAACAAATTTTGCGATACTTTAGGGGGACTTAAGATTACTCTTAAGTATTTTCAAAGAGTTTAGAATTGCTGAGTTATATTGGCTGGTTTCACTCTCGATTTCGACCCCTATAATTTATATAGGCAACGTAAGTGTCTCTTACCTTTAGTCTAATAGTGTTTTACACTCAAAATCCAAACATGTAGCAATAAATTTTCAACTTGTTTGTGATAAAGTTGCTCAAAAATCTTTAATTGTTCAGTTTATTCCATTGTCCGAGTGCTTGTATGTAGAACATTCCTCTCTATAATATTATGACATGTGTATATAGTTATATGATAGGTAGTGATAATTATGCACGGTAAAGCATTGATTAGTTACACAGAGAATATACGTGAATCTCTTTTCCTCGTATTCTATATCCTCCGTCTCTCTCTCTCTCTCTCTTTCCCGATCTCTTTCCTTCTCACTAAAATACAGCAACCTTCACTTTTAGCCGCCATTACCACTTTTGTGAGGAAAGTGGAAAGAGTGATGACTGAGCTATCACTTGTGGATGCGGGATGCCATGATTCACCAAGTCATATAGAGAGAGAGAGAGAGAGTGTGTGTGTGTGTGTAAACGCAAGATGTTGATTGCTAACCCCTGTAACTTTAAGGCACCAAAAAATATAGTATGAGGTATTAGATGCATAGATTCCAAATTTTAAGATCCATATTGATATTTACCCTAAATTATAGCACTCTTTCACATTCTACATAATTGTTCTATACCGCTTTCGCCCCTAAGCAACTTTTTATGCATGAGAGAACGTGTTCCATTTGTTCAAACTTTATAATTAATTAAACATTTAACTATCCTTATTGTGTTATAACATGAACATACACATATGTATGTATGGATGTGTGTGTGTGTGTGTGTGATAGAGTATGTATGTGTGGATGTACATGTATATTATAGCATTGCATTGAAGATGAATGACTCAAACAGAGTACGGCAATGAATAGGCAGATTACATGGAAATTAAAGAGCATACATACCAATAACACTAGCATTGCCTTCAGACCAAGAAGAATGATGAACTACTTTTTTCTCCCTGTCCTCTGCTCGCAAAAACATCGCTTAAGCCTCTGGATTTCGTCCATATAAACTGCATATGAAATCCATTGGCTATGAGATTGTCAATCTCAAATTGGGATGTGTAAGATTAAACATCTGCATTTCTCCGCTAGATCGCTTCCGTTATCATAAAGTATCAGCATTTAAGCTTCGGTTTTGAGTGGAAATTTGCCGTTTGGAGTATGTTTTTCAAGATTGCTGAAGAACTAAATTCAATTCCAGAGCGCTCCTTGCTAGGGAACCACCCTTTCTGCAGCACAAGGGCATGATACAAAGATGACTATTGTACGCAATGAAGAAAATGAAGTGCCAAAAAAGGTGAGATTCTTGTGCTCAAAAACAGGAATAATTATCTTCAAATGCAGGCAAAAACTAGAACAAAAGAAATGATTGCTGATTAACCCATGTTTGTGTATTGAAATTTTAAGAATGAGAGAGGCTTGTTTGAGGTGTGTCGTTTCTGTCTGTTGGGATCGTGTGTCTGCTGGTGCTCAATGTACATAGTCAGCTAATTAAACATTCAGTCAAGTGGATGTGGAAAGCGTGCATGTAGTTTAATGGATAAAATTCACTTTTCACCAATGTATACAAAACATTTTTCACATATCTTATCCTATTATATTTCTTGAATTGTCACGACACTAAAGAAATTTGATATTTCACGAGACATTTGACACACAAGAGAAACCATTAACCATAATTTCATTTCTTCCATTTTTCTTTTCATATTGAGATGAAAAAAAAATCGCACAAGAAAATGGAAGAACATGCCAGATTATCGCCTTACAGAAATGAAGGAAAAGTTAGAATAACGGTTTTGAAGGGTCTCATGCGCATGTCACAAAATTGAAAAAGGAAATTAACAAAACAATCACTGAACTACGAGATCAATGACAAGTCAATCACTGAATAATTTTCGTTAACAACTTAAACACTGAACTATAAAAAATGGACTGTAAAGATTGGTTATGGTTCAATATTAGTTTGGTTTATTCTTATATGGTTGGTTTATTTCCTTCTCCTCGGTTTTATCATTCCTTCCGTTTAGTCTTGGTTGTACAGGTGGCAAAGGCAAGAAAATAAAAGGCTGATGGTAAATTGACTAGACAAAGAGAGAGAGGGCCATCGGGAAGTTTTTCTTGGAAGAAGGTATTTTCTTCAAGAAAAGAAAAATTTCGACAGAGAAGAGTTCTGCTGAAGAGAAGGGTTCTGCTGAAGAAGTGTTCAGACAGAAGAAGATTTCTACTGCAGAATGAGTTCCGATGAGATGGTGATTTTGCATGGTTTATTTCTCTCTGGTGTTAGGGCTACTCACTGATATTTTATTTTCTGATTTAGTTTTGTCTTTGATTTGAGGCTGTAAAAATATTGGGTTTTGATATTCAGAAATAAGGATTCTTGTTGCATCAGTGGATGTAGGACAACTTGTCCTAACCACGTTACAATTGTGCGTTGATTTCTTCTTTCTTTTGCTCTGTCTATTTCAGACTGTAATTTTTTCAACATGGACGACGCAAACATCACCGTTATTTGTTGAAAGAAACATTATCGCGAAGACAATGTCGAACATTCTTCCGCAATTATAATTCTACTTCATTTTTATGCTAAAATTACAATAATTGAAGCAATTTTACCACGAAGACAATATCGGGAAGCTCCAACATGATCTTCTCGTTGTTGAAAACAATTCCTACATTTTCAGTTTTCTGAACATCTTCCGATGGCTCACCCCTCCTCTCGATTTCACTCATCCAGTTATCATCACCATTTTCTCTTTCCTCTTCCTGGCCCATCATCGTCCTCCAGTGCTCATCACCAATGTCTCACTTTTCGCAGTATAAAGTAATATTTTTGTAGGCGAAACATTGTTGTTCCACATGCAAAAAATAATCTTTTAAATCTGCTTAGTGTAAAGACAACGTTTCCTCGCGGAAAGATAACGTTCCACAATGAAATGACAACGTTTCTTAATGGAAAACGTAATTGCGATGTTTGCTTCGTTCATTTTCCATCGTTCAATGTTTAAGTTGTTACCGAAAACTGTTTAGTGGTTGACTTGTCAATGATCCCATACTTAAGTGATTATTTTGTTAATTTCCTAAAAAAAACATATAATAGGGTAAAAAGTGAAAACTGTTTTCAGAAAAATAATAATAAAACACTGTAAAAGTAAAAAGAGAGAGATTTTAGATCAAAATAATAACTGAACTCGGCGTGTGCTTACATTACGAGAGATGGCAGAATTTTTTGAATCTTTTGCAGCTGGACAGAGCACTCATTACAGCATTTCAGCCTGAGATTAAAATTTTAAAAAATTAAACCGCAAACAATTTCATATTTATACATGTTAACAAGGAAACTGAAAGGTTCATTTAAAGAGACGACCACCTTTGCTCTGCATGAAGATCAACTCCTACAACTGGGCGAGCCAAAACAGTTGAGCGTATTAAAGGACCAAAGACTGCAACAAGCTTCAATAGCATTGCCATTGATATGTTAACATGCCTAAAATTCACAGCAAAAAAAGGCCTGTAAAAACTCATCTGTCAACTTTAACTAAGTGCAATCAGTAAATCAAATGTTCCTGCGCAGAACTGAATGATATTGCCTATTGATATCTTATACTTGACTGAAGAGCGAGATCGTCCAACATACAAAGATGTGTATTTTTAAAATCAGATTGTATCAATAGGGTCAGAGTACAGATTGAGACATTAGCAATATAACTTCGTGGATTTCAATTTATGAGTCTTTTGTTATGAATTAAATCATAAATCTGCATAGACTGAAAAGTAATAATGACAGTGCGAGACTAAAAGAGTAAAATGTGTCAATCACGACAATAAGTTTTAAAGTAATTCTCTCTCAATATTCAAGCAGTTCTAGAAAAATTATAAAGAGTTTTGTACATGCCAGTGTTTGTATGTAATACTTAATAATAGGGCAAACTACTGCAGATGCCGAATACTTAATATGTGCTTACGTATTAGGCATTATAGATCACATATTTAGATACCATCTGATGTCTAAATTTTGATTACCTTTCTATTTTGCTATCAAATAAGCCTACAAGCACAGGAAGCAAGCAAGAGAACAAATCTAGAGTCAAAATATCCATCTTTTCAATGAGAACACTGATTACATCAGCTTGCACCTGCATCCACACAAACAATTCAAGAAATCCTGCCATCAAATACTAGTTTTGGCACAAAAAGAGCTAGACAAAGAAAACTTTCTAAAAATGTAATAACCCACAGAATAATCTGGCAGCTTTGTCATGGCATTAATAGCACCTTTCATATCATTCCGCTCCCAAAAATGGCGCACCACCTACATGCACAATGTCATACAAACAACTTCATTGATGCCACCAAGAAGTCAATATCATAAATCATGTAATACTGTAAAGAAATCCTAACCTATAAGACAATTCTAAACTTAGTTAATATTTTAGATCCTAAAAACAAATCTCTTAACCTTGCAAATGAACATATGTAGAAGAAAATAGGTAAATATACTAGAAAGATCATATTTCACTGTTGTTACATTAATAACAAGCTGAACTGCAGTAATAGGAGTCAAATATCCTCTATTCCACTCAAAAACCATAATCTTACCTGTAATTTTGTCAAGCGGGACCGTAGGCCAGTTAAGAATACATCATGAGATTGCATAAGGTCTTCAATAGCATCCCCATCATTTACAGAGGGCATATCATTTCCCGAAATTTGAGGTTCTCCTTCCTGTTCATTGCCAAAACGTGGCACAATAACTTACTTATCGAGGTCCATAGCTGATTTATGTGTGAATAATTAAGTTTTTGGGTGAAAGAAACACAAATGTCCTAAAAATATTGGGTAAGCCGGCTGTACTTTTTAGAAGTAGATGCTCCAGAACATAGATGATATGACTTGACTCATACGGTAAATATAAGTATCCTACATTTCAGTTCATGAATAAGAGGAAAACACTTCCAATATCTGAAATGGAGAAGAAGAAAAAAGAAGTTTGAAAAGTATATGCCATCACCTCCAGATAGTTGAAGTTTATAATCGAGGAAATATCCATACCTGCATAATCGTTTTTTTATCCATCTCAAATGCACAAGAAGATACATTGGTTGCTCGTGATTCATTGCAACTAGTTTGCTCTTTTTTTTCAAATCTATCAACCAACTTGCGAGTTCTCCCTTGGATAACAGCAACTGCCAAAGAATCAAATCCAAAAATGTCAGGTGGCACTTATTAGCATATTTTCTACCAGACTAAACACTCATAAGGAATGTATACCTCCATTCACAAGCTTTACAGAACTCATTTCTTCGCCATTGTCAACAGGATCATTATCTAAGTAATTAGAAGAAAACAATTGCAATCACGCAAAATAACCAATGACACAAATCACCAAGAATAATTACAAATTAAGACAACAGCTAGCAACAAATATTTATGTGCGACAGCTCTCACGAAGAAGAATAAATTAAACATTTGTTGGACGAGCTGAATCTTTTTATCACATTCTAGCGAGAAGCCCCAGTATTTTTTTATAAAATGTCAGATTAAATTAAAAACATCAGTTACATGCAACATGTTTTTTTTAACAGAAACAAAAACGCTTATGAGAAGGAAACCCAAAAAAAAATTATTAATAAAGCCAGTACCAATATCACTTAATTCAAGAATGCTAATAACGGTGGCAATAAATTGTGAGGAAATAACTTCAGGAGTTGTAAATTCGTACTAAAGACCTTAGACTGCATTATTCTGGTTCCAAAAAATTGTAGGCAATACTGACTTTGTCAAGGGAAAAGAATGCAGTACAAATACATGTTACCATACAATTGATTTTCAGCCAGAAAGAACAATGACTTACAGTTTTCCAGCTCTGATTTTTCTTGAGAGAGAATTTTATCAAACGTCACCTCAACACTTCTGACATTAGAATGGTTCACATCAGAAGATTCTTTAGTTGTGTCAGAATCAGTCCTTGTTTTGAAGTTTGAACTTGATGAGCTATTTAAATCACTGGATGCTCGGTCAGAAGTTCCAGATTTTTCTGGAGAGAGAATTTTAACAACCTTCTCCTTAACACTTCTGACATTAGATCGGTTCACATCAGAATATTCTTTAGTAGCATCAGAATCAGTCCTTGTTTTGAAGTTTGAAGCTGACGTGCTATTGAGATCACTGAATGCTCGGCTAGAAATTCCAGATTTTTCCGGAGAGAGAATTTTACCAACATTCTCCTCAACACTTCCCACATTAGAACGGTTCACATGAGGAGATTCTTTCATTGTTTCAGAATCAGTGCTTGTTTTGAAGTTTGAATTTGTTGTGATATCCAGATCACTGGATGCTTGGCTAAAAATTTCAGAATTTACAGCCTCTGGAAGTCTCTCAAGATCAATTTTTCCATTTGATGGCATCCGTACATGAGCTGGTTTAAGTAACATACCACGTTTAGTCTTCGAAAAGGTGACTGATTCTCTCACAAAGTTGGTTGAATCTTTTCCACCTTCAGAATTGTCTCGGGGTACAACAACAGGCACAACCATGGATTTGTCCAAAACTTTTTCATTCAATTTTGTCATCACCCTTATTGCAGGATTCTGCTTATGACTTGTCGGATAACTAATTTCTTTTGAAGCCGTTTGGGACACCACTGATGGAGAACTCAAAGACTTAGTTGGGAGAGTATTAGTAGCCATCGCACCAGATGCTTTACAAATAAAAAGAAAAAGATTTAGTATATGCTAGAACTAAAATCCAGAAGAAAAACAAATATGGAACAACAAAAATTATCAAGTCTAAGAATTAGTTTTTGCTTGTACGCTGAGGTCAAATTAGAACAAGGGTGGTAATTTTACGTAGTATCAAATAGAGGATCTTAAGTTTCAATCAGTGTCTCCCTACTGTGTCTCATCAACTCCATTAAAAATAAAGATTTCCAATTACAGGAGATTAAATTGACGTCAATCTAAAATATTATCTTCTAGGTAGTATAACAAAAAGCCCTTAACAATAACCCACGCTAAGCACTTCATAAAATAAAGGTTCCTTGTGTGTCCAGAGGACTTGCTAAAAGTTGAAAGCAAAAATTACATAAAAATACAAAATAAAAAATCATCAAATTTTAAAAGTTTGGTCAAGCATCTCAATATATATATAAAAGAAAAATTCTCATTCACGAGGAAATAAATACCACTTACTGTCCACATATATGGTTTTTATCTCTTTTATTTCATCAGAAGGTACAGAGCAAAGATCTAATGCCTTTAAACTCGCACCCATGCTTACAATAGATTGACTGCCACTGAATAGATTGGATTTCAACATCATTTGGTCCTTTTGCTCAGGGGTTGCACTAGCACCAGATCCATATGGCTCAATAAGCTGGCATGGAAAGAGTATAAAAATAGAATGAATACTTAGTTAAATGTGAATAACAATCATAATTATGCACCTTAGCCTAATATATGGTAAGGATAAGAATACCGCGATATCAGCCACCCAAACTCCGACTGAATTTCTATAGTATGAGCAACTCAAGAGTTTCCCATCATGAATGCATAGATCACCAATTGTTGACCATCCCATCTCCACAGCATCATGACATATGACAGGCTCCCATGAATAGACCTTCAAACATGAAAGATCAAAAATTTTAGTTCCATCCAAAAACAAAATCCTCTAGAATTGTAAGTAGATAATATTAACCTTCAAAGTCTCATCCAAACCAGAAAATAGAGATCTCCCATCTGGATGAAAGGTAATTGCACGCACTTCTGTGGCCTGTGGAGAATGAACAGGTTGTTATTTTGCAGCTAAGCAGTTTTAATTTTACTAGCAAAATTCAGATACCTCAGGTCTCGTTGAGCCTATCAGTTCAAAGGTTTCCAGGTCCCAGAATTTCACAGTTCTATCTGCTGAACCTGGAAGATTATTTACACAGTTTATAGTCACAGCAATAAGATGACTTTTGACGAAGGAATTTTGGATGTAGAGAAATTCAGACTTTCTTTTTGTAATACACTTTTTTGGTGGGAAAAATTGTAGGCCAGTAGATGCTTTTGTTTTGTAATGCTTCTAGGAGTGTGGAGCGTATTTACAAGTCAGTGCGAACAGATGTTCAAAAATAGCTTATTGTGGGAAAAAACATGGAAATATTATATTCATAGGCATTTTCTTGGACATAATGCAGACCAATATCTAATTGACAAGCCAGATTTTGCTGTAAAACGTACAAGCTCATGAAACCAAGCAAAAAATCTCATTCTATTATTTTGTCACTGATTCAGTAAACTTGGAAAAAAATGACAATCTTGATTAAACGGGAATAGATGACTACATCAATGAGGTCTCGTTAATCATCTTCCACCATGTTCAAAGAGGATTATTATTACTACATAAAATAAAAACCTGTAATGTTACTTATTCAAGTTTAGATTTGGTTTCCATGCGCACCTGAAGCCAAGAGAAACTCGAGGGGATGAAATGCTAAAGATCTAATATGTCCTTCGTGAAACTTGAAATCATGTAATAGCTTTCCTGCAGTTAGATCCCACACCTGTGCAAGTGGTACAATAGAATTTCTGATTACTGGAAAAAACAAAAGCTTACTGTAAACCAAATAGCTTATCGCGTAATTACTTTACCTTGACTGCATTGTCCAATCCACCAGAGACTACCCAACGACCATCTGGTGTGAACTTAATAGTACTAATGCCTTGAGTATGACCCTTGTATGTGTGAATACACCCTTTCTTTTTGATATCCCAAATTTTTAGATTAGTGTCCATCGAACCAGATGCACAGAACTCACCAAATGGATGAAATTCAACAGCTGTGCAGTTGGATCGGTGTCCAGTCAGGGTGCGAAGCACTACACTTCAAAAACAATAACCAAAAATTAGAACTGTACGTACAACTGCTCCCATAATGCCTTCCATTGTAGTACTCAACAATGCAACAGCTTTCAGTAAACAGATGATAGAAAAAAACAAAACAGGAATGAACCGTCTATATCCTCTCATAACACTAGTGAGAAATTTTAACTGTATATAGTGATCATCTCCTAGAAAGGGTCAATTGATTCTAATTAAAAGAACATAATAATAGGCAATTAACTTACTTTTAGCTTCTTCCAGATCCCACAGCTTTATCATACCATTAGAAGCTCCAGCAAGCACTAAAACTTCTGAAGAATCGAAGGATACAGATTCGATGGGACTGGTATGACCACAAAGGCTCTGCAAATAAAATTAAAAAAGGAAAAAGAAAAAGAAAAAACAAGCATTCTGTTATCAAAGAACTAAACCTCGTCCAAAATTATAAATTCAGAACACAATGCAATCAATCAAAGAAAACAAATTCAGTTCCAGACATGGTTTTGTACTTCTATCAGAAAGCCGCCTCAATTTTTTTTCATAAGATTCCTATTTTCATTAGAAATATTAAAGATTCAACTAACCATCAAAGATGTGGGCTTGCCAATAGCCCAAAGATTGACTTCATGATCATCACCGCCAGTAATAAAATGTCGGCAAGCCTTTTTACCAATGTTCAGACAATTGACTTTAGCTGAATGAGCCACAAATTCCTCTATTTCCAAAATGGTAAAGGTCATACAAAAACAACATACTTCATGCTGTTCTAAATTTAGAGATAGAATCTCACAGTACATCTTCCAGTTCATAAATTCTAAGTCTTTACAGATTACCAAGAAACCAATAAATCTAAGTAAGAATCATATTTCTCTGCTTGTTTAAAAATATGTAAACAAAATGAGATTCGCTGCTCGAATAAATGAGAATCAAAGATGTTAAGCTTCCTTTCTTTGTAAAATAAAAATCCAAGCATCAGGAGGAAGGCTCAGAAAATGATGTAGAATAAAAAATGAAAGCTCGAGTGAGCAGACCAGAGCTCAATTTGGCCAATCCAACAAGAGTAAAAGATAAATCAAATGAAAGGATACGCAGCTTATATCCCCGCTTCGACATTATCTGAGAGAATCAGTCCCCGAAGCTCAAAATGAACTGAATTTGGATCCGAAACAAAAAGCACTTCGGAAAAAAAGTCTCCAAGATAATTCAAACGTAAGAAGATACTTCCGGTTCCAAATCAAATACTCAACTGACAAAAATGCGCCGGTAAAGAGAAGAAAGAAGGTCGATCAGAATGATAAAAGAAGAAACGAGTCTGAAATCTGAAGACCGAGAAAAAGCAGGAAGCAAATAGTGTCTTCTTGAAACGAGCACTCCATTTTACCGACAGTTAGCGACTGGGGAGCGTGTCCTGAAGTATTTTTTGGCGTTGACGATAATACCCTTAATTTTGTAGGCGTGATGAACGGCAAAACTAGCATTCTAACAACCATTCATGAATTTAATTGGCTTTCAAGTTTTAATAGTAAGTTGGCAAAATTAGATTTTCTCTATTTTTACCTTTTTAATTTTAATAAGGCAATTATTAGTGAGAGTAATTAATAATTAAATATTTATTATAATAACAGTAAAAATAGAGAGGTTACAATAACAGCAAATTCTATTGAAATTGGGGCAAGATTTAAATTTAAAATAATTAATTGACGGTTACCCATTAAATAGATAATGATTAGAAAGCCTTGTACAAATTCAAAACTCTGAGGCAAAAAACTGTGGAGGCAGAGGAGAGAGCTATGGGAGTATAGAGATCCGAAGACGAGTTGTAGAATTTGTGAAAGGTATGTTAAAATGGGATTTCTCTCATTGGCTCTATGCAGAGTCTGGAATTTGAAGGATGCAATTAAAGCTCTACAGGCTTAACCCTTTCTGTGTACCTTTTGCCACTGGGTTCTATGATGGATGGGTCCAAACTATTCGATCCTTGGGATTCCAATGGCGATGGATTTGCAATAGGGAGAGTAACTGGTGTTTTTACTTTTTTGAACAGGCAAAATTTCTTGGAGGGAGCTTCAATTCTATGCTTATCATATGTCAGTCTCATGACGAGGGGTAGGTGTTCTTATTTGAAAAAAAAAAAAAAAAGCATAAGCTGAGAGTGGGGTATCCAAGAATGAATGCTCATGCTACATCCAAATCAGCTGGAGACCCTAAAGAATTTGAAGCCCGTTGCTTTGGTCGTCTCCTAGGAGCATCAGCTGTTGCAACAGTACAAGCAATACGGACAGATGGATTCATCCAAATATTATCCTAGGTGACCCACACAAAGACATGGACACAAACGTGGTAATGGGTCCAAAGAAGAGAGACTGAACATCAATGTTGCATCCTCTAATTAATTTGAATTTCGCGGTAATAACTCATCCATTATTTGTGCTTCTTACAAGCAAATAAACGTGGTGTGGTGGGCTAGTTAAACATTTCTGTCAACACCCTCAAGGTTCGTGTATCTCTCGATTTAGTGAAGAAAAGATTTTGGATGTGTGTCGTTTCAAGAGAAATCAGCGAAGGTTATAAGGTTTGATGTGAGAACTAATCTTACTTAATGGGTTTTGGATTCCGTAGACCCAATTGAAGTGGAGGTTTATTTTTATGTCTAACATTTACATCGTTTTCTAAATTTTTATTTTAAGACGTGTTTTCACGTAAAATAACGTGCCTATGTCGTTGGCTCGTTGATTTTTATATTAAATGATGTATTTTCATTAGACATGTTTAAATTTGAACATACATAACATATTGTTTGATCATCTTGATCGTGTAAACAAAGTTTGATTTACTAATGTAAGAGTTTTGTTTTCGATCAGCACATAAAATCGTTAAAGGATACATTTGTTTGTGATATTGTTAACTAGAGTAATAAAACAGTTGCATGTATCGTGTCTTTGGGCGCAAAATCCTAAATTTGATTATGGTTGTTGTGGCTATTGCAATCGTCTGAGTATCACCGTTGTTTATTTTTGTTACTATCAATACCATGGTATGCTTGGAGTTCGTGAGTGAGTCTATTTTTACCAGAATTTTCTCATTGACAATAGATGTCTATTTACGTATGTACCACACTATAGTAAAGGTTTTCGACATTTGCTTTATTGTTCATTTTCTACTAAGTTTTATTTAAATGTTTTATTCATGATATGCTCACATAACTTTTTATTCTTTTACGCTAAATGTAAAACTTTATCTCTATTAAGATAAGTCAACTCACCCCAAATTACTTCGTCATTTCAGGTTTTAGTTTGAAGATTCTTAGTTGTCGACGTAGGAGTGAGCTCGGTGTGTTATTTTCTCTGTATTTTTTAATAATTTCTTAAGTTTATTTGTGAGGTTAGATATTCAATGGTATCTCAAGTTTACTTGTAATTCACTTTCATTATAACATTTTTTTTATTATAGATTTATATTACTACAATGTCTGTAATGTTACTAATAAACGTTTTTAACCATTTGGTTTGAGCTCTTATAAATTTTATATTTTTTTTAAATTTCTGCTACTCATTAAATAATTAAGTGCTTTTGTTTTTTTTTTCAGGTCAAGTCATTCACCAGTTCTCCTTTTTTAGGCATGACACAACTAATATGAACGTTTTTATTATGTATCAGAGGATGCCTTGTGGACCTAAGAAATGATACAATCAACTTTAAAAGCAAGAATTAATCAACTTATTCTTTTGAGGTTGATTAACAATTGATAATTGTACAAGTTGGGTGACATTTTAATTGGAATAAAGTTTCTTTTCCAATTCAACTCTCTAGTTGATTATAACTCAGAAAATTCAAACTGTCTTTCAAATTGTGGCAGTAGGAATCAATTAGGACACCTCACCTATATTCTCATTGATAATTTCCCAATAATAGATTGTAGTTATAATTTCAATGTCAAATTGAACAACAAATACCATAGATCCCACTACGTGACATCTAAAGTTGGCAACATGGGCCATCATAAGTTGAGTATTTACATCTTATTGTGATTGCATACACTTATCTTAATCACCAATCACGTGAAAATTTATCGATGCCCATATAATATATATTGTACTCAAATAAAATTGATTGAAAAGTCATATAGAACTCACAAACATACGTTGTGAATATGAAAAATGTCATAATAGAGAGCGATAAGGCAGATAACAAAGGCTTATAAGCTTGGATCCCAAGACTAGTCACATGATATTTAAAAAAAAAAGATTACTTATATCAAGTTTGTATTTTGTAGTTAGAATTGAGGATAGATAGGTATTTTATAGATATGATGTTGCTAATTTAGCAATGCGAATCTCAAATTATGCATAATGTATTATTAAATTAATACAATAATATTTTTATCATTTGAAATAGACCTTTTGTTTTTCAAACACTCGATGCTCTTAACTTTCGATAGTTTGAAACCTCCACGTGTCACTCGGTCAATAGAAAGACACACTCATATCAATATCACATTATAAAATACGTAAAAGTGACCCTTAGTAAAATCAAAAAACTCATGGGTAACTCATTCTATTATAGCAACCTCCTATTATACTTTAGGATTAAATACAAAATAAATCTTTAAATTTTAAAATTCAGTCTACTTAAATCCTAAATTTTATTTTAACAAAATAAACCTTGAGCTTTCATTTTCATATAACTTAAACCTTAAATTTATTTTTGAATAAATTGAATCTCAAACTTTACACCATGAACAAATTAGATTCTACCATTAAGATTAAACCATGTTTAGTTTTGTTCCGATGAGAACTAAATTGAACCGATATTATAAATTTATATATTTTCTTAATTTTAATTTTAAAAATTACAAAAAAATCAAACAAAATTTACAAAAATAGATCTAAATCAAACTAAAACCAACTCAAAACTGAGATCAAATAGAAAAAATCTAAAATTTGTGACTCAATTGGGATTGAGCAAAACTGAAAAAATAAGTCCAAGATTTATTTTGTTTAATATGCAAAGTTCAAGGTTCATTTTATTTAAAAACAATTTCAAGATTTAAGTTGAACCAATTTCAAAGTTCAATATTCATTTTGTTAAAAAATATTCAAAGCTTAAGCTAAATAAACCATCAAATTTCAAGGGGTTTATTTTGTATTTTACTTTATATTTGATTATGTATTCTTTATTCTTTATAATCTTGAAACTATAATAATTACGTTATTTTTTTTTATATAAACTTTATTTAAAATATAACTAAATTTATGAAATCGCCTTAAAATTTAATTTTAAAAATCTTTCATTGTATCCAAAGCCAATGGTTGGGATCTTCTAAGTCAGAACAAGTTTCTTTAGAATAAATCATTCACTATTTATAACTTATTAATCGAGTTTTATTTTGACTCATTATCAACTTAATCATAGACAACTGGTATATACACATAAAGCTTTTACATAAATGTCTAAAGTCTAATAATCTTATATTTTAATGAGTTTGACTTTATAATAGTCAAATGTATAGAATTTTTATTAGATATATGAGCTTTCCATACAACTATTTAATTGTATTTAATAATCTCTCATTAGGGTCGTATATTTTTTTAATTATATATTACTAAATATTCTTTTGAGCTCATAAATTGCTATAATATTCAAAGCGCCTTGACAATATGGTCTATCAATCATATGAATATATGATCAAAATAATTTTCACTATATTCATTTGTAACTGAACCCATCAATAGTCTCGTATACTAATATAACTAAACAAAATCAATTAAGTATGAGTGTGTAGTAAGAAGATTACATAAAATATGATCCTAACATGCACATTCCTAGCCGATCCAACTAGATCAAAATTAAGAATTAAAGTAAAACCACATAAATCCATTTGCATGACAAAATGATCAAAATAATGTCTATCTATAAACTGAACATCTAAAAATACAAAATTAAATACAAATTACAAACTCCCGCTAAATCAACACATCTTCAATTAATTTAACACTCATTAGAGCAACATGCTCATGAAAGAACTTCGGCGGTAAAGCTTTAGTGAACATATCCACAATTATTAAGTTTCTATTGGTATCTTTAATAAACATTTAATCACTTTGAACTCTTTCTTTTATATATATATGCTTTTACAAAATTTGTGCATTTTATAATAATAAATCTTCACGTGTTAATTTTTTGAGTAATTTTCAATCAAGGGTTGAAAGGTTGACCCGTTTTGTTGCGTAGCGATCACATCTGAGTTTTCGGTCAAATAGTCAAAATCGATCAAATTAGGTATTTTCAAACGGTAAATAAATTGAGGGAACTGATTTACTAAATTATTTTGTTAAAGAATTATTATCGATTACCATTTAAAACTGTAATGCCCCGATTTTTCGTAACAGAATTAAGAAAAGATAATTAGAAAATTATTTGGGCATAATTAGATAATTATTAAAGATTTATTTGAGATAAAATGGAGTTGAATTAAGTGTTAAATTAATAAATTAAAATTAAGGTGATTGGAATTAATGGTTTAAAATGAAAATTTAGGGAGTATTGGGGGAAAGTCAAACCGGTTCGGTTCGAACCGGTTTGGTCTGTGTTTTTAGTCAAATGGCTCGCGGCCCCTTGAGAAGAGAGATGAGATCGAGAAAGAGAGAGGGAGACGGGAGACTAAGAGAGAGAGCGATGGCAAAGGGGAAGAGAGGCCGTGAGATCAACGTCTCGCCGGGGATGAAACGGAAGCGAGCTCGGAGTGAGTTTGGCCGCTGGGTGTCGACGCAGGGAGGAGGCGTGGCGACTCGTTTGGCGGTGCGTCGAGCTCGGGCGTGCGTGGGTCATCTCCTTGTGGTCAGTGCAACCGGGGCCTGGAGCTTCGCAACGCCTGACCGAGGTAAGTTGGCAATTTTTTGCTTCGATTTTCTCTCCCTGGCATTCTGTTGGTTGGACAATTCAGTGTGTTGCTTTAGCTGGAAATGGCAGGGCTTCGGTTGGCGAAGGAGTCGGTTGGCTGGAGGTTGTGGTCTGGCTGCGGTTCGGTCTTATTGGGTTCACATTGCACCGATCCGAGTGTGGTGTGCTCTGCCGACAAGCACTAATGGGAGGAATCAGTTCTGTCAAAGTCTACGAAATAGGGTGGCAGAATGGGGGCTACTGTCGGGTGTGGTTTGTCGGGCCTGCAGGAGAGCTATACTCTGCCTTCTGGGAACTGGCAGAGTGTTGGTCTTCAAGTGATATCAGTCGAGAGTTGTGAAGTGAGGAGGGAAATACAGAGAAGAAAGGAGACAGGGTGGGAGAAATAGCTCTTTGGAGAGTTTGAACCGTGAGTGTGCTAGAGGAAATTTCTAGAACTGAAGGAAAGAAGAAGAAGAAGAAGAAGAAAAAGAAGAAGAAGACAGAATAAGTAAGAAGTGGAGCTGCTGCCTCTCGGGTCTTCTAGGTTCAGGTGAGATGATCCTTCCCTGGCTTTTATGGATTATCCACTGTTGAGATTGAAGTTAAGTGTTATATATGGGTACTGCCGAGAAATGTTGAAATATTGGATATACTGCTGCTCTTTTGGGTTTTGGTTTCCTTTGCTGTTTGATGGGTTATTTATCTGCTGTTGTTATTGGAGGTGAGAAGGAATTAATGTTACAATAGTTATGTTCTGTTGGTGAGTTTCTATAGGTTATTATTAAGTGGAATAAGTTGTTAAGTTGGATTACCTTAAACAAGTTGTTTTGAATCTCTGGTTAATTGTTGCTTAGTTTTGGTCATGCTATTGTCAATGTTGAGGTATTGGGTTTATGTTTTGAAATGGTTCCCCGTTAATAGATCTTGGTAAGGACTGTTAGGATAAATGTTTTCAGTCTATTATGGATTGTTAAACAAAAGAGTTACGTTATGTTGAAATGTTTATTTGAGCTGGATATATTGTTAAGATTAATGAACGTATGTTATATTATTTTGGTTTAGAGAGGGAGTTAGATTAAATTATGCACGTTGTGGATGGTTGTACTTGATTAAATAGGTGTTAATGGATAAGTTGAGGAAGCTTGGATCCGTTCATGTAAATTCTATTTTTTGGTTTGGATCGTTGTTTGGATAATAGGGAATGATGCCTTAGATTATATTGAGGATAATGGAAGGTGATTATTGATTCTAAGTATTATTTGGTTTGGAAGGAATTGTGAAGACTATCTTGGAGTGCTAACCGCCTGCGGAACCAAATAAGTTGATACTTACTGTGCTTTGGTCTTCGGACCCTACATTGCAAGAATTAGGGTTGTATGCTGCGTGTTTACTGCTTTTATAGAATATTTAGGTTGTTTACTACTTTACTACATATTGAGCATGTTCCGTATATTGTGCTATTATTGCTGGATGTTTATTAGATTTAGGTTCTTTTAATGATATGTTTCGTAGACGAGCATGTTTAGAGATTATTGGAAGGATGTGATAGAATTGTATGCATTCACGAGCATCATGGTTTTCAAAAGATACGAAAATGGTTTTCATGCATGGTTTTGATAAAAAAAAAAAACGAAAAGTGGTGAAATGGATGCTCATACATACTCAGTGAACGGCGTTCTTAAGGGCTGATCACCCAAGCGAACAACCATCACTTAGTTGTAGGAATATCCATTGTGTCACTGAATAAACGTAAATAGGCGTGTCGCGATTCGGGAGTAGACATGACAAACGAGCCGAGTCGGCCGAGCCGAGCCTGGAAAAGTCTGGCTCGTCGAGCCTGCCTAGCTTAATGAGCTGAGCCTAACGAGCCTATCGAGGCTAACGAGCTTTTTCTAAAAAAAATTCAACCTGAGCCGGCTCGCAAGCCACGAGCCTAACGAGTAGACCGAGCCTAATGAGCCTTAACGAACCGAGCCTAACGAGCCAAATATACATAAATAATATTATCTTATATAAATATATTATAAACTATTTTCAATATTATACCATTTAAAACTATAATAAACATTTATTATTATAATATAAAAATACTATAATTAATAATTTAATTGAAAAAATATTTTTATTAATATAATAAATAATATATAATTGAAAAAACTATATGTATACAATTAATTGTAAATTTGATTAGACAAATAATACATATATGCATACAATTAAATGTAAATTTGATGAGACAAATAAAATATATATGTATACAAGTTAAAGAAAATATATCAAAATGAAAATTACAATTTCAAATTTAAATGAAAATTTAGTGCAAATCAAACGCACCCAGGAGAAACTTAGAGCTCTCGATGAATATCTGATCAAGCTTAGATTAATCAAGAAACCCCTGTCTAGCAATTTTGATTTGTGGAAGTAACATTTAATTATTCAAGTGAGTTATTACAAAAATATAGAAATACATGATTTAGCTATCAAAGTTCATGAACAAATGAATTCATTATCAAGAAAATCAAATATTTTCATAAAAAAACAGTAGCATTTTTGTGGCATGGAATTTAGTTTTTGAAGAAAACAATTTTAAAAGATTTGTGGTTTTTCCCATGCCCAAAGCAAAAGTTCACTCGTCACTTTTTAATCTGTTCTCTCTCAATGTTTTGTCTCTTCACTATTTGATCAAAGACAAGTTTACTTCTCCTTTCCTAATTGAAAGTGAGGGAAGGGGGAGGTTTGAACGTTCAAAAAGCTTCAGCCTTTAGCCATCCCCTCCATTGATAACCCCAACAAACCACGTCTCTCGCTTTTCTCTCTTCCTGCAACAAACGATAACTTCGCTTCCACTCCGAACTCCTCCAACTCTTGAACACAAAGACTGCAACAAGCAAAAGCTTGGAAACATCATAACAATGGCGGCAGAAGCAGTGGCAACCCCATAATAGGGAAAAGAAAGAAAGTGGGTGCAACTGTTCAGAGGAAAATGGGTTGGAGGCTGGAGCAGAGGGAGAGGTTGGAGCAAAATCCTTAAGAGGTCGGCAGGCTGTAGCCTTGCCCAGCAGCCAGCACGGCAACGTTGCTGGGCAACCCGCTGCGGGCTAGAGGGCAGGCTCGTGAGCCTGAATTTTTGGGCTCTGCTCGGCCCGCCTTCCGGGCCTGAGCCTGTCCTGCTCGGGTACTGTAACGGGCCCAGCTCGGGCGAGCTGGCGAGCCGGGCCGCCCGTTTGCCAACTCTATTCGGGAGATTTGGTGACCATCCATCGGTGGGGACACTATATGATGTATCTCCTCATCGGGGTGACGGTTAACCACGTGGACTCTAGTGTTCATTATTTCTCTTGTACGAAAATCCCCAACGTCTTTAACAAAAAGAGAATGGTGACGGTCATGGTAGTGAGCCATATGATGTATCCCCATGTACGAGTGATGGATAGCTACATGACTATATGATGTATCCATTCCCTTGGTATATGGAACAGATAGGTTCCCTTCCAGAAAATGAAATTAAAAGAGAAACAGAAAGTGAAAGATCAAGTAAAGTTAAGATCAAGAAGTCTGAAAAAGAAAAGAAATGAAATATGAAACGAAACCAGAAAGAAAAGGAAAAGAAACAGAAACGGAAAACAAAAAAGGATTTCAAAAATGCATAGCATGTTTATTTTATTTTATATCACTTACTCAGCATTAGGTTCATTAGTTAAGTCTTGTGATGTAAGTATGTACAAGAAAAAGGAGAACAGGTCAAAGACAGTTGATGAAGGATTTGCACGGGTGAATTTTGTGGCTGGTTGGGCTAAAGAAGTAAATGAGAATTTATGTGTAAAAAGGTTTGTAAATTAACTAAAATTCTTTAATGCTTGTTTTAAATTCTGCTGTGTTTCATAAAATGATTTCATTACTTCTGCTGCAAATGATAAAGGTTTTAAGTGAAGAGTTTTAACGATCGGGTTTTATAAAGGAAAAATATTTTGACGTTTTTATAAAAAGAAAAGTTTTAAATTTATACATTTTAAAACGAAATAAAAACTGGGTCGTTACAAAGAATTGTATTTATTTTGCTGCGATTTGTAGAAAGGGTTTTATGAAAGAAAAGTTTTCTGCTGTTTTTATAAAAGAAAAGTTTTAAATTTTACACATTTTTAAATATTTGAAAAATTGGGTCGCTACAGTTTCCTTTTCAAAGACAACTTCTTTAACCTTATCTTCCTTTGAAAGTCAATATTCTCAAATAACCAAGTATTTCTTGTCTAAAAAATTACCTTAGTAGTGGGATAACAAACCTTATACTCCTTTGACCTTTCAAAGTACTAAAAAAATAGCAATTCAATGTTTTGGAGTCCAAACCTTATACTCCTTTGACCTTTCAAAGTACTAAAAAAATAGCAATTCAATGTTTTGGAGTCCAGTTTCTTTCATTTGGCTGGTAAAGTCTTACTTGAGCTGGACATCTCTTTGAGTGGGATTGAGATTGAGCTTTCGGTCCATCCAACATTCACAAGAGGTTTTTGTTGTTGCTTTAGTTTATACTCTATTCAAGATAGTGTTAGCTTAATTAGAATCAAACAATTATGTTTTAATATATTAATGCATTAAATTGAAAATTGTGTTTATTCTTCTTTGGACATAGGAGACTTAAAACATTTATTTTTTGCAACTGAAAATTACTAACGAGTGTATTGAGTCCATGCATAGAAAGTTAAGTCCTTTTTAAAGTTTCGATCCTTTGGTAGACCTTTACTGGACACTATTCAACTTATAATCGATAGATTACTCAACTATCTCAAAGGAAAAGATCATAGTCCACTAGACTCATGTACGGTCGATCGTAGAAATGACAAATTACTTAGCATTTTCAAAGGACCACATTGTTTTTTACCATATCCATTGAGCGATAGACATGAAAAAAGACAGATTGTTGGGAACTAGATTTCAATTGTAGACAGATATGTGATTGATCACAAAAATGATAGAAAACAGCAAACACAAACTTTTGGTCAACCTATCATAGAAGTAGGTCATCCACAATTTTGAGGAGTGGTCAACCTAACATGAACTACAGGTGATTGCAAATTTTATAAATTTTGAAGAATTTGACAATAGAGGATTCGGTTGACCTATCTTGAAGAGCAGTCGACTCGAGGATCCCAATACTAGTCTAGATCAAATTATGGTCATCTAGACAATGTCAAAAATATGTCGTAATGGTCTAGAAGAAGTTGACCAATGGGGAGTGGTTGACTAGTAGATTTCAAGAATAAGTTATAATGGTCATCTCATGATCAATGAAGATTGAAAGTAGTCAACTACCACCGTTGATTTAAGTGTGCTCTATAAATAGAACTGCTCATTTGTTGCACACCCACCAAATTTTTTGTGAATTGATTGAGTTATATTCGTGCACATCAGTTCTGAGTGTATTACTCTAATGAAAATATATTATCAATCGAAAACTAAAACTAACGTAGATGAAAATCCCCAAATTTAAACTAAACATCACATATTAAGCATCAAAGAGAAAGAACACAAAGAATTACGTGGTTCGGATAAAGTCCTACATCCACGGATCCAAACTCCAGAACAATGATCGCATTAATCCAAGCGATTCACTAAGGTCTTTACAAGATCTCTCTCTCAGTTTCCAGAAAAGAAAAATGAAACTACGAAACCCACTTTTCCTTTCTATAAAACCCTTCATCAAACCTCACCTACCAAGCAATAATATCATGCCATTGTTAACCCAGCAACAATGTTACAAAATTGCCCTATAGAGGTATATCAGAAGAGAAGCTCCACGCGAAAGCCAAGTGCAAGAGTAATTAACGTGAACCATTCTTTACAATGCTCCACCTGGTTCATGTAATTACCATAACCAATGCTGTAGACGAATCACTAGTTCTAAAAGAACCTATATCCTACACACTCCAACCAAATCTAAACACTATTTAAACTTGGTTAGGGATACAATTTTAGTTAGGGCATCTGCTGGATTTCTAGCAGAATCAATTTTCATCACCTTGATGTTTTCACTTTATATTACTTCTCGAATAAAATGCAATCTAACATCAATATGCTTAGTCCTTTCATGAAAAACAACATTCTTCATAACATATATTGTACTTTGACTATCACAAAAAATAGTAAAATCAGAACTTTCTAAATCTAACTCTGCACAAAATCCTTTATGCCAAATTCCCTCTTTAAAACTTTCAGTCGCAGCAACAAAATCGCAGGCAAATATTGAGGCGTTGGATGAGATTTGGCGTCCCCACCCTTTGTCTGTACTATCCGCAACTGAGTTTCGAACGCCATACGTCATCCACATCGTTCGCATACGCCGTCCGAATTGTCCCAAAAATTGGACAGATTTATTTGGACGTTGAATCTAGTCGGACGTTGAATCTAGTCGTTCGCATCGTCCGCATGTGTCGTCCGAATTGTCCCACAAATTGGACAGATTCATTTGGACGCTGAATCTAGTCGTCTGCGTTCGTCCGCATCGTTCGCAAAACTTCAGATCTAAACAGATTCGTTGCGGATGCATCCTGCCTCGTCCGCACCGTTCGCATCCATCATCCGCAACACCACTGTACAGCGAGTTTAGGACGCCGTTTGGCGTCCCGAGTCGTCCCCACTCCCGGGAGACGCTCCTGACGCAGCATCGTCCACAGGCGTCCTAAAGTCCTTAAATCCATCCTTTTTGCATTTTTTCGTCTAAGTCTTGTCCAAAGTAAACACCTACGAGGTTATACGTCACAATTTAACGTCCATAGAACGATGTATTATATAAATATCAAACCTATTTTACTCCAAAGTTTTGATTACATCGTTTATCTGGAAAACTTAGAATCCGGTTGTTACAGTTTGTGAAAAGAGGTGATGGACAGTGTAGTGAGTCCGTGGGTTTCTAAATGAAATGCTTCAGTGTTTCTTTGGAAGAATCTGTGAATGATTCTAGGGTTGTGGAGAGAGAAGGAGAGACGCTTCAGTGAGGAAAGGTGGAATTAAGCTCTGGATGGTTCATGTGTCGAGTCTACTGGTATGCTAAACTCTTTCATCTTCGGTAGATTTATTAAGAGTTGTTAAGAAATAATAAAAAACAAGGTTGGATGTGTTGGAGTATCACTGGGGTAAGTTCTGGAAATATTGTCGATATTGTTAAGATAGTTATATGTTGGATTTTATTGAATATATGCATGATTGTTGAGAAGTTAGTGAGAATATTAGTTGAGATTCCTGATTAGTTATTATGAAGGTAGGCCATGAAGTGAATAAATTGGATTATTGGAATAAGGTAGTTGTTGGAAAATAATTGGGTTGAACTAAGAGATATGATTGGAAATATGTATATTTGTTGGGTGTATCTGTGAATGGTGGAAGGAAATGACGTAGATAAATGTTAGTTTTGGAATAGTTAGGAAATGTTAAGTAAAGGTCAAGTGGATAATACTAAGCATGTTAGTTAAAGCTAGGAAACTTTATTATTAAAAGGTAATTATTAATAAAGTTATATGTGTACATCATGATTAGGTTTCAAGAAGGATAATTTTAAGTGGTAACCTATTAAAGCTAAGGACTCCAGGTACGTGCTACTGCATGTGCTTTGTCCGAAAGGACCTACATTACGGGAAATTAGTGTTTTGTTTGATGTTTGTTTACTAGATGCATAAGTTATGTTATTGTATGGAAACGTATGTTGTTTGCTTGCATGTTTATTAGATTTAAGTTCAGTTACTTAGATAGGAAAGATCACGTTTTAAGAATATGATTAAGAAACACATTAAATAAGATTATATGTGCACGACAACATTATGACATGGAATCATAAAGTACACGAAAATGGAATATACGTAAATAGTTGTGGTCCAGTTTGTTACGCCCAGCACAGAAATCAAGATAAGTAAATAACTGTGGACTGGTTTGATATACCCGACACAGATGTTTGTGTAGTTCGGTTTGATACGCCAGGTACATAAACAATAAAAGACTGAAACAATATGAGATAACATAATGAAACAATAAGATAAGTAAATAGCTATTTCTGTGGACAGGTTTGTTACGCTAGACACAGAAACCAAAGATAACAACTGTGGTCTGGTTTGTCACGCTCGACACAGATATTTATGTGTTCCAGTTTGTCATGCTCGAAACATAAACAGTAAAAGATTGAAAGAGTGTGAGACAACAAAATGAAAACAGTAAGATACGTAATTAAGTTGTTTTTGTGGGCCGGTTAGTCACGCTTGACACAGAAACCAAAGATAACAATTGTAGTCCAGTTTGTCATGCTCGTGACAGATGTTTATGTAGTTTGGTTTGTTACACCTGGCACATAAACAGTAAAAGACAGAAACAGTAAACAAATGTTTGTATGGTCTGGTTTGATACGCCCGACATATAAGAAAAATGAAATAACGATAAAAAACATGAACAGTAAAAGAGAAACGACACAGAAAAACTTTACTCGATGCTATAGAAATTGTATGTGAAATTCATGTTTTACGTTTATATCACGTACTGAGCGTTAGACTTATAATTAGGTCCCGTTGATGTAGGTTAGGAGCCGGTGAATGGATAAAGCTGTTAAAGGACATATCTGATGGAGTATTGTTTTGTGGGCGTTTGTACTGTTGGCGACATTGACTTGTGGTTATGGCTCACGAAGTTGAAATAAATATTTTAAAGGTTTTTAAGTATTTTATGACTTCAAATAAATGTATTAAGTTAATGTATTTATTTAAATGTTTATTTAAACAATGAGTTTATGGTTACTTGTAAAAGACTTCTGCTGTATGTTTTATAAGATTAAGACTTCCATTGTTTATTACTCTGATGTTTTGTTACGCAATGATTTTGTAATAGTTTTAAAGAAAAAAAAAATTTTATACGGAAAAGGTTACAGGATATTACACTAACCCTCATCCATCGTCATCATATTTACAGGTTAGATCTAAACCCCTTCCGTTCGCATATCAGAGTTTAACAAATTAGAATTTTCAGTTTATAAATAATTATTTAGCTAAGAAATATTGGTCTGATAAATAATATGAAAAATATTCGTAAAATTAATTCTCTGGATTTATTCTAAACTAAAGGTTTTTCATCGGTGATCTATTTTTAAGTTATTTATTTTATTTTAGTTTTCAAAATCAAATTTTTAGCTGTCCAGCTAAAGTTAGAATTAATCAGAGCAGTACTTAAAATAATAAATTACATATTCCTTGTGAATTCGACAACTTTACTCACATTATACTATAAAACTTGACATTGTACAATTGTAGTAATTATATTACAAAATTTCTCATACGGTGGCTCTTCAAACAGAATTGGAGACAAAGTGGAACCCAAAATTCCATGTTGTGACGCTGAACACAACAAGTGCAGCACTGCAATGTCCATACTCTATCGAGGTGGCTCCCGCTCTTAGCGATTGGGTGGTGTTCACAAAATGCTCAGCGCCACGACACCATTATTATAATATTGGGTGACTCATTCCTTGAAGCCACAACGTCATGTGATGAATGCATCGCTCAATCCAAAGAATTTTACTATGAAAAAATACCAAACATTGCAAAAATTATTCTCTAAAGTCCTTGTCACTTAAAAATATTGATTTCTAATCCAAATTTCATTTGTAAAAGTATAGAAATACGAATTTTAAGTATGCAATAGAAATTCAATTTCGTAAGTTCAAATTTATCGTAAAAGTTAAAAATTATAATCCAAAATATCAAATCCAAAATTCCACAATCTAGAATCTGAATTCCAATAAAAAAAAACTATATTCCAAAAAATTTCATAGATTAAAAGACAAATTTTTTAACCTAAATTCTAATAATTTAATATAACGTCACTTTGATACCACTTGCTAGTCTTAATATTGTAATTTTTATAATTCAAAAACATAATCGTTATGCTATTATCATCAAGATAAATTTAATGTCGAAGATGTTTGAATTCATAAAATCACCTTAGAATTTGATTTTTGAAACCTATAGTCAAATGTTGGACTAGTGGTTGTTAGGGTCAATAGTGGGCCAGAGGTCATGCTTGACAGACCTGAGAGGGGACAAGGAAGGCCTGGACTTGTAACAATCAAACGTTCTACAACTAAAATTACACCATACAGTGAAAATCTATAGGGCTAGAATAAAATAGAATTACATTCAACCCACATAAAATATATAAGAGTCTTATTATATACTAGACTCTGATATGAAATATAATACAGACTCTAGGTCATATTATCAAATATTTTATACAAAAGAGTAAACTAAAATCAACTCTACTCTTCGCTATGTTGGGCTCATCAAAACATTTGGTCTTTACCTTTTCCTTTATATGCAAAGATGCTACCCTCTAAAATCTTAAAATAGGGAGAGTCCACATAATGAGCTTTTATGGAGCCTAGTAAATTAAACCTCACTCTAACAATTTACAAACATATTTATTTATGTTTTATTATCAAGGTTAATATCTTTCTTGACCTTATAATTTACTAAAAGATTTATTATTAATCTCTTATTATTATCTTTCTCGCATCATTATAAAATTTATTATTTATCTTATAATTGTTCATTACTCGCACATGTCCGTTGTACACTAGTAGCTCTCACGTGTACTTGCACCCTTAGGCATTTTTTCTAATGTCTAATAGTTAAGATATACTGTTTAATCATGTATGTTACCCTACATGATTAGCTCTCATATCCTTAAAGCTTATGACAAATCGATTTGTTACTTATGTTCATACTTTTCCATGATCTACGTGTCAATGATACTATACACTTCTCTAATGTATGAGAAGTGTATAATGCATGTAATGAATGGATGATTGACATATAAATCAATGTCCTGTGCAACTAATCTCATGCACACCTAATCATAAGTTCAATTTATCCTTTGCACTTAGTCACTATTATCAAGTGCAACTATATTCTTACATTTACCTCCTAACTTCATCTAGTGTTTACTAATTAACACTAACTCTGATATAACACTAGTGCAATTATTTGCTTTAATTTCACTAACTTTGAGGTAGAATGATATGTAATCTACCTATGATAATGTCTATATAACAATTACCATTCAATGCAATCATAACAATTTAGATTGCATTATTTTAGATAGATTCTATTGTATACCTATATATATGCATATGCTAGAGACTATACAATGTCCATCCACTGCAGTTAACCCAATCTCAACTACATTATCTCAAATAGATTCTTATGTTTATCAACCTACATGCATGTAATATTTGTGCAAATACATGCAATAAATATCTAATGTATATTAATTTTTATCGTTCATACCAACATGTGCATATGTTTATATTGATATGAACATCTATCATATTAACATGCTCTGATGTTAATATTAATATGAACATACAACATGTTTGACAGTCATCACACTCTAGATTTCACAGTCCTATTGCAAGGCTCTAAATGTTGATTACCTTATAAGGATTTACGAAACTGTAGAATGATCTTTCTTTACACCGTGACTAACCACAATCACACAAGGAAAGAAATCAATGGGTTCTTATGGTTTCCAATGAGTATCTTCAAATAGCATAGATCGCAACCAACCAGAGTAATGATGCTAGTAGATATGCATCACACAAATGTGAAGGTTACGTGTACATTGGGTACTAGGGGTCAACCAACGTGCGTCAACCTAACATATCATATAACTACATTTAGCGCACATGTTAGCCAAATTGTCATCCATGCACTCACCATGCAATCATGATGTATGAACATACAATGTTATGTCAAGCGCCCAACAATGCACCCAGGAAATGTCAATACACATGAAGATCATTTTATTATCTTCTATTAAATCTCATGATGCATGTATCGATGCCTAACCATCACATATACATGTGATATGGACACACAACTTTAGTTGTGCATAGTATTTATCTAATATCCTATTTTGTTGTATTTATAATAAAATATAAAAATTATAAAATTACAAATAATTTCATGGCATAAACCCTTGCCACTACGTAGTATTAATCCATGAAAACTGTCTACGTGTTAAAACCTCGAAATGCAAGGTATCTAATTTACTCATTCATAATTATATATATGCTAAAGTTGCATGAATTATAAATCATGCAACTTATGTTATTAAATAAAATATTGTCTAAATTGTGACAATATCTTTTTTTTAGATGTTATTTAATCATGTTCCAAGCCATGCCAAAAGAAATGAAAAAATGATTTGTAAAATAGGTTAAGAACGTATGTTGTAGTGATGCTATAGCATTGTCTAGCGCTATTGCACTCAGATCCTACCCAAATAATTGATTTTGGGCAAAAATTGAGGTTTCCACAATTTCTAACTGAATTCCGCTTGATTTTTATCAAATTTTTAATTTTCTAAACACTCCAAACATCATAATATGTATAATTCAACACCAAGAAAATTTATATACAATTTATTTCATGAATTATAGCGAATTCATCGAGTTTTTTTGTATATATTCTTAAGTCGATAGGGTAAACAATAATTTGCCTAAACTCTCAATTTTGCTTCAAGATTTTTATACCAATATGTCCTCTCGATGTCGGGAACACTTTCCGTGTTGATTATATTCCTCAAAACTCAACGGAAACTTTGATTCCTCCTCTTCCTCTCAAGTTTGACCTCTCTCCCATTCTCTCTTTCCATGATGAATTAACTATTCTAGTTGATTCTTGTTAAGAATAATATAAATGATTAAATTATAATTCAACCCACAAGTTTAAGCTTTTGGAATTGTTGGTAATTTGTCATAGTATCAGAGTTAGAGATCTCAAGTTCGAATCTCAGCAAAATCAAAAAATTAACCCCATTAAAAAATATCCACATGTAAGGACCAATAAAAGAAATTGGCCTACATGTGAGGGGGTATGTTAAGAATAATATAAATGATTAAATTATACTTCAACACACATGCTTAAACTTTTGAGATTGTTGGTAATTTGTCAATTCTAAATTTTATTTACATTTTTATATGTGATTATTAAATGTTAATTTACAATAGTCTATTTTGTCTTGAATAAAAGATATTTTTATCCTTCATATTTACAATAAAATCAAATTCAATTAAAATTAAATTTAATTAATTAGTTTAATTAATGAAGGTCGCGTGTTGACATCCCATTGACCAATAATTTCATCGTAATAATAACAAAAAATAATATCACCACATCTCCACGTGACCTACTTAATATTTCTCAATTCCAAGCATAACTCTATCTTTCAGTCTTCCAAAGTTGAAAATCAATTTTGACTATTTTAAAGTTATGTATTAACTTCTAATTTCCATAACTTATTAGTATTAGTTCCAATTGACTGGTTTCTTATTGTTTCTAATTGAGCTCCGCACCCTAAATTGCTTTGTACGTTTGGTCACATTTAGTTATTCAATCACATGTCTAAGGTCATTTCACGCTATGACGTTCAATGTAGTGGTCATATTTAATAGTTTTTATTACTTTTAAATTTGTTACAATTTCTAATTACAATTAACTATTCTAATCATGATTATTATGGTTAATCTTAATTTAGACCACCACACATTATTTTTCATAATAATTGTTTGAGAAGGCATTTAAATTTTATATGGCATAGTAGGTGTAATACCGGAATTTTCACGAAGAGTTTTAATTATATAATTCGACAATTTAGAATTTAAAAAATTAATTATTGTTAATTGGAGATTTTTAATAAAAGAATTAAAATAGTAAATTTATTAGAATTATTGGAATTAGAAAATTTAAAATAAAAGATTTTCTTTTATAAATAATAAAATAAAATACGAATTATTGAAGAATTAGAAAAATCGAATATATTAGAATTAGTAAAGAATAATGTGAAAATAATCTACGATTAAGGAAAGTGTAAATTGTTGATTTAATGTTTTATGTTTTAAAATTAAGGAAATGTAGCGTAGGAAGATCGGACGCAATATGAATAGTTGGATGAGGTTAGGAATGACTGAGATCGTTTGGGATGGAGAAAGATACTCTGTGAAATTGTTTGATGGGGGAAGACATTGGATCATTGGATCGGTTTAGCGGAAGGAACATGGATAATTGGATTTAAGAAAAAGATGTTTCTGCTGGAGTGTGATGTCATTTGAGTGCAAGAGAGTACTAAACCGTATGATTAGATTAGCGGTAGGAACATAGACCATTAAATTTAAGAAAGATTCTTCTGCAAGAGTGTTGGATTCCACTCGGGTGTGAAAGAATGTTGGGCTGTTGGATTTGGTTTAGTTGAAGGATTGCGAACCATTAGATAAGGAAAGGATTCTTTCGCAGAAGGGAAAAATGTCATTTGGGAGAGCTAAGTAAGTTAGGAACGTCATCGTTTTACGATTTAGCATGTTTTCGCATATGCGTTTGTGTCTGCAGTAGTGTTTTAAGTAATGAAAATGACGTCGTTTGGATTAGTAAGTCTTGTTTTATTAGCGTTAGAGCGGAAGTGTTCACTTCCGTGAATAAGTTTGTGTCTACAGCAGGTTTTAGAGGATGTTAAACATTGTCGTTGAATTTAATGAGTTCGAGGTCCGCAAGAATGTTAGCGTCTGCGGATGGGTTTTTAGCAATAGATTAGGACACGTGGCTATCAATGAGCCCGGGAATTGGAGTTTCTGCTGGAGTGTTGGCTTCCGCGAATTGTTTTGGTGACCACAAATGTGAGTTTTAGGGCTGACGTGAATGTTGTGACTATTCATGCATCTGTTGTAGCTCGGACATGTTTTATTTAAGCTAGATTTCCAAAACTTACATGCTATGTTTTGATCCTTAGACAGTTTAGGAAAAGATAGAATTTAAATACGATTTCAAGAGATTTTATTCCGCGGTTTTCTTATGTTAGTGTTCTATAAATATTAGGGTTTGGATTAAACCCTAATCACCTGAGAACCCCATGGACGAGAGAGCTTTCTCTCAAGCTCTTGGGTAAACCTTCCTCCAGGCTTCTCAAAGTAGGTTGTCCACTGTTTAGTTCTCGAAGTAGTTTTTGACAGTGAGTAATGTTTAGAGTTATTCCTTTAGTAACTAATTCTTTGTTTGATAAAAGGAAAGAGTCAGTGAATGGGAGGGTTAGAAACAGTCAGACTTCCATTAAGATTTCTAAAGTAAGAGATGTTTTGTATGTTTTTGGTCTTTGGCTGCATCACAAAGTGTTGGGGTAAGGTAGAGTTTTGATGTTTTTCTATGATGTCTATGGGTTATTGTTTGAGAATATGATACATACCAATTGTTTACTGTTTACTGTTCATGTTGTGATATTATTAGAGGATATGATTTCTATTGATTGTTGATCAATGATATGTTTTGAGGATGATCGGGGATATGATTATTTTTTGCTTACTATTTATATTGAGACGCTGATCGAAGGTATGTTCCATGCATCATGTTTTTCAAGAAAAGAATGGAAACGATTTTCATGCATATGTTTTCATATAAGAAATACAAAAAGAAAATTTAAGATACTTAAGAAAGAATATGAAGGGTTGAAGAAAGACTGTCCTATGGGGGATAATCTCGTTAGCCCCGTTATGTATGGGCTTGGCTGAAGTTCACTAGGTGGTTGTGCATTCAATGTATAATACTAATGAAGGTCCCGGTAAGGGGAACTGGCTCGCCGAATTTCATGAGACTTAGTGGTGTGTTTCCTATAGTCATTCCTACTCTTCCCATAAGAATCTCGACAAAGGTTGCGAGGTCATTAAAAGAAAAGAAAAAAAAAAGAGAAAGAACAAAAAGACATATTTTTACGAAAGTGCATTACATACTCATATTATGTTGTGCATTTTTTACTGAGCGTTAGGGTAATATTTTAAATTTTGTGATATAGGTAATGAATAATTATCAGTTCATTGAGAAACATGATGATAGAATTAATGGATAGCGCGATTGAAGAGGAATTCTCATAGGCAAAGTCAAAGTGTTGTCAAAGCGAAGTTGACATGTAGGTGAGGAAATTAAGAAAACAGAAGAAATATAAATACTTTATATTTTAATTATGTTTTTATCAATTGGATTTTTGTTTGAAATATTTATATTTATATTTATTTTTATGATGAATTTTACTACGATGAGTTTCAAATAAAATTTATTTAAAAACTTTTGTTGTGTATTGTTTTAAATGCACGATCTTATGCATGATGAATTTAAAAAACAAGAATAAGGTATCAACGCTTCAGGGTGTTGCAACATGCACTTTTAAGTGGACTCAAAATAAGGTAGCTCTTGTCTGAGTAATATGATAGGGGTGGAGGAAGCACAAAGAGCTCTGAACTCTGTTGTAGACATGACTAAGTTGGATAGTGGTTACTGTCTTCTTGTGCGCTAATTCTTAAAGAACCACCAACCCTTTTTGTCACTAGAAAATGAGCCATCAACTCTAAGTTCTTGAAATTAAAATATTTTAAGGCACCCCGTCGTCATCATCTAAAAGCCATTTGCTCATTATTTTTCTAGACCTTTTTTCATATTATAGGAGTTGAAGGAAGAGAATGAATGCAATCCTTCAATGTAGTCTATGTAATACCCGAAATTAAGCTTAAACTAAGGATGATCATAATTGCAAATTATTGGAGGTTTTGGGATGATTTTATTATGGAACGTAATATCCTGATAAATCCTTCTATGTATAATATAAATAATTTTCGTAGAATATATGTTGATAAAACGAAAATACGTTCCGTTATAGTGTATGATACACTTGGTGTAATGCAATGAAAATAAGTATAAAAATTAAGGTAGAAGTATTGTTGGATTAATTAAGGTATGAAAATTAAGGTAGAAGTATTGTCAGATTAATTAAGGTATAAAATTAAGATAGAAATATTGTTGAATTTATTCAGGTATAAAAATTAACTTAAAGAGGATATTAAATTAATTAAAGTATAAAATAGTAGAAGGGAAAAAGAGAAAATAGTTGTTTAATAGGAGAGAGTTCCCATGTAGGAGAGGTTGAGCGAAGGCTGGACTTGGAAGATAGAGAATTGGTTTCAAAGGTAGAGCGGTCAAGCATATGCTTGACCGGTCTCAAGGGGAAGAAAATGACAAAAGCAGTTGGCAGAAAAATTGACGTTAGAGCGGTTGAGCATATGCTCGACCTGTCCCACATGGTTTTCGAAAAATTGTAAATCCCGAGAATTTGTTCTATAGGATTTCTCCACATTTCTTCCCTTTACAGATGGCAATTTATGAAAGGTGTTAGATGGTGAGATTTATAAGGAGAGGTGAATCGTATTTGAGAAGCTCTTTGTGAAATAGAAATACAGAGAAGAGAAGAGAAATAGAATCAGAAAGAGGAAGAGAGTGGACAGAGAGAGTGAGGTTCTCTCTAGAAAATTGAGGGCCGAGCTTCTGTGAGGAACATAGAAGAGAAAGTGACAGAGAGAAAGAGGAAGAGACAGAGACAAAATAGAGAAAGCTCTCTGGAAGGAAACAGAGAGTGAGAGAGAAAGGAGAAAAGTGAGAGATGAGAATGAAAGTTCTCTAGTGAAAGGAAGTAGAGAAAGAAAAGAGAAACTATGAGTGGTAAAGCGATAGTGGAAGAAGAGAAGAGAGGGAGGTCCCTCTGGAGAAGAGAAACAGAGGAAAAATAGAAGAAGGAGAAGAAGAAGGGGAGGTGAAGCACTGGGGTCTTGGGTCTTCACGTAATGCATAACTTCCTTTAATGATTTTTATCAATTTGAGATGGTTGTGGTTAAAAGTAGAAGATGAAGATAGTTGAAGGATGTGGTGAAGGCTCTCGGTTGCTCAATACAATGTGTTAAAATTCGTGCTTTGTTGGTTGGATATTACTCTCTGTTGTTACTGCTTCTTGGTTGTGTGAAGTGATTTCACTTGGATATATTATTCTATTGGTGATTGTTGTTGAGGATAAGTAGATTTAGTTCAATAATTGCCGGTGGACTTGTAATATGTATATTTGGGTTTTGTTATAATCCAAGTGGAGGGAATTGGTTTATGTTTTGAATGTCATTCTGTTGGATATTATGGAGAAGTTATATACTGTTAAGGAGTTTTATAAGTTGTTCTGTTCTCCATAATTGGTTTTTAATTGATTGTTATTGTCAAGGATAGTGGAACGGTAGAAGTGAAGTTAATAATATGTGATTATTGATAGTTATTTATTTAATGATTTTTGAAGATATTAAAAAGAATGAAAAACCAATACAGCCTAAGTTCACTAAAGTTCATCACAGTTCTATAAGTAAGTAAAAGTAAAGAAAGGAAAAACAAAAACAAAAACAAAAACAAAAAATGAAAACAGAAAACTGCATACGTGTTTTAAAAGCTACATTGCACGTGCATTTCATGTTTTATTTTATAGCACTTACTGAGCCTTAGGCTCATAGTTTAAGTCTTCTTGATGTCGGTACATATAAGAATAAGTTAAGGAACAGTTGATGAAAGATTTGCACGCGTGGAACTTGTCGCTGGCTATGCTAAAGGTAAAGAGAAAATGAAAAAGATTTTATAAAGATTTATTTATTGTATTTTCAAATGCTTAGTTTTATTATAAAGTTTTCCACTGTGTTTTGTAAAAGGTTATTAAGAAAAGAATTTTATTATCGTCTTTTAAATGGTTTTCAAAACGAAAAGTCTTCCGCTGTATTTATAAAAGAAAAGTTTTAAATTTTACGCATTTTTAGAAAGAAAGTGCTTTTAAATTACATGTTTTAAAGAAAGATAAATCGGGTCGTTACAGTCTAGGTAAACTTTATAGTTCTTTTGAATACTTTAACAATATATTTTAATAGAATAAAGTGTAATTTAGATCTAAATGAAGTTATTTATCATTTAAACCTTAACTTAATTTTTTTGACAAATTAAACTTGAACATATAGTCGTAAGCATTTTAGTGCTTGCTGTTAAGTTCAATTAATTATTGCACATGCGGAACATGTATCTTTGTCCCTTTAATTTTTAATTTGAGTTTTGATGCCCTAAGTGATTTTCTTATGCTACCTCCTCCATGCGAGCGCACCAGAAAAGTCCAGTCGTGTTCTCCGTGCGATCTCCATTGGTGAACTAGAGGCTCTCGCTATCGTTGACGTGTGAGGCAGCATTAGAGATTAGAAATGCTAGATATAACTATCATCACCCAGAGGTAGGCTTGACAGAAATATCGGGCCAAACGACCCGATCCTCGGGGACGACCCGATCGCCCAACCCAAGGCAAGTTGAAATCTGTAGAAGACTTGTATAAAATTCTTAGCGATGGCTCACTTGTGGCGGACTACATCCATAAAGTGATTGCAAGAGTTAATAATAAGGTAAAATAAAATTACATGGTCTAAATTAAATTGTGCATACAATCCAGATGTCTAAAAATCGAAAGCAAAGTATCATACAAATTATCCAATGATACGCTTACCCAAAAACAAAGATACAACCAAGGAAACGGAAGTGAATAAAAGAGAAAGTCTTCAACTCAATATCGCGCAAGCCTAATTGCTCTTGTCTTTACTTGGAGGGGAGAGGTCGTTGGGGTGAGTGACTAACTCAATAAGAAATTTACACTAAATGCAATGTGCGTGTAAAGCTTATTTTACCTCTTTTTGTCAAACATATGTTTCTCAAAACATTTCAAACCATTTTCATCTTTTAAGGAAAAATCGGCCTCAAAGGCTCCCAACGAGACATCGAAGAAAACATGACTGTATATATAGACAGCTATAAGTCAAAAATACTCTCGTCATATTTTATACTAAAAACAATTTTCAGTGAAAATGGAGGAACACTCAGGGGTTTTTCCGATCAATCACACAGAAAGGCGACGATTATTTCCAAGCAGCACCTCATTAGCCTAAAGGCAAACAAATGATGGTGGTCTGAAGACTCGATGCGTCACTCGGGCTCGGCGAACCAAGTTCCGCGACGACACAACCTGTATCATAAACACCATGATCAGGTTTAGGGATTCGAACCCCAAGGAAGCATCATCACCTTCCTAATCCCATCTTTTACACAGTGCACAATCAACCATCTCCACTCAGTAGGAGATGCATTGGTGATAGCCTCGTGATACTTCAACACCGAGACTGTCGTATCAAGATGATTCATCGCCCCCACAATAGAATCAAATCATATCATGAAATACCATGCACGTGAAATAAATGTGTAAAACTCACGTACACATGTAGTATAAAAACTGACGTGCTGTCAAACCGTTTCCTTTAGGTTTTTATATGTGATAACCCACAAAAAATGATTTTGGAAAACAATGCAATGTAATGCAATACAACTAAGTTCAAAACCTCTACCTTGATGACGGTCTCTCCTTCTATTTGAAGGAATAACAATCTTAGATATCGACTTTAAGTCCTTATACTCGTCTGAACCTAAAAACATAACAAAAGACAAGAATTCTCATCCATATATATCAAGAAATAGGTGGAAGGGTTCTATATCGGGTCTAGGAACCCAACTGGTATGCAAACAACTCAATATACGTGTTTTTACACAGTGTGGTCAACCAAGAACAGTGTTATGGTCGACAATAGGCAATATCAAGGCAATCTGCCAAATTTTTGATTGACCAGCTCATTTGTGGTCCACCAGTAGTCGCCTAGTTTCACGCTAGTTGACTAGAATTGTCTCCTGCGCCATTTTTTTTTTTTACAAAAAATGGGTCGTTTTCCCATTTTTTTGTCCCAAATCAAAAAATACTCCTACCTAAACTTAAATTATACCAATATAATCCTTTAAGGTCCCTTGGATTTGAGTTTTTAAGCTCGAATCCGAGGCCAAAACTTTCAGACTTTAAACCCTAAAATTCAGGGATGAAAACTTATTGATTCATGCACCTTCACGAAAGTCGTTTGTCACAACGTCGTGAATCCAAATTCTTGGTCAAAACTCTACGGTTCGTCGATTTGGCCTTCCTCGATATCTCCAACGTGCTCACTGTCAGCGTGAAGGAAAGGGAAGATTTCCTTGTCTTTTATCTTTCATTTCTTATATTTCTTTATTTTATTTTAATATATAAAATATAATTTATATATTAATTTAACTCAAACCAACTTTCGATTCCTATTCCGATGTGTTCCAAAAGCTAGCCGACAATGATTCTCTAATCAAATTAATTTACCAATTTTACTTATTCAATTAATCTATCGCTCGATAATATCTAATTTTATCGATTTTGACTATTTGACCGAGAATTCACACGTGGCCGCTATACGACAAATCGAGTCACTTTTTTAATGTCTCGACCGATTTTCACGAGAAAAATTTACATGTGAAATTTATTATTAAAAATTTCACGGGTTTTACATCTAAACCTCCTTAAAAGAAATTTTGTCCCGAAATTTAAAATAAAACTCATTACATATCAGAAGAGATTAGGGTATTTCTGCATCATGTCAAATTCGATCTCCCAATTTGCTTCCCTATCGATGTGCTTTTTCCATAGCACACAGACCAAGGGAATCTCTTTGCATTGAAAAACTCAAACCTCTCGGCTAAGGATTCGCTCTGGCTCCTCTTCATATGAGGTATCTTGCTAGATAGGAATATCGGTCCAAGAGATGACGTTGGATGGATCTGGCATGTATTTCCTTAGTTGGGATATGTGGAAAACATTATGGTTGTACTCAAGTTGCGGAGATAGATAAAGTCTATAAGCCACGTTTCCAATCCTTTCATCAAAATAGAATAAACCAATATACCTCAGAGCTAATTTTCCATTCACCCCAAATCAACTGATACCACGCCTAGGACTCACATTGAGGAAGACAAACTCTCCTGTGTCGAACTCAACTTCGCGCCTCTTCGAATTGGCGTAGCTCTTTTGCCTACTCTGCATAGTCTTGAGTATTACCTAGATTATCTGAACCTTTTTGGTTATCTCCTGGATCATTTCCAGCCCATGTGAAACTCTTTTTTCTGCTTTAGCCCAACACAATGGTGAACAACACGACCTTTCATACAATATCTCGTACAGAGAGACACCAATGCTAGTATGATAACTATTGTTATATACAAACTCGACCAATGGCAGACGATTTATCCAACTGTGACCAAAATCCAAGATACAGGTTTGCAACATATCCTCTAAAATCTGGATATTCCATTTTGATTACCTATCCGTCTGAGGATGGTGTACAGTGCTGACATTCAATTCTGTACCCAAGGCTTTCTGCAGACCTCTCTAAAACTTGGATAAAAACCTAGTATCTGAGACAATGCTAGTGGGAACACCGTGAAGACGAACAATGTTCTTAATATACAACTGGCTCAACCTTGACAAAGGAGAATCCATCTTGATCGAAATGAAGTGAGCGGACTTGGTCAAACGATCCATAATGATCCACACAGTGTCCAACTTCTAAAGAGTTCTAGGGATGCTAGTGACAAAATCCATCGCAATCCTATCCCACTTCCACTCAGGGATAGATAAAGGCTGAAATAATCCTGCTGGCTTCTGATGCTCAGCCTTTACCTACTGAGAGATCAGGCACCTGGCTATAAAGTCTGCCACCTCACCTTTCATACTCACCGACCAATATTGCGGCTTCACGTATTGGTACATTTTCGTACTTCATGGGTGAATAGAGAATCTAGATCTATGAGATTCAGCAAGAATGGTCTGCCTCAAATCTTGAATATCAGGAACCGCCACCCTGCCCCAACAGAGAATAGTCCCCTCAATGTTGACTTCCCAACCATTAGGTTGCTCACCATGAGTTAGCTGTTTAACTTTACCTTTGAGTTCATCATCCTACTATTGTAATTACTTGGTCATCTGGAGTAACATCGGATTGGTTACAACATTGAACACACAAGCGGTACCTCCTGACTCATAATACGGAAGGTTGAAATCTCCGATTGCCACAAACTGTTTTCATTCATTGAGAACTAGACAAGCCATGGATCGCTGAGGATATTGACTTAAAGCATTAGCTACTACATTTGCCTTGTCAGAGTGATACTTTAGGCTGAAGTTATAATCCTTCAAATACTCCATCCACCTGCACTGACTTAAATTTAGGTCTCGCTAAGCAAAGAGATACTTCAGACTCTTATGATTGGAGTACACATGGAAGTTCACACTATACAAGTAGCTCCTCCAAATCTTGAAAGAAAAAAATCATTGCTGCTAACTCTAAATCATGAGTTGGATAATTCTACTCGTGGGGCTTCAACTGCCGTGATGCATAAGCAACCACTTTCCCTTGTTACATTAGTACACATCCAAGGCCAACCCCTGATGCATCATTGTTTATTGCATAATGTTGCTCATTGTCAAGCACTATCGTAATTGGTGCACTAGTCAATTTGTTTTTCAATTCCTTGAATGCATTCTGACACTTGTCATTCCACTCGAATCAAACCTCTTTCCTTGTCAACTGAGTTAACGATGCAGCTAATAAAGAAAAACTCTGAAAAAATTGCCGATAATAACCAACAAGACCAAGAAAACTACAAATCTCGGACACATTCTTTGGAGACTGTCCTTCACAACTGCCTCAATCTTTGTTGGATCAATTGAAATTTCCTCACGCCAAACTACGTGTCCCAAAAATTTGACCTTAGACATCTAGAAGTCACACGTATTCCTCTTGGAATATAACTGCTGATCTCTTAATCTACAATACGATTCTGAGATGCTTCTTATGTTCACTCTAAGACCTTGAATACACCAAAATGTCATCAATGAATACGATAACGAACTGGTTCAAATTCGATCTGAAGACTCGATTCATGTGGTTCATAAATGCTTCTTGAGCATTGGTCAAACCGAAGGGTAAGACCAAGAACTCAAAATGTCTGTACCTCATTTGAAAGGTTGTTTTTGAGATATCCTCTTCACGGATTCTCATCTGATGATACCCGGATCTCAAGTCAATCTTAGAAAAATACCGCGAAACGCCAAACTGATCAAACAAGTCATCATTCCTAGGCAAGAGATATTTATTCTTCATAGTAACTCGATTCAATCTCTAGTAATCTATGCAAAGTCTCAAAGTACCATCGGCTTTTTTCGCAAATAGCATAGGAGCACCCCAAGGGGACATGCTCTCCCAAAATGAATCCACTTTTTCTAACTCTTTCAACTGTTTCCTTATTTCATTCAACTCTATCGGAGCCATCCTATATGCAAGAGTTGAAACTGGTGTAGCACCTGAAACTAGATCAATGTGGAATTCAACCTCACAGTCCGGAGGCAACCATGGTAGCTCATCAGGAAACACGTCTGGAAACTCTCTTACTATCGAGATATCCATATCCTGACTAGCGGTCTTGCCATCACGGTCAACCGACCAGAGATTCTCGTACTGCCCAAATCTACTGTGCCCACCCAGACAAACTAGCAAGATAGGGTTAGTTGTCATCGTACTAGGGCCACCCTGGTAGACAACAACTCATCCATCCTTTGCCGTGACTGTGACCTTTCTCAGGTGACACTTCACGATCGCCCGATAATTCCTTAGCCAGTCCATACCCAGAATCACGTCAAATTGAATCATCGATAATACAACCAAGTTGGCAAAAAACGTGAGGTCGTTTAAAACAACACATATCAATTTACACACAAATAATACCAGCTTATGAGTACCCAAAGGGGTACTGAGAATGAATAGAGCTTCCATCTTCTCTCTCGACAGACCCAAGACGGATGCAAAGACATTGGAAATAAAAGAGTGTGTCAACTTGGTATCGAACAACACTCGTGCAAAAGAGTGAGAGATAAGAATAATACCGTCGACGACGCCTTAGTCCTCCTATCCAAAATGGTACTCTGATCCTCCAACAGCATAAGTCTGACAAGATGCCTTCTCTTCGCCTTTGTGACCTCTACCATGATCCTCCAACAGCATAAGTCTAGGGCCAACCCCATTGCTCTGAAAGGACTCTCCTCCATTGACTAACGGATCCTTACTATGGGTAAGGGACAGACCCATAACTCTACTGGCGTCCCACCAACATCTGGAAATCTAGATTGTTGGGCTGGTACTACGAATAAATATTGTGAACAAGGCCTTGACTGCTGCTAGGGCATGTAAAATGGTTGCCCTTGATACTGCCAGAAGGTAGATCCACGTCCACCCCCAGGCATTGCTCGAGATGCACTACCCTGAGAGGACGAGAAAGACTGTCGTGGTGGCTGCTGCTACTGATTCTGATCCTAGGGACAAGTATAAAGGCTGAATCTACCACTGCTTGACGACTCACTACTAATACTCGGGGTTTGACTCTTGTTAGAACCCTAACTCTAAAATTTAGCCTGATTCTTCTTAGTAGCCTTCTTATCCTCTCTCTTCGTCTGCTTCTCCTAGTAAGTGCGGTAACTGGCGTCATACACACTCCATTCTTTGAGCAACCTCAAAAACTTCCAGAATAGTGATATACTGCATAAGGGTCACACCTTGTTGTAACCTCTGTCTTAGGCCCTGTTAGAACTTAATGACTTGCCCACTTGCAGAAGCCACCTCTAAATAAGGTAAGAGCTCTAGAAATAGAAACGTAGTACTCCATTACAGTTATCGATCCTTCCGTCAACTCATTGAATACCTGGTCAACGAGTCCTGATAACCCCTACTATTGTATTGGACCTTGAATATCTTAGTGAAGTCCTTCCACTCCACTGACTGCACATTGAGATTCATCTTCACCGCATTCCATCAGATGGGCTAGCTTTCTTAGATAATGTGTTGCAATCCCAATTTGATACTCCTCGGGAACTTGCAAGGATTCAAAATTCAGCTTCATCTCCAAAAGCCAATTCTCAGCCTCCATAGGATTCGCACTTCCCTCGAACATAGAAGGTTCATGTGATTAAAATCTTGGAAATAGGCCATCGGAGTCATGCCAGGATCATGTGCTGCACTACAGCTCAATAAATTATGTAGAGCTTCCATCATCCCTGCAATTGGGTCTACACCCTCATCTTAGGCTTGATTGCAAGGATTTCTTTTTGGCAGCATTCTTGAAATTTTGAGAAGAGAAATACACTTTACTAGTAACTTCTTATGCACATTAAACTTTGTCCAAACTTCCCACTATTGTATTTCTCCAGCAATCACTATTTAGAAATTGTGAAAGTTTAAGGTCTAATACCAAAAATTTCTGTCACGACCCAGAGGCGAGCCTAACAAAAATGCTGGGACAAATGAACTGATTCTCAAGAATGACCTCATCGCCCAGCCCAAGGCTAGTTGAAATCTGTAGAAGACTTGTATGAAATTCACAGTCATGGCCGACTTGTGGTGGCTCATGATCCATAAAGTGATCGCAAAAGTTAATAGTATGTTAAAATAAAATTACATGGTCTAAAACTGTGCGTACAATCCAGATGTCCAAAAACCAAAACCAAAGTATCATACAAATTATCTAATGGTACGCTTACCGAGAAAAAAAGATACAACTAAGGAAACGAAAGTGAATAAAAGGGAAAGTCTTCAACTCAATCTCGTACAAGCCTAATTGCTCTTGTCTTTACCTGGAGGGGAGAGGTCGTTGAGGTGAGTGACTAACTCAGTAGAAAACTTATATTAAATGCAATGTGCATGTAAAACGTATTTGACCTCTTTTCGTCAAAACCATGGATTTGGGGAATTCACGCATGTTTCTAAAAGAATTTCAAACCCCATCTTTTAAGGAAAAACCAACTTCAAAGGCTCTTGACGAGACATCGAAGAAAACATGGCTATATACATAGACAACTATAAGTCAAAAATACTCTTGTCGTATTTTATAATAAAAACCATTTTCAATGAAAATGGAGGAACACTTAGGGACTCCTTCGATCAAACACACGGAAGGGCGGCAACCATTTTCGGGGCAGCACCTCATGAGCCTTGAAGAAAACAAATGATGGCAGTCTGAAGACCCAGTATGTCACCTGGGTTGCTAGCGAGCAAGCTTTGTGATGACACAACTCATAACATAAACACCTTGATCATGTTTAGGGATTCGAAACGCAAGGAAACATCATCACTTTCCTAATCTTATCTTTCACACAACGCATAATCAATCATCTCCACATAGTAGGAGATGCACCTGGGATAGCCTCGTGATACCTTGACACCGAGATCGTCCAAAGTATCAAAAGGATTCTTCGCCCCTAAAACAGAATCAAATCATATCATGAAATACCATGCACGTGAAATAAACATGTAAAATTCACATACATACGTAGTATAAAAACTAACGTGTTGTCAAAATAGTTTCCATCAAGTTTTCATATGTGGTGACCCACGAAATATGGTTTCGGAAAACAATGCAATGCAATACAAAACAACTAAGTATAAAACCCTACGTCGATGATGGTCTTTCCTTCTATATGAAGGGATAACAAGCTCATAAATCAGCTCGAAGTTCTTGAACTTGTCCGAGCCTAAAAACATAACAAATGACAAGAATTCTCCCCCATAAATCTCAAGGAATAGGTGGAAGATTCTATACCAGGTCTAGGAATCCAATCGATATGCAAACGACTCAATATACATGTTTCTGCATGGTGTGATCAACCAAGAACAGTGTTCTTATCAACAAGGGGCAACTTCAGGGCAATCTACCAAATTTTCGATCAATCAGTGTGAAACTAGTCGATTGCCATCTTCGTCACAATTTTTTTTTGCGAAAAATGTGCCGTTTTCCCATTTTCTTCTCCTCAAATCAACAAATACTCCTACATAAACTTCAATTATATCAATATAATCCTTCAAGGTCCCTTAGATTTGAGTTTTTAAGCTGGAATTTGAGGCCAAAACTTTCAGACTTTAAATCCTAAAAATTGGGGATGAAAACTTATTGATTCATGATCCGTCTTTACAAAAGTCGTTTGTCTCAACGACATGAATCCAAATCCTTGGTCGAAACTCCGCGGTTCATCGATTCGGCCTTCCTCAATTTCTCCCGCATGCTCACGGTCGGTGTGAAGGAAAGGGAAGATTTCCATGTCTTTTATGTTACATTTTCTTTTATTTTTTTAAATGTTATTTTAATATATACAATATATTTTATATATTGATTTAACTCGAACCAACTTCCCATGCCGATTCCAATTCGTTTCAAACCCTAGTCGATAATGATTTTTTAATCAAATTAATTTACCAATTTCAACTCTTTAATTAATTTATTGCTCGGTAATATTCAATTTTACCGATTTTGACTATATGATCGAGAATTCAAACGTGCCCACAATGCAACAAATCGAGTCAGTTTTTTAATGCCTTGACTTATTTTAATGCGAAAAATTTGCACATAAAATTTATTATTAAAAGTTTCATGAATTTTACAATAACTATATTGACGAGCCAGAACATGCAACCTGGTTATGCCTCTCTCTGGAATTTCTCTCCGGTTAAAGATGAGTAGTTTCTAGTAATATTTAATGAATACTTTGTTTGTAGAGTGAGACAAAGTGGGATGGGCTAAAAGTTGGTCAAGAGATGGCTCAGCCTAAACCAGTCTTTGCAAGAATTGAAACACAGATTGAATTGAATGGAGACAGTAAAACTTCATCTCCAAAAATGTGGAAAACAAAAGAAGAAAGTAGTGAAATAACATCAAGGAGTTGCAGAAGCCAAACAAACCTTACTTTCATGAAGAAATTCCTCAAGCTCAATGGGAGAGAGAAGACAAATCCTATTCTACGATTGTATGGCTCAGTTTTTGCAATAATTTTTGTTGTAGTTTTTTTGTTTTTTTTTTATAGATTTTCTTGTACTATTACATCATTTGTAATAAAGATTATCACTCCACAAGGAAGAAGACGGGAAAAGCTGGAGGGAAGCCTCCTTTTCGAGAGCTTTTTAGATATTGAGTCGCAGAAGAAACACAATCTGATAGCTCTCAGAAATCAGATGAAGCTTCTTCTAGTAGACTTGATAGAAAAGGAAAACAAGAAGAAGAAGATGTTGTAGCAGGAAATCAGAATATCTCATGTGGGAATTTTATGGCCAGAGGCAATTCCCAGCCAAGTTTTCAAAATATATACAAGATTGCTGCTTCTCCATTTTTGCTTGCTCATCTGTCTTCCATACTACTCCCCTTTTAAATTGTATTGTATACAATACTGGGTTTTAGGTTTCCTTGCATGGCGAAATACCAATATTCATAATAATGACAATGTGTGTTACCTATATATCTTGAGAAATAATTTAGCATGAATATAAAATGGATCATTGTTATAATATATTGATAATCATGTGTTAAAATATGTTATTTTAGATCTAATTTAAAATATTAAGAAATTATACCTTTGTAGTTAACTTCACACATGTACAAAATCGGAAAGTTTTGATAATGATTTCCTCAATCTTTGAAACCTTCGATTTTCTCCGTCAATCTTTTTTACCTTGAATAAACATGTATGGGTGTGATGGATGCAGTAATATCACATACAATTTATGATTTCTCAACACATGTGACTATTTATTTGGATTAAAAGAACAATTTTCTAAAAACAATACGAAAAACTCATGAATTTGCTCTCAAAATTTATTATACAATCTCAAAGATTTCTACCACTATGTGCTAACGAGGTTGAACTTGTCACAATCCGCAACAGACCCGAGACAAAATAGGGAACGACCCAGCTCGAAAAAAACCAAATTGTCCAACCCATTTCTTTATTTTATTAATTAACAACGGAAGTATTAAAACATTTATAACAAGACAGGGCTAAAAAAAACGTGGGCTTAACAGATCCAATAAGTGATATCAATATAATATAGCAAAATAATCCCAAAGCAACTGTAGGAAATAAATAAAAAAAACATATAGAAATTCAATTATCCATATATAACAAAGTGTACCTCACAAAGTATCTCTCAAAGAAAAAATTATTAAAGTATTAGAAATAAAATAAACTCCATCGAATTTAGTCATGATTTGACAACTAGAAGTTTTGCTGATAAATTTCTGAAAGGGAGTCATTGGGGTGCGTTAATTAAACTCAATAGGGATTATATTTGATATTTAGCATTTAATTTAGAACAATGGGTAAGCATACATCATTTTAAAATTTATGTTTCATAAATTCTTTTTTTTTTAAAATTGTATAGAAGGGCACGCGTTTGAAACAACCAGCTATAATGTGGTACGTAATTAAAATAGATTCTTGCTGTACTATATAAAATCTCAATGAAAATAGAGTCACTCACGCGATTCCGACACACCATGCCATAGATATATCACATAATAACACTGATGTTCAGCGATCATGAAAGCCACATAAAGACGCTGATCATGTTTAGGGTTTTGTGCCCAAGGACACAGCACATACAACTATCTCATTACTTTAATTAACAACAAACAAACACATATTCTCATGGTCGAATGTGTGTAAAGTAAAACAAACCTCAAATCGAGTCAATCGAACTTAATTCATACAACCAAGTTGATCAAGAAATTTTTATATGCATACTTTAATAAAATGTGTACAGTGAAAAACTACATATAATGTAAAAAATCCAATGAGCTATAAAGTGGACACGTCTCAAAATATTTTGTTAAAAAAAAAAAGATTTATGCAATGCTGTGCATAAACTTAAATCTCTATCTCGAAGTGGGCTTATCACCTGCTTAAGCTCAATTATCCAAATGTCCACAATTGAAGTTAATTTTTAGGTTTCTATCAAAAAATAAGATCGTTAAATTTTTAGTTTAAATTTTTATACATTAAAATTCTCAATTATTACTTAAAATTAATCTAATGTTTATTGTGTAAAAAATACCCAAAATTTTGCCCAAATAAGCCAAAAACAGGTCGTGGATTGCGACCCAAAGGGGCATTGGTCTTTTGTCCAAGTAGACCCAGACTGTGGCCCATTGCCCTTATCAGGTCTGCAACCAGCATTTATGCTCAAGTTGCAGAGAAGGCGACAGATGTCATCGCCTCTTTTACACGGCGTGACTCCTCTGGTCGAGACTCCTTGTCTCAGTTAGTCACTCAACCGTCGATGCCAGAAGTGATTTATGTTGTGGCTCATCATTTGCTAAGTCGCTACTTGATGTCTCTTCCCGATGCCAACAACTAGGAGTAACTTGTCAGATTCCTAAAAAAAGAGCAAAATCGTCGTTTCTTCCCAAACCTAAGTCTCTGATTTAACAATCCAGATAAATTACTTTGATTAAGCATGAAGTTTTAAAATTTTAATTAAAAAATTCAAAGCTTTACATTCGATTTATACCAATATCTACAGAGTCAAAAATTTAGATTTTTATCTAGTAATTTCATATAATAGATTCCATTTCTTCACGGACTTCATACCTTCGACGTTCAACAAAGTCTGGGAGTGCAAGGTGAGGGATTCCAATGAGTCGACACTGCCCTAGTCTAGAACGAAATCTGAGAAGTTGTTCAAAAAAGAGTCTAAGTTCTTAAGGTTTGAGAATAAAATTTTTCAATATCACAGTACATAAATTTACTTGTTGGAAGAGAACAATTGTTCAAAATTGATGAACAATTTGATTGCTACAAATGTTTTTCAAAGAGGAAGAGAGATGAGAGGTTGGAATCGGCTGAGAGGGTGTTTAATGGGGAAAGTTCATTTTCTTGATTTGTAACAAGTCCACGAATTTAGGAATGAAATAAATTCCCAAAATTCAACCCTAATTTTTGTCCCGGTTATCACATAACCTCTATTTATAGTAGAATGACTTTATAATGGTCATTTTAACATTTAGAGAAAACTACTACAAAATTTAATTTTCTATTTAAGTTGGAATTGATTTCATAATAGTATATTCATAACAAAACCGTTATGGAAATAAAAAAATTTGTCTTCATAGCTCAACACTTGGTACCATGACATAAACTCAAATTTGACATAATCTATTTTAAAAATTGTTTTCAAAAGTTATTTCATATTTATTAATTAAATGAATAATGAATAATTTAATTATTTCATTTAATGAAATATAACAAACACATTAACTACGACAACTTTTGTCATTATATATAATTAAATAAATAATCAATAATTCAATTATTTTGAAAAATAATAAACTTATTGTTCAGTGTATTAAATAATTAATTCACAATTAATTATTTAATATTATTTATTTATTTTTCTATTTTCGAATAATAATAGAAGCTAACGAAGGAATCGATGAACCTATAGTTTTAAGTTCCAATAATTTTTTCGTCAATTAATATAAACTCTTTATATAAATTAATATAATTATTAACTATAAAGTAATTCTACTAAATACTTAGAGTTGCAATTTCAAAACTATAGAGTTAATTTGTTCAAACTAATATCCATTGATATAGTCATTACATATGTATTAACTTTCCATTTAGATTCGTGATATAGCTAGATTTGTAATCAGTTAACCTATCATGTTACGTTTTTATCTTTGACTACCATTAGTTCTTGATTGAATAATTAATTTATAACGATTTTGAATTGCATGCTAATTATTCGATCATGAACTAACAAACAAGGAAATTTATATAAATGAATTTTATTTTATCGGTGTTAACATTTTCAACTATTCATTTAATTCACTCCCAATATACAAGGTATACGAATCTTAACTCGTACAAAACTTTACCATGTAAATCAAAAAATAAATTAAAATAAAATAAGAGTTTGTTAAATACAATGAAGTAAGATCATACATATATGATCATCATTATGATAAAATTAATTGTTCTATATTTAGCAGAAATTATCAGAATAATATAATTTTATTTAGTCCATTTCTATATAATCATATTTATAAAACATATTTATATTATGTCATTACATATATAGTTGGTATATGATTATACATTCTAAATAAGATAAACTATGTTTATGAGTATGAACTATTTGAAGATTTCATACTTCAAATATAAGTCATAAACTTATTTTGGTTAGTATTGTTTATATTTTATTCTACACATATACAATATATATGTTAATATAAAATTAACGTACATAACTAAGAAAGTTTTTATGAATTTTATAAAATATAATCTAAAATACTAATATAATATTAATAAATATAAATTTATTTATATATTATAAAATTGTTCTATTACATTTAGTTGTTATAAACGTTACTCCCAACTTATGACGAACCAAGCTTCATCGTGAAGAACGCTAATCCATCTTAAATCTACCAATTTGCAAAATCAATAATTTCAGTTGTAATTTGTAATAAAAATTCTCTGAAACCTTTGCAACAGCTTCAGAAGAAGCTCCGCCTAGCTTGAAGAGCAACCATGGTGCTCGGTCGTCAATACAGGTATTTCTAGCATTTCCAATCACCGACGCTACCTCACACGCGGATGACTGTGAGATCCTCTAGTTCACCGATGGAGAATCCATGGAGAACACGATTGGACTGTTCTGGTTTGCTCGGAAGGAGGAGAGAGCACAAAGAAATCCCTCAGGACTTCAAAAATCATATTGAAAACTGAAGGAATAAAAACATAGGCCCCTTTTGGATTGTTGGTGAAAAATGTATGCTTTGTTATTTGTTTCCCCTCAAAATATATATTTCCATTTTAATTTGTTAAATTTTTGAATAATTACGCTTAACTACTTTTTTTTTTTATTTCTCTCTTAATTTTAATGTATTTTTATATAATTTATTATTGGGTATCATAGGTGGTTAGCAATTCAAATTGATATACCACTTTTAAGGATTTAATTTATCAAACAATTAATGTTTTTTTTTCTCTCAATTGCTTTAAGTGATTCTCTCAATCTGCGTGAGATTACAAGTGATTTTTTTGGTCTCAACGAAGGTTTGAGCCATTTTATCAAACCACTATTTATTGTTGGTAATTCATTTTTCCCTGAAAATATCTTTAACCATAACATCAAGGCGAATTCTTTGCTCTAAAACTGATTCAATGCATCCAAATATTTGTTTCAAAAATGAAATGAAAAAAAAGAAATAATTCTATAGGAATATTCTTTTAGAAATTGTTAAAAAAAAATTTCAACTATTCCAATAAATTTTTTTCAATAACAATATAAAAAGAAATAATTATAATAAAAATTAATCAATTAAAAAACTAAGTAATTAAAAAAAATTAATTGAGAAATAGAGAGAAATAAAAAATTTCAATAAAATAAGAAATTAATTAAAAATAAAAAATAAAAAATATAGTAAAATAAAAATTAATAAAATAAAAAATTTAATGAAGGATAACTTCTATGACATTTTAGATTATTTTTAAATTGAATAATATTTTTTAATTAATTTAAATTAAAATGACCGAAAACAATAATTGATTTACTTTAATAAACAGAAAAATTAATAAAACAAATCAGAATCTATATGATCAGCAACATGTTAAACATTGAGGAAATTTTGTTGACAATTAAAATTTTGAACTATGAAAAAATAACGATGTAAATCTTGTAGTCATGTTTTCTGTTAATATAGATGTCTCTTCATACTAAAAGACGTCGTCTCTTAACATCAATGATTGTTCCATACCATCTACGGACGTCTCTCAATGCTAAACGACATCATAAGTGGAGACGCGTTCGTTGTGGGATGAGAAACGTCCGTTGTTGGTTGAAGGATGTCCGTCATAAATGGAGTGACGTCCGCCTTAAATTGAGGGACGTTCGTTGTGGGATAAGGGACGTTCGTCGTAAGATGATGGAGTCTGCTCCCGTTTGAAAAAGTGTGTGCCTTGCACATGATCCCCTTCAACATAACGTCCGCCAACGTCTTTGAAGGATAGTCTAACTCTATCTTGGTTGTCCATTCTCGTTGAGGGACATTCGTCCCTTAATCAAATGGACATGACCATTCGTCCACCAAAGCCTCTCCTCCCATCTTAAACGTCTTTTGTCGTTGAAGGAGGTTTGTTGTTGGTCCACAGTTCTTGAAGTTAACATGAATATGACATTTGCCTCAACCTTTTTCAACTAAAAATATGACAGAGAGATTTGTTTCATTCTTTTTTCATAATTTGAGGTTTTAGTCATCCACAGAATTTCTTCAATATTTAGCGTGTTAGCAACATTAAAGCTTAGGGTTTATTTTATTAATTTTCCTAATAAATATGTTGACTTATATGAACAGGGGACTTGTTAAAAAATTGTTAAACAAATTTTTTTGATTAAATTTAAAAGCAAAAAAAAAACTTGTGGGGTCTTTTCAAAATAAAATTTAAGGAAAATAACAAATCAACCATCGTGGTTTCTGATCAATGACAAGTCAACCACTATGGTATATTTGCTAACAAGTTAACCACTAACGTATGAGAAATTGACAAATCCAACATCACACTCAAGTTAACCCAGACAAAACTGTCTGTACACCGCAAACAAGTGCTTGGATGCCGCAAACAAGCGGTGTCCAGGCAAAGAATCAAGCCTGGACGCCGCAAACAAGCGGCGTCCAGGCAAAGAAGTAAAGGAAAAATGATTGGGTGGATGGGTCTTGGACGCCGCAAACATGTGGCGTCCAGGCTTGTTTGTTTGCCTGGACACCGCAAACATGCGGCGTCCAGGCTTGTTTGCCTGGACGCCGCAAACAAGAGGCGTCCAGACTTGCTTCTTTGCCTGGACGCCGCTGGTTTGCGGCGTCCAGGCAAAGATCTATGCCTGGACGCTGCAAACCAGCGGCGTCCAGGCAAACAAACAAGCCTGGATGCCACAAACAAGCGGCGTCCAGACACTTGTTTGCAGTGTCCAGGCAGTTTTGCTTGGGTTAACTTGAGTGTGATGTTGGATTTATCAATTTCTCATACATTAATGGTTAACTTATTAGCAAATATACTACAGTGATTGACTTATCATTGATAGGGGGATTTGTCATTTTCCCTCTAATTAAAGTTAAAGTTATAAAGACTTTATTTGGAAAATTAGTTAAAAATTAAATTAAGACGATTCATTACTCTGATGATGATGATTGTTATATTAGTTAATTTTAAAAATAATTTCTAATTTCATATTTTGAAATAAATAAGAGAGTATGTCATTATTTTATATTAGACTGGGAAGAAGCAATTAGCAAATTATATAAGGCTCAGATCACGAGGCGCTTTAAAGAACAGATACTGAAATAATGGCAATAATTTTGAGCAGAGCCTGGAAATTTGGTGAGAGTTTTGGTTTTACTTCCCATTTGCTGAATCTGCAACTGTTGCTATCTGCTATTAAAGACCATTCATTGACCTCCAACTGTTCATACTCACTTTCAAGTTTCAAGTTTCACCTCCATTTTCTCACCACCTTTTTTTTCGTTTCCTCTTCCACCTGCTTTGCTCAGAGAAAATCTTGTTGAAGATTTCGAAAAAAATCAGGGTTTTTAAGCTTTTACCAGCTATACGTATGGCCTTCTCTTCCGTTCATCACTCAAAGTATCTGCTTTGAAAAATCTAGAATGGGGTGCTATTTTTGCTTTAGAAAAGCTTCGCGTTCAGCCGTGGCGGTGAAGAAGAAGAAGAAAACAGATAATCCCCATCCAAAGTCTGATTTTTCGAATATTCAGTCGGGAGCTACCCAAATTAGAGAAGCTCCGCCCATGGTGGAGGAAGAAAGTGTAAAAGAGGTGCTCTCTGAAACTCCAACGCCGAAGCCACCACCATTGACAACGGCCATTGCTCAGCTTCGACGGGACATACAGACCCAGAAACTGACCTTGGAGAAGATGAAAGAAAAAAAGGTGATTACAAAAAAGCTACCCAGTAACGAAGGGGAAGAAAAATATGAAATTTCGAAAATTTCCAGCCTGAGCGAGCGCTTGTCGAGGGAAAAAATGGACGAAAACGAAAACAGTCGTAAAAAAATCAACATATCTCAGGGGAAATTGATAAAAAACCATAGTTTTTCCAGCGATATAGAAACCAAAAAGGATTGGTTTGTCAGTAAATCGCCGAACCGAAGACCGTATCGATCGCCGAGCCGGAGTTACACAGGTGGTGGGTCCATCAAAATTGTACAGAGCGGAGAGTCGAACCTCGGTCTGACTATGCGTGGGTTACGGTTCGACCAGCAGAGGAGAGACGACTGTGAGAAATCGACCCGCCGGTCCAAGTCCCCAGCAACGAATCGTTCCAACAAAGGAGCGACGCTGCCCGCAGTGGGTCGAAGTTCGTCGGTCCGGCGAGGTGAGAGGTCGCCTAGTCGGTTCGCCGCGTCGCCTCCCTGTGCAGCCAGGAGAAATAGGAAAGAGGGTGATTTAAAGGAGAAAACGCCGGCGGCGAACGAGTCTTTAG
>CM039468.1:13584669-13838533 GCA_022433065.1 Begonia loranthoides
TTATTAAATTAACACACAATTTAGTCATCATCAAAATAAAACTTAGCCTAACAAAAAGGCTAACATAAGGTACAGAACCATGAGAATTGTTGTACGAATTTCTTCAAAAAATTAAGATGTCTAAATTTTCCAATTAGTAAGGGTGGATCAGATCCACTAGTTGATGAAAATTGGCTTTAATTAATGATCAAAGTATTGAATGCACTTAACAAATCGGTAGATTTCAGAGTTGGCTTTACTAAATACTATCTTTAGAAATTAGCAAGTGTATGGTGCAAATTATTAAGTTTGGACTACCTGATTAATGATATGAAACAGTTACAATTTGAGGCAAAGTTTCGTTATAAGTATTGTATCATGGGGCATAGACAAAACATGATTAATGTGTATCATGACTTGGCCTAAAAGGAGCTTACAATCGTAGAGTATCACATAATCTTTGTAGAGCTTTCACATTATATTGTGGAGATTTCTTTGATTGATAGAATGGTAAAGTTTAGAAAGTACCGGAGCCCTAAAAGTTTTCTAAACTAGTGAGTATGAAGTTTTGTTCTATTTTGGAGGTTTTGGCTTCTACTTAACGTGTTTAGCATAATTTTGACGACCGCTTTGAGGAGTGCAAGGGGAGAAACAACAGAGAGCAACCTAGTTAGAGAAAGATGACTATGAAGAACCTAAGGAGAATGTCTCTGGGAAGGCTTATGCAGTTGGAGGTTTTGAGCCTATGAACAGACTGGCCATGATGTCGCTAACGATAAGACTCTTTTTTTTTTGTTCTATAGCACATGTGTTGTTTTACAAATGGGCAACACATTATTTTGTTTTTGAATTTTACATTTCTTTTAGGGTTAGTGGTGGAAAAGTTCTAATCTTCCTCTAAAGACACTGTCAAATGTAGAGAGTGTCAGTTATTTTTTGCTATCCGTGTGTGATCATGGATAATTAGGAGTTGACAGTAGATTTGATAGTTCTACCAATTGATTAGTTAAATATGATCTTAGGAATGATCTAATTGAGTGACTATAGAGAGACTGTTGATTGTTATACAAAGAGTGCAACTCATTGGAAAGTGGATAGGTTATTACGTATCACAATATTATGAGAGTATATACACTATCAAAGGTGACTATGAGATTGTCAAACAAAATCCAAATTTGTCAAATGGTGATTGAGTATCTTGATGTGTTTCCAAGAATCTATTAGAGTTGTGACCCGATCGTGAGCTATAGTTTTGTAGTGATTTGGTTCCTAGCACTGCTCTAGTATCTATAGCTTTGTATAAGATGACTCTAGTTGAATTGAGAGAGCTTAGTACACAATTAAATAATCTTCTCCATAATGGTTTTATTTTTAATAGTACATCTATGTGGAAAGCACTAGTATTGTTGGTAAAGAAGTAGAATGGTTCACTTCGATTATGTATTGATTATCATAAGTTAAATTAGGTCACTATTCAGAACAAGAACATATTATTGAGTATAAATGAATTTTTTGATCAGTTGGGTGGATCCAAATACTTCTAAAAAATCAACTTGAGATCGGGCTATCATAGGTTGAAGATTCTTGAGGATGGTTAGAGGATAGCTTTTCGTATACAATATGGGCTTTTTGAGTTTATAGTTTTACTGTTTGAATTGAACCATACCCAACTACCTTTATAGATATGATGAAACTAGTTTTTTGACCTGATCTCGATCAGTTTATGGTGTTCATTGATGACATACTGATTCATTCTAAAATATGTTCTAAGCATATGTAGCATTTGAGGGTCATTCTACAGACGTTGAAAGATTAGTAGTTATATGCTAAGAGAAAAAGTGGAATTTTCTACATGACAGAGGTAAAGTTCCTCAGACATGTAGTGTCTCGAGATAGTATTTTGGTAGATCCAATTGTTGATTGGCAATGACACTAGTAATAAAAGTACTAGATAGTGAATTGCCTTTTACAATTTATATGGATTCATTGAGTATTGAACTACGATGTGTTTTAATGGTGCAAGATCAAGTTATTGCTAATGCATTTCCGTAATAGCCTGGGCCCCAATTTCCTTGGAAACTATGTCACGATTTAGATTCTTTACTCGGAGAATGCTTACAACTCATAGCAGAAGCTCACAAAGAAATATACATTCACATAATTAGACCAGATAAATATAAAATCAAACTCAAATAGGAAAGTTATACTATTCTTTTTTTTATAAAATTTTATCAAAATTTATTTTACAAACATGGGCCAAACTAAAATTTAATTACAACATAATAAAAAACTCTCACTATGGGCCTATGTTGGGCTGTTCTTCAATTCAACTGATCTTTTCCTTTTTATCATTGACCTGCAACTACCTGTTCTTGAAAAATATAGGAAATAGAACCAATAGAACCATGAGCTTTTTGGCCTAAGTAAGAATCTTAATCTAAGGATCTAATAAACCATACAAATATCACAACTAACCATGTACTAAGCTCAAATGATTAGTCCTTGCATCCTTACTTCCAAAGTTCAACTTTTAATTAACAGTCATGAGCACACATCCCATGTGTAATACCTCGATTTTTCGTAATATAATTTAATGAGGATAATTGGAAAGTAATTAGGGGTATTTGGATTAATTAGATAATTATCGGGGTATTACCAAGGATGTAATCAACAATTATTATCAAGTGACATTCAGAATTAGAAAATTTAGGTTGGACCCATAATTATGGTTAAGCAATATTCGGAATAAATCGAGAATTGAAATTGAGTTGAAAATAATTTAATGAAGAATTTAATTAAATATGTAAAAGTGAATTTAATTGAGTGAAAAATGGGTTTAAAATTAATGGGGGAAAATTAAATGGAATTATTGAAGAATTAAGATTAAAAGAAAAATCAAATGGGAAAAGATGAGGGTGAACCGGTTTGTTTTATGTTGGTTGGTTCACGCGGCCGGTTCGCTGGTTCGGTTCAGGGAAAGAAGAAAAGAAGTGGTCGGGTGAAGGAAAGAATGGCCCGACCATTCTTCTGGAAACAGAACAGCGAGGGAGAGAATAGAATGATAGAGAGAGGGCTCGCGAATGGAGAAGAGAAGTCGGCGAGCGCGAGAGCTGGAGATCGAGAGCTAAAGAGAATCCGAGCGTGCAAGTGGGAGAGTTGGCGACGTCGCGGGACTTTTGGTGAGCATAGGGCTCGGTGTTGCCGTGAACCGTGTAGAAGCTAGGGCACAGATTTGGACGAGTTCTGCAGGATGAGTTGGAGTTGCGAACTCCAGGCCATGGCAAGTCGATTGTTTCTGTTGTGTTTCTTTTCCCTCCCTAGCGTTCTGTTGCTTGACATTTCAGGGTGTGGCCATGAATTGTTTCGGCTAAAAATTGGCAGAGGCAGGGGGTGGCTAGAATTGCGATTGACCGACCAGGCTATTGGTCTGTCAACGGATCGGTTGGTTTAGTAATGTAAACTGGTCCGAGTGAAGTGTGTTTACCCGAGAAGAATTTTCCACATTTCTCTCTTCTAGATAGCATTGGACTCGACTGAATGAAAGTGAAGAGGTATGGGAGATGTCAGACGAGAATGGATCTACGAACGAAGGCTATCGGGTGTGATGAAAGAAATTTACAGAGGGCTCGGGTGAAGTGTGAGCTGAAGGATGAGTGTCGTCTCTGAAGAACTAAGAGGGAAACAGTGGGGAGCTGTTGTGTTGTGCTCTCGAGTCTTCTTAATTCATTTGGTAAGGGGATTTTCTCCACCTCTAGTATAGGGAGATTGATAATATTGGATAAGAATTTTGTGGTTGCAATTGTTCTCTGGTCAATTTATGGAAATGGATTGGGTCTGTGATGAACAATTCAACCTATGCTCTGTGAAAATGTTTTGTTATTGTTAATCCATTGTTGGTTGTGGATACCTGATGAACTCTCCTACGATCCTTGAACTTTGAGACGGTCCAGAGTGTTGAGGTTATTTTGTTATGCATGGTTGATTTGGTTAGAAATGGTTCTCTATTCTCTAGTCTCAATGTATATGCCCCATGTTGATTAGATAAATACTCTATGTTTTATTTTCTAAGTATTTATAAGTTGTTGTCTACCGTCAATCTTGATTGGTTATGCTTTGGGGGTATTATTTTGGTTATCTTGGTTGTTGGGAAATGATTTGGTTAATGACCGTGAAGTGTGTTCTGTCACTGTTAAGTGATTATTATTACAGTCATTATAGTGGAATTGTGAAGCTGGATAATAATATGTAAATTATTGGCTGAGAAGAACTGTTATTCAGCAATTTGGTTAATGGTTGTTAAGTTGTAAGCAATGGAAGTGGTTAAGTAATTGGGTATTAATTTGGAGGACTTAGGATGTGGGTCGTAGAAGTAAGGTTATTAATATGTAATTTTAATGACGGGTTATTTAATAATTATGAAGGTATTGAAAAGAAAAAGAAGGATAAAGATTAAGTACGAATATGCGATAAAGCTTCAAGGTAAGAAATTGAGTAGAGTCGTTGGCCAGTGGAGGCCCTACACCATTAGCAGTGTCTTTCCTTTAATTGTTTTTTTGCATTCTACTATGCTGCCATATTATGCTTATGCTGTTCGAACGTTATTAATTTAATCTTAAAGCATGTTTAGGATGTTAGCATATTGTTATTGTTTCCTTTACATTATCAAGTATGTTTATACTGTTATTATTTCCTTTAAATTGCCAAACATGTCTACATTGTTATTGCCTTCTTTAAACTACCAAGCATGCCTATATCCTTATTGTTTTCTTTAGATTGGAAAGAATATCTATGTTGTTATTGCTTCCTTTAAATTACTGAGCATGCCTGTATAGTATGTTAGTAGACTTTTCATATCTCATACTTTTATATTGTTGTGATTATTGCTTTATGTCTCATACTTTTATATTGTTGTGATTACTGCTTCTCATTGACATGCATCACAATAATGTTTCTCATTGACATGCATCATGATAATAGAAACAAGTAGGAAGTGCCACTTTTGGGGTGGTACTCATGCATTTATGTGAGGAAAACAAATAAATGAAATGAATGAAAGGAAAGGAAAGGAAATGGAGAGTTGGGGGATGGACGGGTAGTTCGGATCTAATCAGGTAGTCTAGACTAAGCTCTCCCTTATCGGGTCTGGGACTAGCTACCCTAGGTGGTTAGAAGCCGAGAACAGACTATTCCCTCCGACATGGATTTCTCTAATCTCCTGCTTGACGTACGAGTAAAGAATGAAAGAATGAAAGAATGAAAGAATGAAACATAAAGAAAAGAACGGTTTGGGGTGGACCCATTATGACCTAATGAGTTAGAGGCATACATCATACTGCATATCTCATTTCTTACTGGGCCTCGGGCTCACAGTTTACTAATGGTGTAGGTACACGCAAGAGAACAGACGAAGGAGCAGTTGATGAAGGATTTGCACGTGCGGGACTTGTGGCTGGCTAGGCTAAGGAAAGTAAGAGAGAAAAGTGTTTTATAAATTTAAAGTAATAATTTCCTTTAAAATGCATATGTCTAACTTTTCATAACATTCTAACCATAATGCATGCCAAGTATGTCATTCACACAGTTCGACAGTTTAGAAGAAACAATACAGTTTATGAATAGTTTGTTGAAGCATGAAACAACAAGGCAATTTCAATCAATCTAACATTTGATGTAAACTAACATTTTAACATGCAGAATTTAATTAAATTCTTCTTTATCTTTGAACGGTTTTCTATCAACATGACACTACAAAGACAATTCAATAAACATAACCTTTTCCTTAACATATTTAATTTATACTCTAAATGAACAGAGCATACTTCAGTAAATTAAACACATTTCTCACTGGTTTACCTTTAACAAATTACAGTTTTATAGGGAAATAACAAAAACACAACAACCAAAATCAACAGAGGCAATATATATATCCTAATTCTAAAACAAAATTCGTCAGTGTTATATTCTGTAGGAACCGTTTTAATTTAGGAGAACAACAACCAAAACCATGTGATAAACCTACAGATTCTATATGTATAACTCTTCAACCAACACTTTCTATTACAATACTTTATCATTAAAAGATTTCATGCATCCTATTATAATCCCGAGAACATCACAGCTAAATAAACAATTGCATCACAAATTCATATTAAGACAGTAACTGGAAACATATAAATCATCGGCAAACAACACAACACCCTATTCTTATGATGTAGACCACCTCTGGCAAAACACATGCATAATCTCTTACCTCTCTTAGCAATAATCCTTTCATAATTAAGTTTCTACAAACAATCACACTGTAGTAGCAACTTTCCTAAGAATTTCTCCTGAAAACCAAACATAGCAGCACACAAAACTCTCCAGAGAACACAACATGTAGAGCTTGAAAGAATGCATTTTTCTTCTGTCAAACCAATTCTTATATACTCTATAACCTATAGAGAGAGGGGAAGAGGCATGACTAATCGATTTACAAACATCCTTTCAATTTTCTAATCGCCGGTTAACAAATTTCTGGGTGATCCTTGACATATCGATTGATCCGCTTCTTCCCGTCATTGGCCGCAATTCACATAAGTTATACTTTTCATAGCCACGATCGACCACAAATCTTGAACGATCAACCACAATTTTGCATTTTTCAGAAAACAAGTCGATCATCGCTTTAGTAGACAATCGACCGCTGCCAAATTCATTACAATATGTAATATTTTTCTATGGAGTTGGTTGATCAATTTCCTTCAGTTGATCGTTTGCTTCCAATTTTGCTGCTCTCTATAATATTTCATCCATGAAGGAGATCGACCACACATTGAATGATCGACTGCCACACAACAATTCCTTATTTTCTCCATTTTTGTCAATTCCTTCAACATCTAAATAATTACACTAAAACAACTATCATTCAATTTATCCTTAAACATCCATAACCTCATCATCCTCAATGATATAAACCACATAGAGTTACAATTTTACCATGATCAAATACCACATTACACCTAATTGAGGTTTTACAAGTAGATGAATTTTCTGAGTATTACAAATAAAGATGATTAACTACCATACCTGTAGTTTAGTTTCTATTCATATTAATGATGTTGCTCGAGGATTTACTCTATGTTTATTTTATATTATTTTATGTATACTATATTAATGTTCATGCTACACATATGTTCCTGTATTTATTTAATAAAGATAAGAAAAATCTAATAAGCATAAATGGTCATTGTGGGCGGGGTTCGAGTTGACTGTTTTGCATGAGGTGGACCAAATGGTATCACTCTCTCCTCTAAATGGAATTGTCCACAACGATTGGACTGTAAAGTGAAAGAAAAAGAAAGATTTGTGATTGAAAAATGACATGATTTACTTATGAATTGCATTTCATGATTTTATGTTTATATTTATTTTTATGCATATTTTGTTGAGCGTTAGATTCATAGTTTGAACCTTGGTGTAGGTGAAGATGAAGTCTTTTGATGAACCTGATGAAATAAATTAATGATGGTGGCAACTGAAGGGGACTCATGGGAAAATTAGCGCATTGTTTGAAGCAAAATTGACCATGGGTATCGAAAGGAAAAATAAATAAATTTTGAAAAGGGCTTTTCTTGTTATGTTGTCTCTTTTATATTAAGTTTTTATCTAAGGATATTGAGATTTATTTAATTGGATTTTAGTATGCTGATTTTAAGTGAATTTTTTGTTAGAGACTTCTACTGCAAATATTTTTTTGTAAGGTGTGAATTTATAAATGATGAGTTGTTACTATTAAAAGAAAATGACAAGGAAATATTTTGAACTCATTTAGGCATTGCAGGTGTCATAGTGGATCAGGAGACTTCGAAAGTTAGAGGGAAATTCATGGATAAGTCACTTGTAAACCCTCTTCCTAATATTTTGATTTTTTTATTGGCTAATTTGATCTTTAGTATAAAAGTTTTAAATTTGATGGAGAAGAATAGGATATTATGAACGCAAATGGTTTATTATCACTGTGGATTAGGTTAAATACTAATTGGTGTTGAGAAATTGGAAACAAATTAGGTAACTATGAAAACTTAATAGGTCACACTACTCCACCTGTCGAACTGTAGTTTGATTGTAGATTTCTAGGAACATCTTAGTCAGCATGCTTGTTGAATTTATTTTTGCATTTAATCTATTGATTGAGAAGTCGACGGTGTTTGTCGATCAGTTCAATGAAAGCATTCAGACTAGTCGACCAAATGCCTAGTCTATGTCGACCTCTTATTTCATTTGCCCTTGGCCACATGCGCAATGGTATTTTCAATGGACCGACTACAGTCTTAAATGGGTCAAGTGTCTGACCTATATGATCCCTAAGTTTGGGATTTTATCTCAGTTATTAGATTTAACAACTATTCTGATTCTACATAAAGTGTACTAATTAAAGTAGGAATAAACGTATCTAGGATTCATGTGTGTTGTAGTAATCTTGAGGATTTAGATTTAAGTAGGGTTGAGGTAGACACCAATTGAAGTAGAATTTTTTATTTATTATGATCAATCATGTATCCTATGATTTTCTATAACTTATTTTGAGATAGTTCTCAAACTCTTATGACATATCTTATCTTATAACATGTTAGTTTTTAGTATATGTAAATGTTTTTTAGTACATTTATTTTGTGCATGCATTTCACTATTTTTGCTCATACTAATTGTGTCCTTAGATGAGCATTCTTAAACTTTATCAAGGACTTTTATTTACATGACAATCATTTAAATATCATCTTCTCCCTCTAATGTCTATGGCACCGATGCTCAAGGTCTAAGAATAATTCATGGTTTTTATAATGATACAATAGTTATTTTCATTATTTACAACAATATAATGGACTGCTTGACTTGTCCCCACTGATAGTCTTGAAATCAGTTTCTAATAATGTTTTTATACCTTTTTCATACATAATTAATATATTTAAAACAATGACTCCACCTTAGGTCATTGTTAATATATACACAATTAATGACAAGAGGTTGAGTTGCCTGAGTGGGAACGATTCTTATTTATTACTTAGTTGCATTATCTTTCTAGGGACCTTTACTTGGTGAGATTTTGTCACACTATATTAGTTATCTTTTTTTATTTGGATTATAGAATTTCAAATCATTGTAGATCAGATTTTATATATTTTGGACTATGCTTATTATACTATATAATGTTATTGTTTGACCTTTGTCATATCCTAAAGTTTTTTATTATTTGCTTATCTAATTTATTATTTGGTCTCGTAGTCTTCTTCTGCGAGGTATATAACTTTGCCAAGGGTCAAACAATCTAATTCTACTAAAAGTCAGATCATTTTCCATTTCCTTCGTGACCCACTTTCTGGGTTATGACAGATACTTACACGGTCAGTAAGTCTCGAGTCATGATAAAAGAAAATTTCATTCTTGTGCTTTTAAGTTGAAAATTACTTATCCAATAAATAAATGTAATAGAATATCTCTTTTAATAAATGAATAAATTCATATTTATTAATAAATTTTAAAATTTATTAAAAAGTATTTCCTATTATTTAAGAAATTTTATATTAGCATATATTTAATGTATATATGGATAAATATAAAAATTAATTACCAAAATAAGTCCGTGACTTATATTTGAAGCAAGAATTTTCAAATAATATAAAGTTATAAACATATTTCATCTTATTAATAATATATATTCATGGCCCAACTATGTATATAATGACATAAGATGAATATTTTTTGTATAATATATTTATATAGGATTAGAGCAGATGAAATTATAATCTTGTGATAATTTTCGTTAAATAAATAGCAATCATTTTTATCATAATGATAATGATATATGTATAATCTTAATTTATTGTATTTAACATTAGTATTTTCTTTTAATTTATTACTTTGTATTTCACGAATAAATTAAATGAATAGCTGAGAATGTTAACACTTATACGATAAAATCCATTTATATAGATTTTCATGTTTATTAATTCATGGATCAAATAATTAACATGCAATTCATAATCATTATATATTAATTATTCAATTAATAACTAATATAGTTAAGAACAAAGATATAATATAAGAGGTTAAAAAATTATAATGGAGCACTATTACCAGTATAAATAAATGGTTAATGCTTATGCAATGACTATATATATCAATGAACATTTTATGTAAACTATGCTCTATAGTTTTAAGAGTGCAACTTTAATTATTTAATATAATTCTTTATAATTAATAATCATACTAGTTGATATAAAGAATTTATATTAAATAACCAAAACTTATTGAAGCTTAAACTATAGACCTATGGGTCCATTCGTTACCGTTTATCATTATTTAAATAATAGAAAAATAAACAAAAGAGATTAAGAAATTAACTATAAATTTCTTATTTAATATACTCATATAATAAAACATATGAAAAAAATTGTCATAATTAATTTTAGTAAGCTTGTTACATTTAATTAGATAAACTAATTGAATTGTTGATTATTCAATTAATCAACAAACTAGTGAAATTATTTATTGATTCAATTTTGAATTGAATTGAACCATGGTTTTATACCGAATTTGAAGTGGCAATACAACAAAAAGTTTGTTTTCAATTCCATAACATTTTCCCTATGAATGTTAGGAAATCATTTTTAACTTAAACGAGAGATTGGTTTTTGTAATGATTTTACTCTTAATGGTGATGATCATTATGAGATTATTTCACCTTAAATGAGAGAGGTTACAACCTCAATAGAAGTAGGTTGAATTTTCTAAAATTCAGAATCAATTTTTTGGGAGAAAATTGTGCATCTTCTGTATTGTGTTTAGAGAATTGTTCTCTATACTCATATAAATTCTTTCATTTGTTGAGACTATTATCTATCACAAATTGAGAGTGATCTTTATGTGATTATTAGACCTACACGTGATTATTTGAGACGGAGAGCCTTAACAATGATAGTATCAAAGTGTTGAGGAGCTCGTTTATGGAGTCGTAAGATCAAAACACAACCTTGTACCTATGTGGAGCACGTGTCAAAGGTATAAATTCTGGATCTTTTAGATTAAATCAAAATAAAAATGATGGCATTATTTTTGTCAATCACATAGGATTATTATTATATTGTAACTAACATTGCTCTATTGTTTTGTAGTTTTTGAAAAAGAAACTACTTTTTCTTAGAATATGAGTGATGCATGATACCTTTACATTATTTCGTCTAATTTGACATGTTTGATATAAATTATTTTTTTATTGCCAAACATTCTCATAAAATTGCATATAAGGCCTATTCTTAATATAGTTTCCACATTGACACACATTTATAATAATGTTCTTTTAATAAATGAGCTTGTGGAAAATAAAAGGTTTTCGATTTGATTAAACATCCATAAACATATTTATAAATTATTTGAGAAAAGAAACCTATTCTCAAATTTTAAATGTTAACAGTTTTCTTAATTTTTATTTTATATCAGTAAATACAATTTTTATTTACAATTATTGATTTAATAATTAGATTAGAAAACTAATAATCTAAATAAAATTTAATTAGGAGAATATTTGATATTCTATAAAATTACTTCATTTCTAAATAATGAGTGAGTGGAGAATTATGCATAACTTCACATGGTCTCTATCATTTACGCAACAACATGAGATCTAAGTAGGACTCCATAGTGACTTTCTTATCATCCTTCCTAAATAGACTGCACGCTTATATCAATACCATTATTGATCTACTATATTTAGATTTCATAAAATGTATTTTTTTGTGGACTAACTCTAAGGAGTCAACTATGAGGTAAGTTATATAAAACCAAAACAGTGATATACGCTCATGAAAATATGGTTAAGCGTGTTAGTTATATTTTGACTAAAAATAATTGATAGTTAATAAATTTAGAAAATAGATATTTGAATAGATTTATTAATAGAAAATATTTTCTCCTTAAGTAGAAATATTTTGTGTAGTACCATAACTTTCCTAAGAAGGATTTTTTGATATTTAAATATGTTATGCAATGCAATATTTGATATTTAAATATGTTATGCAACGCAATGAAATAAGTTGGTCGCCATATGATGACTTGTGATTCTATAGCCATTGAATTGAGGTAGTGATTTGGATATTTTATAGCATGTTGAACTGAGAGTGATTAGGATGTTTTATAGTTTGTTGAGTTCAGATAATGATTTATGATATTTTATGGTATGTTGGATTAAATTAATGACTTAGGTTATTTTATAATACGTTGGATTGGGATGATGATTCAAGGTACTTTGTTTGGTGAATATTAATAGACTATATGGAATCATAGTGTATTTTTATGTTTAAGGAATTATGGAAGGCTGTACAGTGAGGGAGATGTGAGATGGGGAATTTTGGCAATAAGGAGGGCGTCCGTTAAAAAAAAGGTATGAAATGTACCTGTGGAAAGGAAGGTGTCTGCGGAAAAGGAGGTTTCCACATCGTATGGCAAAGATAGTGTGTCACAGTGAATTTTCAAAAAGGAACGAGTTCGCGGAAGGAAATTTGTCAATAGAAAAAGGGACGACATCGTATTATGAAAGGAATGAATCCATAGAGGAAAGAAATGTATTCTACGACGAATATGTGGAATGTGTGAAATGCTGTTGTGTGGATGACGTATCTGCTTAGAAGGGAATTCATGAAAAGGAACACGTCAATGGTGAATAGTGTAATATGTGAAACGCTGTCATTCAAATGAGGCATCTGCTTAGAAGGGAATCCGTGGAAAGGAATGTGTTTGCTGTGGATAAGTGGAACACGTGAAATGTCATCGTTTGGGCGAAGTATCACCTAAAAATTGAATCTGTGGACTAGAACGCATCTGCGGTGAACAAGTGAAACGCATGGAACGTCGTTGTTCAAGTGAAGTATAATATCCTGAATTTTTGTAGTGCTAAGCATACGACTTAAGTGATAATTTTGGGGGTAATAGGATCTGTAATTGACGATTAAGCTATTGTCAAGAGAAACATATTTGGAAGAAGTAAATTATGATACCCCGAATTAGGTTCATATTAAGCTTAGGAGGATGATTTAGGAATTATTGGAATTGACTTGGATGGTTTAAGATATTAGTCAAGGGAAAATATATTTGGAAAATAGTGAACTACAGTACTTAAGTTGTTGAGAATAATAGAGTTAGTAATATGCATGGATATATTAGGTTTAGTAAAAAATATGGTGGAGGAGAAATTATGGACTATACCTTGATTATGGGGGGAAAATTTGAGGTTTGGATAATTTAGAAATTAAGGTTTGAATAGTTTGGAAAAACGATATATTAAGGATATATATATATATATATGGAGGAGAAGTTGCATCAGGACATTATAATATATATGGTTGGAATATATATATATATATATATATATAATTGGAGAATTGTTCGGTGATATTGAAATTAGGTAGGATGATAGTAGAACAAGATTAGGGATTGACAGTCAGTGAAATTGGTAAACGTCGTCGTTGGAGTAAAGAAGGGCGTCCCTTATGGATGAAGGACGTCTGACATAAGGCAATGAAATTAAGTTTAATTAGGACGGCGTTGTTTGAGAGTGAAGAAGGAAGTCGTTTTAGGAAGAAAAGACGTCCTTATTAGATAATAGACGTCTGCAATAAAGAAAAGAAGACAACATCAAATTAAGTGAACGGCGTTGCAAGAATATAGGCTAAACCGTACATCCCTTGTAGGAACGGACGTCCCTCATAGCGAAAGAAAAGATAGACGTTAGAAATAAGGAGAAGTGGATGTCCCTTTTAAGAGGAACGAACGTCTCTTATAGTGAAGGAGCAGACAAATGTTCAAAATGAACAACGGACATACCTTTTAAGTGGAGCATACGTACCTTATGGTGAAGACATTAAAATGCTGGTAATATTCTGGATGATTGGCAGTTGCTCGTCCAAAGTAATCAATCAACCGGCATCATCGACCAATAATTTGGAAGACAGAATTTGTGGCTGATCGATCTAATTGGCAGTTGATCGTCCAATGGGGAATCAATCGACCGGCGATCTGGAGAGTCAACTAAATATGGAAAACGTCGTCTGGAAGCTTCTAAGTTGGACGTTGGATGTGTCTGGATGATCAAGCGTCCATCCTTTTGGCCTTCCATCTTCAGTTAGATGCTGAAGGGACGTTGGTTGTGGCCTATAAATAGAGACTATGGGAACGAGGATATTACAATGAGGTAAAACCGTGGGCAAAGTCTAGAGTTTTGGAAGGAAAGGGACTGTGAGAAACTGTGGAAAAACCGAGGGAGGTACTGGAATTGGTGAAGAGAAATCTACGATGAGTTTTGGTATGAGTGAGAGAGCGATTCTGATGAATTTAGAGAGAGACGAGGAGAAGTGATTATGTGAAGGTTGCTAAGGATTGGATTAAACGTTTAGGATTCTAGATGAATTTGTGAGTTGTTGTGTTGTTGAGGAAGAAGCTACTGTCGAGAGCTATATTGTTTTGGATGGTGGAGAACTTGGCGTGAGACTCTGGGATTTGTAGAAAACAGTGAAGTTACGAAGGTATGCATTATGTTCATTATGGGTATTGCACTGTATGCATGAGTAAGCCGTGTTACGTTGGTTTAAGTTATTATCATATGGAATTAACTGTTGGGTTGAGTAGTTGGATGATAGGATTGGAAATTATATTTTGCTGGACGTTGAAGAATGTTTTACTCTCTGTAAGGATATGTGGTTATTGGATTAGTTGTAGGGTTAAAACAATGATTATGGAAATTGTTCTGACCTTGGTTGCATGAAATGTAACGGGTTGTGCTTGTTAGCCTTTTTGTTAGGCTTAGTTTTATTTTGATGATGACCAAATGGTTTAATGTAATGAAAATAATAAGTTGGTTATTGTGTTTTTATTGATAATGTATTCAATGTTTTTATGCATTATATTTATACTCAAATTTATCAAAATACCCATATTGAGGGTATTAAAGTGTGCTAACATGTTTATCTAAGTCCATGTAGTGAATGCATATCATTTTGGAACTTAGAAAAATCAAGAAGGTGAAGAAGGAGCAAAAGGTCGACGAACAGAACAAAAGGGTCGACCCTGTCATGCATTCAAGAAGGAAAGGGTCGACCGCACGGTCGACCGTAAAATGGACAGATTGCTCCAAAATTTCTGCACGAATGAAAGGGTCGACTGCACGGTCGACCGCGAAATGGACAGATTGCTCCAGAATTTCTGCACGAAGGAAAGGGTCGAATACATGGTCGACCTCACCGAAGGTATATTTTAACGGTCAAATCTCAACGGGCAGAATTCCAACGGCTAGTGAAAAGGGTCGACCGTTTGGTCATAAGGTCGACCGTTTGAGCAGAGTCTATAAATAGAGGATCACTCTAAGCTCTCCAGAAACTAACGAATCAAATATTCGAGGCGAAGCCCTAGTAAAATCAATACTCGAATACTACTCAGTGAGCTTTTATTGTGTTGTAAATCCAATTCTCCCTATTCGGAACTTGTTAGTTATATTTTGGGAGAATTCGGATTAGCTAGATTTAAGCTTAAATTTCCGAGTTTAGTATTGTGCTTGATTGTAAAGGGTGATTCCCTTAGAATTCATCACACTTGGGTGATGCTCCGCAATAGTCAAATTAAGAGTGATGACTCGTAAGAGTCAAAGGTTGACGACCAAAGAATTAGTCAAGGGTGACGCCCCGTTTAATAGAGAATTTGTAAACGGTTTTATTGGCACCCGTAAGCCAATTATTTAGTATATCTCCAAGTGAAACTTGGAGCGCGGACGTAGGCGAGTTTGCCGAACCGCGTAAAGAAATATTGTGTGCACTTTCTTTATCCTTTACTCTTTAGTTTATGATTTTAATATGATTGCATATTTAATCGTATTCGATAGATCACTTAGGGATTTAGAGAATTTAAATATCGCACGAAAATATTAGAAACGCTATATTCATCGCCCTCTATAGGCGTATATCGATCCTACAATTGGTATCAGAGCGGGTATTTAAATTTTTGTGTGATATTTTGTGCACATTGCTAATATTTGTTAAGTTACATCTATTGGAATAAATTTCCTTGTTAAATTGTGTTATTGGAAATTTTATATGCACATTATGGATTCCAATATGCACGGACTAGGACAATGCACATCTACACCTCCACATTTTGATGGTTGTAATTATTTGTATTGGAAATGTAGAATGGAAATTTTTATACAATCTATTGATTATTTTTTATGGAAATCATTGAAAAGGGAATATCTCTTCCTAGACCAACTTGTGAATTCAATGATTTAGATAAACGGAATTGGAACTTAAATGCTCAAGCAATGAATATTTTGTTTAGTGCCTTGAGTAAAAATGAATTTGATAAAGTTCAATCATGTGTTAGTGCTTATGATATTTGGAAATCTCTTGAGCTAACACATGTAGGCACAATTCCAAAGATTGAAAGTGAAGAAAGCTCATCCTCCGAAAAAGAGGAGAAAGTGGCCAATACATGCTTCATGGCCAACGAAGAAATTGAGGTAACAAACTCTTCCAGCAATTCCGATTTGGATGATGATAATGATACACTTAATGAATTGCTAGATAGTTTTAATGAGCTTAAAGATAAATACAATGTATTGAAAAAAGAGCGTAACAATTTGATCAAAAAGCATGCGAACGTAGATAAATCTTATGAGGATCAAATTGTTGAATTGCAAAACATCATTGATAAATCTAATGCTTCCTTCAAATCTCTTGAGCATGATAGTCGTAATTTGAAATTATTGAATGATAAATTGATTGGCATTATCAAATCACATAAAAATGAAATTGACTCATTGAATGTTAAAAATTGTGATTTGATTGCTATAATTAATTCTCATGAGCATGAGACTTGTGATTTAAAAATTAGTAATGATGAATTGAATGTTTCAATCAATTCATGTGAAAAAGAGATTGAATCCTTACATGCTAAATCTAAATCTACTTTAGATGCTAATGATACAATTAAATCTCTTGAGATTGATATTTGTGAATTGAAAACAAAGAATGATGATTTAAAATCTATTGTGCTTAAATTCACTAATGGAAGTAAAAATTTAAATATACTCTTGAATTCACAAAGGGTTACATTCGATAAAGCCGGAATTGGTTATGAACCCTTTGCAAAGAAAAAGAATTACACTAATTGTTTTGTTAGTTCATCTATTTGTAATTCTTGCAATTGTGTTGGACATAAATCTTTTTGTTGTCCTTTAAAATTGAATGCTAAATTGGATTCAAATGTTAAATCTAAATTTGTCTATCCTTTGCATTTGAACTCTAAATTTAAATCAAATGTTAGTTCAAAGTTTGTTTATTCTTTGGATGCAAAGTCTAATTTAAATTCTAAATTCAATTTAAATTCTAAATTTGTGTGGGTTCCTAAAGGAACCAAACCTCTAACCAATGGACCAAAAATGGTTTGGGTACCAAAGAGATCGAATTGATTTGTTTTGCAGGTTGGAGATTCTCCCAAGAAGCTTGAAAGGAGATTGGATACTTGAATATCCAATACAAAAAGGGAGAACCTTCAAATGATGCCTCCAATGCTTTATAAATGGGAATAAACTTGGTGAAGGTATACAATTTCCTTTTAAATGATTTAATTTAATAATTGAATTTTGTTGTGAAATTTGATTTGGATGATTATTTAGACTTTAATTGGTTGAAATTCCTTTGGAATCAATTTTATGGATTTTGATTAGGAATTGAATTGGATTAAATTGTTTTTGATTCTTGAATTTGTTTAACTTTGATTAGTAGAACATTTACTTGGATTAATTGTTAGCTTCAATATTTTTATATTTATATAGATTGAAATAAGCTTTATTCATGCAATTAGTATTTTGATGAATGGTTCCAACAATAGGATTATAAATTGCATATCTTTGAAAGAGTATTGGATGTTTAATTTTGTTGATTTAAGATTGCATTGAAATAAATTGATTTTGTTTTTGGAGTGAATGGATAGATATCATAGATTTTTAATTTGGTTATTTCTTCACTTGATATCTAGGAATTAAGATGTCATTATTTCTTCAATTTATATTTTGATGGTTTGCATTCCAACAACTTGGTCTTTGATAAATTTTGCTTCCACTTAGGTACACTTTGATGTTTCTCCCTTGCTTTTAAATTGATTAATACTAAGTGGGAGAAAAATAATCTTCTATAGAAATTATTAATCTGTTTAGAAATGTTGATTTTATATTGATAAATATGAAAACTCCAATAGTATCCTCAATCTTAAAATTGGTTAGTCATCTATTGGATTTGTTTTTTGGTGATCTATCTTAATTATAAATTCACTAATAGCTTAGATTTTTGACATTATAAAAATGAATCTCTATTTGCTAAATGAATTGTGATTTCTTAGAGCATGATTCATGATGTTTTCATTTTGATGATTGAAGATTGTTTTCCAACAATTTGATCTCTAACTTACAAATATTGCTTTGAATTAGATGTAAATCTTCAATTGATATTTTTGAGTTTGAAAATTGTATTCCAACAAGTGAACTTCTACTTTGAATATATTGAAATGAGATAAATGATTTAGGAGGAGAAAAATACAAATGTTTTAATCTTGATAAGTTTGCTTCCATTATGACTAAAATTGCTTATCATCAAATGGAAGAAGAATTTGTATTTAACTTTCAAATTGGTTTTTCATAATCTTTTTTTTTTTTTAGTTTCAAATCTTTATGTGAAAGTATTTATTTTTTCAATTGGTATTATATTGTAAGACTTTATTTTTGGTATCATTTCTCTAACTGTTTTTGGTTTCGAGATTTATAAAGGGGAAGAAGTTTTGTAGTTGTTTTTCAAATTGATATCAATATTCTCCACTGATTTGAAATCACTCAATTGATATCAATAATTGCTTTGTTTTAAACTTCTACAATTGGTATCTATCTTGGATTTCCATCCCCAATGTTTTGATTATGTGCAATGATTTAGGGGGAGAGAAAATGATCATTAACGTGAATATCTTTAAAAGATGGACTATATCAATTCGTATTTTGTGAATTTGGATTTTATTTCAACTATGGATATTCATTGGATTTTATTGTTTTATTGGTATTCTTGATGGTCATTCTTGATTAGTTGCATATAGGTTGAAATTTTTGAGTTTAATTCATCCAATAGAAATTGTTGCTATTGAATTTGCTTGGTAGAATGCTTTTGGTTTCCCCAATTTCATTAGTGTATATTTTCTCTATCCTTTCAATTGGTTGTTCGAAATTGAAAATAGTTGTAATTCAACACATAGTATTTGAATTAGTGAAGAATGAGAGTTCAATATAGTTTAAGGACATTCAATACCAACTAGGTCGAATTTAAATCAAATAAAATATAAAAAATCTGTTCAGATCAGAAAGGTCGACCATGCGGTCGACCACAAAATTGACAGATTCGTTTCATCTGTCACTTAGAAGGAAAAGGTCGACCGCAAAAATGACAGATTCGTTTCATCTGTCACTTAGAAGGAAAAGGTCGACTGTATACTTACAAAAGGTCGACCCTTTCATCGATTTTAAGTCAGATTTGTCGACCTAACCCTAACTTCGAACGACCTCATCGGCGATTTCCGGCGGCTCCTCCGTCCTGTCCTTCGATTTTCGGCGATTCTTTCCTGTCCTTTGTGGCTCCAGCTCCATCTCATCATTTTTATCCCTTCAATCCGCCTCCTGAATGTCTAGGCGAACCAGAAAACGTATTAGGCGAGGTAAATCCTCTCAGTCCCATACAGAAGATTTTTCTCCCCGTTTGTTTATCAATGCTGGATGCAAGGCTAGATTTGATAATGATTATAAGTATAGACCACTAATTTTATCTCGGAAAATCTCTTGGAATTGTTTAAGAAATTTGAATTTAGAGGGACTTTACAAATTGATGGGGCTGTTTAGGCTTTTTGATTTTGACGGTCCCTATTATGAAGATGCTATCCGAATGTTTTATTCTAATCTTGAATATAGTCTAAGATCATTAAAAGTGACTAGCATGGTGTATAGCAAGCCCATTTGTTTAACTCCCAACCATATCAATTCTCTGTTGGATTTTGAGCAAGGTTCAAGATATGAGGAATTCTATACAAATTCGAGGGATCCGACTTTTATTCGCTCATATGCTGATAAAGATTTCTTACGGCAGATTCTTAAAGATTCGGAGCAAGGTTTCTTGATCAAACCTAAGGCACGTGATTTAAATGTGAAGGCACGTGTGATTCATCACAGTTTATCATATAATTTGGTTCCGAGAGATGGTCACCGTGACAATGTCAGTTGTATGGACCTTTATGCGCTGAAGCACATTTATGATCATCAACCGTTCAATATTGGCTATATTATTCTTCAAGTGATGATCGAAACCGCTGGGAGCAACTCTCGTTCATTGCCCTACAATCTCTTGTTGATGAGAGTTTTTCAATCTCAATGTGTGCAAATTCCTCATTCGGTGCCCGAACTTCCCATCCGTTCGGTGGATACTTATTCTGTGCATACATTGGCACGTATGGGTTTTACCATGGGTGATGATGGTGTATGGGTCGCTAGAGCACCTAGGGCTGCCGTCCCAGCCCAAACATCGAGTTCTGATGATGATGACGACGCTCCAATGCCCGGTCCATCTACTTTAGCCGGCCCATCGGTTCCTCCCTCTTCTTCCGGACCCTCTCCACATGCCTCCTCCTCTTCTACCACCTATCCAGCTTCCGTTGAAAAGATACTTGATTTATTAACCGGTTATTTCTTATCTTTTCAAGACAAATGCCTTGCTTTTCACTCTGAGATTCGGGAACAAATTCGCTCGCATGACGAAGAGAACCTCGCGTTCCAATCAGATGTCCACTCAAAATTGGAAATACTTCAACGTGGAGTCATTGAAGTGTCGAATGCGATGTATGGCACCCATTTCTTCAGTGAGCATAACATTCCTCCTGAGTCCAATGATGTTCCTCCAGCCGCTAATGATGATCCTCCTGCAGACACTACTTAGCCTTAGTCTTTAAATTTTGTAAAGGTACATTAATTTCGGTTTTTCTTTTCTAGCTTACCTCTAATCTCAATCATGTATTTTGTGAATGGTATGTTCTGAATACTGCATGACATTTTTGATTGTGAATACTGTTTTGGGTATATTGTAAGTTTATGCAGGAACTTATGGCTTTGTTGGGGAGTATATAAACAAAGGAAACCATGCCAAAATTTTTCAAAAATTTCTCTCTGTTCCTATATTTATTTGCAAAGATAGGGGGCAAAACTTAATTTTAACCATGAATTTATCTATGGACTTTGTCAATTGATACTTATTTTTTTAAAGATTGGATGACTCATAATTTTGGTTGATCTTCTCTCAATATATCCATATTGATAATCTTATAGGGGGAGAGAAATATTAAGTTATTAGAGTATATCCCCAATAGGTTGTTGTGAATCACATAAAGGGAGAGATAATTGAATTGATTTTGATTATGTACATTGGTATCTCTCTTAGAAATCTCTATTGAATTTACAATTGGTATCAATACTTTACAAAAATGATTTGATTTTAACTTTATATCGACAATTGGTATAAATCTATGAAAAACTTGTTTTGCATCTAATTGTGAATCATCAATTGATATCCTTAGTTAATTTCTTAACTCTTTACAATTTGATATCTTATTTTTAACCATATGAAATGCTTTATTGAATTCTTCTTAATTGTAGTTGTTTCATTTGATATCTCTTTTTAACCACAACTTAGAATTGAATGTTAATGATTGATTCCCATCCTTATTTGATATGTGGATAGATTCTTTGATTAAAGGGGAGAAATTTGTTTTTGGTAGAATTAATTGTTGCAACTATTGTTGAGATTGTCTTTGGATTCTAATACATATTCCCTAAATTTATTCATGTTGTTAATGTTTAAGGGAGCGAATCTCTTCGATGAATCTTTTGATAATCTTATTATGATAACATTTCTTGATTATTTTTGGACTCCCCTTCCTTAGAATTACTTTTTGATTATGACAAAAATGGGGAGAATCGTATGTAAGTTGTGATATATTTTAGGGGGAGTTTTATAACATGTTGCATGAATTAATTGGTTGATAAATTGCATAACTAAATTGGATAAATGTAATATGCAATATTTGATGCACATGTTTAGGTTTTAGCATGACCAACCTATAAGATTTTGTCATCATCAAAAAGGGGGAGATTGATAGCCTTTTTGTTTGGCTTAGTTTTATTTTGATGATGACCAAATGATTTAATGTAATGAAAATAATAAGTTGGTTATTGTGTTTTTATTGATAATGTATTCAATGTTTTTATTCATTATATTTATACTCAAATTTATCAAAAATACCCATATTGAGGGTATTAAAGTGTGCTAACATGTTTATCTAAGTCCATGTAGTGAATGCATATCATTTTGGAACTTAGAAAAATCAAGAAGGTGAAGAAGGAGCAAAAGGTCGACGAACTGAACAAAAGGGTCGACCCTGTCATGCATTCAAGAAGGAAAGGGTCGACCGCGAAATGGACAGATTGCTCCAAAATTTCTATACGAAGGAAAGGGTCGACCTCACGGTCGACCGCGTAATGGACAGATTGCTCCAGAATTTCTGCACGAAGGAAAGGGTCGACCGCACGGTTGACCGCACCGAAGGTACATTTTAACGGTCAAATCTCAATGGGCAGAATTCCAACGGCTAGTGAAAAGGGTCGACCGTTTGGTCATAAGGTCGACCGTTTGAGCAGAGTCTATAAATAGAGGATCACTCTAAGCTCTCCAAAAACTAAAGAATCAAATATTCGAGGCGAAGCTCTAGTAAAATCAATACTCGAATACTACTCAGTGAGCTTTTAATTGTGTTGTAAATCCAATTCTCCCTATTCCAAACTTGTGAGTTATATTTTGGGAGAATTCAGATTAGCTAGATTTAAGCTTAAATTTCCGAGTTTAGTATTGTGCTTGATTGTAAAGGGTGATTCCCTTAGAATTCATCACACTTGGGTGACGCCCCGCAGTAGTCAAATTAAGAGTGACGACTCGTAAGAGTCAAATGTTGATGACCTAAGAATTAGTCAAGGGTGACGCCCAGTTTAATAGTCAATTTGTAAACAGTTTTATTGGCACCCGTAAGCCAATTATTTAGTATATCTCCAAGTGAAACTTGGAGCGCGGACGTAGGCGAGTTTGCCGAACTGCGTAAACAAATATTGTGTGCACTTTCTTTATCCCTTCCTCTTTAGTTTATGCATTTAATGTGATTGCATATTTAATCATATTCAATAAATCACTTAGGGTTTTAGAGAATTTAAATATCGCACGAAAATATTAGGAACGCTATATTCACCCCCCTCTATAGGCGTATATCGATCCTACAGTGCTGATAAGACTAATATTATTATAGTTGGGTTTTATATTGCTGAATTTTGAAGAGTAAAGTGATGCCATGTTAAGTAGTGGTTGGGAATAATATTTCTCGAGGTGTTAGGGATATGTAATCTGTTGATAACGATAGTTTTTGGAGAATTATTATTGATAAGTAAACTATTATTGATTGATAAATAGGTATTGAGGAGAAGACACTTTAAGTGCTAACTCTTTAAAGCAAAGGACTCCAGGTAAGTTGTACTGCAAGTGTTTTGTCTAAAAGGACCTACATCACAGGAATTAGGGTTTGTTTAATGCTTGCGTTCTACTTGATGTATTGTTGATTGTTTGGTGTGAATTGTATGTTCATTAGACCTAAGTTCAGTTCCTTTGTAATATCCCGAATCTTCGTTGAGTTGAAGGCATAACTTAAATGATAATTTTAGGGATATTATGAGCTAAGTTGGACAAGTAAAGTATTGGTTAAGAGAAATACATTTGGAATAAGTGAATTATGATACCCCGTTATGTTCATAATTAGTTTAAGGGAAGGATTGAGGTTAATTGAGGAACTGTCTAATGGTATTGGAGTTAGAATAAATAATATCAAGTGGATTGATAGTCAGTGGAGGTAGTAAGAGGAAATATATTTGGACGTATTTGGATATTGTAAGGGATGAGAGCTAGTTAATAATAAGGTTAAAGATATAGAATTTATTGGAATTAAATTGGGTAATTTAAGACATTAGTCAAGTGAAACATATTTGAAAATTTAAGTTTGAATAGTTTGGAAGAGTGATTTATTAAAGATATAGGTATATATATATATATATATATTAGAATATGTATATTTGAAGAAGAACATGGCGGATGATTGTTTGAAGGAATGGTTGATCATTGTAGTTGATTGAGATCAACCGGTGTGATCAACCTGTAAACAAAAATGGGTATTGATTATGGGTATTGAAAGGTGTGGTTGATTGTGATCAAATCAACTTCTATTTATAAAAAAAGAAATAAGGTAAATATTCATGTGTGTCACGTTAATGAATAACGTGAATAAAACATAATTCTGAAGATGGAATGAACTGCGGTTGATCGTGGCTGTCGTTCGGCATGGAGAGATCAACTGGCGTCGATTGATCGACATCAAAATGTGAAGTTTTCTAGAAGAAATTGGCTGACATTTGGCTGATGGCTGGTTGATCAGCAATGAAGATGATCGATCAACTGCCATTAATATTGGTTGTCTGGATTGATTAACTGACATGATGATTCATTGTCTGAACGTTAGAGTAGTTAAATGAGCGTCTAGTGGCCTTCCATCTTCAAGGGGATGATGAAGGGCCAATATTCATAGCCCATACATAGAGGGGTGTGGCCGAGAGGTTTGAAGGAAGAATATATGTGGGGTTACTCTACCAAAATTTAGAGAGGGAAGCTGGCATGAGGAAAGTGGCCAGGGAGAGTTGTGGAGAGTTCTGTGATGTGTTTTGGAGAAAGAGAGAAAGGTGTTACACTACTAGGATTTGGCACGCACGATGCTGTGAGTATTGTGAAGTGATGAAGTTGCTGGCTGTTTAAAGGGTTTGAGGAGAGTCTATGAAGAGTCTAATTTTACAGAGAGGAAACCATGAGTAAAACCGTGAGTATGTGAGAGAAATAGTTTGGGTACCGTGTGAAGAGTTTATGAAAGGAGTGAAGTTTTATGAAGGGAAGTCTTTGGAAAAGTAAGGAAACCATGAGGTTTTCTAGGTGAAGGAGAAGAGGTTTTGAGGAGAGTACTCAAGGTTTTTGGAAAGAGGACGACTCTAAGTGGTAACTCGTTAAAGCTAAGGATTTCAGGTACGTGCTACTGCATGTGCTTTGTCCAAAAGGACCTACATCACGAAAAATTATGGTTTTGTTTAATGTTTGTTTACGAGATGCATAAGTGATATTGTTATATGGAAACGTTTGTTGTTCGCTTGCATATTTATTAGATTTAAGTTCAGTTCCTCAAATAGGAAAGATCACGTTTTAAGGATACAATTAAGAAACACGTTAGATAGGTGGATTGTATGTGCTCGATGACATTAACACTTGGAATCATAAAGTACACAAAAATGGAATATACGTAAACAGATGTGGTTCGGTTAGTTACGCCTAGTACAGTGAACATGAATAATTGCTTTTATGGACTCGTTAGATACGCCCGACACAGAAACCAAATATAAATAAACAGTTGTGAACCTGTTTGTTTCACCCGACACAGAAATCAAGATAAGAAAATAACTATGGACCAGTTTGATATGCCCGACACAGATGTTTGTGTGGTCCAGTTTGATACACCCAACACATAAACAGTAAAAGACTGAAACAATATGAGACAGTAGAATGAAACAGTAAGATATGTAAATAGCTGTTTCTGTGGACCGGTTAGTTATGCTCGGCACAGAAACCAAAGATAAACGACCGTGGTCTAGTTAGTTACGCCCGACACAGAAGTCAACTATGGTTTGGTTGGATACGCCCCGACACAAATGTTTGTATGGTCCGGTTTGATACGCCCGACATATAAGCAGTAAAAGACAGAAACAGTAAACAAATGTTTATATGGCCTGGTTTGATACCCCGACATATAAACAAAATAAAATAACGATAAAAGACAAGAATAGTAAAAGAGAAACGAAACAGAAAACGTTATGTGATGCTATAGAAATTGTATGTGAATTTCATGTTTTATGTTTATATCACATACTGAGCGTTAGGCCCATATTTAGGTCCCGTTGCTGTAGGTATGGAGCCGATAGATGGATAAAGTTGTTAAAAAACGTAGCTGATGGAGTATTGCTATGTGGACGTTTGTGTTGTTGGCGACATTGATTTATGGTTATGGCTCACGAAATGAAATAAATGTTTTAGAAGGCTTTTAAGTGTTTTCTGTGTTCAACTAAATGTTTTAAGTTAATGTGTTTATTTAAATGTTTATTTAGGTAATGAGTTTATGGTATTAAATTGTAAAAGACTTCTGCTGTATATTTTATAAGATTTCGACTTCTGGTGTTTATTACTCTGGTGTCTTATTACGCAATGTTTTTACAATGGTTTTAAAGAAGAGAAAAATTTTATATGGAAAAGGTTACGGGATGTTACATCCTTAGTTAAGAATAGATCATGTTTTAAGGATATGGTAGATAAACATGTTAGATAGGATTGTATGCTTGTATTGTTTTCCTAATGTATACAAAAATAAATAAATGTAATCAAACCTAAAGTACACAAAAATGAATAAACATAAATAACTATTTTTGTGGTCGGGTTGGTTACGTCGATTACATAAACTAAAGATAAGTAAATAGCTATTTTGTGGTCCGGTTGGTTATGCCCGGCACAGAAACCACAGATAAGTAAATAGCTATTTTTGTGGTCTGGTTAGTTACGCCCGACACAGAAATGAAAGATAAGTAAATAACTGTTTGTGTGGTCCGGTTGGTTATGCCTGGCACAGAAACAGAAGAAATCACAGTAAAAGGCAAAAACAACTAATATGTAAACGAAAACGAAATGGAAAACAAAAAACTTAGTACAGTTGCTTGTGTGTTTCATGTTTTATGTTTATACCGCTTATTGAGCTTTAGGCTCATAGCTAGGTCCTGTGATGTAGGTAAGGAGCCAATGATTGGATAAAGCTCGTTGATGACGTAGCTGATAGGGTATTGCCGTTTGGGCATTTGTGCTGTTAGCAAATTGACCTTGAGGGTTATGGCTCACAGAAATGGAATAAGCGTAATTAAGTGTTTTCAAACAACTTTCAAGTGTTTATTGACTTTAAATTATTTTAAGTAAATGTTTTAACGATGCTTGTTTAAATAGCTTTTAAACTGATGGTTCATGGTATTTAAATGTAAAAGACTTTCACATTTCGTTTACTCTGAGTTTTTATACGGTTAAGACTTCCATGTGTGTTTACTCTGGTTTTCCGTCACATAAGTGTTTTAAAAGAAAGAAAATTTTTATACGAAAAAAGTTACGGGATGTTACATGAAGAATCCGCTAAGGATGAGGATCCGGAGAGAGGAACACGTCTACAGTGGAAAGCAAAAATGAGTAAAACATCGCTGTTTGGATGGGAGTGTGCTGTAAACAAGTGATCTGCAAAAGGAGCGCTTATGATGCGGATAGCTAAAACTCAAAATGTTGTTGTTTGGATTAAGGATTTGCAAAGAACATTGAATATTGTGGGAGTGTAGGCGTCCGGTGGAAGTAACACATCCGTAAACCCAAGGAAAATGTTGTCATTTAGATTAGTGAGTATCATAGAAGCGTAAGCGTACGCGGAAAGGAATGTGTCCATAAACCCAAGGAAACATTGTCATTTAGATTAAGGATCTCTAAAGAACAATGAGCATTGCGGAAGCATAGGTGTCCGATGCAGGGAACACATCCGCAAGAACAAACGACGTCGTTGTTCTGTGAATGGGGCCCATCCACTAGCCACAGGCATAAAAAAGGAAATTTATGAGAAACCTAAATTATTTGATTATTGTCAGCTATAATAACTTTGTCTTAAAAACTCTAGCAAGGAAAATGAGACATTTGTCTACAACACAAGTTGCTAGGTGAGGTAGCTGTAAGAGTTTTTTAATGTATATATTGACTGTTAGTTGATGATTGCTAAAATGTGATGATAAATAAGACTATTATAAACTCCCTTACTTTTGGTTATATGTTGTTTAATAGATTAATATAGACTATGGACTTGCTAGTTTGTTTGATATATTTAGTCAGATGATGCTTTCCTTCCCAATATGATTACAATGCTTCAAGGACCTGTTATATGCTATTATGATATTTGTGAAGATGAAATATTGGATTATTGGTAATGTAGTTAAGATAGTTGCATGAAAAAATTTGTCATAGTTACATTCTCCCCCACTTAAGAAATTTTGTTCTCAAAATTTAGAACCACCTCATGTGTACGAACAAGTATGGTTACTTTGTCATCATCTCTAATTCAATTTCCTAAGTACATTATCTTTCATTGTGGTTCTTTCATTGAACTATCTCACAACTTAATATTTTCTCGGGCTCTTTCTCATAAATAACATCCTTATGAATATGAACATTTGTCCAGGAGGTAACATATGACGAATCAAGTATGTACTTCCTTGCCATAAAGGCATGTAAGACATTTTGAACATAGTTCAACTCTGGTGACAGATCCAAATGATAAGCTATTAGGCGAACCCGTTCAATAATCTGAAACAATCCAATATATCTAGGGGCTAGCTTGCTCTTTACATCGAAACTACTATCACCCTGTCATGGTTAAACTTTCAGAAACATAAAATCCTCGTCTTCAATTTCAACCTCTCTCCTCATAAAGTCTGCAACTTTTTTTGTCGACTTTGTACTATCTTAGTTGTTTTTTAATAATTTGAATCTTTTTAGTTGTTTCCTAAATGAAATCTGATCAAAGAGTTAATCTATGTTCAAGCACAAAATAATCTACTCGATCTCCTTAAAGGGCCTCATACGATGAAAAATTATCATATATAAACCCATCCTACAACAAAGAGTTTATCTAACCATCACCAAAAATTCAGAAAGCAAAATCAAAAAATATCCTCAAAAATCTGGATTGTTCTCTCAAACTGACTATTTGTTTGGGGATTTTGTGTCACTCAAGTTAAATTCACGACCAAATTTCTCCGTATGGTTCTCCAATACTTAGATGTAAACTTTAGGTCACTTTTAATCACAAAGCTGAACAAAACATGGGTAACCAAATACTATTCTTTATACAAAGTTTACTCAACTTAAACAAAGAGTAATCTATCCTCAACAAGGTAAAATTTGCAAGTTGGTTAATTAATCGACAACAACCCTAACAATATAATATCATTGCATAGTCCTGACAAATTGGTTACAAAATCTTGGTAATCATATACCATTTCTACTCTGGAATAGGTAAGGGTAGCAATAATTCTATAGGTCTAAAATGCTTAGTCTTGATATAGTAATTACATAAAAAATCTAGTTACATACTACGTCATAGATTGCTTTATTCTAGTCCATCAACACTGAAGTTTCAAACCATGACATGTTTTAATACTACTCGGATGAATATCTAATCTCAATTTATAACTTTAAGCTAAAACTTCTTATTTGAAATTTGAATCACTAGGCACTATCATCTTGAATAACAAAATTCCATTAGCACTGACAACCCAATCGCTGTGTACAAATTTTTTCTTAAGTTTATCAACAAGCTTCTTCATTTCCCTACCTGTTGCAAAATGTAAGAGTAGCTATCAAGTTAATCACAAATTATATGACCATCATTATGATGCTTCATACCATAGTCATTCATAATCAAATATTTCTTACAATCCTCCATCCTTAGCATACTATCAAATAATCTTGCATATATCGCAACATGTTCACAACAAAGATCATCACATAAATCATTGCATATTATAAAAAAATATCATCACGAATATTCATCATATCCTCTATCAATATTGATGCATGTATATCTATCAACATACAAACATCACATCATATCCTCAATCAATATCGTCACATATATATCTATATCACAACATTTCTTAAATCAATATCACCATATGTATCAATGCATATTATCAAACAATATCATCACGAATATTACAACACATCCTTGATCAATATTGACACATGTATATCTATATCACAACATACAAATATCATACCATATCCTTAATCAATATTGTCACATATATATATCTATATCACAACACATCATAAATCAATATCACCAAAAGTATCAAAGCATATTATCAAAAATGTCATCAAGAATATCATAACATATCCCTAATCAATATCGACACATGTATATCTATAGCATAGCATTCAAGTATCACAATATATCCTTGATCAATATCATCACACACACACACACATACATACATATATATATATATATATATATATATATATATATATATATATATGTATGTATATGTATATATATATATATATGTATGTATATGTATATATGATAGCATATCCTAAATCAATATCACCACATGTATCACCGCATATTTTCAAACAATATCATCCTTGCATCTTGTGATATAGGTCGCTAAGTCAAACATGTGTATATATTATTTACATTGGAGCCTTAACACAATTTTCTGCTACTTATTTAATTATCTCTTTGAGTTGAAAGACCTAAAACATGTTTAATTCCACATTAGCATCAAATCATACATGCGTATTTCAAATGTACACACATATGCAATTCAAGTTATTCTAAAACCTATAGTTCTCTAAGAGAGTGTAAAATAACATATAAAATTAGTTTGAGTGTATAACTAACTACATATGCCTAGGATATAATACACTAAAACAAACCATCTTAGAATCAAATTCCGGATTATATCTCACTGTTTACCATCAACTTCGCAAATTCATAACTATTAGTATATATATCCAAATAATACAATTCCAAAGCCCATGGTTCCCTTAACATTTCTACTAAAAACATACTAAATAGTTTAACTATTGAAATCCATTAAGATAGAAATTACCCTCAAAATTAAAACTTTCTAGAATTTCTCAGTTTTTTTTTATCAAACTTGATACTAAGTGTACAAAGAAGAGTAAAATAACAAATCCTTTCCTCTATAGCCATAAACATGTTCGTAAGACATAATTATATACTTCTCAAATAGAAAAGGAGAACATGCCACCAAAATTTTGCTGGCCATACACAATAATTCATCATACCATCAAATGATGCTCCAAATCTACCATCTCTTGTATACCCATTTACAATCAAACCATAAGATTTACTTAATCCTAAAAGAAAAAGTCGAGCTTACTTTCAATAAGTAGAGAGAAAGTTGCAATGTCATGGGTCTCTTGGTATACAAAATGAAAATCATCAGCCAAAACTTATTTAAGTGTAAGGTGAAATGGATTCATGAGGTGTCCAAACATAGAGTTAAGGTGTCAACTCTTAGTCATTCCTCATTACTTAACATTACCATTAATTAAGCCAATATACCAAGTTAATTCTTGTGCTGCCAACAAGAACTTCATGCAACCATTTTGACCTTTAAACTTACAGACACCTGCACTTAATGTTGTGGTTACATGAACGACCATTATTCATAACCAATTTAAAATTTGGATGCTCACTCTTGAGAGGGATTTAATGTCCGGATGTCCAGTTCTGAGAGGGATTTAAAACCTGGATTCCTGCGTTTATCCAAGAATGCCCACTCTAGCTAAATCTTCAATTTGTAAGTTTCCTACCAAGACGTCTACTTTACACTCCTGAAAACTCAGTCCCGGGAGCATGTAACAACTTCAAACTTCCCTCTTAAACTGAAGATACCAGCAACATAACCAAATTTCTAAAGTTCAACACTAAACATATCAACACCCTTAGAATTCCACTACTTCCAACATACAATTAACAACCCCATCTTAACACCAATCAACAACAACAAACACAACAACGTTTCAAGCTTAAAATACCTCTTAACACATGAAATTATACGTTAAAATTTTTGGGCATTACATAATTGGGTACGAATGTGACCAATCTATCTTCTACAATACCATTCATACATATACATAATTCCATGATGCATGATTTGAACATTCATTTTAGACATACATTGAATTTATATAATACATACTCATAATCCAGCAATCTTGTTATTTAGCAAGCACAAATTATGCATGAATTTGTGTCACATATCTATATGGACATATTATAACTATCATCAATCTATGGGTGTCAACATATAAACTTCATATTGCAACTTTTTCCACCTAATTATGTAATATAGCATAGTTTAAATGGACCACTAAGAGTAAAATTCTTACTTCATATTCTTTCAAAATTATTCATCAAACCATGATTATAATCTACAAACATGTAAGATTTATCCACTTTAACCTATATCTCATAATAAACAACAATAGATGTAAACATATAACCTTAAAATTCAACTTTACTCCACCTTAATTATGTAATATTCAACTTAGTTTAGGTAATACCTAGAATAGGAGTTCTTACATCTAAATTTTTCTTCTTCCTTTCATTTTCAAAGTTTGATTCCTATGTGTTTAGGATCCTCTTTGAATGGAGAACAATTACTCTTTAAGACTTGATCATCAGATCTTCCATTTTCTCCTTCTTTTTCTTCTTTTTTCTCTCCTCCCTTCTTGTCTCCTTTTTCTTCTCTCTTTCTTTTAGCCAAGGAGCATGAATTTTTCTCCCTTCTAGCAGCTTCCAACTGATTAACTTAGATTTTTAATGCAAAGTGATAAGCTCATAAATTGAAATTACCAATTTGCCAATTTTGTCTTCCTGAGATGACATTTTCAACCTTCCATTTGTAAATAATTGCAAAATAATCTTACTTAATTGTATTTAAGTATGATTAACTTAAATTAATTAATTTTGATTAGTCTCAAGCGAATCACCAAAATTAAGATAATTAATCATGCTTATATAACATTAATAACCCTCTAATTACACATTAATCACAAAATTTGTCACTAATTTTAGAGTGACACGTGGCACTATTCCATTGGTGACCATATTTTATTACATGACATCATAAATATATGCCTTAGAAAACTATTATCCTTAGTGATCATTCTTCAATTCTTACTCGATTTGTCCAAATGGAGAATTTATTAAAAATTGTACTCAAGTGTTTCATACACTTAATCTAACTTCAAAATTGTATAACTTTAACTACAAAACTCTAAATTAGACACTTCTAGGGTCATGCTCGTCCTTAGGAAATCTATATCATTACATAAGTGTTTTAATAAAGAAAGAAAATTTTTATATGGTAAAAGTTATGGGATGTTGCAATGACGAGGGACCAAAGCTAGGCAAGGAATTATTTTTTGGACGAGGAAAATTCACCACCATCCATTCCGACTTTTAGTGGTGCCGAAAATTATTATGATTGGGAGGATGAAATCCAGGAGATTATTCAGAGTGTGTACTATTCGGAAAGAGAATTGGTAAAACTTATTTCTTCTAAATTTCAAGGGAGAGCTTTATTATGGTTAAATAATTTGGTTACCTTCCGAAGAGAATACGGGGAAGCTGACATCAAAAGATAGTTCGAGAAGAAGAAACTTTTGAGACGAAAGTATGCTCCACATTTTATCAAAATCGTCCCATCCTCACCACCAATCACGAGGTATGAAAGTTCTTCAAAAAATCGACAAGCTCAACTCGATAAAATTAGCACTTTGTTTGAAGAAATAATGCAACGATTTGAAGCAAGTATACCGAGCACTCCGATTTTACAAGCACAAGACCATGAGAAAGTATTAGAAGATACTCTTGAGTAAATTGAAGAAGAAATTATTTACGCCAAAGAGGGGTCATTACTATCTTTGGAGTCTCAATCAGATAAGGAAGAATGTAAAAAAAAAAAAAGAGCTTTTCATATCCTAAGTTCCAACAATGACAAGGTTTGCCCTTTATTCATTAAGAATGAAATTTGTTCTAATATGGTTCCTTTGATTATGGTTAAGGAGCTTAGCTTGGAGTTATTAATGCATGGTATAACTTACAGAATTTGGTGGCACATTGATAAAGACCAAATTGTTCATGGCCAAAGTTTATAAACCAAAAAGGTATCTTCTTTAATCAAAGATAGAAAGAGTGACGACACTTTGTCTTCCATGGATTTTAAGGAAAGTTTGAGTTGGTTAAATGACAAAAGAGACATCAAGGTAAATCGAACTTGGACTAATTTTTCTTATGAAAGTTTTACTAATATATTGTTGTGTGATATGATGAGTACAAGCCGTCTATTTTTTGGAAATACCAAGACTTGATGACAAGTGGCACACGTATGACAAGCATTCAAATTTTTGCTCGATTATGGAATATGGTACATTAAAGGAAAATTAGTTTGAAACTACTATACTTAAAGCAAAGAGGTATGTGTCATTAGATAACTTAATTATTTAGATTTTTAGAGTTCGATGGATTGATGCTTCTTACATTAGTGGCATGATCTTTGGTTATGGTAATAAAGTTATTCTTGTAAATTTTGGTGGAAATTCATTTATGGTTGTGCATAGTAGAATATTCTTGATCATAATAAATCTTGGTGTTGAAGTTAATTACTATTTTTGGATTATGGAAACCTATTGCATCTCATGGACAACCTTACTATTGCATGAAGACATTAAATTGATTCTATGAAAAAACACTTATGACAATGAGAATGGTAAAGATTTTGTTGATTTTAATTACTATTTTGGAAGTAGTGGAACATATGACAGCTTGAGGAAGTTTTTATTATTTGTTGGCATTGATTGGATTCTTGGGCAAGACATTCATGGCAATAAGGATAATCTCAATATTAAATGGTTTTATGATTTCAAAAACTACTTACCTATTTGTGCATCATTGTCCAATATTAAGTTGTTGAATTATTTTTCTTATATGATCAAATGCAAAAAAGGAAATAGGAAGTTAGTGGCCAATACGCCATTTCAAAAATTGTGTTTCCAAAATTAGCAAGCTTGGTATGACAACTCATGAATTTGGAGAGTCACTAGCAATACATATTTGGGGTAAGACAACTTAGGAAACTATCAAGATATCACAAAAAAAGAAAGTTCATGGTGGAGGCCTAACAAGCTAAATTGGAGAAAGGACAATTTGAGGAGTTACCAAAAAATTGTTCTTTGGCCACATATACTCAAAGGTATTCTTAAAACTATTTTTATGGAAATTATTGAATTACCGAGGGGCATCCACGACATTCCTAAGATTTTATTCAAATATGAGATGTGGTTTGTGAATATCTTACTATTATTGGCCTACCACATCATACAAGGGTTATTTTCTTATTTTATTCATGGAGATTTTATAGCTGATCCAAATTTCAAGGCCCACGACACATCTCCTTATTTAATTAAGAAATATTATGAAGAAATCATTTTTTGGCCACACATACTTAAAGAAGTTTTCAAGATTATACTTATGATAATCATTATTGTGGTTTACATTATTTCTAACTCGAAGATAAAGAAGGAGAATCTATTATCCGAGTTATTATTCAAATATGGAAAGATATTTATGAAAATCTTAATATCATCATATGGGTACATCAAACACTATATGTTTCCTTATTACATTCATGGAAAAATTTAAGATATTGCAAAGATAATAGCCTAAGATGATTCCTCTTTTTATGATAATAAAGAATATGGTGACACAAGATATGATTCGAGATTGAATCATTTTCAATCCTAAGAGGATGATGGACTACGAGTCCATTCTATTATTAATCAAGTTTCCAAGATTAACATGAAGAGATTCAAGGTCAAGCATAGGTGGAAGTCCATGGGCAATTGTGGAATATTTGATGGACTTTCCAAAAACTATCTTCTTTCTGACCTTTGACAAGATTTTGACTGTTTTAGCTTTTCCAACGACGCCATTTCAAATAGAGTGCTTCAAGAAAATTTTAGCAGACGTCCTAAGCTTTCTAGAATAGGTTGGATCGTTAAATTTGGAGTTTTTTGCTATGTCAAAAGCCCATGAAACCCAGAGTAAAGATTAAGGACATTCCAAGTGTCCAAACTTGGAGACCAAGGAAATCTCTACATGGAAACCATTCAAGTGACCAAACACCAACATAGATTAGCCGCCAAATACATCTAGACTTGGAGAAGAAGAAAGAAAGATATTAATTAAATAATCTTTTAGTTAATTAACCTAGTTTCTATTATGTAGAAAATTGAACAACTTATTCTATGAGCCGATTTAGGGTTATTGTTTCTTATTTAGTTTATTATTATTTTATAGTTTGTAATTACCTATTTAAAGCTACCTTATGTACAAGTTTAGGGGATTTGAATTTGATAATAGAAAAGCTTTTGCTTATTTTTGAAATTGAAGTGATTCCTATTTCAAACCTTTGGTGTGTCACAACCAAAGTTTCCCTCGTGTGCGTTATATCATGGGATTAAAGTTACTTGTCAGTTGGTTAGTTTTTCTTATTAGCATCTCCATTCTTACTCCTTGGAGGAAGAAGGTGTGAAGTGGTTTCCAACTTTCCAAAGGAGCGTTATCAACAAATTGATCCATACGGGAGTGTTTATCACAATTATTTCTATTTCTGGCTACATATTTTCTATCAAGCATATTTCCTAATCCGTGGTGGATATTTACATAATTCTTAAAGGAATATTTTTTTATTTCATCCAAGAGGGCGTGATTAAAATTTCAGCTTAAAAGCTTCTAAAATGAAGGAGTTACAATCTTCTAAAGTTGGACTGTTTTATTTTCGGTCCAGCAGCTCGACTGGTCCTGTGACCGAATCATCGACCAATTTCTCAAGAAGCCACTATTTTATTTTTTGGTCAGCATACTCGACCGATCCATTGACCACCCTGTCGATCGCTGCTCCAAAAGCAACCACCTTTGGTTGTTCAACTACATTGAATACTTCAACCCTTCAACAATATATTTTCATGTTATATTCTAATCTCCTTCCGTTAGTGCATCAATACCTCGATTCACTCAACTCATCAAATAAGTCACTAATCATGACAAAGAATATTTATCCTTGATCGTAACTTGATCTAACCTCTGATAATAAAATAAATAACAGAAGTAAACTATCATGTTTTTAACAAGTAGCAATGGTAATATCTCTCACTAGGACATACTATTATGAATAAAAATCATAATATAATAAATCATTTGGCTGGGTTTTAACCATCACGCATGAAGCAATAAATAAATACTCAAATAAATCATACGGCCAGATGAGAACCCTAGTAGATCATAAAAAAGAATATCAGAATATTCGATCTTAATTGAAAAAATCGGATCCTACCTGACTGACACATAGTCGCTGCTAAAAATAAAAACACTCTCACAAGTGCTCCAATCTCCAATGTCCACTCAAACAAGCCTGCATGCATGGTTAACAAGAATCATATTTAAATCACTATGGTACACAATAATTGGTCTGCATTCTATGTGAAAAGTCACACTATCATAACAATTGATTCATGATTTATCCTCACTTGGCGAGCTATAGCCAAGATTACGTCAAATTATTCCATCAATGATAGAATCAGATGTAAAGGCATCTCAATCCACCTATAATCACACACAAGTAACAACTAAAAAGTAACACTTCACTATTCACTTATATTTTTTGTCTTCAATACTAAAGGAGGTTGAAACTTTTCTCCTACTAACTCCACAAGAAATGTAATTAGTGCACAAATAAAAAAAGTTTCTTTTCCTAATGTCTAACAATGTGTATCGAATAAATTGAAAAAGTATAGTTGTGCTAACAATGACATCTTGTCCAATATAGTCGTAGGCATTAGAACCTCCAACAATATAAGCATAATCAAATTCTTAATGGACTACTCTCAATCATTTCTTCATTTATACTTTTCCAAGCAATTATCTAAATTAGACATAACACATTGAGCCACATTGACAACTTCCAAAAATAGGATTTGACTTAACCAACTCTAGTTTCAATGCTTTCTAAACCACCATTTTCTTAGAGGTGACTAAGCACTCTAAAGTACTGCGTTAATTTTACCAACTTAGTGTGTTATTCCAAATTTAGGAGTTTCTCTTAAATCAAGTTATGATACACGTCAATCATACTCAATCAATATCCAACATTATGTTAGTTATCCTCTAACTTAGCCTCAAATGATGTTCAATTCATATCCTCAACCAAGTAACTGATTATTAAAATTTTTCATCATCTTCTCTAGAAAAAATATGGTGAATTCATTCTTGTACTCCGCCAACATATCAATGGCATTTAGATCACATATCATCTCTTATAGTCATTATTCATCAACTATCGGGATTAATTCATCCTTAAACATCGGCGGATTCACTTGTCAAAATTTTCTAAGAAATTCTTGGAATAAATCTCATGACTCACTCTTAATTACTCAAGGGTTTAGATACTTAAATCTTTTGAAGAAATTATGTAACGATCCTTTAGATTATGTAGCCTGACTCTCTGTAAGTTTATTCAGTAGCACTTCTCTCAAAGCTACAAAAAGATTAATGAGTCTCCACCTAGGCATTCATGCACATATACTCTATGCTTTTCTAGATAACATAAGGATGACTCACAAAATAATATAAACTCAAACATCCTTATGCACAGTAACTACAAGTCTTTTATGTATCTATGCTAAGGAGAAATATTTTTGATCAATTGCATGTTATTTCTTGGACCAATGTACCTATCTAGGGAGATCTTTCTTATAAGGAAGTGTTCAAGAGGATATTGGGCTATGAGATAAGAATTTTACGTTGCTGTAAAATTCTTTTAGTTCATTTTTAGTGGAGGAACCATAGAGAAATAGAAGATACATTGGAGATTGAGTGAAAAATGCCAACATAATACCCTCACTTTTTTATAGAATGTTTGAGGTTGTTCTAAATTTCTGGGATGCAATTTCCTAAGTGGGGCAGAATGTAATTGCTGAAATTTTAAAGAAGGAAATAAATCCTTCCAATTTTTTTTCCATGATAGTTTCCAAAAAAAAATGCCATATGTTAATGCCATTTAAGGCCGCCAATGAAGGTTGTGAAACTAATTTTCGTAACTTTAAATCAGTTCTTCCAGAGAGTGTTTCATCTATTGGCAAGGAGGATTTTGCCGACTGTTGGATTTTCTTTGCTATGGAGATTGTTCGGTAAGCGTTGTTTCCCTCGTTGTGATAAAAATTTTGCAAAAGAATCAAAACTTAAACCTTCTTTTCATTTTAGGTTAGTACTCAAAAAATCATTTTAGTTGTTGCGAATTGGGGCTTGACAATTTTTAGAATTGGACAGTCCCATGAGGTCTCAAATCCTTACGGGTGATCATCTGTGTTTTAGAATTAGGATTTTCATTGGGTAAATTGAATGTTGACTTTTAATAAAAGATTAAATTTTGGATATAGATTGTCATTTTAATAGACGAAATCATGTTATATTCACAACCCAATATATTGTAGATTGTTTTGAAAATTGATTTGCTAGAAAACATGGGAAATCCAGCGAAACAGTGTGGTGAACGTCGAGTAAGAAGGTGCTGGGCTACGGCATGGCTAGGCAGAGTTGTGGCCTAACCATGTGGGATCGGGACCTCGTTTATTTGAGCTTGTAGCTTGGACTCTGTTTTTGGCCGGTTTTGGACTTTTAACCCAATCATTTTTTAGTTGTTTCAAGGCTCATTTTGGAACTGTTTTATGCCTTAGACTCAATCTTTCTCGACTCATTTTATTAAATTTTAAGTTTGGAATTAAAGTGAGATATGTTGATCTTAATTTTGTAATATGATTATCTTTAGATCTCGAGGCTTTGAGTTTGGACTCAACATACATTGAACTGTCTCATATTATCTTGGGAGTGGTTATTGATAGGCCCACTTGATGTAGGGGTTTAAATTTATGTCCAGCATCATATTGTTTTACAAAATCATATTTTGAGACGTGTTCTCATATAAAATGACATGTTTACTTTATGGTTGTTTGTTTCATACTATTGTGTAGTTTTCAATGACCATATTTTTCTTGAGTATACATATTATTTCGTTGATCAACTTGGTCGGGTGAACCAAGTTTGATCAACCCATGAAGAGTTCTTGTTTTCTATATGCACATTCAATCATTGGAAGATGTGTTTATTTGTGTTAACTAGAGTAATGAAATAGATGATTAAGTCATGTCCCTAGGAACAAAACCCTAAACCATATACGAGTATCACCGTTGCTTTTTATGCCTAGGGTATAGTGTGCTCGGAGTCCATGAATGACTCCAATTTCACTAGGCTTTTCATATGGTATAGCAGGATCTATTTTTTGTATGTACCACACTATAGTGAATTGTTTTATAATGTTTGCCAAACTGTTTGTTTTATAACCAAATTTTACACTGATGTTTTAATGTATGGAATGCTCCTTACTTTTCTCATAATTTTAAATGTTGAATGTAAAACTTTTTCCTCTATTGAGTTTAGTCGACTTCCCCAACGACTTTTCCCTTAGCTTTTAATCTAGAAGATTCCCCAGTAGTTAGAGCTCGAATGCGTTCAACAGTTCATCTATCTAGTTTATTCGTGATTTGAGTGGTTCTTTGGGTGAGATATATATTTTTAGTTGTATTTTTCACACAGTTGTTGTTATTGAGATATTTTATTGGGTTATTTTTATTTAATACCTTAAAATATAGGTACCTTTTTATCTATCACCTTATTGTTTAAAAATTTGCAATGAACGCCTTAAAGTTTGCTGCCTTTTAATCTGACACCTTTTAAGTAACTCCGTTTGTTTATCCGTCAGAATCCTTCCAGCATTCCAGCAGCTCTTCTTCAATCGCTTCTCCTCTCCTTCGAATCACCAGGTAGCCCAAACTTCAAAAGAACAAACTGGAATTACGTTTTATTGAAGCCATTTATGAGATGGTTTAATATGTTTAAGAGATCCTCAACTTCTCAAGAGAATCGGAGAAGCCACTGCGCTTGAAGTTAGAGCCACTGGAATTTCCTATGTTTTTGCTCCTTGTATTGCGGTACAGAAACAATTGATACAGTCGAATCTTCTTGTCTGATTTCCGAAAGCTCTTATTCAATTCTTTGTAATTTCTCATCTTTTTTTATGGTTTGCCAAGATCCGAGATGGGGTCGGTGCTATGAGAGTTACAGTAAAGAGTATCCCTTATGTTGCTGGAAAGTAAGAATCCTTCGATCCTCTGCAAACTTATAATTTAAGATTCAAATGCCCTGAGATTAGACTTTCGAAGGAAATTCTTCTAATGTTTAGCTAGAAAGTTGATGCATGTGCGAAACACTTTGTGGGAGACGGAGGAACAACTCATGGAATCGATGAGAACAACACTGTGATAAGCTGGAATGGTTTGCGCAGTATTCACATGCCTGCATATTTTAACTCCGTCAGCAAAGGAGTTGCCACTGTAATGATATCTTACTCGAGCTGGAAAGGGAAGAAGATGCACGCTAATCGTGATCTCATCACTGGGTATCTCAAGAACAAGATCAAGTTCAAGGCTATAAATTTATATAATATGATTCGATGATTCTCAGACTGTTGGAGTGAAGTGAAGTTCATTTTATTCCTCGTGTTTTTTCAGGGATTTGTAATTTCAGATTGGCAAGGGATTGACAGAATCACTTCTCCTCCCCATGCTAATTATTTGTATTCTATTCAAACCAGAGTTGGTGTCGGAATCGACATGGTTAGTCTTTTCGAGAATCCTCTTGCTGATTTTAGCCCGTCAATCAAATAGGGAGTAAGAAGTGATTCTGCAAGGAAACCATTCCAGCAATATAAGGGAATGGAGGGTCTGGCCGACTTCGTCAATAGCCCCGTCGTTGTAGGGCAGAATCATTTGGGCGGTTCGCAGGTCGATAGCCCCGTCGCAGAGCCTTTGCCATCGTCTTCAGTCTTCGCCATCGTGCTTCGAAGAGAAGAGAATCGATTGAGGAGCTGTAATGGTGGAAGAGATTCTGAAAGATCAACAAACGGAGTTACTTAAAAGGTGTGAGATAAAAAGGCAGCATAATTTAAGGTGTTCATTGCAAATTTTTAAACAATAAGGTGATAGATAAAAAGGTACCTATACTTCAAGGTATTAAATAAAAATAACCCTATTTTATTGCTACTTTGTCTTAATCTCACTAATAAACCTTTAGATTAGCCTATCTTATTGGGCCCTGACAAATTTTATCTTAGGTTTGGCATTGGTGAATTTAGTTAATTTGATCAAATTTTTAAAGTTCATTCTCTTTTAATTTTGAAAATTTTTTATAAAATATTAAAAATTTAATTTAATTGAAAATATACCAAGCCTTACCTGGCTTGTCGAACCCACGGGTCGACTACTTGGGGAGCTCCCTTAGCCTAGTTCGAAGGAGGCTCGCAGCCTAGAAGAGGTATCAACTTTACCCGCTTTCTTAGACCATGCAAGACTTGCCATGGACTAAGAAATACTCGCTTATCCAAGGTTACTTTACCCCAAAAAAAATCTCAACTCATCAAATTTGCGAAATCATATTTGAAAAATGTCTAACTTCGTTTGGGACCAATTAGATTGAATTAAGGTGTCATGAACTTTAACTAAGTTGTATAATGTGTTTTTACTTGTATTGCTTCTTTACAATAATGTTTTTAATATTGTTGCCTTAATACTTATTAATATTAGATTTATATACATAGTTATATGAATGGTCTGTTCAGATAGTCAATATAATTTCAAAATCAAAAATCCATTTTTGAATATTTTAATTGATTAAAATATATTTATTTTGTTATATTTATCTAAGTAAAAGGGAAACAATTGTTTCCCATTTATCTTGGCTAAGCTAAAGTTGCCTAATTGAACCGAATAGACTCTACTTGCTATGATACCTACCTGAGTCGAACCACTAGGACGGCCCAAGCAATTGAATGGGTAGCAATGTAAGAAATTATTTGAATAAATAATATAAATAGAAAAAATGCAGTAAAAAAATAGGGTAAATGACAAATCAACCATCGTGGTTTGTGGTCAATGACGAGTCAACCACTAGGGTATTTTTTTTTAACAAATTAACCACTGACGTATGGGAAAATAACAAAGCAAATATCGCAGTTACGTTTTTTGTTCTCCGTTAACAAGTTAAAAATGCGGTGTCTCGCGTAAAAAGGCGGTGACACCGCGTAAAACGCGGTGCCTCGCCAGACACCGCATTTTTACGCGGTGTCTTGCGCTAGAGACCGCGTAAAAATGCGGTGTCACCGCGGTTTTACGGGAGGCACGGCGTTTTTACGTGGTGTCTCGTGCCAGACACCGCGTAAAAATGCGGTGTCACCGCCTTTTTACGGGAGGCACCACATTTTTACGCGGTGTCTCGCGCCAGACATTGCGTAAAAACGCGGTGTCACTGCGTTTTTGCGCGGTGTCCATGCAAACACGCGTCCAGGCAAAAAGGCCTGGACACCGCGGCGTCTCTGGAGCTCTCTATTTGTCATGCATGGCGTTCTCGATTAATTGTGTTTCATGGTTACTTCAAATTCGTTATGTATATGTTTTACGAATGCAATGTTTTTATTGGTTTTTTGACCTCTAGACCTTCAAAGTAGCATAACTTTTGCTACGGATGTTGAAATTGGGCGCAGAAGGTATCAAATCGAAGTTCTCTCAGAGCCCTATAATTAGCATGGGATAAATTGCATGACTGCCTTTCTCAACCCCAAAATCAATCATTTAAGCCTCCAAATTTGCGATCAAACATTTTTCCAGACTAAGCAAATGTTTGATCGCAAATTTGAGGGCTTAAACGATTGATTTTGGGGCTGAGAAAGGCGGTCATGGGGTTTGTCCCACGGAAATTATAGAGCTCTGAGAGAGCTTCGATTTGATACCTTCTGCGCCCAATTCCGACATCCGTAGCAAAAGTTATGTTACTTTGAAGGTGCAGAGGTAAAAAAACTAATAAAAACATTGCATTCGTAAAACATATACATAACGAATTCGAAGTAACCATGAAACACAATTAATCGAGAACGCCATGCATGACAAATAGAGAGCTCCAGAGACGTTGCGATGTCCAGGCCTTTTTGCCTGGACGCGTGTTTGCCTGGACAACGCGTAAAAACGCGGTGCCTCTCGTAAAAATGCGGTGACACCGCATTTTTACGCGGTGTCTGGAGCGAGACAGTGCGTAAAAATGCCGTGCCTCCCGTAAAAATGAGGTGACACCGCATTTTTACGCGGTGTCTGGCGAGGCACCGCATTTTACGCGGTGTCACCCCGTTTTTATGCGAGGCACCGCATTTGTAACTTGTTAACGGAGAACAAAAAACGTAACTTCGATGTTTGCTTTGTTATTTTCCCATACATCAGTGGTTAATTTGTTAAAAAAAATACCCTAGTGGTTGACTTGTCATTGAGCACAAACCACGATCGTTGATTTGTCATTTACCCAAAAAAATATAATAAGATTTAGGTTGAATAAGACACGTTACCTAGGGTGAGCTCAAGTTGTGTTATTTGAATCGAATTAGCTTGCTACAATAAATATTTATTTAATTACAATTAAATAGTATCTCCCCTTAAAGTTTATTCAAGTTGGTAGAGCTCTCTATTTACTTTGAAGAAATTAAAAGTCTAATTTACATGAAAATTTAAAGTTAGACTTATGTCTAAGAAGAGTAAGACAAAGTGAAATAATTGGTCACGTTCGGATTCAATTTGTACAAAATCTACACGTCTGATTTTATTGTAAGACATATGGTAGACCTGAATGGTCCAATATCAATAGCTATAACATACTTCAATTTGAGTATTTCCATTTTTTAAATAATATATATTGTAGTTGTTTTTGTAAAAAATAAAAGATTTTGCTAGTACAAAACAAAATCCTGAATTTAGAATGATATTTTATAAAATTAATTAAATTTCTATATTTTATTTTAATATTTGGAGTTAATTTTACTAATTAATTCTATTTTGTAGAAAAAACAAACCTTGATGTGCATTAAAGAGTAGAAAGAAGAAACAATAAAGAGTTACTAAAAGTTTAGAGAAGATAAACTCAAAAACTAGTTGTTCAGGAAAGATGGAGATTTGGAAAGTTAACAAAAATCAAGAAGTTGCCGAATTCAAAGCTGATATTTTTAACTACTAATAAGATTAGCATTTCACGCACAAAGCAAGAAAAAAGAGAGCAGAACATGAATGCCCCAACAATCTGTCTTCCGAGATTGACAATCGAGGAGGGTTATTTTACTATTTATTTTTGTATATCTTCTGCTTAATGATTAATTCTTTTGTTGCCTTTTTCATATAATACATTATGAACTAATTTTCTTTAGGTTGAAAGGATAAATTATCATACTTTGTAATTGATGTTTATGTTTTATTGATTTTGTCATTGTTCTCTCAATTAATTTATTCAATACTATGTTTCATTTTATTATGGTAAAAGGTCAATTATTTGAATCATAAATTATTTTTCATGCTATCGAAAGTAACTTGAAATTAGAATTTATATTGAATAATGTGCTTAGATAGCTTCACACATAAAGTTAACATTTTTCATAAATTCACTATAAATGTATATATTTGGAACACAAAACTCTATTGGACTCATTTTATCTCTTATTAAATCTTTGTATGGACATATAACAAAAATAATTAAAAGAATATAGTATAAAAAATTGACAAATTATTGTATTGTAATATTATATTTTAACTAATTGATATTATTATAGCATTGTTGTGACACATATTGAAAATTATAAAGGGTGAAAAATTGATTCTCAATTATCTTTCATATAGAATAATCATCAATTTTTTACCTTGTGCTTGTTTAATTATTAGTTGTTATGTCAGCTTTCATAAATCATCGCTCATCCAATATTTTGTTATTTTGATGTAGAGATTTTAATTAGTTTTATAGAAAACTTTTATAAATTGTTCTCTATAAGTTTGACACTCGATCTTAATAACTTTATTACTTATTTTGATAGTATATATTTGCACATGTACCTATTTTTCACTACAAGTTTTTAGCACTATTGTTGGGGAACAATTTTTATAAATTTTTTAAATAAAATCAGTTAAAATTTCTTCTATTTTATTTGTCACTAAAATCTAGTTTTCAATTTTGCAAGACGTGACTGTAATATCCAACTTTTTATATCGGAATTTAATAAAGATAACTAGAAAGTAATTTGAGATAATTGGATTAATTGGATAATTATTGGAGTATTACCAAAGACGTATTCGTAGGATTATAAACTAAGAAATTTATTGGATAAATAAGAATTTAAAATAGATATTTATTTAATAAATTAAATAAATGTGTTGGGGTAAATCAATTAGAGGGGACAATTATTTTAATTATAGGATAAATTAAAAAGAAGGAATCTGAGGAATTTTGGTAAAAGGAGGGGTGAATCGATTCACTAAGTGAACCGGTCCAGTTGAGTACAAAAAAAAAAAAAAAAGGAATGGCCGAGAGGCCATTATGTAGGGGAAAGGAATTTAGCCTTTGGCCATTCCCGAACAAGAGAGCCAGGCGAGAGAACAGGGTGAGGGAGACGGTCGAAGTGATGAACGACGACGGGAGGAGAGGAGCGAGCACGGGTTCCGATGGCGTACGACTTCAGGTGGGTTGCTGGCGACGTCGCAAGTTGCGGCTAGGGCTCGAGATCGGAGCCTCTGCCGTGGCGATTCCAGCAACGATATGAGGTACATTCGATCGGGTTTCCTCCTCCTTTTGCGTTCTGTTGATCCGCGTTGGCTGGAGGGTATTGTAGGGATGAAAATCCGATGAGCTCTTTGCAGGTGCAAGAGGGGCGATGGTTCTAGCTTCGGGTAAGAATTGGCTGGGTGGTTCGCAGTTAAGCTCGAACTGGTTTTCTTCCTCTTGTCCTTGCTTTGCTAGAGATCGACAGCGTGTCAGGCGTAGGGAACAACTTCTGAAAAGTTGGATGAAATTATAGGATTACTGTCGGGCTTGGAGAGGGAGAGAGCTTGTACTCTCTGCCCTTTTATTTGGCAGAGAGTGTTTCTCAAAGAGCTGCAAACCAGAGGTGGCTGAGAGCTGGAGTGATGCTTCGAGTGAGTGTTAAGCCAAGGGTGAGCTGGAATTGGTGTTGAAATTTGGTGACCGAGTAGTTGGAGCTGTTTCTCTCGGGTCCTTTATGGGTCTATTCCATGTAAGATCTTCTCTTGGAAAATTAGTTCTTGAGTATTCCAGTGATGATTTATACTCTGTTAAATCTGGGATTTTTTTGATGGTTAATGTGGTTTTGTATCTGTTGATGGTTGGGCTCTACTGTTGTTTGAATTTAGCTTGTAGTAAATGTGGTATGTTGTTGGAAATGTGTTGTTTGCTCTGTTGATTTATGAGGAAGATAAGTGATGAGATACTCTCTGTTTGTTGGACTACATCTTGGTACATATGAGATGAAGAAATGGAATGAATGGAAGAGTTATGTTAGGACGGTAACGCATGATTAAAAGACAAATCTGAAATTTAGTATGAAGAGTGAACATGCTCTATTATTAAAATGAATATTGAGTTGGATTATGAAATGCTATAACGATAGATGTCTTTTTGATTATGAAGGTATCGAAAGAAGGAGAAGGACAATGGTTAGGTGCTAAACGCGATATAGCATTGAGGTAAGAAAATAGGGATGTCTTGGCCATGTGGAGGCCCTATATCGCAAGTGTGTGTGTGAGTTAGTGTTAGTGTTCTTAAAATGTATATTGGTAATTGTTTGATGTTTTGTAGATGCTGATAATGGTAGGTTTTCTTGCTGTGTTATTACTCCTTTGTGAATCTATTGTAGTTGTTATTTCATTGTTGGATTGCCTTATTAATAGTTGTGTTAAAATGTTTTATATTGAAATGAACGCTTAAGGTACAAGGATGATTAAACGTAAAAGGATAAATGGTCATGAAAAGCATGAAAATAGGTTAAGCGTTCTACGATAACCTTTAAAGCTTGTATGGTTGATGTTCTTGGTTGGTTGTTATTCCCTTAATGATAGTGTAGAAATTGTTTGTGAATCTGTGATATTTTCCTTTTGATGCTTAGCTTTGTTTTATGGTATGTTATGTGATAAAAATGCCTAAGTAAATAAAGAAATGATGGTATGAAAGTGAAACAACTAAAGGATAAGTTATTATGCAACTTATGAAATTGAGCTAAAAGAGTTATTGAATATTTATTTGTTGTGTAGCTATAGTTTTGATTCCTTATGCATATAGATAACTTACTGTCATTGTTTGTTCTTGTCATTAGAGATTGATATCTTTGTGAAATTAGTGCATGCATAAATAAAACATGAAGTTCAGGTAATAAATCAATTAGCATGTCCACTTACTTAAACATGTATAATTAGCAATATCGACACTTGAGCATGTAAATCAGCTAAGCATGTAAATTGGTTAAGCATGTAATCGGCTAATAATTTATTAGGCTAATAAATGGTAATCTTCCTGAATTAATTGAGCATTTTTACCCAAATTGCTAAGCATGTAAATGAACTAGTATGTTACCTTAGTTAGGTTGTAAATTGAGCATGTTAATGAACTATTGTAATAGTAATCAAACTTGAGCATGTAAATTATTAACTAAGTAAAGTAGAATAATCACCTAGACTAATAATAGTAGGAAGTATGTAAATGAACTAGGGAATTTACTAGACGAATTAGCATGTTAATTTATAGCATGATGTTTGTAATTGCTTTTGTTATTGTCTTCTTGGTGTGGAATTGTTCTTGTAGCATGTTATTTCCTGTTAAAAGCAAGTTAAGTAAAAGCATGTTAAATGACTTGGATAACCGAATAAAATAATTACCTAGACTGATAATGGTAAGGGGCATATAAATGGATTAGGAAGTTAATTAGATGATTGACATGTCATATACTGTACTCGATATTATAAATGGTCTCAATTGTGCATTATTCAATTGTCGGATTGTCTTCATTATTATGCGTTTCCAATTCCTGCTGTTACTTTCCTTATTAAATGCGCTTTTAATTCATATGTGCTTTTAATTTCAATTACTTTCATTTATGTGCACTTTAATTTCTATGAATGTTATATTGTGAAGCATCTTGCATCATGTTAGGTTGAGAATGTATGAGCATCCATCATGTTAATAGAAATCCGTAGGGAGTGCCTCTTTGGGGTGGTACTCACACATGCATGACTGAGGAAAAATGTTAAGGAATAAGGAAGTAGAAAACATTCACGATGGGTAGGATACGTCCATTACTGAAATAAAGCCCGGAGGGCAGGATACGCCTGAAGGGAAAAGAAAAGTTTAGGATGGGCAGGATACGTCTATCACTGAGAAAATAGCCTCGAGGGCAGGATACGCTTGAAAAGAAAAGAAAAGGGAGTTAGGGGGCGGATGGGTAGCGGAACTAGTCTGCAGCTAGGCGAAGCCCTTTAACTTGACGAGAACAGGGACCTAGTTGCAAGTAAAAAGTTAGGTCCGGTCAACTATTCCATCCTCTAAGAACCCTCCAATCTCTAGCTTGAAGTACGAGTAACGAACGAACAAACGAACAAACAAATGAACGTAATGAAAGGATTGGTTTGGGTGGCCCCATTCCAAATGAACTAAAGAGAGTCATAAGCATAATGCATTAACCCTTTTTCTTACTAAGCCTTTGGGCTTACAGTTGCTTGCGATGTAGATGTAGGTACGGATATACGAAAAGGAATGCAGGGAATTAGAAGCCAAAGTGAAAAATAATTATCAGATAACAAAGCAGGGATGGTGTATTTACACGGGCAAGATTGGGGCTGGCCAGGCTAAAGAGTAAAATAAGAAATAGTTGTAATCACATTATCATATTGTATTCCATTATTTTGTTCCTTCTTTAAACGATTCATTTACGCTTCCGTCATGTTTTATAAGGATTTATTTTATAACGCTTCTGCACATTTTATCAATTAGTCTTTCATAACGAGTTTAAAGAAAAAGTCAGTAGCGATCCGGTCAGACGCACTTTGATATGTTTTGCTTTAAAATGAAATTTCAAGATTTTGTGCATTTTAAAAGATTTATGAAAAATCGGGTCGTTACAGTGACACTGCATAAACATGAAATAAGAAGAGCCAGAAATTAAATATTTTGATCTAGAGATTGAACTAACTCTCTGAGTTAGGAGAAGAGTGCTATAACAAAATCTAGGTCAAAACTAAATTATAGACAAAGCTACGCAACAACCCTTGAATAATATAATAGATTGATATGTGACTATACAATTATGAGAAAACATGGGAAGAGTTGACGAAAAAGGTTTTTAAGAAAGAACTTCTCACCAATCAAGAATTCTAACCTACAAAATGAAATAACATCATTTAAAAAACTTAACGATAAATCATTGTATGAAGCATGAGAGAGAGTCAAAGAGTTGCTATGCCAATATCCATATAATGAGATATTCAAATTGATGCAATTGGAAATGCTCTACAATGAGCTTAGTGCCAAAACTAGAGCTACCATCGATGCAACAACAAATGGAGCAGTTTTAGCATAGACAAATGATGAAGCTTTTGAGATTTTAGAGACAATATTGGGAAATCATTACAGTTGGCATATTGAATGAACAACATCTCAAAAAGTTATACGAATACTTGAAATAGATACTTCATCATTGATCTAAGCTCAAATTTTCATTTTATCAAACATGGTTAAAAGTATGCACCCTTTAGTTCAACAACATGCTACAACAATTTTGTGGGCATATTATGGAGAAGAGCATTCTTTTGAAATCTATTCTTTGAATTATGAGTCAGCATGCTATGTCAAAAATTACAATTAGAATCTGAACTTCAACAATAGCAATGCCAATTCAAACTCTTACAATCCAGGCTAAAGACAACACCCAACTTTCAATTAAAGTTCTCAACGTCAAAACCAAGGAGTTAAAACTTCTAATGCCCAAAATAGACTTCAAAAACCACCTGGTTTTGTGGTGTAAAATGAGCCTCAACAGCATGAGTCATCTTTAGAGAAGCTACTAAAAACTTTTATGTAAAAGACAGAAGTTGCAAGCCAGAGTCAAGCTATATTGTTGATGAATTTAGATTACCAATTTGGACAATATAAAAGTTCAATAAGTATTAGACTTCAAGGTTGTGATGATCCAGATTAAGAATTAACTTTAATAATCATATTTACTATAATTAAATATGATTAGGTGATAATAAGTCATGAGATGACTTTGAAGAAGAAGTTGACCAATCAATTGAGGATATCTTTCTAAATTAAAAATAACTATAATATTAGATATCTTAAATTTTGAAATGACGATGAAATTGGATCATGGGGATTGGCTTATAACTAATCTAGATTGTTTAGTTTAAGCTAAGATTGGTTAAGGTTAATTAACCATGGTATTTTGTGAATACATTAAGTATAAAATTTTAAAGTTTAATGAACAAATTAGATAAAAGGGGAATTTTACTCCAAGCACTCTTTACAAAGTGTATTGAGACTTAGCCATTTTTGTGCTAATCTAGAGAGTGAAAGAAGAGAAAGAAAAGGAAGAAAAGATAGAGAAGGAAGAAGAAGTAAGAAAATTAAAGAAAAGGAGAAGGATTTGACCTTTGATCCTTCAAGAGAAAGTGTTTATCTCTTCAACAGGATCCTTTTGAGCCTAATATGAAGAAGTGGAATTGAAGAATAAGTGATCTCCAAAACGTAAGTACCATAACCTAAGTGTTTATATAAACTTTGTTAAATATTGCATAGTCTAAGTGAAGAAAGTAAGGTTATATGGTTAGATAATGAATCTTTGGTTTGTATGTAATACCCCGACTTTTTATATCAAAATTTAACAAGAATAGTTAGAAAGAAATTAGGAATTTTTGGATTTGTTGAATAATTATCGGGGTATTACAAAGGACGTATCCATTATATTTTAATTTACAAAAAATTCATTGAACGATAATTAATATTAATTAAGTGGGGATTTAAGAGTGAGATTAAATAAAAATGGGTTAGATTGGGTGAAGTGGATGCATGAACCGGTTCACGCATATTGTGGGCTAGACCAAATGAAGAAGGGAGTGAGTTTTTATTTTTAACATTGGCCCTTGGGCATTTTGCATTAAAGAGAGAAACAGAACAGGAGAGGGAGGTCGAAGGAGAAGGAGTGAGAGAGAGATCGGGCGCGAGGAGGAGAGCAAGTGATAGGAGCCTGGCCAGAGTGCTTCGCGATGGGAGACCCTGTCCAACGAGCATGCGAGCGGTGGTCGGCGAAGCGGGTTACGTCGGTGGGATGCTCAGGCAAGGAGTGAAGAATTGGACTCTCCCGTGGGGTGGTTTTTCGGCGTCGACTCGAGGTAGGTTCAGATGATTCTTCCCTCCCCTTGCTTTCTATTAACCGGATGTTCGCAGGAGGGCGCTGGCAGGGGCGGTTATCGGGCTGGAGCGTTCACGAGGGAGCGACTGGCAAGCTCTTGGTTCGTGCTAGACTGACCCAAATCGGTCTGGCTCATACCCTGCAGCTGGCGACAACGACAGTGTGGACGAGTAGGGGACATTTTGTATACTAGGCAGTGGATATTGTTGGAGGATATTGTGCTGGTCGGGTGTGCTGTAGGCTACAGAGGGTTTATCTTCTTGGAGGATAAAATGGCAGAGGCAGAGGAGAGTTGAGGGAGAGGAGCCGATTCATTTTGAAGCTGAGGGCATCCTGGAGCTGGGTATTGCTCTCGGTTAATTCTTTTGGAGTCCAAGAACTGAAGTGGGAGGTGAGGTTGAGAATTGAAGCGTGTTCTGTGGTGAGGTTTTCTCCTCTACTGTTTAATCATTGGTTCTGTTTTTTGATGCTAAATCTGTAACAACCCGATCGTATATCTTTCTATTAAACAATGTAATCAAACTTTGTAAGTAAAGATTGACATAATAAATATTTACATCATCCCAATACACATTGAGTTGTAACGTATAATCTTGTTGAGACCCGATATGGATAAAAACTTAGTCAAAAATGCAAAGGAAATGGACTTGCTATCTGTTCGAACGCCTGAGGACGATGTTAAGGACGTGGAATGTCATCCGCAACACACCTAGAATGTCACCCCAACTTGGGACGACTTCGGGAATGAGATGATGCGTCCGAACATCTGCGCAACGTGGACTTCCGGACGACCTTGCAGACGATGTAGACGAGAGAGAATGCATCTGCATCGAATCTATTTAAGTTTGGAGACTTTAGGACGAAGGTACGGACGATGCGAACAAGAGCAGGACACGTCTGCATTGAATCTGTTTATGTCTGGGGACTTTCGGATGAACCAGGATGCCTAAGGATGAGGAGGAACATCGTCCGATTTGAATCTGTCCAATTCTTGGTCACAATCGAATGATACATGCGGCTGTGGACTGGCGTCCGGACCTGGCTTGCGGATGGTACGGAAGAGAAGGGGACGCCGTTTCCCATTCGAAATAACGAAAGGAATTTGGCCTTGCGGATGGCATGCAGATGAGACTAAGTCATCCGCACTCGTCCGAATCGCAGCAGATCAGCGAAAGAATAATTTAAAACCAGAACAAAAAGGACGCGGAGCCAATCAAAACGTAGCTCGACGCCTCTCACTCCCACGATCCCAACCTACAGAACCTTGTCTCCTGCTCCTCCCCTTGCCACTCATAGGATTGTCCCTAAGGTGAGCCAACAAATCATTTTCAGCTTATCCCTCTCCGTAAATTTTCTTCCTGGACAGGCTGCTGCATGAAGTGTACGGGTGGAAGGGAGAGCTGCTGTCCATGTGAAGACTCTTCAACGAGGTAAGGTTATGGGTGTGTTCTTGGCTTGAGGAAGCCCTACACCCAAGTATATGTGTGTATGAGTGATTATTTTGTTGTATAGACTTTGTAGATATAGTTGCCTTAAAGTTGCTGTGAAGGTTATTTGTTGTACATTACTAGTTGCCCTAACTCTAGTGTTTTCCTTTAGATGCCTTGTTAGTGTTGTGCTTCCTTATAATAAGTGCTTATATCTATGTGAAAGCTTGATTAAGTTGAATGAGTCAGAGAAGGGATGTCAAAATGGAAGAGATGTGTGAATGAATGGCTAATGGAGTTCCAACGTCACTAATAAGGGTGGATTTATTTTGTGGTTTCCTTATGAGTAAACTCACACTTAATAGCTTCCATGTATATGGTTTATTTAGCATGTGCTCACCATTTCATTTCATTTTCATTACTGCTCACTAACGATATAGATATTAGGAAAGCATGACTGTCATTATTTCATTTCTACCATTCTTATTATTAGCATCATCTAAGAAGTATGTTTTGTTGCCTGTGTTCCTTGCTGTAGCCCTAGTCATTGGGAAGTAAGTTTAATGTTGTTTTGTTTTCGTTGAGATCTACTGTCAACTATGATAATTATAAGGCTTATTTTGCTGCCCTGTTTCAATATTGCCACTAATAGTTAACATGCTTAACGTTTATTGTCGTTGTATATTAATCGTTTGGAAAGCACAATTCGTTACCCTGCCTGTGGCATTCGCTGCTGTATATTAGTTCGTTATGACTTTCGCAAAGTTATTTAATTAAAACATGCATGGTAAATTATGTTTCTTTCCTGATAAAATCGATTTAAAATATGTTTAGTTGTACATATTTTCCATCGCTCCATTTTAGTCATAAAAAGCATGCTTAGTGGTTTACATACCTATTGTTATGTTCAATTATAAGCATGATTAGTTGTTCGTAAATTTTCTGCTGCTATATCCCATTTGAAAGCATGCATAACAGTTCGTATTTCTGCGGTTATGTCCAATTAGAACATGCTAAATTGTTTACAAGTCCCACTGTATATTCCCTTTAAAAGCATGCTTAGTCATTTACGATTTCCGCTATTACATTCGATTAAAGCATGCTTAGCCATTTACGATTTCCGTTATTATATTCGATTAAAGCATCCTTAGTCATTTATGATTTCTGCTATTTTATTCGATTAAAGTATGCTTAGTCATTTATGATTTTCGCTATTTTATTTGATTAAAGCGTGCTTAGTCATTTACGATTTCCGCTATTATATTCGATTAGAGTATGCTTGGTCAATTATAATTTCCCCTGTTATATTTGATTAAAGTATATTTCTGCTGCCTCGTTTAGTTGTTAATAGCATGTCTAGTTTCAATTGCAATCCTATGTTGCTTGTTTTTCTTCGTTTGTTGCTACATCTAAACACGCTCTACTACTCGTTCTGTCTATTACTGTGAATTCCTCTTATTCGATTTAGAAGTGCTAAGTTGTATTCACAATAATAGAAACCAAGTAGGGGGTACCCCGTCGGGGTGGTACCCACATGCATGAGTGAGAAAAATGCTAAGAACAAGAATTTTTGGGATAGGCGGGATACGCCCATCAACGAAGAAACCCTCCTGGCGGGATATGTCAGGAGGGAAGAAACCCTGAAGGCGGGATACGCCGGAAGGGAGGACTCTTGAAGACGGGATATGCCAGAAAGGGGACGAAAAAGGGAGTTGGAGGGCGGATGGGTAGCGAAACTAGTCGGTGGCTAGGCAAAGCCCCCAACCTTGACGGGGACGGGGACCTAGTTGCAAGTAAAGGGTTATATTGGTCAACTATTCCATCTCCTAAGAACCCTCCAATCTCCAGCTCAATATACGAGTAAAGAATGAACGAAAGAACGAACGTAATGAAAAGAATTAGTTTGGGTGATCCTATTCCAAGAAGAATTAAAGAGACATATGCATAATTGTTTTTCCCCATTTCCTTACTGGGCGAAAGCTCACGTCCTTACTTGTGGTGTAGGTAATGAAGTGATTATGCTAGGAGTGGTAGAAGAGGCCATTCCGGTGGAGCTTGCGGTAGATCCAATAGAGACGCAAGTAGAGTAGGAGTACGACACTAAGTAATGAAGAAGAAGAAAGTTGTAAGGGCTAACATCGAATTGTTTTCTTTCTACGAATGTTAATTTTCCCTTACTTGCCTTACCTGAATATTATTCGGAATATTATGTAGGCCTTATTTGGAAACTCAAAACCTTGGATCTTAAATTAATGTTTTTCAATGTCGTTTTCCCCTAAATTGTTAATCATAGTTCATTGTTCTCATGAATGGAATTTCTTGTTTAGTTACGCTTCCGCAATTTTTATGAACAAACTTTTATATCGCTTCCGCAAATTGTAAGTAATAATCTTCACTATTTAATGAATGGTAAAAGGAGCTTTTGGTAATGGTCCGATTTAGCACTCTGATAACCCTTTTTTGAGAAATTTGTTTTAGAAAAACTCAACTGCACGATTTGTTTTGGTAAAGCTTAACGTATTTAAAATGATTAAGAATCCGGGTCGTTACAAAATCCCACGTTTATGCTTAGTAGTATTTTGGAATGTTGTAGTTAACTTGAGATGTTCAGTGGTTATAGAACTTCTGTTGGGGTTTGGATTCTGGTTTTTAGTGTTGAGTTCTGGAATGTAATTTTTTGTTGGTAGTGGTTTTGCAAATCTGAGAATTTCTAATGGAACTTTAACATGTTGAGATTGGTTAGTTAATATGCTAGTTGGATGAGTGTTATGAGAAATCAAGGTTCGTTCTGTTGCTTTGGGTTAATATGTTGTTTTGGGTTAAGTTCTGTGATGGTTGACATATGGTTTGTGCACTTTGTTGATGTGTGAATTACTGAGCTTGAGTTAATTTGAATAGTTGTGCTCTGTTCAAGTTAAGTAATTGGAAAATGTAATTGGAAAATGTTGAGATAAAAAGAGGAAAATTATGTTAAGTTGGATTTGCTATCTCTTGTAGTTTCAAGAATGTTAATAAGGGATTGTTAAAATATTGTTGGAAATTGGATGTTGAAGTTGATAAGTATAGAAGTGTTAATTTCATGGATATGAACTCGTTAAGCTGCAGCCTTGGTTTTATATTCTTGTGGTTAATGTTGAGCTGTTAATTGGTCTAAGGCATGTAAATATTGGAAAAATGAACTAATAAGTAGATTAATGATTTTAGTAATGACTAGATGTATCTAAATTTTAAAGGAACTAAGAAGGAGAAAAGTTAGCTTTAAGCATTGAACGCTATGAGAAACGAGGTAAGTGATATGCATGTGTTTTGGTCTTCGAACCCTACATCGCAAGATTAGGAAACGCATGTTTTGTTGCTTACTGCTTTCCTAGCATGTTTCGTTGTTTACAGTTTTAATTGCACGTTTCGTTGTTTACTGCTTTTGCTTATAATTAGTAATCACATGTTTCGTTACTTACAGCTTTCCTAGCATGTTTCGTTGTTTACAGTTTTAACCGCACATTTCGTTGTTTACTACTTTTACAATGTGCTTATAATTAGTAATTGCACGTTTCGTTGCTTACAGCTTTCCTAATATGTTTCGTTGTTTACAGTTTTAACCGCACGTTTTGTTGTTTACTGCTTTTAAACATGCTTATAATTAGTAATCGCACGTTTTGTTGCTTACTGCTTTCCTAGCATGTTTCATTGTTTACAGTTTTAATCGCATGTTTCGTTGCTTACTGCTTTCCTAGCATGTTTCGCTGTTTACAGTTTTAACCGCATGTTTCGTTGTGTATTGCTTTTAAACATGCTTACAATTGGTAATCGCACGTTTTGTTGCTTACTGTTTTCCTAGCATGTTTCGTTGTTTACGGTTTTAACCGCACGTTTCTTTGGTTACTACTTTTACAGCACGTTTTGATGTTTATATATGCTGTTAGAAATTGTTTGCATTCACGAGTATCATACAAAACAGATACAAATAACGAACGAATAATAAGTCATAATAAAGAAACAAATCACGAATGAAGAAACAAATCACGAATGAAGAAACAGATGACGAATGAAGAATAATTCATAAAAAGTAAAGAGAAATGAGAAATAACTAATACAATTAAAGTAAAGAAAAGAAAAAGGCAATGATAAGACATGAGGCCATTTAAGCCTTTGTGGCACGGCTGCTAGCGAGGTTTTGAATTATGGCATCTTTGCTAGCAAGCTTTCGGATTATGTCTTTGCTGCTCATATTTGTTGCAAGTTCCCTTGATTATGTCGAGACATAATGGCCAATGTTTAGCAGGATTTCAAATTATGTCATCGCTGCTATATTAGAGGTAAAAGATGAAAATGATGAATAAAACGTAAAAGATGAAAACATTGAATAAAACGTAAAAGACGAAAACGATGAATAAAACGTAAAAGACTGACGAAGACGATGATTAAAATGTAAATGATAAAAAGATAAGAAAAAGAAGAGAAACTTAAACTGCAGACGATTTTAAAGATACACAGCATGAGCATGTAGTAGCATGATAGGTAATATCACTTACTGAGCATTAGGCTCATAGCTTATGACTTGCGGTGTAGGAAAAATGACGAACAGATTTAGGAGTAGCTGATGAAGGATTTACATGTACAAGGCTTGTGGCTGGTCAAGCTAACAAAGTTAAAAAGAATAACGGGTTTGTAAAACGTAAACGAACATTTTAATTAATTGTCTGTAAATGAACTATTTTACGCTTCCGCTACGTTTTCATAGAAAATTAATTTACGCTTCCGCTATGTTTTAAATAAAGAATTTTATACAAAGAGTTTAACGAAAAGGTTTAGTAGCGGTCTGATTAGACACACTCTGATATTTCTTTAAGAGAGTTTTAAATAAAGAGAGTTTTAGTGGTTAAATAAAAGTTTTAAATTTTAGAGTATTTTTAAAAGGTTACGAAAAATCGGGTCGTTACATTGTATGTTTGAAGAGATGTTAAATGACCGAGCTTGGGATCCAGTCCGCTTGCTCAACTTGGTACTATATCGACCCAAATTTGATTTGGATCGTTTAACTCATAGATCGTGAACTGGCTTAGGTTGAAATTTTTTTTGGGTGAGCTTTTTAGGCTCTGCTTGTTAAGCATGCTATGATCATTAGGCTCGACTCATTTAACTCACTAGGCTCGGTGAGCCAAACTTTATCAGACTCGGCTCGACTCAGCTGACTCATTTGTCACATCTATCTTCAAATGAACTCTATCTGTTTGTATAAATGCTGAACTGAAAGTTTTATCGATAAAAACAAGTTGCTCAACTGACACCCATAATTCTAAGTGAGTTTTTTTTATTCTCTACCTAGTTTTTTTAGATAAATCTCATTTTAACTCGACTAATTAACTTCAAATTGGACATTAAAATATAAATTTAGCAAAAATATGATATTTGCATCTCTTTTTTTAGTCAGTAGTTTCTCAAGGGTAGCTTGAAACACTAATTATAATTACATTATGTGTTTATGTTGAATGTGTTGTGTTTGACAGAAAATCAAGAAATAATATAAGATCCATGCAACCAAAATACTAATAATAAAAATATTTCCATATGATCTTTGCTCCATCCCCCTCCCACTTTTTCTTTCCTCCCTCTTTCTTTTCTCTTTCCATCTTTCCTTCCTTCTCTTTCTTTCTTCTATAAATATCACATTTTTCTTCATTTTTCTTCACTAAAAATTATTTTAATATCTTAATCTCTTACTTCTCAATTTGTAGTACTCCATCAATAATATGCAATGTTAAATCTTTGTAATGATATTCGTGTTATATACTTTTATATTGGATCATCTCAAATAATTTTTTTTCTTCCATACATGTCGTTTTATACATTGATAAAATAATTTTTAATGATTAATTATTATATTTGATAATAAAAAATAATTATTATAATTTTAATAATCAAAATTTTAAAAAATATTCATTTTATTGATATAAATTAGAAATATTTATGTGTGCTCGACTCGTTAGGCTTGGCTCATCAAGGTTCATTTGACTTGTTTAGTCTACTCAGGTCGGATTGTTTAACTCGTGACTTGAGAGCAGACTCAAGTTAAAAACTTTTTTGAGCGGGCTCATTAGGCTCGGCTTGTTGGGCTCGCTAGGCTCGTTAGGCTCAACTCGTTTAAGTTGCTAGGCTTAGTGAGACAGACTTTTTCAAGTTAGGCTCAGCCCGACCAACTCTGTTGTCACCTCTACATGTTGGTGTCTAGGGTTGAAGTGGAATTGTTTTGGGATTAAATTATTGGAAGAGGGTGATAATTAAAGGGATTTTTGGAGAAGGAAGTTATAACCTTCATGTTTTGAAATTAGATTATATGTAATATCCATGATTGATAAAATGAGCATTTATTGTTATTGATAAATAAATTATGGATATATGGGATAATTAAGGTATGAAACAAACAAGTAATTGGATAATTAATTATTTAAAGGCATGCTTTTACATATTATATGGTTGAGAGAGTATTGATGACATGCAATGAGTTGGTTTTTGTGGTAATGATGGGAAAATGTTTATTTGATGATATTAAGTCATCATTATGATTATGATTGGGTTTGGAATGAAACATACGTTTAAGTAAGTTAAAAGATTTAATTGAGGAATTATAAAATATGAGTACACGAAAAAATGAAATGGGACATAAGAGCGAACACCCTATCTGTGCGGCATAGCATCCGCAAGACAAAATAATGTAGAAGAATGAGGAATCCATAGAAACGTTGGTATCCATAGTGAAATAAGGTATTTGTAGCGGAACCATTAGTGTCTGTGGAATGAGGTGTTTGTGTATGAGTTATGGAACTCGCAGAATAAGGGATTTGCAAAAACATTGGTATCCGTAGCAAAAATAGTTATCCACAGTGAAAGCATTAGTGTCTACGGAATGATTTGTCTGCCTCTGATTGGTGGAACCTATAATATCCCAATAACATTTTCTCTGTATACACGATGTAATCAACGGTCGAGGTACTTAGCACATTACATTGCGTATCTATACGTGTTAAATTGTGACGTGTATGTATGGGGAAAATATGTTGGGATGAAAATTAAGTAGGAAAACTTGACGGAAAAGCTAGATTTTTGGAGATGTGGTCGCATGCCGACGACATGAGGATGGGATATGTTGTCCGCAAATGCAAAGGAAGCCGTCCCTATGCTTTGGGATGCAGTAGGATGAGGTTTTGGGTCCTGATGCGTCTGTAGCTTTATTTGCAAACGCATGCAGACAAATGCGGATACATGCGGACGCGGGCATTTTGAATATGTCCAATTCCTGGACAGTTTTGAACGCGTTCAGACATTATATGCAAACGCCTTCCTTCATCCAAATGATAGTTTCAGATGGCAACGGACGACGGTGGACGGATGTGGACACAGTCACTTTGAATCTATCAAATTTTTGGACATTTTCAGACGAATGCAGACGCTACATGCGGACGCCATCCTTCGTCTGAATGTGCAATTATGCCTTAGAAATAGTGACTTTCAGACGCGTCCGGATGAGGCCAGGATGAATATTCATGTTCGAAACATCCCAGACCTGCAAATAAATTAGGGTTTAAAATAGGAGAGTTTGTCGTTTAGCCATTAAAATCCCACTCAGGGAGACACAAGGAAGCGACCTCCATGCTGGACGCCACTCCCCTCGCCTCTCCCTCTCTCGGTAGGTGTACATTGGTTGACTCCAGGAATGGCTCTACGATTTAGCCATTCCTTTTCCACTTTTCTGTCCAGCTTTCCTTTCCCCTGCGTGCGGGAGAATCTCCTTTGAGCAAGAGAGAAACCTTCCCGTGTTGTGAGCTATTGTGAGTAAAGTGTGATACGTCGGGAATTTTTGGGGCTCTGTGAGCTTGGAGCTGCTGGAGCTGTTCACCGTGAAGTCAAGGAGGAAGCTTGGAGTTGCTGTCCCTATTACTTTTCATCAACTAGGGAAAGGATTTGGGTGTGTCTTGGGCTATGGAGGCCCTACCCACAAGTAGAGTGAGTGAGTTGTGTTTCTTTGTTGTTGATATTCCTTGTTAATAATTCATTTACTGCTAGTTGATATAGTTAGTTGATAATGTTTGCTATGAAGTATAGAATAATGAACTATAAGTCTAAAAGTGTGAAGAATGATGAACTATGACGATGACTCTGTTCTGGGAATAATTATTTCTGTTTTACCTACTGTGACATTTAGGTTCTAATGTTCTCCGTTATTGTTTTTTTCTTGTAAAATAGATTGTGTCTTACTTATTATAAAATAGATTAGTCTTGTCATGTTGTATAGTTTGTCTAGAATAACATTGATAATAATAATTGTAGTAATAAACCATAATTGTAATAACGACCCTATAGCTGAGCATGTTAACTAGGAAAATAATCATAATCTTTTTTGAGCATGTTAATTAGCTAGGTTAATTAATTTGAGTAACAATCGTAATCTTTGGTGAGCATGTAAATTGACTAGGATGACTACCTAAAAGCACGTTTAACTTGCTAGGGTAAATAACTAGAATAATTAACGTAATCTAACTTGAGCATGTTTAATCAATTAGAATTTGACGCATGTTAAATAACTAAGCATGTTTAATTAACTAGCTAAATATGTTTAATTCATTAAACCATTAATTGTAATTACTCCATTGCGTATGTTTAATTGACTAGAATAAAAGCATGTTTAATCATCTAGGATAATAACTGTAATTATTTCTTGATCATGTTAATTAACTAGGATAATACGTTAATTAACTAATCATGTTAAATATCTAAGTTAGGCATATTAATTAACTAACTAACTAATTAACTAGAGTGGCATGTAAATTACTTAAGCAAGAGTAATAAATGTAGAATAATTGTAACAACAATGTATGTTTAGAATTTGTTGATGTTAATTCCTTTGCTGTGAATTTCTTCTATTTTCTTGAAAAGAAATGCTTAACAATAGAAAATGATAAATGATGATTGGTTACTGTTTGTAGTAAGTGAACATGTAGTGCTATTTTTACTGTTAATTGTCCTGTGCTGTGAATTCCCTTTCATGTTTAATTAACTAGGTTAGTAATCTTAACAATTTATTCAGCATGTTCTCCATTTCGTTAGTTGTACAATTCGTCAGTTGCTCAATTTGTTAATTTAAAAGTATGATATTACAAGCATGTCTTTTTTTATATTATGATATTAAAAGCATGCAATCTCTCTAGCAATGTTATTCATACTTGTGGTTCCTATTCACTGCTATACTTGTACGCTTAATTTTTGTCGTTCAGTTTCGCTCTATTATTCGATATCATTGTTTACTTTCCCTTAAATATGCTAGTCAATTATTGTCATCTTCAACTATTGTTTACCTTTATTAAATGCGTTATTCAATGACTGTTTATTTTTATTTCTATGCGCTTTCAATTTCTATTATTCGATTATTGTCATTTACCTTATTTTATATGTGCAATTCAATTATTTTTAATGTTACGTTATACTACATCATGCATCACGTTATTTGGAGAATGCGTCATCATGCATCATGCTAATAGAAACCAATAGGGAGTGCCACCGGGTAGTACTCACATATGCATTATGTGAGGAAAAACGCTAAGAAAATGAAGGAAAAGAATAAATGATAGAAAAGAAAAGAAAAGGGAGTTGGGGGGCGGATGGGTAGCGGAGTCTGCAACTAGGCGAATCCCCCTCCCTAGTCGGGAATGGGGACTTAGTTGCAAGTAAAATTTTAGATCCGATCAACTATACCATTCCATATAGGTCCTCTAATCTCCAGCTCGATGTACGAGTAAAGAACCAATGAAAGAACCAACAAAAGTAATGAAAGATTGGTTTGGGTGGCCCCCATTCCAAAAGAACTAAAGAGAGAGATAGCATATTGCATAAACCCTTTTTCCTTACTAAGCCTTTGGACTTACAGTTTACTTATGGTGTAGGTACTTGTACGAGAAAACAATGCATAGATCAAAAAGCAGGGATGAAGAATTTGCACGCTCGGGAACTTGTGGCTGGTCAGGCTAAAGAGAATGAAAGAGAAAGCGGTTGTAATTAAGTTGTATTTAATTGTTTAGTCTTCATCTCCCAAATGAATTATTTAAGCTTCCGCTAAGTTTCGGTAAACCCACTATGTTTCTTAATTTGACTTCTGCTGTATTTTGGTAAAAGATTTTATAATGAGCGGGTAGAACGAAAAGAGTTTTTGACGGTCTGGTTTTGAAATTCACTTTGATTTATTTTAAAAAGGCTTTAATGAAGGTTTTAGTCGTTGTATGAAAGTTTTAAATTTTAAAGAATTTTTAAAAGGTAAAGAAAAACCGGGTCATCACAGAACCCATGGAATAAGAGATCCATAGAAATGTTGGTATTCGTTGAGGAAACATTGGTGTCTACAGAAGTGTGAATGTCCACATAAACTTATTTTTAGGGATACACATGGTTGATGCTCTTAATTTGGTGATTGCAAAATATTAAGTGCAGAAGCAAATATTCTCCATGGAAGCATAGGTTTTTCTCAAAGCAAAAAACGTGTGTATCCACTGATACTTGCAATTTGAGAAGACACGTGGGCGCCTATTAGATGTGTCTGTGAAATATATTGTGCGGGACAAATTTTCGTAGGGCAAGTGTAACTATCTGTAGTAGACATGTGATTTTTCTTAATGAACAAGTAGGTTTCTGCAAGCTAGATTGCTAGGCATTCGAGAATTTACATTAGAGAGGATGTCCAAAAGTTAAACAATGAATCTGTGTTGTTGAGTAGCGGATGTCCGAAACCTTTTATTTCAGAATATTTCCCATATGTTTTAAAGCATTTGTTTAACCATTGCATAAATTCTTTTGGAAAAGAATTGAGACATAGATAGAACATGTCTAGATAGATGTATGACACTATATCTTGCAACATTTATGTAAGTTTAATAATAAGATTTACAGGATTCATGTACATGAATTATTCTCATATATTATATGCATTTAATGTATACATAGTAATAATGCAAAATCATGCATCATGGAAATATTTATTTGTATGAAATATATTATCTAGGTGGTATAATTGGTCATAGAGGAAACCAATATACCTCGCAAGGCTATGTATTGTGTGACATATGTAAAGTGGGAAGTAGAAAAGGAATGACTATGGGTCCCCCTTGGGTTGCAAATCTCTAGTCCTATGAAGGTTTTTATTGTTCATGGATACACCTATTGGAAACAATCGCTAGTATGGTGGAGTTTTATGGTTGTGTGTGACTTTACATATGATAGTGTTTGATCATACATGTTTACATTCACATACATGTTGACCTTCACATATATGTTGACATTCACATACATGTTGACATTCACATATATGTTGACATTCATGTACATGTTAATATAATATTTATTAAATAATATCATAGTTTATTATGAAATTGAACATTACATTGATTCACATTAGCACTGTATAATTATGAAATGAGACACATTGTATGAGATTCATATGCATTTCATTTATTACATAATTGTGGGTCATGAGATGATATGGTTAGATGGTTACGTATATGCACCATAAAGATTTCTTCATGGAGAGGGTTATGTGATTGAGGTACAATTTATTATAGACATTAATTAGAAATTTCTAAAAATGGTTTGGAGTTATGATTTCTAAGCAATGATCATAGTATCACATGTCTAGGCATTGCCTTGTATGCATATTGAGGAATTTCTTCATATAGATGAATTATTTGTGATAGATATTCATTAGAAATATCTAGATAGTGTGGGATAGACATATATTATAAATGCCTAGATAGCTTGAGATTAGATATACATTACAGATGTTTAATATTGAGATAGATAAACCATAAATAAACATGAGTTATGGTTTAAGAATTAGATATTAATTTGAAATGGTAAATAGTTATTGTGATAAATATACCATAATAGAACACATGATCTATAACATAGAAAATCATGTGAGAATGTAGAGAAGAAATATTAATAATAAATATTCAATAGAGTACAGAGGAGCTTAAATGGAATAACTCGTGAGAAATTGAGTGTAAGTGTCATGATATAAATAATCATGTTAAATGTAAGAATAATATATATGAAGAATAATATATATGAAGTGGTGTTGCTTAAAAGGATATAGCACATGAGATTTGTAATGGAAGTATTTCATAAATAAACACATATGAGATTAGAATGTGCACAAAGAGTAATTTCACATGAGAGGTGTATCATATAGTTGATATATTAATAAGAAATATCTAAAGATCAAGATAAAATATAGATCATGAGATGTGTGATCATGAGATTTGATTAAAAGTTGAACTTTGGAAGTTAACAATATAAGAACTAATCATGTTGGGCTTAGTACATGATTAGTTGTGATATTTGTATAGTTTATTGGATCCTTAGATAAGGATTCTTACTAATCTCAAAAAGCTCATTATGATTCTTTTATTATATTTTTCAAGAATAGGTGGTAGCAACTCAAGGACAAAAAGATAAAGATCTATTGCATTAAAGAGTGTGCAAAACATAGGCCAGGGTGAGAGTTTGAGATTTTGTTTTGTTTTATTTAGTTTTAATTTGATCCGTGTTTGTAAAATAAATTTTGATAAAGTTTTATGAATAAATAGTAGTGTACTTTCTTATTTGGGTTAGATTTTATATTTATGTGGCCCAATTACATGAATGTATGTTTCTTATTGAGCTTTCGCTATGTGTTGTGAGCGTTCAATAGGTAGAGAATTCAATTCGTAAAATGGTTTATGAGGAGATTGGGAGACAAGCCGTGTCAAAGGTGCTCTCCCAAGCAACACTGAAAATCCACGAACTTAGAATAAAGAGCATTGTAAAACTATCATTGAGACTATTGAGGCATAGAAAGGACAACTAAAATATGCTAAAATAAAGGCAAAAGAGCATCCTACAAAAGAGACTGTGGAAGAACAACCAACACAAAAGTTGCTAAAAGAACAGTTTGCTATAGAAACATCGTCGAAACAACAACCAGAATTGTAATTAGACCACCTCCTCTTCTTCCAAAAAGATTAGGGAAGCAACAGTAAGGTAAATAGTTTAAATGATTTCTTGAGTTTTTTAGAAAAATTATAGATTAATGTGCCGTTAGTCGAAGAATTTGAACAAATGTCGAGTTATGCAAAGTTTATGAAACACATATTGACAAAATTGAAAAGGTTGAGTGAATTTGAAATTGTTGTTATGACTGATGGATGCATTGCATTCATATTGAATAACCTACCACCAAAATTAAAGGACCCACACAATTTTCCCATACCATGTGCTATTGGCAATAATTATCTCAACAAAGCTCTATGTGATTTGGGAGGTATCACTAAAGTCAATGCCCATGTTAGTGTTCAAGCAACTCGGTATTAGAGAATTGAAGCAAATAGAAGTTACACTTCATCTTGTTGATCAATTTTAGGCCTATCCAAAAGGGTAGATTGAATATTTGTTAGTCAAAGTAGATAAATTTATATTCTCTGTCTGTTTCATCATGCTAGATTATGAAGTAGACAAAGAAGTACCGATAATTTTGGTAAGACCTTTTTTGGCCACAGAAAGAACAATAGCAAACATTCAAAAAGAAGGATTAGCCATGAAATTAAATGATGAACAAGTTACTTTCAATACAATTAAACTGATTCAATTCGCTTGTAAAGTTGAACAGTGCAGTTATTGACGTCACACATTTCTTTTTAAATTAAGATTGCATTGATAAAGAAAGATTGTCTCCAAGCTAGAAGAATTCTAAAGAAAGATCTAGAAAAGGGAAGGTTTTAATATGGAAAATATAAAGAATTGGCACAAAAACAAAACCATTCCTAAAACTTTTAAAGCAAGAGAACTAGTTTTTCTATATGGATCAAGGTTAAAGTTGAAGTTGTTACTTGGCAAGATGAAATTAAAATGGTTCGGCCCATTCAAAGTGATTCAACTGTTTTCTCGTAGTGATGTGGAGTTTTTAGAAGAAAAATTGTGGAGAAAGTTAAAAATAAATAAGAATCGAATAAAGTACTATGGAGGAGACACATGTGACTAGGAGAATACTTCTATCTGGATGCACAAGCCAATGCGAGCATAAAACGAAGGAGTAGTCTAGGCGAAAACGTAAATAAAAGCACTACTAAGAGGACTACTATGTGATACCCTGATATCTTATATCAGAATTTAATAAGGATAATTGGAAAGTAATTAGGAGTATTTGGATTTATTGGATAATTGTCGGGGTATTACCAAGGACGTATTCGTAAGATTTTAATTTAAAGAAATTATTGGAGGATAATTAAGATTAATTTGAAAGAAGGGGTATTCTATTGGGTCCTTATATTAAGTGTGGAATTTCCTTCGATTGTGTTTTACACATTCGGACGATAGCGGACGACATGTGGACGTGGAGTCGTGTCTGCAAACGCTTGGAATGTCGTCCCTGAACCTTGGGACGATGCAGGATGAGGATTTGCATCCTGATTCGTCTGTAGCATGACTTTACGTACTCATGCGGACTCGTGAACATAGTGATTTTGAATCTGTCCAATTTTTGGTTCGTTTCGGACGAGTCCAGACACTGTATGCGAAATCCTTCTTACGTCCGAAGGTCACATTCAGACCAGTACGGACGAAGCTGAGGACGCAGTCCTTCATCTGAAACTGCAATTCTGTGTGAGATTAATGAATTGAACCGGGTTGGTTCGGCTCGGTTCGAAAAATTATGGATGGCTCGGGTTGCTTTTAATTAATAGAAGAGGGAATGAGATTTGTGGGATTAAATTGGATTATTTGAGATTTAAATGTAAGGGGATTTTGGATTAATTGGATTAAAGAAAATTAAGGAAGAGATATAGAACGCTAAAAGAATGGCCTTCGGCCACTCTGCAAAAGGGAGTTGGGAGACGAGAAGAGAGAACGAGTGAGGAGGGGGACGATCACGTGGAATATGGCTAGTCCCAAGCAGCATTTCTGGCAAGCGCGGTGCAAGCGAAACTGCGGAGGGTGGGCATCGACGAAGCACCCGAGCGGCAGAGCTAGGGCACGAGATTCTGCCATGTCCTTCGGGATGAATTGGAGCTCCCACTGCTGCAATTTCTGGTGTGAAGACGAGGTAAGTCCATCTTCACCCTGCATTCTGTAAATTGGACGGCATGGCTACGATTTCCAACTTCGAATTGTAGGGGCAAGGGGCTACTCCAATCGGGTGCTCCAACCGAGTACTTCAACCCGAGTGCGCCGACCGCGTGCTCCGACCAAGGTGTGATAGGTCTGGGTTGAATTGTTGTTTGCTAATGCAGACAACCCACGCCCCTTCCAACCTGGATGAGCAGAAAACTCTCATATTCTTCCAACCTAGAATCGCACACTGCACTAAATGCAGAGTGGGGAACACGCCATAAAGATGGGAAGGAAATTGTGGAGATGTTATCGGTGGCTAGAGAATTATTGGCATTTTGAAGAATAAAAGATAGGGAGTTGATGAAAGGGGGAGAGGTGCTCTGATTTTGGCAGAGAGTGCTTCTCTCTTCGGTGCTGCAAACCAGAGAGGGAGAATGGCTGGAGAATAAAGACAATGAGGCTAGATTGTAGTGCTTGGGGTGATCTGAGCTCTGGAGAACTGGAGAGTGAAATGCACACTCGAAGGATCTGATGGCCGTGAGGTGAGCTGCTTCTTACTGTCGGGTGTACTCTAGTATTTCTGCATCCTTGGTTGATTGTATTGGTTTTAGGTGAAATTATTTTAGAAGTGGATGTTGAATGTTGGATGAATACTGTGATGTATACTCTTTGTGCATGTCCTTTTGGTTATGTTGTTGAGTTAGAAAATAAAAGCATGTAATTGTTCTGTAGTTTGGACTAAAATTCTGTGATGATTGGTTTATAAATATAAGCTCTCTGTTGGTTATTTCTCCTGTTTTAATTAAGTGCACCGTAGACAAAATATGCTTGCTGTGGAAAATGAATTATTGCCTCTTATTGTTGGTTGTTTTTATGGATTAAAGATGAGGATAAAGTATTTGGGTTATACTCTGTTGATGAAGAATTTGCACAGGCGGGACTTGTGGCTGGCTAAGCTAAGGAAAACAAAATAGAAAAGTAATTTGTAATTGACACGTAATTAATTGTTTAGTTTTCTTAAATGAATTTCTTACGCTTTTGCTATGTTTTGATAAAGGATTTAACTATTGCTTTCTAATACTTAAAACGATTTTCATAGTGAATATAACAAAAAGATTTTGATGGTCTGACTTTTTAGAAAGGCACTCTGATTATATTTTAAAAAGATTTTCTGCTGTTTATCAAAGAAAAGAAAAAGTTATAATTTTAACACAATTTTAAAAAGTTACAAAAATTCGGGTCGTTATAGTTGGTATCAAAACAAAAGGATTCTCTAAATTGCTTTGATGCAGTTTTGCTGAACAGGTGTGTTTTAATACGATTCTGTAAATTTAAAAATGATTTTGTAGCCAGCCTACCAGCACAAGTTTCGAGGTGAAAATACTTTACCAACTGCAAATAAGTTACTAAATTTAATTCTCCTTTCAAAATTATTATTATTCTGTAATGTAATGTGTCATAGTTAAGGGGAGATAGATACGGATACAGATACAGAAACATAAATGGGCACAGAAACGGAAACAGAAACATATACGGATATGGAGACAGAAATAGAAACAGAAACAGAGATGGATACGGAAATGGAGACGGATACAGATACAGATACAGATATGAATACGGAGACAGAAACAGAAACAAAAAATGAGACGAAAACGAAAATAGAAACGAAAACAAATATAGATATAGATACAGATATGGAAATGGAAACGAAAATAGAAACAGAAATGGAGACGGAAACGAATACAGATACGGAAACATAAATAGAAACGGAAACAGAAATGAGGTTCCAAAAACATATTTCTGGAAATGGATACAGATACAAATATGGATACAGAAACGGAAATGGAAACGGGAACAGAAACGGAAACAGACACGGATATGAGAACAGATACGGAAATGGAAACTGAAAAAAAAACATATACGGATAATGAAACAGGAACTGATACGAAAACAAAAATGGAAATTGAAACAGAAACGGAAACGAAAACAGATACAAATATGGAAACATATACAGATACAGACACAGAAACGGACACTGAAATGTGAACAGAAACGGAAACGGACACAGATAAAAAACAGAAATGGGAATGGAAATGGAAACAAAAAAGAAATTTAAAGATTGCTTCCCCTAAACAAATGAGTTAGTTAGCCTAATTATAATTAAGTAAAGAAATTTTTTAGGGACATTCAATAATGAAAAGTAACATCACCAATTAAAATAATATTTAGGATTTAATTGAAAGTAGCAAATGTCGGTACAAGTAAATGATATAAAGAAATAATGAACAAAGTGAGACATGGAACAAATAATGAACAAAATGGGACATGGGACGAAATAATAAACACAATAATTTTTAGAGACAAATAAACGTTGAACAATATAATTGTATAAAGAAACATCAAAATTTATAGCAAACGGTTTTGTAGATATTAGGTGTAAAGGATTTTATCAACTAAGCTGCTATAGTTTAATGGAGTAGCTTATGATTCCCCAAGTTTGGAAAGATGAATCTAATTAGCAAAGGACACGGTTGGGCAGGTTAAAGATTTCAAAAGTCAAGAAAGTTATGTGGATTAGATTCAAGTTATAAAGTATAGGAAGAGTTTTGGAAAGTAATTAAGGGAATGGAAAATTCAGTAACTAATAAAGAGTGGATCAGGGAAACACTTTATTTAAGGAATGTGGGTGATTGTTTTGGAATGATTGTCTGGTTTTGCATGAAGAAAACAAAATAATTGCATCCAGGGTGTCTTTTAGGATAGACGATGCAAGTAAAGATGGATTTTGTAGGGTGTAATCGATATTATGGTGCAAAAAAATGTTTGGGTGCAATGAAGTTGGAAGAAGGTTTCTATTTTGCAATGAATATAAGTGAAAGTTAGGGAATTTGGACGTGAGTTAGTGTCTTTGCTTGCTTCTTATGCTTTGGCAAATTGAAAATAAGGAATACATGAGGGTGTTTTGCATAGGTGTATGATACATGGAGTTAGTTTGGGTGTTGTCGTTGAGCGAAGAGTAGAAGTTACTTGGTTGTTGGATCCGAAAAGTACGTACGTTGAGCAAAATTAAGAGGACGCTTGACAATGAAGATTTGGATGTGAAGGACAAGTAGGCGTGAAATGAATCTAATAATACTTTGGTTAAGGTTCCTCATGTTGGATCATGCGCTATTTGTCGGGAAAAAGCATTTTTGGGAGTGTAAAGTCCGTTCCAGACAATGTTTTAAATGCGGCGTGATTGGACATTTGGTTAAAAACTATCCAATATTGGGAAGAAAACCAACAAAAGTAGTAGCAAGTGACTTTGAACCTTGGGAAAATAAGTGAAAAGTGTGTTTTAGGGGTTGTTTGAGTGTATGTCGTGATGCATAGTGTCAGAAATTTATGTTATTACATCAAGTTTTGGATCAAGAATTAGTGTTTGGAACTATTAAGAATGTAATGCATGAGTTATTTAGGCAAGACATAACTGTGATTTGATTGTTTAGATAAGGAGAGCGTTACGTTGAACAAATTTCGAGGACGAAATTTATATAAGGAGGGAGGTATGTTGTAATGACCCAGTTTTTATTTACTTTAAAATCGTGTGAAATTCAAAACTTTTCTTTTTATATAAATTTCAGAGTATTCTCCCTTTATAAAACTCGATCGTTAAAACTATTTACTTAAAACACTTACCAATTGCAGCAGAAGTAATAAATCGTTTTATGAAACGCAGCGGAATTAAAACAAAACGTTAAAGAATATTAAGTAATTTACAATCCCTTTTAAAAATAATTTCCTTTTCAAATTCTTTAACCCAGCCAGCCACAAGATCCACCCGTGCAAATCCTTCATCAACTGTCTTTAACCTATTTTCCTGTTGCTCGTACGTACCTACATTACAGGGAAAATAATGAGTCTAATGGCCAACAAGAATCAGAATGAAATGAAATGCAGGTGATATGCGTGATCATACAATGCATTACAGAAGAGAGTCGTATCTCTTCTAGAAGCCAAAAGTGAGATACACCTAGGGTCATGTGGCCTAACCACTTCACTCTGACAAGGAGGTATATCCATCGAGGGTGTTCCACAAGTTGGTATCACACTCCTTGTTAAAGACGTTGGGGATTTCAGAACTAGAGAATGATGAACCCAGATTCCATGTAGATAACTCCTACCACAGTGCCCCCTATATGGGAGTATTATACTGATGGAATGTCACCGATCATCCCGAACCCCCACATGCTTATTTACATATAGTAGGTATGTCATGCAATATGTAACCAGTTTCATAATTCCTAGGAACGCCCAACAAGAATCAGAATGAGATGTAATGCAAGTGATATGCGTGATCATACAATGCATTACAGAAGAGAACTGCATCTCTTCTAGAAGCCAAAAGTGAGATACACCTAGGGTCATGTGGCCAAATTACTTCACTCCGACAAGGAGGTATATCCATCGAGGGTGTTCCACAAGCTGGTATCACACTCCTTGTTAAAAACGTTGGGGATTTCAGAACTGGAGAATGATGAACCCAGATTCCATGTAGATAACTCCTACCACACCGCCCCCTATATGGGAGCATTCTACTGATGGAATGTCACTGATCATCCCGAACCTCCACACGCCTATTTACATATATTAGGTATGTCGTGCAATATGTAAACAGTTTCATAATTCTTAGGGTGATGCATGTATGCCACAACAATTCACATAATGTACGTATAAAAGAGACACAACAAGTATCGATAATTTTTCAAGTAGGAGTAAGGTTCACAGAATATATATATATATATATATATATATATATATATATATATGCGCATTTTCAGAATACCAATTAGAAACATGACATAATTTAGAGAACTATGAACTAAAGTAAATACATTTCAAACTTTAAGAACTAACTAGGTCACATGATGACCGAGCACTATTATCAAACAATTTCATATATGAAACTAAGTATATCATGCATAGAATTAGCAAGGGAATTTCCTATTGTCACACTTAACAGTAGTAATTTCCTATTGTCCATCACATTCCATCTCGTCCATTTCATTCCACACTTAACAACAGAAATTTTCTTTTATCACAACAACTCAACATTTCTATCTCAATTTACGGTTCACAGCAAATATATACCAACATTCATTTAATAGTGGGTTACGCCTCATAACACAACAACAAGCAACATATGTTCAACAGCAGGATAACACTTTGTAGCAGAGAAGTGTTGGGAAATTTAATACTTTGTAATCAAAACCAAAATGATAGTTTAACCAAGCATGTAGCAGTTCACAAATTCTAGCAAAGTTAAACAAAGACTTAGTAATCCAAACCCGTAATGTAGGGCCTCCTCTGGCCAACTACACATTCTGAATTCTTACCTCAAATTTCCAGCAGCCAAACCACAACCAATATGTGTTTCCTAATCGTTCAAATCCCAAAAGTTCCTTTACTCACTTCACGGATGGAAAAATCCACACAGTAAGCAACACACCAATTGTATCACACCACTCTTCACTTAACTCACCAAATATTCTCACTCACAAAGCAACGTAACACTCCCTCACACTTCACAACTATCAGAGTAAGAATTATAAAGGACTTACCTCTTATAGACAAAGGAGAGAAAAGGATGGGCTACAACAGGGGATAAGCTTCTGAAAAGGGGAGATGACACTCACCCAAACCAAGGAAAGGTGGTCCAATGAAGGAGAGCCATGTGGAAAGCCAGCAAGAGGAGCAGTTGGAGGAACTAGCTCCAGTCTGGTCCAGCATGAACACATGGGTCGTGGTTCGTCCCCCTGCTATCGCCAATTCGTTCCTACCCAATTCATCCTTGTAATTCCCTTCACACCCTCGGCCAACTTTGTCCAAGAAAAGATACTAGGAGAAGAAAACACAAAACAAATGAATGACTTACCTTGACAACGAATTCACAGCGCTAAAATCGACTCGTGCCCTAGCCTGCACGGTACACCCGCGATCGTTGTAGCAGCCCGCATCGTCGTCGGCCTTTGCTTGTTCGCCGAACGTCACCTCATCATCGCGAACGTCCATTGCTCGCCGCCGTCTCCCTCCCGATCGCTCTCTCTCTCTCTCTTTCGTTCTATCTCTTTTTGCCTGCGAAGAAGGGCCGAAGGCCATAAACAATTCTCCCCCATTTTCTTTTGATTTTTCCTTGACCCAAACCATGGCCAGCAAGAACCGGTTCGGCTGAACCCGTTCAGCCATTCAACCCTCCATTTAATTCACCATTAATTATCTTACATTTTAATTTTAATTAATCCCACTTTATTTAACCCTAGTCATAATTATCTTAAATTTTAGTATATTGGTTACGTCCTTGGTAATACCCCGATAATTATCCAATTAATCTAAATACCCCTACCTACTTTCAAATTGATCATGTAATAGCCCGACTTCTTATATCGAAATTTAATAAGGATAATTGAAAAGTAATTAGGAGTATTTGAATTTATAGGATAATTGTCGGGGTATTACCAAGGACGTATTCGTAAGATTTTAATTTAAAGAAATTATTGGAGGATAATTAAGATTAATTTGGAAGAAGGGGTATTCTATTGGGTCCTTATATTAAGTGTGGAATTTCCTTGGATTGTGTGTTTTACACATTCAGACGATAGGGGACGACATGCGGACGTGGAGTCATGTCCGCAAACACTTAGAATGTTGTCCCTGAACCTTGGGATGATGTAGGACGATGCAGGATGATGCAGGATGAGGATTTGCATCCTGATTTGTCTGTATCATGACTTTGCGGACTCATGTAGACGCGGTGATTTTGAACCTATCCAATTCCTGGATCGTTTCAGACGAGTGCGGACATTGTATGCGGACGCCTTCTTATGTCCAAATGTCACATTGGGACGAGTATGGACGAAGTTGAGGACGCAGTCCTTCATCCAAAACCGTAATTCTATGTGAGCTTAATGAATTGAACCGGGTTTGTTCGGCTCGGTTTGAAAAATTATGGATGGCTAGGGTTGGTTTTAATTAAAAGAAAAGAGAATGAGATTTGTTGGATTAAATTGGATTATTTGAGATTTAAATGTAAGGGGATTTTGGTTAAATTGGATTAAAGAAAATTAAGGAAAAGATATGGAAGGCCAAAAGAATGGCCTTCGGCCACTCTGCGAAAGGGAGCAGGGAGATGAGAAGAGAGAACGAGGGAGGAAGGGGACGATCGCGAGGAATATTGTGAGTCCTGAGCGGCATTTTCGGCAAGCACGGTGCGAGCAAAACTAAGGAGGATGGGTGTTGGCGAAGCGCTCGAGCAGCGGAGTTAGGGCATAGGATTCGACTGAGTTCTTTGGGATGATTTGGAGCTCGCGCTGCTGCAATTTCTTGAGTGAAGACGAGACGAGGTAATTCCGTCTTCTCCCAGTATTCTGTAAACTGGGCGGCATGACTGCAATTTTTGGCTTCGAATTGTAGGGTCTTGGGGCTGCTCCTATTGGGTCCTCCAACTGGGTACTCCAACCCTAGTGCTCCGACTAGGACCTCTGACCTGGGTGTGACGAGTCCGGGTTGAATTGTTGTCTGCTAATGCAGACAACTCACGCCCTTCCAACCTGGATGAACACACAACTCCCACGTTCTTTCAACCTAGAATTGCACTCTGCACTAAATGCAGAGTGGGGAACACGCCATAAAGCTGGGAAGGAAATTGTGGAGATGCTGTCGGTGGCTGGAGAATTATTGGCATTTTGAAGAATAAAAGATAGGGAGTTTATGAGAGGGGGGAGGTGCTCCGATTTTGACAGAGAGTGCTTCTCTCCTCGGTGCTGCAAACCAGACAGCGAGAATGGATGGAGAATAAATACAGTGAGGCTGGAGTGTAGTGCTCGGGGTGAGCTGAGCTTTGGAGAACTGGAGAGTGAAATGCTCTCTCAAAGGAGCTGATGGTCGTGAGGTGAGTTGCTTCTTGCTCTCGGGTGTACTCTAGTAATTCTGCATCCTTGGTTGATTGCATTGGTTTTAGGTGAAATTATATTACAAGTGGATGTTGAATGTTGGATGAATACCGTGATGTATACGCTCATTGTAATGACCCGATTTTTATTTACTTTAAAAAAATCGTGTAAATTTAAAACTTTTCTTCTTGTAAAAACATCAGAGTATTTATCTTTTATAAAACCCAGTCATTAAAACCATTTACTTAAAAAATTTATCAATAGTAACGAAAATAGTAAAATCATTTTCAGAAACGCAGCAGAATTAAAACAAGTATTAAAGAATTTTAAACAATTTACAAACCCTTTTACAAATAATTTTCATTTAACTCTTTAGCCCAGCCAGCCACAAGATCCACTCGTGCAAATCCTTCATCGACTGTCTCTTAATTTGTTCACCTGTGCGTGTACCTATATCGCAAGACTTAACTAATGAGCCTAATGTTCAGTAAGTGATATAAAATAAAAGGTATGATGCACATGTCATGCAACTTTTAAATCTCTTTTCGTTTTCTGTTTCTGTTTCTCTTATTTCTTTCTTTTCTTTTCTTTTACCGTTTTCTTGATCTTAACTTTGCTTTATCTTGACTTTACTTTACTGTTCTTTTCTTTACTTGATCGTTACTTTGCTTTATCTTGAAAGGCATTGGAAATGTCTAAACTTGACGAGGAGGAGCAGCCAACTCAAGCTCACATCCCCAGACGACCCCGTTTATGTTTATGGTTGTCATAATCTTGAAAGGCGTTAGAGATGTCTAAACTTGACGAGGAGGAGCAGTCAACTCAACCTCACATCCCCAGACGACCCCGTTTATGTTTGTTGTTGTCTTGATCTTGAAAGGCATTGGAGATGTCTAAACTTGACCAGGAGGAGCGACTAACTTAACCTCACATCCCCAGATGACCCCGTTTATGTTTATCTTTATCTTGAAAGTGTTAGAGATGTCTAAACTTGAAAAGGAGGGGCGGCTAACCCAACCTCACATCTCGTCACACCCATTTACGTTTATTTCTTTACGTTTCACAACTGTCTCGTTTTTTTCTTTGTTTCCTTCTTGTCATTTTGTAATAGTTTTGTTTCTTCTTTGTTTCCTTCTTGTCATTTTGTAATCGATTTGTTTCCTTCTTGTCATTTTGTAATCATTTTGTTTCTTCTTTGTTTCCTTTTCAAAAGTATGCATGGAAACTATTTTCGTATGTTTTGAAAACTATGATGCGTGATGCTCGTGAATACATACATTCTCTACTAGAGGAATTTAATAGCGCAACTAACATACAATTCATAGAACATGCTTATAAAAACTGTAAACAATGAAACGTGCTATTTAAAACTGTAAACATCGAAACATGCTATTTAAAACTGTAAACACCGAAACATACTATTTAAAACTGTAAACACCGAAACATGCATCTCATATTCTTGCAATGTACGGCCCTAAGGACCAAAGCACATGCGTATCACTTACCTGCAGTCCGTGGCGCGTTTGACACTTTATTCTTTTCCCGTTAATACCTTCAAAATAAATAATATTTATTTATTAATATATTTACCCATTATAAACCTTAACTTTATATCATTATTATGTTAATTCATTTCACATTTTTTGCCCAATTATTTTCATCGACTAAATAACTAATGATTATTGACCATTGAATTTTCATAAACCTTAACGCTTAATAATTCTCATTAGTCAACTTAGTTACGAGCAACCCCGCAATAACAATTTGAATAACTTAACATGTGCAACAGGATAACAAAATCTATAATAGTTGCTCATTCCATCAATGTGACTTGATAATGGAGAGAATTTACTTCACAATACAATTCATTATCTTTTAATGAAAATCCATTGGAAGCAACAAAACATTTATTTAACTTTATTACCCAAAATCACGCCTAATATTAATATCCAATAAGGCATTAAACATCAACATCCATCAACCAGACCAATTGCAACATATCAAGGTTTTCCATTACTAAAAACATGATCCTTTTCTTCATTCATTCACTTAGCAGAATTTGTAGTCCAAACATCATCTAGGTCACTTATCGAAATAGTAGAGCGAAATCCAAATAGTGAACATTATTCAACGATAGTAACCTTGGAGCATAACTATTCACAGCTGTCCAAACGACTATCAACTTAGCATATCTATTCATCCATAATATCAAACTAGAAAGGCAGTAGATAATTAATCCAAAACAAAAAATCAACCACTAATCTAAAATCAATCACAGTGGCATACATTCAACAACCACTTGACTTTGTAGCAAGACAAATCCCACCTATTCATGACTTTGGAATTAACCAACACTAACCAAAGACACAATCAACACTAACAGTAGTGTGTTATCCAAACCACAGATATAACAGTCAAACAACAGTTCACAATCGAATCCCGACAACAGAGCACATTCTTTACATAAAACTTAACCCATCTCCATTGCTCAACAACAAACATACAGAATCGGAGCTGAGTACAAATTCCATTAAACAGGGAAGGTATCCATTTTACCTGAAGCAAGCAACAACTCCACCTTCCAGTATTTCCTCACACTGCTCTCGGCCCTGTCATAGAAAGCACACCCGATGGCCATCACTGTCCAATTCCAATCTCACTGCCAGCTTCCAATCTGTCCAGATTTATAGACAGAATACCTCATGGACGCGGGGCTAATGGAAGATCACACAATTCGAAGGAGGTGGTCCAATGACCAAACTCCACGCTGGAAAATTGCTATCGTCTAGGGAGAAGGAAGAAATCGGGTCGGCCAGAAGAAAACGAGTAGGTTCAATGTGGAAATCGCAGACCCAGACCCAAAACCCAAATCGATGCCAGCGACTCGAAGCCCTGCCATCACCGATTTGGACATGTCGAACGCCAAAACGACTATCCACTGACGCCAAATCAACCAAAATTGGAAGCCAAGAAGAAAAACGCTAAACATAGACTATACACTTTCCTCCACCGGCGATTCGCCATACCAAAATCGACACCGAGAGTCGCAGCACACCGAGCCCCAGCTCGCCGCACGAAGCGTCTCCCACAGCCAGACAGAAGCTCGTCGCCGAACATCGCCGCAACTCTCGTCGCTCACCGTCGTCTCGCGCTTCCGATCGTCCTTCCCGATAGCTCACCTAGTTTCTCTCGGCCACTCTCACGTTTTCTCCCCCTTCTCTTCTCTAATTTCCTTCTCTAATTTCTTCAATTAAATTAAAATAAAAACTTAATTTAATAATTAATCCCCACTTAATAATTAATCCAATCTTCTATATATTAATTCATCACTTTTCTTTTTTCTTTTCTCTGAATATTACTTGATAATAAGTATCAGTCCAATTAAAATTCTTCAATTTGGCTTCCGAAATAATTATCCAATAATTGATATAATTATCTCTCATGAATTATTTTTCTAAATTTATTTTCATGATAATATATTTCATAATAGAATTTCTTCGAATAATCCAATTATACCCCCAATTAATTTCTCGTTAAATAAATCCTTGATTATTATCCAAATATTTCCCCCAATCAATTTTCTTATCAAATAAATTTCATTATCCTTAATTAATTATGTTATGAGAATCGGGGTATTACACTCGTGCATGTCCTTTTAGTTATACTATTGAGTTAGAAAATAAAAGCATGTCATTGTTCTGTAGTTTGGACTAAAATTCTGTGATGATTGGTTCATAAATGTAAGCCCTCTGTAGGTTATTTCTCCTGTTTTGGTTAAGTGCACCGTAGACAAAATATGCTTGTTGTGGGAAATGAAATACTGCCTCTTATTGTTGGTTGTTTTTATGGATTAAAGATGAGGATAAAGTATTTGGATTATACTCTGTTGATGAAGGATTTGCACGGGCGAGACTTGTGGCTAGCTAAACTAAGGAAAATAAAAGAGAAAAGTAATTTATAATTAACACATAATTAATTGTTTAGTTTTCATAAATGAATTTCTTATGTTTCCGCTATGTATTGATAAATGATTTAACTATAGATTTCCAATACTTATAATGTTTTTCTTAACGAATATAACGAAAGGATTTTGATGGTCCGACTTTTTAGAAAGACACTCTGATTATATTTCAAAGAAATTTTCTGCTATTTATTAAAGAAAAGAAAAAGTTTTAATTTTAACGCAATTTTAAAAGGTTACGAAAATCTGGTTCGTCATATACTATGATTTTAATTTTTAATCATTATTATTTTAGGATAGTTGCATGTATTTATTTATTTATTTGGACAAATTTTATTTTTGTTTTAGTAACACCTACATGGAGAAGCTTGAAGGAGTCTATGCCAAATGAAGGAAAATCATGTTTGAGATACATTCCAACTCGTGATGTTTAATTCCTATAGCATCGGGGCATGTTAAAATCATTCATAGAGCATAAGTTACAACTCATAACCATATTCACATACACATGCCTCGCCTTTTCATCTGTCAATTAATATAATATAATAAGTTTTACTTTTATATAATTTAAGGAAATTAACAAAACAACTACTAAACAAAAGGATCAATGACAAGTTAATTATTGAACAATTTTTGCTAACAACTTAAACAATAAACTATGAAAAATGGGCGATGCAAACATCATCATTACATGTTGAAAGAAACATTGCTGCGAAGATGATACCGAAGCATTACTTTTTTTAATTTTAATTCTACTTCAGTTTTATACTAAAATTGCAATAATTGAAACAATTTTACTGCAAAGACGATGTTGGGAAGCTCCAACATGGTCTTCTCATCATCGAAAACAATTCCCACATTTTCAGTTGGCTCTCACCCCTCCTCTCGTTTTCACCCGTACATTTTTCATCACCATCTTCTCTTTCCTTTTACTGGTCCATCTTCATTGTCGAATGCTCATCCCCAATGTCTCTTTTCACAGAAGAAAGTAATCTTTCTGCTGCGAAAAGTAATCTTTTCTTCATAGAAAGTAATCTTTTTGCAGTAGAAAGTTGTTGTTTTGCCCCAAAATGTTGTTTTTTTTTTTTGCAGTAGAAAGAAATTGTTCCCCGTGCAGAAAGTTATCTTTTAAATCTATTTAGTGGAAATACATTATTTGACCGCAGAAAGACATTGTTCTGTAGCGGAATGACAACGTTTTTTAATGGAAAACGTAACCATGATATTTGCCCTGTTCATTTTTCATAGTTTAGTGTTTAAGTTGTTAAGAAAAATTGTTCAATGATTGACTTGTCATTGATCCTCTAATTGAGTGGTTGTTTTGTTAATTTCTCCATAATTTAATATATTTTTAGTCTTAAGTTCTTTGTCTAATCTATTATAATAAAGAAAAATAGATGGCCAACGTGCTTGATTGAAATGTTAATATGTGGAAAAATATTTAATATTCCATTTAGCAATAAAAAATAAAGCCTTATTTAAATATTACTTTGTCACTTTGTGGCTGCTTTTTGTCGATTAGTTTTACGCTTGAAACAATGTAATATCTCATGTACCTGCTGAAATTTTAAAAAAGAATATAAATCCTTCCAAATAATTTCCATGATAGTTTAGAAAACAAATGTCATTTATGGCTGCCGATGGAGGTGGTAAAACCAATTTTGATAGCCTGAAATCATTTCTTCCGGAGTATGATTTGTCGGTTGTGAGGAAGGATTTTACCTATTACTAGATTTTCTTTGTGGTGGAGATTGTTCGATAAACGTTGTTTCCTTCGTTAGGATAAAAAATTTGCAGAAAAATCAAAACACAAACCTTCTTTTCTTTTTAGGTTAGTACTCAGAAAATCATTTGAGTTGTTGCGAATTGGGGCTCAAAAATTTTGAGAATTGGAGGTTCTCATGAGGTAAATGTCAAATCCTTGTGTTTTGCAATTAGGATTTCCATTGAGTAATTTAGATGTTGACTTTTAAGTAAAGATTGTATTTTTTTTTATTAAAGATTGTTTTCTTAATGGATGAAATTGTCTTATATTCATGACCCAATATATAGTGGATTGTTTTGGATCTCGATTTGCTAGAAAACATAGGAAATCTTGCAAAACAATCCAGTCGCCATCGCTGAAGAAGGCGCTAGGCCATGACCCTAAACCCTCTACCACACAGAGTCACGACTCAACCATGTGGGGTCGTGTCTCATGCCCTATTTTGAGCTGCAACCAAGTTTATTTGAGCTGCTGCTTAGACCCTATTTTTCACTTTTGACCCAATTAGTTTTGGGTTGTTTCAAGGCCATTTTTAGAACTGTTTTGGGCCTTACACTTGATTGTTTTCAAATAATTTTCTTAAACCTGAAGTTTGGAATTAAGTGAGACATTTCGATTTTAATTTTTTAATATGATTATCTTTATATCTCGAGACTTTGAGTTTGGACTTAACATACATTGGACATTCTCAAATTTGCTTGGACTTGGTTATTGGTAGGCCCACTTGAGGAACGAGTTTAATTTTCTGTCAAACATCATGTTGTTTTACAAAATCATATTTTGCGATGCGTTCTCATATAAAATGAAGTATCTACTTTATGGCCATATGTTTTCACACTATTATGTATTTTTCACTAAACATATTTTTCTTGAGCATGCATATTATTTCATTAATTAATTAAGTCAGGTGAACCAAGTTTTATGAACTCGTGAAAGGGTCTAGTTTTGTGTACGCACCTTCGACAATTGAAGGATATATTTGTTTGTATTAACTAGAGTAATGAGAGAAGTGACTATGTTGTATTCCTAGGTGGAAAACCCTAAACTTGATCAGAATTTTATTTTTTGTGGCTTTTGTAATACCCAGGATTAGACTGGGGCTAATAATAATATTAATTATAAATTATTCGAGTGATTTTATGGAATATACTATCTTGATTTTCTGTAATGAAATTAAGTAGAGATAAATGAGAAATTAATTGGGTGTAATGGAATTATTTGGATGATTATCGAAGATTTATTTGATGGAATCATTAGAATTGGTTATGTGAGAAATTTGGCTAAGGATTAAAGTATGAATTGTTGAGGAAGTGTTAAGTTAACGTTTTCAGTCAACTGTGGTTAAATTGGTCGACTAAATGGTCGATCGATAAATATTACAGATTACTCTTAGATTTTATGGTCGACAAATTGGTCGAAGACGCGGTCGAGCAGCTCGACCGAATGTTGATGATAACTAACGTCGGGAGATGAAACGATTCATTGTCTGAATGTCTGGATGCTGAAGGGATGCGTCCTGTGGCCTTCTATCTTCATCTGGGTGATGAAGGGTCGGTTGTTGGAGGCTTATAAATTAAGAGCGAGGGGATGAGAATTTGACAGAGGCAGAAAAAGCATGGCGTTACTCTGCCAAAACTCCAAGTGAAAGTATGTGTGACTGATGGAGGAGATTCTATGATTTTGTAAGAGTTATTGTGTGGATCTCTAGAATGGCAGTGAGTTATTGAAGGATGTTATGAAGTCTGTGAAGGGTCTTGCTTCTGGAGTTGTGAGGGTGACTGTAAAATGCTTCTGTGTTTTGAAAAAGTGAGAAGCAGTGTGGGTTTGAAAAGTTTCTGAAAGAGCAGATTAGGAGTGAGGTTGTTTTGGAAAATTGGTTCTTTAAGAATGCTTCTGTGAACTAGTTTGGTGTGAGTGAACTAAGAGAAATCCTGTAAGATTTTGTGAAGAAGAGAAGTGGCAAGGCCGAGAGGATAATTGTAAGGGAACATTTGGTGTTCAGGTTTTGAGAAGAAACTTAAAGTGTACACCCATTAAACCTAAGGTCTCCAGGTAAGTGGTACTGCACATGTTTTGTCCGAAAGGGCCTACATCACAGGAATTAGTTGGTGTTTATTGTTTGTTTAATTAATTGTTATGAATTGTATGTTTATTAGATTTAAGTTCAGTTCCTTAGCTAGGACAGATTACGTTTTAAGGATACGATTAAGGAACGTTAAATAGAATTGTATATGCACGACAACGTTAAGACTTGGAATCCTAAAGTACACGAAAATGGAATGAATGTAAATAGCCATTTTTGTGGTCCTGTTAGTTATGCCCGTCATATATACCAAAGATAAGTAAATAACTGTGGTCCAGTTGGTTACACACGGCATAGAAACTAAAGATAAGTAAACATATGTTTGTGCAGTTCGGTTGGATATTGTAACGACCCAAATTTTTGTAAATTGTTAAAATGCGTAAAAATTTGAAATTTTTTTCTTTTTAAAACCAAAACATATCAGAGTGCATCTAACCAGATTGCTACTGACTCTTTCGTTAAACTCGTCATGAAAACCATTTGATAAAATGTGCGAAAGCGTTATAAAAGTAATCATCGTACAACATGGCAAAAGCGTAAATGAATCATTTAAGGAAGAAACTAAGACAACTGAATACAGTATAATGAAACTTAATATAATTACAATCGTTTACTCATTCCTTTCTTGGCCTAGCCAGCCCCGAGTCTCACGCATGCGAAATCATTCATCTCTGCTTCATTATGTGTTTATTGTCTACTTATTATCTGTTCGTCGTTGTACTTACACCACAAGTAAGGACGTGAGCTTTCGCCCAGTAAGGAAATGAGAAAAACAATTATGCATATCTCTTTTTAATTCTTCTTGGAATGGGGGCCACCCAAACCAATACTTTCATTACGTTCATTCGTTGTTCGTTTGTTCGTTCGTTCGTTTGTTACTCGTATTTCGAGCTGGAGACTGGAGGGTTCTTAGGGGATGTAATAATTGACCGAACCTAACCCTTTACTTGCAACTAGGTCTGCATTCCTGTCAAGTTTGGGGGCTTCGGCTAGCCGCGGACTAGTTTTCCTACCCATCCGACCTCCAACTCCCTTTTTCTTTTCCTTTCAGGCGTATCCTGCCCTCGAGGCTATTTTCTCAATGATAGACGTATCTCGCCCATCCTGATTGTTCTTTTCCCTTTGGGCGTATCCCGCCCTCTGTGTTCCTCCCTTTCCGGTGTCTCCCACCTTCAGGGTTTCTTCCCTTCTGGTGTATCCTGCGGGAAGGGTTTCTTCGGTGATGGGCGTATCCTGCCCATCCCGAACATTCCTTATTCTTAGCATTTTTTCTCACTCATGCATGTGTGAGTACCACCTCAAAGTGGCACTCCCTATGGGTTTCTATTAACATCACGCATGCTTATACATTCTCAACCTAGCATGATGTTTCACGATATAACATTCATAGGAATTAAAGTGCACATAAACGGAAGTAACTGAATTTAAAAGCATGTACGAATTAAAAGCACATTTAATAAGGAAGGTAACAGTAGGAATTGGAAACGCATAATAATGAAGACAAATCCCACAATTGAGACCATTTATAATATTAAGTACAGTATATGACGTGTCAATCATCTAATTAACTTCCTAATCCATTTACATGCCCCCTACCATTATCAGTCTAGGTAATTATTCTATTCGGTTACCCAAGTCATTTAACATGTTTTTACTTAACTTGCTTTTAACAGGAAATAACATGCTACGAGGGCAATTCCACCCCAAGAAGACAATAACGAAAGCAATTACAAACACCATGCCATAATTAACAAGCTAATTCATCTAGTAAATTCCCTAGTTCATTTACATACCTCCTACTATTATTAGTCTAGGTGATTATTCTACTTTACTTAGTTAATAATTTACATGCTCAAGTTAGATTACTATTGTAATAGTTCATTAACATGCTCAATTTACAACCTATCTAAGGTAGCATGCAAGTTCATTTACATGCTTAATAATTTGGGTAAACATGCACAATTAATTCAGGAAGATTGCCATTTATTAGCCTAAAAAATTATTAGTCGATTACATGCTTAGCCAATTTACATGCTTAGCAGAATTACATGTTCAAGTGTCGATATTGCTAATTAATATGATAATTATATGTGTTTAGGTAAGTGGACATGCTAATTGATTTACTACATGAATTCCATACTTTATTTACGCTTGCACTAATTTCACAAAGATATCAATCTCTAATGACAAGAACAAACAATGACAACAAGCTATCTACGTGCATAAGGAATCAACACCATAGCTACTCAGCAAATAAGTATTCGTTAACTCTTTTAGCTCAATTTCATACTTTGCATAGTAACGTATTCTTTACTTGTTCCACTTTTATACCATCCTTTCTTCATTTACTTAGGCATTTTTATCACATAATAGGTAGTAAAACAGAGCTAAACAACGGAAGGAAAATATCACAGAGCTTATAATGATTCACAATGAAAAATCAATGAGGAAAACATAATAGAGAATAACCACTAATAGCAGCAAGAAGAACTACACGAATCAGCAAGAACAATCGTAGGAAATCACCCAAGGAACTATCTAACAGTAAGCATTTGAAGACGAACACCAAAACGCACACACTCTACTTGTGGTGTAGGGCCTCCAAATGGCCAAGACACACCCTAGTTCCTTACCTCACATCTTTATTGTGGTTTGCACTTATTCACTATCCTTCTTCGTCTTTCCGATACCTTCACAAATTAGTGACATTTATCATTAACAATTCTATAAACTTTAACATGTAGGAATTCCAATATTCACAGCTTAGCTACCAAATATAATTTCTCATTCTTCACCTCATTTCTCCATAACCCGTAAGTAATAACCAATACCGAGAAAACAACTTTTCGTCAACAAGTAACCCAACAAGTAACCAGGTTTCAATGATTTATCTAATCACAATTATTCCATAAATCATACTTAACACCACAACACACACAATTATCCAAGAGTCCTACTTAACACCACAACACATATATCCTTAGCTGTACAATTTGAATTTCCAACCAATAGAGAACTATCATCCAACAGGTTGATTTACAACATCAATTTAACTCCTATGCCCCACCATAAATAGCAGAATCCATTTCTAGAAACAACTAAACATTCACAAGGTAGCATATATCCACTTAGATTTACAAACTAAACCTAACAGAGGCATAAGTCCAACTCTTAACACAATTCACAAAATCCTTATGTCAGTGAACACTCCTCAACAGAAAACAACCACAACAATCACAACCTATAACAATGGCAGAACCCAAGATATATCATAGTTTCCCAACTATATTCAATGAGCAGAAACCCACAAAGACATGATTCCAAAACAGAACATAATCCTAATCAATTATTCATCCACTAATAAAATAGGAACATCCAAAAATCCATAAAAGAATGAAGAAATTCCCCTTTACCTGAAGGAACCCAGGAGACCCGAGAATTCCAGGAGCTTACTTTCTCAGTCAGCATCATCTCCATCCTCCACAGCTCACCCGAGAGCACCCCTCACCTCTGCCTCTCGTCTCTTCTCTCCGTCTCTGTATTCCACTCTCGAGAGCACTCCAAGCTCTTCCTCCTCCTTCCTCTCTTGGCCCTTCACTTTCTTGTAAATCACTAGAACACTCTCCTCACCTCCTCCCTTCTCGTAGCTTTAATTCTCTAGCAGAGCAACACTTCCAGCTAGACAATCCCTACCCAGCTCGTACAATGTGTTCCCCACGCTGATTCCAAGATGGAAAGGTTGTCTACATAGCAGACAACATCTTGCTCGAACCGGCCAAGCTAGGCCAATTAGACCCAGTTTGGAGCTCAACTCGAAGTTGGAGACCGCAGCTTCATTCGCCCATCACCATCGTCGTTCGTTGCTCTTCGGCGTCGCCATCCATCGCTACTGGCATCGCTGATTGCCCGATACCGCACCGAAGACCCGAGCCATGGTCACTGGACAATCACGCGCCCACAAAATCGAGCCATAGCTCGCAACCCGCGACGCACAGTACGCCAAAATGAACCCGAGTCCGTCGGAGTTGTCCCCTCGCCGCGAACAAGCTCACCCTCATCGTCAATCGCCGGTCTCCTTCGTCGATCTCCCCCTACCTCTCTCGCTGTTTGTTCTCTCTCTTTCTTCAGGCTTCTCCATCATGAAGAACGGCTGAAGACCATTCTTTGGTCTTCAGCGCATAATGGCCTACGGCCCGATTAAGGTCCCCCTGAATCGGTTCACAACGTGAACCAGTTTACTCTCCCATAATTCTTTTATTCAATTTAATTAATCCTATTTTCCTAATTCCATTTTAAATCCCCAATAATCCAATTCAAGCCTTAATATTCTCCTTTCTCATGTCATCAAATGGCCGAAGGCCAGACGAAATGAGAAGTGTTGAACCGGTCCTTTAATAAAACCGGTTCAGTTAATCGAAAATACACTTCCACTTATAAATATTAATTCCAATCAATCACTTATATTATAATTTAATTTAATTAACCTCAATTGATCACATACATTATAATTTAATTAATTGAATTAATATTTATTTTAATTACATTAATTTTTATAATTATAATCTAACGAATCCGTCACTGGTAATACACGAACAATTACCGAATTAATCCAATGCATGCAATTACCTTCCTATTATCTTTATTAAATTCTGATATGAAAAGTCGGGGTGTTACAAATACGTTCGGCTCATAAACGGATTAAGTAACAGTAAAAGACAGAAATGGTAATAGACAACATAATTAAACAGTAGTATACGTAAATAATTATTTTTGTGGATCGGTTGGTTACGCCCAGCACAGAAACCAAAGATAAGTAAGTGCTATTTTGTGGACCGATTGGATACGCCCAACACAGAAACAAAATAAATAACAGTAAAAGACATGAACAGTAACAGATAAGCAAAACTGAAAAATTTATATGATGTTAGGTCCCGTTGATGTAGGTAAGGAGTTGACGATTGGATAAAGCTATTAAAGAACATAGCTGATTGAGTATTGCTGTGTGGGCATTTGTGTTGTTGGTGACATTGACCTTGGGTTATGGCTCACGGAAATGAAAGAAATGTACTTAAATATTTTAAAATCTTTTAAGTATTTTATGACTTCAAACAAATGTTTTACTTGTGTTTTAAGTTAATGTGTTTATTTAAGTGTTTATATAAACAATTGGTTTGTGGTATTTAAATGTAAAAGACTTCCACTGTATGATTACTCTGAGACTTCTGCTGAATGTTTCTTACTCTGGTTTTCCATCATGCAAACGATTTAAAGAAAAAAAAAATTTTATACGGAATGTCACAGGATTGGCTCCACTACATTTTCTTTTGAGACAAAGATGGAAAATGCTTAAGAGTTATTTGGTTGGCTTAATTGGAGGAAAAATTTGATGTGTAATGTGAGATGTAGATAAACCATGATTGATAGATGTTATGATTTGTTTTATGAGGAGTTATGAATTTTTGAAAGATCACACCAAGTTTTGAAATTGGCATATGATACTAAGATGATTAGTCATTATTGATAAAGCTATAAGTTTTGAAAGCTGTGGAGGCTTCAAAATTATTTATTTAACAAATTTTTTAGCCAAATGATTCTAGCTTCGCTTTTGGAAACTTGGTTATTTCATGTAATATTTTAAGGTCAATCTTAATAAGTGTTGAGCAAGTAGAGTAAATTTTTGACAATGAACAATCTAGTCCATGGATGATGACTATGATGAAGTAAAAAGACTTTGGAGTATGTATAAGTAGTTGAATGTTTTAATGCCTGTGATTGGATTGGACAAGACATTCTTTTGTTCTGTGCAAGGGTATCTATCTTGAGGATTGTAGTAAGACAATTTTAACCTCCTCCTTCGTTGGAATGCGTTAAGAGTTGATAATGAGATGTTGTACATTTAATGCTCTGTAATGCCATAGGATTATTGGGCACAAATAGACAATGAGCTTTGGGTTTTTCATATGGTTTAGTTATATGTAATCATGAATTTTGACAGATTGAATGAGTATAATACTAGATTTAATTGTTGTACGAAGAGTGTGACTCTTAAGTTATTAAGTGGGAAGGTTTTTGCTTTGTAGGATTTTTATCACATTCAATGTTTACCTTTGTGAGACTAGAATGTTATGGGAATATGTATGCTATTAACAGTGACTATGAATTTGTCTACATAATCTAGTTTTGTCAGTTGAGATTGTGTGTCTTGATGTTCTCCTTGAGGATCTGCCAAGGTTAGCACCCTACCATGAGTCTGCATTATGTACTTATTTTGTCCTAGCACTACTCTAGTTTCTATTGTTTTTTATGTGATGGGTTAGGCAGACTTGATGAGCCTTGACAAGTAACAAAATAATTTGTTGTATAATGATTTTTGCTTATAGTATGTCAATATGAGAGATAACAATTTTGATACTTGCTTAGAACAGAGTGGTTTGTTTATGATATTTCATTAAGTGCTAAAAGTTTAATCAGGTGACAATCGATATTAATGATAAATTGTTAAGGATGAATGTGTTGTTTGATCAATTAGATGGATCAATGTATGTTATAATGAATTATTCTAGTTTGGATTGTCATTAGTTAAAATCGGCTAAGGAGGTATTGGTATAATCAATTTTTTTTTAATTTATTATGGACATTTTGAGTTTGAAGTTCTGACATTGGTTTGACTTGTTACTGTTAGGAACATGGTGAAGTGAATCTTTGAACTGTTTTGGGTTGATCAGTGTTGGTTATAGTAATACTTGTGACGAACATATGAAAAGTCTAAGAATTCTGTTGCAACTTCTAAAGACCATCAGTTATAAGCTAAAGTGTAGTTGGATGAAACTTTTGAATGATAAGTAATGTTTTTAAAAACATATTGATTTTGGAAACTATATCTAATTGAATTTGATTTGGATTAAGGTTGTATGACATTGTGCCTTCTAAGGACCATTATTGACATTTCAATTTCCTTGAGTTTGGATTGATGCGCTTTCATTTAATTGCAAGAGTTTTACCTATTTTTTGTATTGTTAGGTAAGCCTATAAGAGAAATGTCAAGTTTGGTTGAAAAGAAAAGCCGTTAGTTGATTTCTATGGAGATGGAGTTCAAATTGTCTAATGCACTGTTTTTGGCAATACCATATGCAAATTCATTGTGTGTCGGTTGTATTGAAGCATCAATAGTGGAATTTAGATGTGTAATAATGTTGTATAAGGAAGCTAATACCTATAAGTTTTGTTAGTCATTGACAAATAAGCTAACTCATAGATTCAAGTTAGTAAAATTTTATTTTGTTTTAAAATCTAATGGAGTTAATTTTATGGTGAGAAGTTCAAAGCTTTCTCATAACATAACAACTTTGAGTATGTATATACGAAGTGTGATTCAAGTCTAAAACATAGGAGATCAATAGAATATATGAGAGATGAAAATCATATTTTGGTCTACTATTTTGGTAAGTGAATGTTATGGCTAATGTTTTGAGTTACCATCTTTAAAACCATATTTCTTTAATTGGTGTTAAAGAATTGGTATAAGTCTTAAACTACTAATGACTATGATATGTAATAGCAAGACTTTGATCTAGAGTCGTGGGTAAAATGTAAGGAAAACTGTTTTACTCTTCTACAACGTGATAAGGAAATGCAGAAGCTTGTTGGAGAACTTAAAGAAGGATTTAAGTAACGAGATTGAGTACTCGGTGTTTTTGGGCTTCTATTGTTGAAGGTTATGATGATAGTGTCTGGGGTTTGAATTTGAAACAAGATATTTTAGTTGAAAATCATGAGTTGGTATTTTATATTTTATTATGGTAGTGCAAAATCATATAATGATGTTTATGTCAATGTTAGTGAACTTGCTTGGAGCAAGATGTTGTATAAATAGATGTTGTATATATGTGACTATATTTTTGGATTTATAAACTATCTATGCTTAAGTATTTAAGACTACTACATTTAAATGTGATAGAACCACTGTAAACTTATTATCTAGATTACTGAAAAATGTATAAAAATTTATTGTTTTAGTAGATCACTAAATGATTAATCAAGTCTACATGTTTCACCTCTTATAGTGGAGTTATAATCAGTCAAGTTAAGTGTAATTTATGTGGAGTATATTCTTTGACTTCACAATATTTCTTCTTTAAAAATTTTGATAGAAACCCAAAGTTACTCTAAAGTTTTGGAAAACTTTACTGTAAGTTTTGATCACTGTGTTTTATTTGTATTCAAAGCATCCCTTTCAACCAAAAAGATAGTCTGAGCGGTCGATACTTACTCTCGAAAGCATGATACGGTCAAGTGCTTTTGCTTTTGGTGATGGTTTAAAAAATTGTCAGGATGGAATTTGTATGTATTAATGACTTTTTCACAAATATTGGTATAACACTTTTGTGATGACCTTTATAGGAGTCCACGCCGATCTTCCTCATTTTGGTTGAGTTTGAAAGAAATTTAACCTTTTTCGTCATGTTTAATTCAAGTGATTGTTCAAAAGTTTTGGATTTTATCAAAGATAAGTTGAGAACCATTTTGGTTGGCAAAGAGGTTGTGCAGACCTCTTCGGGAGTGAGGTTGAATTTGAAGCCGATGACATTATAATTTTGAAAATCCAACCAAGGCGTAGGGATTAGTCATTGTAGTGAGAAGGGCAAGTTAGCTCTAAAATATATTGGCTCTTTTTGGGTTATTGACCATATTAGTGCATTGGCTTATCGATATGATTTACCATCACACTTAAATTATGTTCACAACATCTTCCATGTATCTATGCTAAAGAGAAATATTTCAGATCCATCATATGTTATTTCTTGGACCAATGTACCTATTTAGGAGGATCTTTCTTATAAAGAAGTGCTCGAGAGGATGTTGGGCTATGGGATCAGAATTTTACATTGCTGTAATATTCTTTTGGTTCATGTTTAGTGGAATAACGATAGAGAAATAGAAGATACATGGGAGATTGAGTAAAAAATGGCAACATAATACCCTCACTTTTTTGATAAAATGTTTGAGGTTGTTCCAAATTTCTGGGATACAATTTCCAAAAAGGGGGAGAATGTAATTGTAATACTCCGATTTTTTGTAATATAATTTAATAAGGATAATTGAAAATTAATGGGGCGTAATTGGATAATTGATGATTAAATATAGAGTTAGTTAAATAAATGAGGAAAATAAAAAGAGAAAGATTTAATTAAAATAAAATGTAAATAGAAGAAATAAATTATGGTTGGTTTTACGAAGAGAAGGAAAATTTAATTAAAGGAATAAAAAAAAATGAATGGAATTAGAATATCATTTAATGAAAGAAATAATTGATAAAAGTAAGGAAGGAGAATGGACTGATTTTTATTGGTTGGTCCGGTTTGTTCTATCTATTAGTTCAGTCTGGATTTTGAGTCAAATGGCCTGCGGCCATTTGAGAAGAAAGAAAGAGATAGAGAAGGAGAGTGGTCACGCAAGAGAGAGAACAGCGAGGGGGAAAAGAGGACAACGAGGGAATGAACGGCGACGATAAAGGCTTGGGGGCGCGAGGAAGCTCAGTTCGGTCTATGGTTCTTCGCAGCGGCTGCTATTGTCGGCCAAGGTGGTTGTGTGACGAATTGTCGGCTAGGGCTCGGGTGCGATCGGAATCGCAAGCTGTGGAATTGCAGCGCCTTGCCTTGACGAATAGTGGCTACTCCGGCTGTGATGATTCCGGCAACGCCTTCTCCGTAGGCCATCAACGGCCGGGATAGGTAAGTCTCCTGTGTTTTGGTTCTTAGCCTCCAATGCAGAGCAGTGCTTGCTTCCTGTTCTGTTGTGTTTTCTGTCGGTCAGAATTGCCGTGAAATTGTATTCTGCCGTTTGGTTTGTTCTACAGTTGATGGTTGCCATGAAATCAAAGTGGCAAGAAATGGCAGAGGCGATGAGGATGAAGGAACATAGGGTCTGTCCTCGGTGGTCCTGCAATCTCGGGTGCCCTGTTTGTGAGATTCCCTTCTCTGCTTATTTCGGGTTATAGTAGTTTGTTATGGGATTTTTGGAATATTGTACCATGTTAAGTTCAATATTCTGAATGGATTGTTGGACGTGGAAATATGTTGGATTGATATTCTCGGATTTATGGATATTGTGCACTATTATTGGTTTGGTTCAGCTCAAATTAATTGTTGCACCTTGGTTCTTAACTTGATATATGAGTTCTGTATGTTGGATTTAAAGCTTGGCTGTGAGGTTATTTCAGGATGATTATTGTTAAGGATTTTTTGTAGTGATTGGTTAGGATTATGTTAAGTTGATAAATTGTTATGTAGTGAATGTCCATTAAGTATTTGGCTCCATTCTTGGTTGTTAAGTTATGAAGGATGGGGACTCTTTAAGTATTATGGTTTATTGAATCTTGAAAAATGATTATTGGAAGAGTTAGTATTAATGAATAAAAGTTTATTTATTGTGAATGTATTGCAAAAGTTAAATTGGAATGCAGCAACGCCACAGACGCAGGTAAGTTGATACTTATTGTGCTTTGGTCTTTGGACCGTACATCACAAGAATTAGGACCTTGTTTGCTGATTGTTATTGCTTTCATAGAATATTTAGGTTGTTTACTGTTTTACCACAAATTGAGCATGTTCTGTATATTGTGCTATTTTTTGTTGACTGTTTATTAGAGTTAGGTTTTTTTAATGATATGTTTCATAAATGAGCATAATTAGAGATTATTGGAATGATATGATAGCACTGTATGTATTCACGAGAATCAAGCATCATAGTTTTCAAAAGGTACGAAAATGATTTTCATGCATGGTTTTGAAAAGAAAACAAAAAGTAGTGGAATGAATGCTCATACATACTAAGTGAATGGCGTTCTGAAGGACTGATCACCCGAGCGAACAACCATTACTTAGCTGTAGGAATATCCATTGTATCATTGAATAAACGTAAATAGGCGTGTGGGGGTTCGGGTGATTTGATGACTGTCCATCGATGGGCACACCATAGGATGTATCTACCTATTGGAGTGATGGTTAACCAAGTGGATTCTAGGGTTCATCATTTCTCTTGTACGGAAATCCCCAACGTCTTCAACAAAAAGAGAATGGTGACGGTCATCGGTGGTGAGGCCATAGGATATATCTCCTCACTAGAGTGACAGATAGCCACATGACCATAGGATGTATCCATTCTTTCGGTACATTGAACGGATGAGATCCTTTCTAGAAAATGAAATTAAATAGTAACAAAAAAAATAAACGTAAATAGGCGTGTTGGGGTTCGGGAGATTTGATGACTGTCCATCGGTGGAGACACTAGAGGATGTATCTCCCTATCGGAGTGACGGTTAGCCACGTGGACTCTAGGGTTTATCATTTCACTTTTATGAAAATCCCCAACGTCTTCAACAAAAAGAGAATGGTGACGGTCATATGTGGTGAGGCCATAGGATGTATCTCCTCATTGGAGTGACATATAGCCACATGACCATAAGATGTATCCATTCTCTCGGTATATGAAACAGATAGGTTCCCTTCCATAAAATAAAATTAAAAGGGAAACGGAAACGAAAATGAATAGGGAAAGATCAAGTGAAGTTAAGATCAAGAAGACTGAAAAATAAAGGAAATGAAATGTGAAACAAAAATGGAAAGAAAAGGAAAAAAAACGAAGATAGAAAATGAAAAAGGATTTCAAAAATGCATAGCATATTTATTTTATTTTATATCACTTACTGAGTATTAGGTTCATTAGTTAATTCTTGTTGATGTAGGTATATGCTTGTAAATATACGACCAATAAAAAGAGCAGTTGATGAGGAATTTGTATGGATGAATCTTGTGGCTGGCTGGGCTAAAGAGTAACTTGTTTTCTAATTAATAAAGTAAATTGTTTAAGTTTAATATTTGTTTAATTTATGCTTCCGCTATGTTTTAAGAAAAAGAGTTTATAAATGAAAGTTATTCCGTTGCTAAAAATGTTTTAAATGACTATTACTGTAAAATGATTTTAAGTAATGGATTTAACACTCGGTTTAAAAGAAAAGTCTTACTCTGATTTTATAAAAGAAAAAGTTTTAAATTTTAAACAATTTTAAAAGGAAATAAAAACCGGGTTGTTACAGTAATAGCTGGAATTTTAAAGAAGGAAATAAATCCTTCCAATTTTTTTCCATGACAATTTCAAAAACAAATGGCATTTGTTAATGCAATTTCAGGTTGCCGATGGAGGTGGTGAAGCCAATTTTAGTAACTTCAAATCATTTCTTCTAGAGAGTGTTTTGTCTATTGGCAAGTTTCTTTGCTATGGAGATTGTTCGGTAAACGTTGTTTCCCTCGTTGTGATAAAAATTTTGCAAAAGAATAAAAACTTAAGCCTTCTTTTCATTTTAGTTTAGTTCTCGAAAAATCATTTGAGTTTTTGCAATTGGGGCTCAACAATTTTGAGAATTGGACAGTCCCAAGAGATAAATCTCAAATCCTTATGGGCGATCATCTGTGTTTTAGAATTATGATTTTCATTCGGTAAATTGGATGTTGACTTTTAATAAAAGATTGAAATTTTTTATAAAGATTGTCGTTTTAATAGATGAAATCGTGTTATATTTGTAACCCAATATATTGTAGATTTTTTTGAAACTCAATTTGCTGGAAAACATGGGAAATCCACTAAAACAGTGCGGTCAACATCGAGGAAGAAGGCGATGGGCCGAGGTACAGCCAAGCAGAGTTGTGGCCCAACCATCTTGGGGCCACAACCTAATTTATTTGAGCTTGTGGCTTGGACCCTGTTTTGGGCCCATTTTGAACTTTTAACCTAATAATTTTTTGGTTGTTAGACTTAATCTTTCTCCAGTCATTTTCTTAAGCTTTAAGTTTGGAATTAAAGTGAGATATTTTGATCTTAATTTTGTAATATGATTATCTTTAGATCTCAAGGCTTCGAGTTTGGACTCAACATACATTGAACTTTCTTGGATTTCCTTGGGTTTTGTTATTGATAGGCCCACTTGAGGTCGGAGTTTAATTTTATATCCAGCATCATGTTATTTTACAAAATTATATTTTGATATGTGTTCTCAAATAAAATGACGTGCTTATTTTATGGTTGTTTGTTTCATACTATTGTGTGGTTTTCAATAAAAATATTTTTCTTAAGTATGCATATTATTTCATTGATCTACTTGGTCGGGTGAACCAAGTTTGATCAACCAAGGAAGGGTTCTTGTTTTTTATATGCACATTCAACATTTAGAGGATATGTTTGTTTGTATTAACTAGAGTAATAAAATAGTTGACTGTATCGTGTTCTTGGGAGCAATACTATAAACCCTAAACGAGTATCGCTGTTGCTTTTTATGCCTACGGTATAGTGAGCTCAGAGTCCATGAATGACTCCAATTTCACTAGGCTTTTAATGTGGTATAGTATGACCTATTTTTTTTTATATACCACACTATAATGAATTATTTTCTAATGTTTGCCCAACTATTTGTTTTATAACAAAATTTTACATTGATGTTTTAATATATGGAATGCTCCTTACCTTTCTCACAATTTTAAATGTTGAATGTAAAATTTTACCTCCATTGAGTTTGGTAGACTTACCCTAATAACTTTTCCCCCAAATTTTAGTCTAGAAGATTCCCAATTCCCAGAGCTCGAGTGCGTTTGACATTCATCTATCCAATTTATTCATCTTTTGCACAATTGTTGTTATTCAGATATTATATTGCTATTTATCTTATTGTCACTATAAACCTTGGATTAGTCTATCTTGTTGGGCCCTGAAAAATTTTATTTTTTTTAAATCTTCTGCTATTCAATAAATAAATAATTTTAAAATGTCAGATGACTCGGTTCGTTTTCAAGCCTAGTCATTTCCTGTTTATTGCTTAATTACTCATATTAATAGATTGTCAAACGAGTTGAAAGAGTCCCCAATCTGAAATATTTTGAATCATTGAGCCTAATGAATTGAACGATTCGAGCCTATCGAGCTTACAAAACAAAAAAAGAACTAGGAAGTGTTTCTATTGTCTCACGTTAGAAAGATGAAAAAAAAATCTATAAATAGATTATAAGATAAAGTATAAGAGAAAACCAAAAAACCTAACCGTCATTGAAAATGGTTTGGCATTGGTGAATTTAGTTAATTTGACCCATTTTTTAAAGTTCATTCTCTTTTAATTTTGAAACTCCCAGGCCCTACCTGGCTTGTCGAGCCTGCGAATCGACTCCTTGGGGAGCTCCCTTGGCCTGGTTAGAAGCGGGCTCGCAGCCTAGAAGAGGTCTCAACTTGAGCCGCTTTCGGAGATCATGCAAGGCTTGTCTCATACTAAACAATACTCACTTATCCAAGTTTACTTCAACTCATCAAATTTGCGAAATCATACTTGAAAAATGTCTAACTTCCTTTGGGACCAATTAGATTGAATTAAGGTGTCATGAACTTTAACTAAGTTGTATAATGTGTTTTTACTTGTATTGCTTATTTACAATAATATTGTTGCCCTAATACTTATTAATAATAGTTTTATATACATAGTTATATGAATGGTCTGTTCAGCTAGTCAATATAATTTCAAAATCAAAAATCCATTTTTGAATATTTTAATTGATTAAAATAAATTTATTTTGTTATATTAATCTAATAAAAAGGGAAACAATTGTTTCCCAATTATCTTGGCTAAGCTAAAGTTTGCGTAATTGAACTGAATAGACTCTGCTTGCTATAATAGCTAGCTGAGTCGAACAAAGATCCTTTCACCTTTAAATAGGACGGCCCAAGCAATTTAATGAGTAGCAACGTAAGAAATTATTTGAATAAATAATATAAATAGGAAAAATGCAGTAAAAAAATATAATAAGATTTAGGTTGAATAAGACACGTTACCTAGGGTGAGCTCAAGTTGTGTTATTGAATCGAATAGGCTTGCTACAATAAATATTTATTTAATTACAATTAAATAGTATCTCCCCTTAATGTTTATTCAAGTTGGTAGAGCTCTCTATTTACTTTGAAGAAATTAAAAGTCTAATTTACATGAAAATTTAAAGTTAGACTTTTGTCTAAGAAGAGTAAGACAAAGTGAAATAATTGGTCACGTTCGGATTCAATTTCTACAAAATCTACATGTGTGATTTTATTATAAGACATATGGTGGACCTGAATGGTCCAATATCAATAGTAATAATATACTTCAATTTGAGTATTTCCATTTTTTTATCAGGGAAAGATTATCAAACAATTTTCAATTATGGTTTAGAATTATTTTATTATGGTTTTGCCTAGATTTTGATAATTAAATATTAAATATTTTATTAAATATTATATAGTGTTTTGTGTGATTGAGAAAGTATTTACGTTAGATAAATTTTAAGGACAAAATTTATATAACGGGAAATGAATGTAATATCCCGAATTTTCGTAGAGCTAAGCAGAAAGCTTAAGTGATGATTTTGGGATGTTAGGAGCTGAATTGGATAATTTGAAGATATTGGTCAAGAGAAATATATTTGGAAGAAGTGAATTATGATACCCCAGATTCTGTTCATAATTAGCTTAATGAAAGATTAAGGTTAATGAAGAATTGTTTGATGATATTTGTAGTTAAATATGATGATATTAAAACTGGATTAGTGATTGATAGTCAGTGAAATTAGAGATAATGGGTGAAAGCTTTTGTTTAAGGTATTGGTAAAATATATTTGGATGTAGTAAGAATAATAAGGTTGTTAACAATTATGGGTATATTGGATTTAGTAAAGAATAATGTAAAGGAGGAATTTTGGACAATATACTTTTACGTATAAAAGGATAAATTAAGTATAGTTTGGATAATTTGGGAAAGTAGTTTATGTTTTATTAAATGATATATATGTAGAAGGAATAACCTTGTTGTTGATTGTGAAGTAGCTGTGTGGTCGATCTTGGCCGCGGAAAAGAAAATGATTATATTTAGAAGTTAGTTTAATGAGTAATAGTTTGTGGTAATTATTTGAAGACATTGTGTGTGGCAGTTGATCAGTGAAGTTTGTGGTCGATTATCAACTGGACGATGATGGATCGGTAATCCAGAAAAATTAATTTGCGGCTGATTAGAAGAGAACGGCAGTCGATCATTTCTATGGAATCGATCGACCGGCGAATTGGAGAATCACCTGGATATTGAAACTATCGCCTAAAAATAGAGGGACTCGAAGGTTCACGCTTCATGGATGCATGGAGCGTCTCTCCTTTGGCCTTCCAACTTCAGTTGGACACTAAAAGGTTGGATTGGTGGTCTATAAATTGGAAGGTCCGATAGCGGTGGTGTGTTTTTGGCAGAATGAGAGAGCAACCGAGAGGGTGAGAAGCTACTATGAAATTCTAGAATTTTTAATGAACTGCTGGCTTTGAGGGTTTGAGAGAGAATGAGGGTAGCAGTCACGAGAGGAGACCGGTGAGAGAGAGAAGAGTCTAGAAGATTTGGAAGAGGAGGAATTTTTTGGTATTCTCAGTGTGTATCTCCTACATTGTTTGGGTCTTCTGGAATAAATACAGTGTTGTTGAAGCGGATAAGAGTCTTTAAGGGGTGTAGTTTTGGAGTGAAGAAAGTTGCAGGAAAGGATTAGCAAATTGAGGTAAGAAGTTTTGTATGTGTTTTTTCTGAAATGATCTACATCACAAGAATTAGGGTGTGTTTGTTTTGTTGTTAACTGTATTAATAATATGTTCATCGTTATGTTCTATTGTTTGATGTTGCTATTTGTTGGAGTAGAATTTTATGTATGACTCTACTGTTATGATTGTGCGTTGAGTGTCATGCTATATCATTGTGATTATTAACACTAGGGAAGATTGATAAGTTAAGTGATATTAGTTCATAAACCTATTGTTGATGATAATTAGGAAAATGTTATTACTGACATACTTCAACTTGTTGTTATTGTCACGATAGATATAAATAGTTTAATGGGGTGATTGTGGTTCTAGCTAATATATTTTGATCAGAGTTGACTGTGGACCTATTACTTGGTGATGGTGATTGTTTAGCCATTGAAATATTGAATGTGCTAATTCTCTGCTAGAAGAGTAGTAATGTTAGAAGTGAAATTCATTAAGGCTATTAGGTCGTAGTGAGGCTAGGTTGTTATTTGATACTTAATAAGAACCTGTTAAATAGGTTGGTTGACATTAAAATAATGATGGTAATCATGTAAAACTTGAAGATAAATTATTGTTGATAGAGAATATGTGATAGAAAGTATGGTTAGGATGTTTGATACAGGTCATTGTAATTGCTTACTGAAGATGGTCTTGCTTAGGATAGATATTGTTCATTGTTTTGGGTTATGGCCTCGAGATGTATAACTTGTTGCTCTATTTAAATGCTTTGGTAACATGCAAGAATAGGATTGATTGAGATCATGCTAGAATTTGGAGATGTAATGTTGTTTACTATTACTTGATGTGACTTGTTTGTTAATTGGTATGTTAGATTAAGTAGTGATTCTGTTGTCAATCGAGGATGTAGTGATTGTGTGCATTCATACATCATTGTTTTCTAAAACGAAAATGGATTTCTCATGTATAAGTTTCAAGATGATAATGAAATGGGATACTTAAAGGAAATAATAGGGGTCTAACTTGGGTTGAAGTTCACCACTCATTCCCAAGTTATTAAGAAAGAAAAGAAACAGTTTAAGTTCATCATGATGGAATAAGTTCACTATCATGATACAAGTTCACCGTTGCGTTATAAGTTCACCGATCTGGTTTAAAGTTCACCAGTTAGGTACAAGTTCACTGCCATAACCATGTTCCCTAATATAGTATAAAGTTCATTGTGAGTGAAGTTCATCACGGTTTCTATAAATGATTTCAAGTTCACTATTATAGTATTGAGCTCATCACCGTTTTTATAAAGATAAAAGGATTTAAGCAAATGCATTGTATGTTTTATGTTTTATTCAACTTTTTACTGAGCGTTAGACTCATAGTTTATGTCTTGTGATGTAGGTTATGTATAGTACCGAGGACAGAAGTAGTTGCTGAGGCTTTTGTACGTTGTGGGCTTGGTGGTTGATTAGGCTAAAAGATTAAAGAGGAAACACAATGATTGGTAATAATGTTTTAAAAGAAAGTGAACGTTATTTATAGTATTAAGTTTTATTAAGAAGGTTTTTCAATGGTGTTTGAATTCATTTGGCTTTGTAAATTCAAGTCTTTTGTTGCTGTACATGTTTTAAAGTTATAAAGCTTTAAATTATGACATGTTTTTAAGTAATAAATGGCTTAAACGAAAAGAAGTTTATTTATACACTTCTTATTTAAGCTAGTTTTCAAATGAAAAGTCTTCTACTGTAATTTAAAAAGAAAAAGTCTTCAAAATCATAAGTTCTAAATTGTAAGAAAATCGGGATGTTATATCCATAGCATGAGATATTCAAATGGATGCAATTGGAAATGTTCTACAATGAACTTAGTGGTGAAACTAGAGCTACCGTCGATGCAACAACAAATGGAGCAATTTTAGCATAGATATATGATGAAGCTTAAGAGATTTTAGAGACAAAACTGGGAAATCATTACAGTTAGCATACATAATAAACATCTCAAAAAGTTAGAGGAGTACATGAAATATATACTTTATCACTAATCCAAGCTCAAATTTTCACATTAACAAACATGGTAAAAAGTATGCAACCTGGAGTTCATGAACTTGCTACAACAATTTTGTGTGCATATTATGGAGAAGATCATTCCTTTGAAATCTATTCTTTGAATTCTGAGTCAGTTCGAAAATTACAATCAAAATCAGAACTTGAACATGGATAACAATGCTTATTCAAACTCTTACAATCCAGGTTGAAGACAACACCCAACTTTCAATTGAAGTTCTCAAAGTCAAAACTAAGGAGTTGAGCCTTCTAATGCCCAAAATAGACCTCTAAATCCACCTAGTTTTGTGGTACAAAAATGAGTCTCAACAACATTAGTCATCTTTAGAAAAGCTACTAAAAACATTTATGGAAAGGATGAAAGCTGCAATCCAGAGTCAAGCATATTGTTGAGGAATTTAGAATACCGATTTGGACAATATACAAGTTCAATAAGTATTAAAATTCAAGGTTGTGATGATCCAGATTAAGAATTAACCTTAATAATCATATTTGCTATAATTAAATATGATTATGTGATAATAAGTCATGAGATGACTTCGAAGAAGAAGTTGACCAATCAATTGAGTATATCTTTCTATATTAAAAATAAGTATAGTAGTAGATACTTTAGATTTTTAAAATGGTGATGAAATTGATCAATTGATTGTGCTTATTAAGATATGAATTTTTGCACGAAAGTTAATGAATGTGTGCTATAAATGATCATAGTCACTGTTCATGGCTAATTGGAGATGTTATTGAAAATATCAATTTAAATCATTTTAAGGACACAAATTACACACATAAATCAAGTGTATGACTTTGGATTGAAAAAATTTTAACGTGTGTAATCAAAGTTATGCAAGTTCGAAGTTGGATGATTCCAAAGTTGCACTATTTCAGGAAATGTCTTTAAATTGGACTTCAGAGGGGGAATTGGGAGACTTGTATAAGAGGTGAAATGTTCCTAACACCTTGAAGTATGTGTTCATATAATAATATGGGACAAAAAATGAGGTCATGACATGTGTCATTTAAGGTTTATTGACTAAGAGTGTGATTAAGGTGTAATTAAAGGATAATTAAGGTTACTTAATCATGATTAATTATGATAATCATGAGGATTAGCTTATAAGTAATCTAGATTGTTTAGTTTAAGCTAAGATTGGTTCAGAATAATTAATCATTGTATTTTGTGAATATCTTGGAATTAAGTATAAAATGTTAAAGTTTAATGGATAAATTAGATAAAAGGGTAATTTTACTCCAAGAACTCCATAAAAATTATGCTAAGACTTAGCCATTTTCGTGCTAATCTAGAGAGGGAAAGAAGAGAAAGAAAAGGGAGAAAAGAGAGAGAAGGAAGAAGAAGAAGTAAGAAAATTAAAGAGAAAGAGAAGTATTTGGCCTTTGATCCTTCAAGAGAAAATGTTCCTCTCTTCAAAAGGATTCTTTTGAGCCTAAAATCAAGAAGTGGAAGTGAAGAATAAGTTATCTCCAAAATGTAAGAACCCTAACCTAAGTATTTATATAAACTATGTTAAATATTGCATAGTATAAGTGAAGAAAGTAAGGTTATATAGTTAGATCATGAATCTTTGGATTGCATGTTGGTAGAGATGTTAAATGAGCGAGCTGACAGACCAGTCCACTTGCTCGACTTGGTACTATAGTGAGTCAAAGATGATTTGGCTCATTTACTCATGGCTAGTAAATTGGCTCAGGTTGAAATTTTTTTTTTGGGCTAGCTCATTTGGCTCGACTTGTTAAGCTCGTTAATCTCATTGGTTCAACTCATTTAACTCACTATGATCGGTGAGACAAACTTTTTCAGACTCGGATAGGCTCGGCTCAATTGACTTATTTGTCACATTTACCTTTAAATGCACTCCATTTGTTTGTATAAATGTCGAGATGAAAGTTTTATCGATAGAATTAAGTTGCTCAACTGACACCTATCATTCTAAATGAGTTTTTTTATTCTCTACCTAGTTATTTTAGATAAATTTCATTACTAGCTATATTAATTAACTCGAAATTGGTCATTGAAATATAAATTAAGCAAAATATGATATTTGCATCTCTTTTTTTAGTCAATAGTTTCTTCACTATAGCTGGAAACACTAATTATAGTTACGTTATGTGTCTCTCTTGAATGTGTTGGGTTTGATGAAAAATTAGGAAATGATACAAGATCCATTCAACCAAAATACTAATAAGAAAAATATTTCCATATGAGCATTCTCCATCCCCCTCCCACCTCTTTCTTTTCTCCCTCTTTCTTTTCTCTCTCTTTCCTTCCTTCTATTTCTTTCTTCTATAAATACCATATTTCTGCTACATTTTTTTTTCACTAAAAATTCTTTTAATATCTTAATCTTTTACTTCTCAATTTATAGTACTCTATCAATAATATGCAACGTTAAATCTTTGTAATAATACTGGTGTTATATAGTTTTATATTGGATCATCTCAAATAATTGTTTTTCCTCAATATATGTCATTTTATACATTGATAAAATAATTTTGTTAGTTACATAACTAACTATTATATTTTGACATTATAATAATAAATAATTATTATAATTTGAATAATTAAAATTTTAAAAAATATTCATTTTATTGATATAAATTAAAAATATTTATGTATGCTCTACTCGTTAGGCTCAGCTCGTTAAGGCTCATTAGACTTGCTTAGTCCACTCAGCTCAACTCGTTTAACTCATGACTCTAGAGTAGGCTCCAGTTGAAAACTTTTTTTAGCAGGCTCATTAGGCTCGACTTGTTGGGCTTGCTAAGCTCGTTAGGCTCAGGTTGTTTAACTCGCTAGGCTCGGTGAGACAAACTTTTTCAGACTAGGCTCAACTCAGCCAACTCGGTTGTCACCTCTACATGTTGGTATCCAGGGTTGAAATGGAATTGTTTTTGGTTTAAATTAATGGAAAAGGGTGATAATTAAAGTAATTTTTGGAGAAGAAAGTTATAACCTTCATGTTTTGGAATTAGATTATATGTAATATTCATGATTGATAAAATGAACATTTATTGTTATTGATGAATAAATTGTGGATATATTGGATAATTAAGGTATAAAACTAACATGTAATTTGATAATTGATTATTTAAAGCCATGCTTTTACATATTATATGATTGAGAAAGTGTTGATGGCATGCAATGACTTGGTTTTTGTTGTAATGATGGAAAAATATTTATTTGATGATATTACGTTATCATTACGATTATGATTGGGTTTTGGCATGAAAACGTATGCTTGAGTAAGTTTAAATATTTAATTGAGGGATTATAAAATATGAGTATGATCCTACAATTATTGGGTATTGATTTGGAATGGAAAATAAGTTAGAAATTGTGAGAAAAAATGAAATGGGACAAACGAGCGGACACCCTATCTGTGGGGCATAGCATCCGCAAGATTAAAAAGTGTAGAAGAAAGAGGAATCCGAAGGAACGTTGGTATCCACAGTGAAATGAGGTATCCATAGCGGAACCATTAGTGTCTATGGAATGAGGTGTTTGCATATGAGTGGTGGAACACGCAAAATAAGGGATTTGAAAAACCATTGGTATCCGTAGCGAAAATAGGTATCTGCAGCAGAAGTATAACTATCTACGGAATGATTTGTCTACATATGACCATGGAATAAGGGATCAACAAAAATTTTGTTATTTGTTGCGGAAACATTGGTGTCTGTAAAAGTGTGAATGGACACTTATTTTTAGGAATACACGTGGCTGATGCTCTTAATTTGGTGATCGCAAAATATTAAGTGTAGAAGTAAATATTCTCCACGGAAGCGTAGGTTTTTCGCAAAGCAAAAACGTGTGTATCCATTGATACTTGGAATTTGAGAAGACAAGTTGTAACACCCCGACTTTTTATTGGAATTTAATAAGTATTATTGGAGTATAATTTCGGGATTTTGAATTAAGTTCGATAATTATCGGGGTATTACCAAGGACGTATTCGTAACATTTTAAATTGTGGAAAATTAAGGCAATTAGAATAAATATTAATTTATGAAATAAAACATTATGTGGAATAAATTTTATTACTTGGGATTAATTGCGTGGGAGATTAATTAAAATTGAAATGTAGAGTTATAATTAAATTTAGACTTAAATGTAGAATTAAATGAATTAGAAAAAAAAACAAAAATTATTTGAAAATTTAGAGAGCTGAACTGACTCAGCAAAGAACTGGTTCAATGTATTGTGTGTTGTTTCGGTTCAAGAAGCAGTTGAGGAGGAGAGAAATTCGCGCGGCCATTTCATGATTTCATAATTGAAATGAGAGTGAGAGAGAGAGGGAAACTGGGAGAGAGATAGAAGGGAGGAGATCTATGAAGAAAAGGTAGAAATGAGAGGGAGATGAGCAAGTGACGGGGAGCGCGACCGAGCGGGAGAGACAGGGAGAGAGAGAGGCGAGGGGGAAAACATCGTTGGTGCTCGGCTTGACCCCGGGCGGCTCCTTCGCGATGGTCGGAGGTGCTAGTAGCTGCGGCGAGGAACACCGTGGGACAGCTAGGGCTTCAACAAAGTGTCGCGTGGTTCGGTGCAAAGCTTGGGTCGTCATTTGGCGTCAGTGCTGCGGTGTCCGTCAATTTCCAGTGACGCTCAACAAAGATGGAAGGAGAGGGCGACGAAATGGCAGGGTTGGATTTTCAGATGGCTGGGGCAGTCTCCTCCGTTTGCGACCGTGGGTGCTATGGGACGAAGAATTGGTACTTTCGTGGCGTGTTTGCAGTGATGATGGGCAGTGGTGGAGCCGTGTGTGAGCTGCAGGTAACACAATCCTTCCTGCTCATGTTGATTTGTAATATGAGATGGATTGATGTTCAGATTGGCTGGGATTTTCCTTTGACTACAATAAGTCGTTTGTGTTCTGTGTGAGTGAGCTGGAAGGAGTTTTGACAGTGCACGGTTTGGTTTGGTGCTGTTGGTGATGACTGTGTGTTGATAATTGTTATAGCTGCGGTCTCAAGTGTTCTTCAGGGTAAGGATTTCCTCTCTAATGTTGGATTTCTTGTGATGATTACTACTCGGTCATTTTGGTTGTTCTGTGGAGTCATGTTCTCTTGAGAAATTAATATGTAATGTTATTAACCAGTGGACTTTAATTGCTTTATGTGTGAATATATTGATTCGGTACGTTGGGATAATGGTATTGACTACCATTGTGGAGGATTTGGCTGGTCAATGGGACTTGGGAGGTTTCATTGTTGGTTGGTTATTCGACAATTAAGCATAGTATTATTGGGTATTGATGAATATGAATCTGCATTGTAATATTATTGAAAGTTCGCTGCCTTGATAGATCAGATAATATTGATATGGGGTTAACTGGGATACAAATTGTTGGAATATGGATTATGTTTCGTTCTGGAGTGTTAAATGTGTTCCTAGAGCTATTGTGCGATTAGTTGAGGTTATATTACGAAACTAAGTAATGTAAAAATTAAGAATAGGAAAGAGACATCGTGTTTATAAGTTGGTTAATCGATTAGATTAATGATAAATGTTACTAATTTGTGAAGGTACAAAAGACGAGGAAGAATAATGAATAAGTGCTAAACCGCGATAAAGATTTGAGGTAAGGATTGGGTACAGTCTTGGCCGTCAAAGCCCTACCCACAAGTAGTTGTGTGAATTGTATTGACTTTCTTTGATGTTCATTGTTTGAATTCATTGTACAATTCCTTGATTTACTTGCTACTATGTTGTTTCAATTCTTGTGCATTTTCCTGCTACAAATGTTGAGATGAAATGTTTAGGAATGAAATGAAGGAATGAATGGAAAGTTATAGGATGATAATATGTGCATAAATGATTTATGGACTTCATAAGTTAGAGTTTCTATTTTTATGAATTGTTTTACTTGCTGTAAATTTCTTGGTTCTGGTTAGGAGCTATAAATGCTCTAGATTTAATTAGCATCAATTAGTTTACCATGATTCTCATTATATCGAATTGTGGAACATGTTTCAATTGAGATTCATTAGGTAAATTTCCAACTTATGATTTATTTAGTATGTTATGTTATGTTTTAATCAGAATAGCATGCACAGGTAACTTAGTCTCGTATTTTAAAATCTAATTATAATTATGTTATTTCTTGGTTCTAGCTAGGAATTATAGTTCTCTTTACTTAGGTGTTAATGCTAAACCATCAAACATTTACAGATTTTTAGAATAACAATTATATGAGCATGTTTAGCATAATTAGCCAATTCAAGCATGTTTAACTACTTAGAATAAAAGCACGTTATTAATCACGTTTCTATTAGTAAACTTCCAAGCATGTTTCCGTTTAATTATTGATTATATGCCTGAGCTTTCATATCATCGTTAAGCATGTTCATTTCGCTTAGATAATTCACATATTATTAATTGTTCATCTTACCATGTTATGTTCGGTAGAATCAAACATGTTATATGTCGCTTTCGATTTGTTTCTGTGTTTGTTTTCAATTAATGTCAGTATTGCCATTCGTTGCGTACTATTCGTGTTATCCTTACTATTCATTGATTTCTATTATTACAATTCTTGTTATTCGTTGTTTCCGACTTGTATTGTTGATTATCAATTCTTTTATATTATGTCAACATGCATCATGTTAATAGAAATAAGTAGGGAGTGCCTTCGGTGTGGTACGCACATGCATGAGTGAGGAAAAATGTTAAATGAAATGAACGAATGATGATAATGATGGGAAGTTGAGGGGCGGATGGGTAGTTCGGATCTAGCCCACATAGGGTTAGAAGCCGATCAGACTATTCCATTCCACACGTGTTCCTTCAACTTCCAGTTGAATTACGAGTTGTGAATGAAATGAATGTAATAAAAGATTGGCTTGGGGAGGACCCATTCCAAGTGAACTAAAGAGAGGCATTGCATATGCATTTTTCCCCCTTTCCTTACTAAGTCTTTTAGACTTACAGTTTACTTGTGGTGTAGGAACATGCGTATGCAAAAGAACGATCAACATAACACAAAGCAGTTGATGAAGGATTTACACGTGAAGGAGCTTGTGATTGGCCAGGCTAAATGAGTAAGAAATAAAGCATTTTGTAATTAAAATATATTTAATTTTGTAGCAGTAGAGTAAAACAAAAGATTTTCTTTGTAAATGATTTAAGATTCCGTTATGTTTTAATGATGAAAATGGTTTCTAACGGCTTGACATGCACTCTGATTATGAAGAATTTTAATTATCGTACAAAAGTTTTAAATTTCAAGCATTTTTAAAAAAGCTTACAAAAAAACCGGGTGGTTACACACGTGGGCACCTATTAGATGTGTTTGTGAAATACATTGTGTGGGACAAATTTATGCAATGGAAGCGTAACTATTTGCAGTAGACATATGATTTTTCTCAACGAACAAGTAGGTCTCCACAAGCTAGATGACTAGGCATCCAAGAATTTACATTAGGGAGGATGTCAAGAAGTTAAACAATGAATCTGTGTTGTCGAGTAGTGGATGTTTAAACCCTTTTATTTCAGAATATTTCCCTTATGTTTTAAACAATTTGTTTAACCATTGCATAAATCCTTTTGGAAAAGAGTTGAGACATAGATGTCTAGATAGATGTATGACACTATATCATGCAACATTTATGTAAGTTTAATAACAAAATTTGCATAATTCATGTACATGAATAATTCTTATATATTATATGCATTTAATCTATATATAGTAAGGATGCCAAATCAAACATCATAGAAATATTTGTATGTATGAAATATATAATCTGGGTGGTATAATTGGTCATAGAAGAAAGCAATATACCTAGTAAGGCTATGTATCGTGTGACATATGTAAAGTGGGAAGTAGAAGGGAAATGACTATTGGTCCCCCTTGGGTTGCAAATCTCTAGCCCATCACAGGTTTTTATTGTTCACGGACACACCTATTGGAAACAATCACTAGTACGGTGGGGTTTTATGGTTGTGTGTGATTTTACATATGATTGTATTTGATCATATATGTTGACATTCACATACATGTTGACATTCACATATATGTTCACATTCACGTACATGTTAATATGGTATTTATTAAATAATATCACAATTTAATATAAAATTGAACATTGTATTGATTCACATTATCACTGTATAATTATGAAATGAGACTCATTGTTTGAGATTCATATGCGTTTCACTTATTGCATAATTGTGGGTCATAGGATTACATGGTTAGATGGTTATGTATATGCACCATATAGATTCCTTCTTAGAGACCGTTATGTGATTGAGGTACAATTTGTGATAAATATTAATTAGAAATGCGATACCCCGGAGTATTTAGTTTCGTGTAATTATTGAATTAATTGAAAATGTGAGATATTGGCATTTTATAAAGTGTTAGAATTATAGGTATGTAAATATTTGTTATTAATGGAAATAAGGATTTAAAGGAATTAAGGAATTAAAGATAAAATCAGACGAAATAAAGGAAAGGAGCTGGCGGTCGATCGTGGCAATCGTCTGGCTTCAACGTCGATCGTCCGGCGTGATCGACCGGTGATGTTGGAAGCTGAATTGTTGGCCGTCGTTCAACAAATGGTGGTTGATCGTCCAATAATTAAATCGATCGACCGCCATTTATATCACCTTCTGCAAGAGATATTGAAATGCCAAAAATGAAAGAGCTTCGTCTCTTGGTGCTTCATATGAGATCCAAACACGTCCTTCTTGACGTTTCACTTCGTTGGGAAGCTGAAGGAGTCACCAGGGGGTTAATACTTATAGAGACTGAGAGTTTAAAATTTTTCCTTCTAGAAAAATTGGAGAGAAAGGGGCCTGCCTCCGAGAGTTGTTCTGTGAGTGCTTTCGACGGTGAGGGGGATCGCTGCTGAAGGAAAAGAAAAGCTACGTGAAGTAAGGAATATTGTGTGTGATTTGTCCGTTAGGAACTACATCGCAGGAGTAGGATTGTTTGTTGAATGTTTTCTTCATTTGCTCTCTGCAAGTTCTTGTTTGTGTGATAGTTTTTGTGCTCATGTGCTCATCAGTTTGATTAGTTTTTCATATGTTAGATAATAAGAGATAGTCAGTAGATACCCGATTGTAAAGAAGAGACGAGTTTGCATGTTTCTTAGGCATTTTTCTTGATTTTCTCTCTGCCCCTATGAACTGCCTTCATGCTCTTGATAATTCCAGGCCTCTTTGTTGATGTTTTTGTGCAATTTTGTGAATGGTTCTCTGCAAAGATGAATGCCTATATATATGCCTCTATTATTTTATTGCTAATTACTCTGTTAGTTTTTTAGAATAAATTCCCTTAACGAATCTACTTACGAATAATCCAACCTCTTAATAGTCAATCAGGAAGAAATGGGTTTTGCATAAATCTTCTTAGGAATGATACTATTGTAGGTGTGCCCTCCATTAGTGGATTAATCCTTCGTATGTTCTCAGTAGGTTTTAGAGTATTAAATATATTGATTAATATGTGTCACAATATAGGAACTGTCTTTTATGAATATTAATATATGAATATAAAGGATTAGATTTGTTATTATAACATTGTTAGGTTGTTAATAATTGTATTGTTTTTGTTACAAAATAAGTAGAGTACATAAAACCTCATTAATGTGAATTAATGGAAATTGTGAGAATTAGAGAATAATATGATGACTTCTAACCTTATTGATATTTAGTGTCCTTATAGACTTCATTCATGGTTATGTTATGGTTAAGATATGTTCGTTAACATAATGGTAAAAGCATGTTTAGTGACAAATTGTAGTCGATGTATGATTCTTGCTTATTGTTAGAAAATTGTTTGTAACATTGTTTGCAATATATGAATTGTCGTGTGACATTCATATAGGCATGTTAGTAGGGTTGTACGTCATGCATTTCAGGGGTTAATAATGAAGATAATAAATGGTGTTTTCTACGTGGGTTCAGAAACTAAAGAGGTTGCTCACACGTAGAAAACAACTTGTTTGAGTAAGTTCGGAAACTGAAGAGGTTGCTCTTACTCAATAGGGGATGAGTTCAGAAAATGAAGAGGTTGCTCTCACCCAAGAGTAAATGAATGTAAATGTAAGTGGGCTTGTTTTTAGTGAGTTTGGAAACTGAAGAGGTTGCTCTCACGTAAAAACGAATCCAAGTGGTGGGTTTGGAAACTGAAGAGGTTGCTCTCACCTAGCTTACGGATATATCAGACTTATACATGTAGAGTTGTCATAGAGGGTATAGTTGCATTTCATTTTATATTCCTCACTGAGCAATAGGCTCTTTATTCCTCTTGTGATTTAGGTATAGATTGTGAGCCGATGAAGGTGAACGTTCGAAAAGTGGGATACGATGCAAGCTTGTGTTACCATGCGCAGAACGACCTCGAGGGTTATGGTTCTAATGAATAAAAGTTATTTTAATGGCATAAAGACTTTGTTATGGATTTTTATTGTAATGCCCAGAAAATTTGTCCCTGTACTATGCAAAAGAATTTATTTAATGTACGAATATTTTATAAATGAAGAATTTTTCCGTGATCATTAAATTGGGACTTGGGGTTGTGTAATTGATGAAGAAATATTTTTGGAAATCTTAAGTGGAAAATTGTCACGGATTAGGCATTTCTACGTTTTCGGTCGACTAGCGGTCGTCGCTCGGTTGAGTGTCACGACCAAAAAAGCATTTTAGTGACTCCCTGCGTTTATAGTCAAGCCGAGGTTGAGATTTTCTAGTGCCCCAACCTAAACTCATTCCAGGTCACATTGGAGGTTTTCGATCGACATGCAGTCGAGTGCGATCGAGAAGCGTTTGAATCTATTGAATTTATTGGACATTTCAGTCGTCATGCGGTCGAGGCTTCAGACGTGTTCCTCGAACAAAAACTCAATTCAGAAGGAAATTTGGGAATGTGCTCGATATGAGGTCGAGGCTCAGACTCCTTTCCTCGACCCAAAAACCAACTTAAAGCGAAAAACCCATTCCTATCAGTTATTTCTCTCGCCCTCCTTCGATTCTCTCTCTCATCTGCGATGTCAATCCTTCCTCCCCAATGCGATAAGGAACTTTCCACGTTGATGGATTGGGTTAGACACCCTCCATAGAATGGGTTGATTGTCCCTTCACTACTGACCTTCACGTGGGTTTCCTCCTGCCTGCCTATAAGTCGATGGAGCCACCTGGTGAGTATTCTGAACTCTCCATTCTTTTACTATGTGTGCTGCGACTGAGTCAAGAAGAAAAGTGAGTGCTGCATTTATTCAGTGAGTGAGAGTTGTGTTGTTCTGAGTGTGAATATGAGCTGTGGAGAAGTGGTAAGCCTCCGTTTGGTGTTCCCTGGATGTTACTCTGACTTGATGCAGCTTGGGAATTTTCTAAAAGAAAAAAGGTAAGAATTGGGATGTAAGTTGGCTAGTGGAGGCCCTACATCACGGGTTGTTTGTTGTTTTGATATGGAACACAGAATGGATTTAGTCCCTATGAAATGCGGATTGCTTACTGTTAATGTTGAGCATTTTCTTTGGTTAGTTGACTGTGAAGTATGAAACTATGTAGTTATGAACCTGTGAATTCTGTTGATGACTGATAGAAATCCTCACTATCATAGTAATAAAGATAATTAGAAATGACCCTTGCTCGTAGGTTTGTGATAGTGAAATATTGTCTTGGTTGAAGATTTACATATTGCTCAGACTACATATTATGAACTGATAAGGTTAAAGCTTGCTCAGATAGTTATTTTCCTATTCTGTAAAATGTTGAGTATTATGAAATTAACTGTGAACTAATGGTTGGATTTAAGCACGAAAGGAACTTGTGTGAAGGGAACTTGAGAGTGTTTGGATTAAGCCTAAAATGAACCTGTAATTTGTCGAGTTAAGCATGATTTAAACCTATGAACTCACATGTTATTTCCCTGTTAATAATACTAAAAAGTTGAGGTTAGTAGTAGCTTTGTTCTCTACCAAACAACACACATAATTTACTCCTTGTAGATTTCAGATTTTCTCACTGCCAGAAATCGTTTAGCTTGATTGATGGTCTCTCTTGACTTTTTATTTACTCTCCATGAATTACTGACAAATGTTGTGTTCCCCTTATATATATATATATATATATATATATATATATATATATATAAATTGTACGTGATATTCATACATCATACTTAGGGCTTATGAAATTGTGAGCATATTGCGTGACATCCCTAATATATGTAAATATGCTTGTGGGGGTTCGGGAGAAGTGTGATGGTCCATCGGTGGTGACACCCCAAAAGGGGTAACTCCTCCCACGTAGGGAGCGGAGTTACGGTTAAGCCACATGAACCCTGGGATCCCCTTCTCTTGTACGGAAATCCCCAATGTCTTCAATAAAAGAGTATGGAGATGGCATGTGGTGACACCTGTAATGGTGTATCTCCTCGTCGGAATACGGTTAAGCCACATGACCAATTGATGTATCCATCTCTCGGATTGACAGAAAAGATATAGTTCTTTTCTATAATGCATCGTATGATCATGCATAAGCACTAACATTGCATTCCATTCTAATTCTTGTTGGGTATTAGGCTCATTGTTTTTCCCGTGATGTAGGTGATGATGCTTTTGACGAACCAGTTTAGGAGGTGATATTTCAGGATGATCCATTGGGTTATCAGCCGGGTTCGAGCTGATGGTTGAGGCTCATGGAAATGATAATTTAATATTTTGAAATAGTTAACTTCCTATTTTGACATGGTAAAACGTTTTGTAGTCATGGACTTTTGTTGGAAGGACAAAAACTATGTTTGAAAAGTTTTATTTAATTCCGCTCGATTAACCTTGCTTTATTTTTAAATGAATTCGTTTACTTAGATTTATGTACTTTGATAAATTAAGCAAAAAATTTTATACAACAAACTTTAAAATGAAGAAAAATGGATTAAATAAATGGGGCGTTACAGTTGGTACCAGAGCTTAACCAAGTCAAACTCGGTTCTGTAGACTGTTGAGATTACAAGGCTCGTCATGGAATACTCCTTCGACTGTAAGTTAGTTCTGCTTTAAATTTCAATTATGTCCTTTTAACTTATTATTCCCTAATTTGAAATGTAGAAAACTCTAAAAATGGCACAAAGAGTAAGAAACAATATACCGATTCCTAATGAGTGAGACAAGACCCTTAACCGTATTGCTGATGTAGTTGAACACCAATACCAATTTATGGAGCAACAATCTCAGTTTATGGAAAGATTCATGGAATGCGGAAATGGTTACAAAAATGGGAACCACCGTGCTGTCATGGTACTTGCAGAGGCTGGCTGGGAAAGGTTCTAGCAACTCAAACCCCCTAACTTTAAAGAAAACATTTCTGATATCACGGAAGCGGAAGAATGGATACGCTCTTTTGAGAAAATGTTTGAATATTCTAAGATACGAGAAACTGAAAAGGTAAAGTGTGCTACTTATGGGATGCACAATTCTGATGGGATTCGGTGAAAGCGACGTTGAACATCTGGAATCTCACATGGGAGGATTTCAAAGAATTGTTCAATGAGAAATACTTCAGCTTTACAGTCCAAAAGCAAAAATTGATGTAATTTATGAGACTACGCCTGATGGGTATTGTAGCCGAGTACATCCAGAGATTTAAGCCGCTGTCGAGGTTTGCTCCACACTTAGTGAATGATAATGGGCATAAGGTCCAACATTTCATCCAAGGGCTTAAGGTGGAGATTTTGAGGGGAGTCAAACTAGCTGGTATACGGGGTGTCCCCTATGCCCAGATCGTGGCTAGGGCACTTGATGCTGAAGATGTTGAGGCAATTGTAGCAAGACAATGGGAATTTAATCAATGGATCGGGCGGAACAATCAAGCCCTATAGCAGCATGGTGCTCCACAAACAAACCGTGGAGTGAAAAGGCCGCCTAGAAATGACATGCAATAGGGGTCTGACAAGCGCCCTATAGTTGAAGCAACTGTCGCTGCACCCAACCTGTGCCCTATTTGTTGGAAGAGTCACCCTGGACCGTGCAGAGTTGGTATTAATGGATGTTTTAAATGTGGGAAGCTCGGGCATATGTCGAGACATTGCCCAATTGTGGCTAGCAGATCTGGTGGTGCAACTCCATGAGGGTTCTCACTGTATGGGAACGACGCAGAGGAAGAACTATTGGCTGTTATATCAGGAACACCAATGTTATAAAGTCATTACTCACATGCTTTTATATGATATTGGAATTGTTCCCCATAACTTTAGAAATTTATACGTTTCAACAAATAAATTCTCTGATCACTCTAGGTACTATATACTTTAATAATGTGGCTGCGTATGCTTTATTTGATATTGGGCTACTCATTCATTCATCTCGACCGAATTTTTCGCAAAGGCAAATTGCCTCCTGGTATTTCGAAAAATGGGCATAGAGTACTCATACCTTCTAGAGACTATTTGGCTGCTAGTGGTATTTTGGAAGCTTATGCAGTTCAGATAAACGGTTGGGAATTCCATGCTAACTTGATAGTTATGGATATAAAGGGATTTGGTGTCATTCTTGGCATGGACTGTTTAGCCCAAAACCAGGCAATCATTAAGTGTGCAAGACAAGAGGTCCGCTTTCATTCTCGGTGGTGAACAACACGTCTTTCGAGGAATCAAGGAGAAAAGCAAATTTGCGGTTATTTCTGCGCTTAAAGTAGATCAACTGATGAGACACGGATGTGAAGAATTCCTTGTGAATATTATGAAAACCACAATTAAGTATAACGCGAAGGTTGAAGATGTAATGGTGGTTCATGACTTTCCAGGGGTTTTCTTGGATGATCTTCTTGGACTGCCACCTATCAGGGACATTGAGTTCATAATAGACTTGCATCGTGGCACGGAACCAATTTAAAAGAATCCGTACCAGATGGCACCCGCTGAATTCTGTGAATTAAAAACTCAGCTCATTCGTCCAAGTTTCTCACCTTGGGGAGCTCTAGTTTTATTTGTGAAAAAGAAGGATGGATCATTACGGATGTGTGTGGACTATCGTGAGTTGAAAAAGGTGATGATTAAAAGCATATACCCTTTACCTCGAATCGACGATCTGTCCGATCAGCTACGTGGTGCCTGCATATTTTCGAAAATTGACCTCTGCTTGGGGTATTATCAGTTGAGGGTTAAACCAAAGGATATACCAAAGACAGCATTTCGACCCGGATATAGGCAATATGAATTTCTAATGATGTCTTTTGGGCTGACCAATGCCCCTGCAACTTTCATGGATTTGATGAATTGAATATTCAAAGACTATCGAGACATATTTATTATCGTCTTTATCGACGATATTCTTGTATATTCACAGCTAGAAGAAGAGCACCGTAAACATTTAAAAATTGCCCTAACTATTTTGGATCAGCACCAACTTTACGCTAAGTTTTCCAAGTGTGAATTTTGGTTTAGGGAAGTTGCTTTCCTTGGCCATGTGATCTCTAAAGAAGGTATTGACGTGGACCCGGTGAAGATTCAGGCAATTGTTGAATCGGTACAACCAAAAAGCATGGGTGATGTTAGAAGCTTCCTCAAATTGGTGGATATTACAGACGATTTATCAACGGGTTTTCAAAAATTGCTATTCCTCTCACCTATTTAACCAAGAAAAATATGAGATTCTGGTGGTCCAATGAATGCGAAGAGAGTTTTTAGGAGTTGAAACACCGACTGACATTAGCACCTGTATTGACTCTACCTGTGGAGGAGGGTAATTTCTATATATATTGTGATGCATCCAAGTGTGGACTCGGTGGTGTACTAATACATAATGGAAAGGTGATTGCCTATGCCTCAAGAACACTTAAACCACATGAGACTAATTACCCTACTCATGATCTCGAGCTCGCTGCTGTGGTCTTTACACTGAAAATCTAGAGACACTATCTTTATGGTCAATGGTGTGATATCTTTACAGACCATAAAAGTTTGAAATATATATTCACGCAGAAAGGGTTAAACATGAGGCAACGACGGTGGCTAGAATTTGTGAAGAATTACGATTGTGAAATCAAATATCACCCAGGAAAGGCAAACATTGTGGCTGATGCTTTAAGCAAAAATGTTGCTATGATGAGCATAATGTGTGAGGCGATGCTTGCTAGATTACTGAAGGACATGCAAGAGTTGGATGTGCAGTTAGCTCCTTTACAGTTGGTGGACGTTTTATCAGCTCTAACACTGAAGCCATCTATACTTGAAAGAATTAAGGAAGCTCAGCAGAAAGATGCCCATGTGAAGATTTCAAGTTAAATCTGACTCTGTCTGAGTTTCAAGACTATTATATATCTGCAGACAGAATAGTGAAGTTTAAGAATAGATTGTATGTGTCTGCCAACTCACAGTTACGTTCAGAGATATTGAAAGAAGCTCATTTTTCGAATTTTTCCATTCACCCTAGGTGTAATAAAATGTATAAAGATCTCAGGGTGCACTATTATTGGCCTGTGAAGAAATATGACATTGCGGCTCATGGAAATGATAATTTAATATTTTGAAACAGTTAACTTTCTATTTTGACATGGTAAAACGTTTTGTAGTCATGAACTTTTGTTGGAAGGACAAAAACTATGTTTTGAAAAGTTTTATTTAATTCTGCTAAATTAACCCTGCTTTATTTTTAAATGAATTCATTTACTTAGATTTATGTACTTTGATAAATTAAGCAAAAATTTTTATACCACAAACTTTAAAATAAATAAAAATGATTTAAATAAATGGGGCGTTACAGTTGGTAGAAGAGCTTAACCAAGTCAAACTCAATTCTGTAGACTGCTGATAACACAAAGCTCGTTATGGAATACTCCTCCGACTGTAAGTTAGTTCTATAGACTGCTGACAACACAAGGCTCGTCTCTCTTGAATTTTTAATTACTCTCCATGAATTACTGACAAATGTTGTGTTCCCCATGTATATATATATTTGTAAATTGTATGCGACATTCATGCATCATACTTAGGGCTTATGAAATTGTGAGCATATTGCGTGTCAGACCTAATATATGTAAATAGGCATGTGGGGGTAAAGGAGAAATATAACGGTCCATCGGTGGGGACACCCCAAATGGAGTAATTCCTCCCATGTAGGGAGCTGAGTTATAGTTAAGCCACATTGGCCCTGGTATCCTCTTCTCTTGTATGGAAAACCCCAATGTCTTCAACAAAAGAGTATGGAGACGGCATGTGCTGACACCCCTAATGGTGTATCTCCTCGGTTGAATACAGTTAAGCAACATGACCAATTGACGTATCCATCTCTTGAATTAACAGAAAAGATACGATTCTTTTCTCTAATGCATTGTATGATCATGCATAAGCATTAACATTGCATTCCATTCTAATTCTTGCTGGGCATTGGGTTCATTGTTTTCCCCGTGATGTAGGTGATGATGCTTTTGACGAACCGGTTGAGGAGGTGGTATTTTAGGATAATCCTTTTGGTTATCAGCCGGGTTCGACCTGATGGTTGAGGCTCATGGAAATGATAATTTAATATTTTGAAACAGTTAACTTCCTATTTTGACATGGTAAAACGTTTTGTAGTCATGGACTTTTATTGGAATGACAAAAACTATGCTTTGAAAAGTTTTATTTAATTCCGCTCGATTAACCATGCTTTATTTTTAAATGAATTCATTTACTCAAACTTACGTACTTGGATAAATTAAGCAAATTATTTTTATACTACAAACTTTAAAATAAAGAAAAATGGTTTAAATAAACGGGGCCTTACATTAAATATTTTAATTATATTATTTCTGTAAGACAGTTAAATATTTTTATTTCGCGTAACGTACTCTGATATTTTTCAATTAAGTATATTTTAATGGGTTTTTAAAATGTTCAAGATTTTACGAAAAATTTATAAACAGTATCAGAGCATAACTGAGTTTAAAGTGGTTCTGTAGACTACTGGTAACACAAGATTGGTGGTGGCAGACTTCTTCAAGTATAAGTGCTTTGTTACATTGTTTATTGCGCTAATAGCATGAACTATTCTGTTAGTGTAGAATTGATGTGTTAGTGTAAATTGCTTGTAGTTACTTAGTTTTTTTAGTATTTTTGATATAAAATATCATGTAATAGATAATTAATTAAACTTTTACCAGAATAATTAGCTTAAGGTTTAATTAAGAATATTTAACTCGTAACAATAAAATAATAAAATGTAAGTACCCGCTTTTGCCTAATAAATTAATTGCTTCCTAATATACGTTCCCTACGATAATTAATTAGCATTTTGAATAGCTAATATCAAACAAAAATAATATTATTGTAGGATAATAGAATAGTCAGGAGAATCAGAGGAAACGTTCAAGCCAATATTGTGAACGATAATGAAAACGATATATATGGAGCTACTAGATATGAGAATACTATTGGTAAAGAGAATAATGCTCCACGCGATGCAGAAATGTTCTAGATTGCTTGAAAACAATTGTGGAACGCCTTGCAGAAATGGAGAATGGGAATGAGAATCATTGTCAAATGGTGATTCCAGTAGAAGCTGGTTGGGAGAAGTTTAGAAGACTTAAGCCTCTATGCTTCAATGGGAATATGGCTGATGTTGTATGTGCTGAAGAGTGGATTCGGTCTCTTGAGGACATGTTTGAATACGCAAGGATTAGGGAGACCAAGAAGGTTTCGTGTGCTGTGTACCTATTGATTCAAGATGCAAGGTTCTGGTGGGATACTATTAAGGCGGCACACGATGTTCGAGCTTTGAGATGAGATCAATTTAAAGAAATCTTCTATAAGAAATATTTCAGCCACACGGTCCGATCAAAGAAGTTATTGGAGTTTGTACTATTGCACCAAACTAGAAATATATCAAGATTGAGTCACTCTCTCGATTTGCATCACACCTGGTGGCAAACAATGAGCACAGGGTCCATTAGTTTGTCCATGGACTGAGAGTGGAGATTCTAAGGGGAGTTAAGATTTCTGGTACTCAGGACTTCCTTTATTTAAAGATTGCTGTTGAGGCATTAGAAGTTGAAGATGTTGAGTTAATGGTGGTTCAACAGCGTGAGGAGAATCAGAAATTCTGGAAGAATGCTCTTAATCAGCAACAGAAGGGTGGATCCATGATGAAGAAAGGGACAAAAAGGCCTTCACAATATGAAGTACAACAGATGAAGGATAAACGTCCGATGAATGTGACAAACACTGCCCCATCTAATGTGAGGACTCAACAGTTGAATTAAGGTACAAAGTGCAAGAAGAACCACTTTGTGGAATGCCGAAAGGGAACTGGTCGGTGTTTTAGATCTGGTGAGTTTGGGTATAACTCCACTTGCAGATTAAAACACAACATCACAAACACTCTATGTAACGACTCGATTTTTCGTAAATCTTTAAAATACATGAAAATTTAAAATTTTCTTTTTAACATAAATTAGAGTGCGATACTAAAATCGGACCGCTACTGACTCTTTCTTTGAACTCGTTATGAAAACCAATTGATAAAATGTGCAGAAGCGTTATAAAATAAATCCTTGTAAAAATATGGCGGAAGCGTAAATGAATCATTTAAAGAGGAAACTAAACAATGAATCACAATATAATAAAACTTATGTGATTACAACCATTTCTCATTTTACTCTTTAGCCTAGCCAATCTCGAATCTTGTTCGTGCAAATCCTTCACCTCTGCTCTGTTATTTGTTCGTCGTTCTCGTATATGACCTTATTATTATCTGTTCATTGTTTGTATCTACACCACAAATAATACGAGAGCCTAATGGGCCAGTAAGGAAAAAGGTCTATACAATATGCTTATGACCCTCTTTAGTTCTTTCTGAAGTAGGTACCGCCCCAGACCAATCTTTTCATTACGTTCATTGGTTCTTTACTCTTACTTCAAGCTGGAGATTGGAGAATCTGTGACGGTAGGGTAGATCTTTGTCGGCTTCAACCACCTAGAGTAGACAGTCTCGCAGTCCCAACAAGGGAAAGGTAACGTTCTCTTTTAAACCCTGTCTACCTGGCTGATCAGTACTTTTCCTACCATTCCCCAACTCCCTATTTCTTCTTCTTTAAATTCTTTTCCTCACATTATGCATGCATGAGTGCCACCACCAAAGAGGCACTCCCTCTTTGATTTCTATTAACATGATGCATGACCATACATTCTCAACCTAATGTGATCCATGATGCGCTATAACATTAACATTAATAATAATTAAAGTGCGCATAAAAGGAAGTAATTGAATCGTAGAAATTGAAAGCGCATATACAAGGAAGTAAAGGACAATAATTGAATGGTACGCATAAGGAAAGTAAATAATTGAATGTGATAGAGAATCAGCATAATATCGAAATGAAACAGCGAATGAACAATAAAGGCGATAAAGTAAACGTGTGATGAATTACGATTAACTAAAGATGCTTGTTAAACTAAACTATCCTAAACATGCTCAAGCACTTAGTATGATTAAAACTAAACATGCTCACCATTAGTAGTTTGAATGGAAACATGCTTTAGACAATAGATAACGGAAACATGCTTGTAAATTCGTAATTTCTTATCCTAGTTGATTAAGCATGATTTTATTCTAATTAATTAAAAATACTATAGTTTAGTAGTCTAGTTTAGTTAATTAACTGATTAATTAATTAAGCATGCTCAGATACGTTGGTTAAACATATAGATTGAACATGCAAGCATGATTATAAATCATTATCCTAGTTAATTATATGCTCAAGTCTAGTTAATTATTCTAATCAGTTTACATGCCTAACTTTTAATTAAATTAATTACTCTAGTTAGATTAACATGCTCAAGGAATAATTAACTAGTTAAACACGCTCGTACAATTCTTATCCTAATTAACTGCACACATTCAATTTATGAAACGAAAATGATAGAACGATATACACATAGAGAAGAATAGCGAGAACAATAACCACGGAGGGACTTAAGATAAACAGCAAGTAATTTAATAAAGAACAGAACCGTTAAGGGAATTCCTGCTCATTTATGCTTCTTTCCTTAGTTTATCATTCTACGCCCATCATTCACTCACTAAGCATTCACAACATTAATTGCTATCAAGTAAAGCATTTCCAGTAAGAAAAATAAACTAACAGTAAAGGAAGTATCTAAAGAATATCAATAAAGTAAGGCATTTAAGCATGGAACCAACCATAAGTGAATTAATATCAAACAATTCTAATAGTTAACTAACATGTATGAAGATTAATTGTAAACATGTTTGGATCGATTTATAATTTAGTCATACAATCTAGTTGACTAACATGTTGCTAATATCATAAACATGCCAACTAGTAATTAACGATAAGATAGTTAATTAGCATGCTTGCCTAGTTAGTTAATTGCTCTACTTAATTGATATGCATCAAGAAATAGTCAAGTTGAGTAATCATGCTCTAACTAGTTAATTAACATGCTCACTAGTTAGTTAATTAACATGCTCAAGGATTAGTTATTAATTAAACATGCTTGAATTAGTTATTTAATGACTAGTTAATTAATTAGTTAACTAAACATGCTCAAGTCTAATTAGTTACTTAAACATGCTCGGGTCTAATTGATTACTCTAGTTGAGTTATTTAACATGCTCGAGTCTAGTTGGTTAAGTTAATTAGCAAATCTAGTTAGTTAAATAAATTAACATGTTCAAGTCTATTTAGTTAAGTTAATTAACATGCTCAGTTAAATATGTCTAACCCATTTTTATTATCTTAGTTTGTCATTACAAATATTTACACAAAGGTATTAACCTGTAGAATAGCTTGCAACAGAGTAATATAAGCATAAGGAAATAACAACAAAGTTACTTAACTAACATCAAGTAAAATAGACAACCAATAACTCAAGAAAGACTGGCCCATTCTCAATGAGTTCTCAACTCATTCATACTTTCAGACTTAACTCATCTATCTAAGCAGCAACATTCATTCACGTAAGGAATTATAGAACATTCTCAACAAGTAAAGTAAAGTGTAGAATTTAGCAAAGGGAATTACGAGAAACTAAACACCCAAAACTCACGCACTCTACTTGTGGTGTAGGGCCTCCAAATGGCTAAGACACACCCAAATTCCTAACCGATTTGAAGAACTAAAGCAAGTACAACTGCCATTCTCACAGTAGTTCCTCACAGCAGCTGGAGCTCACACGTTCAGATCACCCAGCAGCTCACTTCCAGCTTACAACTCACCCTTCTCACTTCTCACTCTCCACTACACTCAACAACACTTCTCACACAACACAACTCTCAACTTACAGGACATTCAGCTCACAGAGCCTCTCCCTTGTAGCACTCTCTCACTCTCCCCTTCCCTAGACTTCTCCTTGGAAAAATGAACGCTCAAACGAGATAAGAAGATGGCTTATGCAAGGAGGGGGGAGGCAACCCGTACCTGGAGGAGGCAGAATCCTGGCTAGAGGGTAGAGGTGGTCGGCTCGCGTGCTCTGGACCAGGATTTGTGTCGGGGAATCGGTTTCCTATTTGTTAGGCGTCGTTGTTCCTCTGATTTTAAATCTCTGAAATCGTAGTTCTGCGATGATTTGGATGGGTACGGATTACTTGATCTCGTCCAAGTTCGTCTGCAAGGCCAAAATCTCACAGGCTAAATCACGCTTGGGGACGAGGAGAGGCATCCTCGTCCGTGTCCGTACTGTCCGCAGGTGTCGTCCGAACGTGTCCAAGAATTGGGCAGGGGCAAAACGGATGATATCTAAACTCGTCCGCAGTCGTCTGTTGGCGTCCGAAAGTGTCCATGTTCAAAACAGATTCAATTCGGACCCGACTATTGGCGTCCACAAGTACTTGGTTGCGTCTGCAGTCATGTCTGCAACATCCACAGAGGCAGGGGCAACTTTGGGACGTGAAATGGCACCCGTGAGTGTCATCTCAAAGCGCTGGGGCAGTGTCCTATACAATTGCGGATGAGGAACGACATCCATAGAGTCATCTGCAGTCGTCCGCAGGTACATAGTCCAACACTTTCCTCTCATTTTCTCACTTAACTCTTATCCCACAACATTCCTTCATAGGAACATGACACGTATAATCACGTGATGTAATGTCCTAACTGCGTCGCCATCTAATTTTCATTGCATACACAGGAAAAGCATAAAGGAAATACCCCTAGACTTAATGTTCTAGATCGCCTTTGGTAACACCCCGATAATTGCCCAACTTAAAAAGTCGGGGTGTTACACTCTATCTCAACTGCTATATCATCAACCAACATACATAGTCAACATAAATCCACACATCAACAACATCAACCCATTCTAATCCATTCTTATTTAACAATTGGAATACCAAACAACTTAGAACAATTTCTGCATAATCACAATAACTAGGAGGGTGTATAGCCAGTAAACTAATCCAACAAGGCATAAACTCCTCACAGCAAGCATAAATCCAAAACAACAACAGTATTAAGAATTACCAAGGCTAAATTGAAATCTGTTCAACATATGTAACCCATGAAATCTGAGAACATAATCTCAATGACTTTTCATACCATATCAGCTAAAGAACGACTATGTTACCTACTGCACACAGATGGACACAACCTGGAGGACTCGAGAATAGCAGCTCCAACACTCTGTCAACCATTCCAGCTCCTCCAGCAACAAAACCAAATCCGTCATACAACACTCAACCCATCAACACCCAAAAATCCACAAGCAGCAGAGAAGGGAAGTCATTACCCCGAGCCCTAGCTCTACACTTCGTGACTCGTAGTTGCTCGTCGCTCGTACCGCGCCTCCCGTCCATCACAGGTAGCTCAGCCGCTCGTTGGATGCCGACTCGTCTGCTCACCGTCAAGAAGGAGTCACCCAAACGATCGCTCTTTCTCTCGCCTCTCTCATCTATCTTCGAGTTCTCGGCCTCCCCTTCTAGGCCCTCTCTCTCTTTCTCTTATTTCTCCAGCACAACTCCTCTTAACCCTAAATTCCCTCTTTATTTTGCTCCTTGAACCGCCAATAAATGGGCATGAACCGGTTCTATTGAATAGGTTCATATTCTCATCACCTCCTTTAACCCTCTTAATCCAAATTAATTAAATCTCCCCTACATTATTAACCACAATCAATCTTATTTATCCCATAAATCTCATTTCTCCCACTCATTTCGTCTGGCCGAAGGCCATTTGATGAAATGAGGAGAAAGCTGAACCGATTCAGTTATTTAACAAGAAATCCCCACTTTCCTTTAATTAATATTAAATTTATATGTTTAAGTGTTAAATATTTGTACCACATATTAATCAACCCAAATTCTAACTCCCGACTTATTCCAAATATTGTCAAAGATTATTAAAGGTCCAATTTCAATTTCTTAATTCTATTTCCTAAATTTATTTCTATCAATTAAACCTTCAATAAATTCTCTTAAATTATAACCGAACGGTACGCCCTTGGTAATACCCCAATAATCATCAAATTAATCTAAAATCCTCATATTATATTCCAATTATATTTATTAAATTCTGATAAAAAGTTGGGGAGTTACAATCCACCTTGCACTGCAACAAGTACATTGTCGTGTAGCTGATCGTCGAGCTCGGTTACAATCCAACTTCAATCACAGCTGGGGTTCCGTCGTTTCTGGTCGTGGCCACGACTGAGCCTGAGAATGACCACCCTTTCGCTTGAGTGGCATTTTCTTTGTGCGAGTATCCATTGGTATCGATTAAACAGTGTGGAACTACGGTATGAGAGTACGAATGTTTGTCAAGGATATTGTGGTTCACAGTGAACTCGCCCAAAGGCACAGTCGAGTCTTATATATTAGGGCATAGGAACACAGAATGACACACGATGATTCGCGGTCGATCATTATTAATCCTCTATAGATCATGGTCAATTCACGGAGGAAAGTTTAATGATCCACCATAGAACATTAATATTAAAACGTTATTTATAAAATTTTGATCTGCTGTGGAACGAAATCAATACATGTTCATTCTACAGTGGAACGAAATCAATACGTTTAATGGCAAACATGACAGTGATGTTTGCAGGACTTTTTCCCTAGTTCAGTGGTTTATTTGTCAGCAAAAATAGTTTAGTGGTTGACTTGTCATTGATCACAAAGAACGATGGTTGATTTGTTATTTTCCTTTTTTGATTTCAACAATGTAATATCTCATGTAACCTCTGGAATTTTAACAAAGAATATAAATCCTTCCAATTATTTTCCATAATATTTTCCAAAACAAATGTCATTTGTTATTGTCATTTAAGGCTAATGATGGAGGTGGTAAAGCCAATTTTGACAGCTTTAAATCATTTCTTTGAGAGAGTGATTTGTCCGTTGGGAGGAAGGATTTTACTCGTTATTGGATTTTCTTTGTGATGGAGATTGTTTGATAAGCGTTCTTTCCTTCGTTTTGATAAAAATTTTCCAAAATAATCAAAACTTGAACCTTCTTTTCTTTTTAGGTTAGTACTCAAAAAATCATTTGAGTTGTTGTGAATTAGGGTCGACAATTTTGAAAATTGGGCGTTCTCATGAGGTAAATCTCAAATCTTTAGGTTAATCATCTGTGTTTTGGAATTAGGATTTTCATTGGGTAATTGGGATGTTGAGTTTTAAGTAAAAATTGAATTTGGATTAAAGATTGTTGTTTTAATGAATGAAATCGTGTTATATTCATGATCCAATTTATTGTGGATGGTTTTGGATCTTAATTATAGGAAATCTGACAAAATAGTGTGTCAGCGTCGGGGAAGAAGATGGTAGGCTGATACCCTAGCCCCTCTGCCACACAGAGCCATGGCTCAACCATGTGGGGTTGTGGCCCAGGCCCTATTTTGAGCCGCAACCAAGTTTATTTGAGCTACGACTCAGACCCTGTTTTCAACTTTTAACCCAATTGTTTTTGGGTTGTTTCGAGTCCCATATTGGAACTGTTTTAAACCTTACACTTGATCATTCTTGAATCATTTTCTTAAGCCTGAAGTTTGTAATCAAAGTGAGATATTTTAATCGTAATTTTGTAATATGATTATCTTTAGATCCAAGGCTTTGAGTTTGGACTCAACATACATTGGACTTTCTAAAATTTGCTTGGGCTTGGTTATTAGTAGGCCTATTTGAGGTAGGAGTTTAATTTTATGTACAACGTCATGTTGTTTTACAAAACCATATTTTGAGACACATTCTCATATGATCGTATGTTTTCATACTATTATGTATTATTCACTAGACATATTTTTCTTGAGCATGCATATTATTTCATTAATCAACTTGGTCGGGTGAACCAAGTTTGATCGATCCGTGAAGGGGTCTAGTTTTGTGTACACAAGTTTGACAATTGGAGGATGTGTTTGTTGTATTAACTAAAGTAATGAAACAACGACTGTGTCGTATCCCTAAGTGCAAAGCCCTAAACTTGATCAAGATTTTATTTTTGTGGCTTTAGCAATCGTTGAGTATAGTCATTACTTTTTATGCCTATGACGTAGTGTGTCCAAGGTCAGTAAATGACTCCATTTTCACTAGATGTTTCATATTGTACAATAAGGCCTACTTTCTGTACATGCCACGCAAAGGGTGTAAATTGATTCAGTTTGAATTGGGTAATCGAATCAAACCAAACATTTTGTTTTGATTCTATTTGATTTTTGTAAGAAAAAAAATTAAAATAGAACCTAACCGACTTGAACCACATATTTTGGTTCAGTCGTAGGTGTTTAATGAAGAGAACTGATAAAAACCAAATCGATCCAAAAAATCAAATCATCCCTAAATCAATAAATCAGATTTATTGAATCCTAACCTAACCGACAATCAAGTGTATACTATTGACAGTTTGGCAAACTGCAATTGTGAATGAAAACGCCAATAGAACTGTCAAAGTAGAAACCTTATCGGCCAGCTTGCCTGTGTCTTATCCTGTATCCAACTTTTGCTCTGTAAACATCGATGATTTCTCATTGGCTCACCCTACAAGTCATCCTATCCTGTCTTTTTTCTACTTTGATTAAATTATATTTCTCTGTCTATCAACTATTGATTGTCCACTACTGAGTACCGTGTTGTGTTTGTTCATCGTCGTCTCCTTTCCAACGCAACTAACAGCTGAAAGGAATGTGTCCACAAACCCAAGGAAACATTGTCGTTTAGATTAACGATCTACGAAGAACAGTGAGCATTATGGAAGCGTACGCATCCACGGTAGTGAATGCATATGCAAGAATAAATGACATCGTCATTCTGTGACTGGGGGGCGTTCATCCACACTCTAGCCACAGGTATAAAAAGGAAAATTTATGAGAAACATGAAGTATTTGATTATTGTAGGCGATAATAATTTTGTCTTAAAAACTCTAGCAAGGAAAATGAGACATTTGGGGAAAACAAGGCATCAAATAATTCGAGGTAAGTAGGGTAATGTGTGCATGACCTTCAGGTCTATAGCACAAGTTGCTAGGTGAGATAGCTGTAAAAGTTTTTTAATGTATATATTGACTATTAGTTGATGATTGCTAAATTGTGACGATATATAAGACTATTATTGACTCCCTTACTTTTGGTTATATGTTGTTTAACATATTAATATAAACTATGGACTTGCTAGTTTGTTTGATATATTTAGTTAGACGATGCTTTCCTTCCAATATGATGACAATGCTTCAAGGATCTGTTATATCCTATTATGATATTTGTGAAGATGAAATATTGGATTATTGGTCATGTGGTTGAGATAGTTGCATGAAAAAATTTGGCGTAGTTACATTCTCCCTCATTTAAGAAATTATTTCCTCAAAAATTTAGAACCACCTCATGTGTACCTTCAAACATGTAGGGTTACTTTGTCATCATCTCTATTTAAATTTCCCAAGTACATTCTCTTTCATTGTGGTTCTTCCATTGAACTATCTCACAACTTAATATTTTCTCGGGGTCTTCCTCTTAAGAAACATCCTCCAAAATATGAACATCTGTTCCAGAGTTAACATATGACGAATCAAGTATGTACTTCCTTGGCATAAAGACATGTAAGACACTTTGAACATAGTTCAACTATGGTGATAGATCCAAATGATAAGCTATTTGGAGAACCCGTTCAATAATCTGAAACAATCCAATATATCTGGGGACCAGCTTGATCTTTACATCGAAACGGCTATCACCTTGTCTTGGTTTAACTTTCGAAAACATAAAATCCTCTCCTTCAATTTCTAGCTCTCTCCTCATGAGTCTGCAACTCTTTTTGTCGACTTTGTACTATCTCAGCTGTTTTTTAATAATTTGAATATTTTTAGTTGTTTCCTGAATCAAATATGATCAAAGAGTCAATCTATGTTCCAGCACAGAACAATCTACTCGATCTCCCAAAAAAGGCCTTATATGATGGAAAATTATCATATATTAACCCATCCTACAACAAAGGGTTTATCTAACCATCACCAAAATTTCATAATGCAAAATCAAAAAATATCCTCAAGAATCTAGATTGTTTTCTCAAACTAACTATTTGTTTGGGCATTTTATGTCACTCAAGTTAAATTCACTATCCAAAATTCTCAGTACGGTTCTCCAATACGTAGATGTAAACTTCGGGTCACTTTCTATCACAATACTGAACAAAGCACAAGTAAGTAGATGATATTCTTTATACAAAGTTTACTCAACTTAAACAAAGAGTAATCTATCCTCAACAAGGTAAAATGTGCAAGTTGGTCAATTAATCAACAACAACACTAACAATATAATATCATTGCATAGTCGTGACAAATTGGTTACAAAATCTTGGTACTCATATACCATTTCTACTCTGGAATAGATAAGGGTTGCAATAATTCTATAGGTCTAAAATCCTTAGTCTTGATATGGTAATTACATAAAAAAAATCTCGTTACATACTACGACAAAGATTGCTTTATTTTAGTCCATCAACACTGAAGTTTCAAACCATGACATGTTTTAAGACTAATCAGATGAATATCAAATCTCAATTTATGACTTTAAGCTTAAACTTCTTATTTCAAATTTGAATCACTATGCACTATCATCTTGAATAACAAAATTCCATCAGCACTTAAATCCCAATCGTCGTGTTCAAATCTTTTCTTAAGTTTATCAACAAGCGTCTACATTTCCCTACCTGTTGCAAAATGTAAAAGTAGCTATCAAGTTAAACACATTATATTCATACCATAGTCATTAGTAGTCAAATATTTCTTGCAATCCTCCATCGTGAGTGTACTATCAAACAATCTCGCATATATCACAACATGTTCACAACAAAGATCATGACATAAATCATTGCATATTATGAAACAATATCATCACGAATATCACATCATATCCTCTATCAATATCGATGCATGTATATCTATAAACATACAATTTTCACATCATATCCTTGATCAATATCATCACATATATATATCTATGTCACAACATATTTTAAATCAATATCACCACATGTATCAATGTATATTATCAAACAATATCATCACGAATATTACAACATATCCTTGATCAATATTGACACATTTATATCTATATCACAACATACAAATATCATACCATGTAATACCTCTAATTTTTATATCGGAATTTATTAAGAATAATTGAAAATTAATAAGGGGTATTTGGATTTATTGGGTAATTATTGGGGTATTGACAAGGATGTAATCGATAGATTACTATTTAGGACATTTATCGAAGAGTCATTAAGATGTAATTGATGGAATTAGGAAAGTTAGATTGGAGTCGTAATAATTGTTAATCGACTTTGGGATAAGTTGCGAGCCGAAATTTGGGTCGACTCATTTGTTGTACGTATAATCAACACATGAAAATACACGTGTTAAAAGTAAAACGAAATAATGAAATACATGTGTTAAAAGTAAAATGAAATAAAGAATTACATGTGTTAAAAGTAAAATGAAAAAAAGAATTTCATGTGTTAAAAGTTAAATGAAATCAATAATTTGAATAAACAAAAAAAAAAAGAATGGCTAAGAGTCATTCTACGAAGGGGACCCGAAGAACAAATGAGAGAGATGGGAGGAGAGGGAGAACAAGCGAGCACTCGGGAGGCGACAGGGACAGACCTGCGATGGCCGGCTAGTGACGTAGGTGCAACGGATGGCAAGGGTTAAGCAGCGAACGTTCACGGTATGGGCGAGGCTCCGGCGTGCGGCGAGCACTTTGTTGACGATCGGGTTTCGCTCGCGCATCTGCGATGCCGGCGCCGATAGAATGGCGACGGCAACGACGACGGGATGCGACGGTAGTGGGGCAGTGATCGTTGAGGAACGTCGGCATCGGCTGGAGGCGATCAATGCCTAGGGTCAATGGTTGGGGGCTTTGGTCGTTGGGCCGAGCAAGAGGGTCGGGTGGAGCAGCTTTGGCCCTGTTGTGTTTCGGCCCAAATAGGTACGCCTCTAGTTTTGTTCTGTAGAAACCAACAGCGTGTTGGGCGTGTGGGGCAACCTCTGAAAAGCTAGATGAAATTGTAGGATTTTTTCGGGCATGTGGGAGAACTCACTCTCTGCCTTCTGGGAATCGTAGAGAGTCTCTCTTTGTGGTGATTTACAAGAATGGAAAGGGACGAGGGAGAAAGAGCAGGAGTTCAAGGAGTCTTCTTGGCTATTCTATGCTGCTGCTGGAATTCGAAGGCAGAGTGTGTGCTGGAGTTGGAGATTGGCCGAGAACAAGGAGGGAGAAAGTTGTGTTCTCGGGTTCTCTAGGGTGCTAGTCATGAGTGAGCTATAGGTAACATCCTCCTCTAACTGTGTGGGTTCAAATACGCATTGAGAATAATATTCTGTGATTTTGTGGATTTGTGTTTTGGGATGGATTTTGAACGTGGGATATGTGACTGATGCTCTGTTGGGTTGTTTTTGCTTCATGGTTTTGAGAATGTAATGGATTATACTGCCTTGGTTTTGTGAACTGTGAAAGATAATTTAAATATGCTTCTGTTGAATAGGTTATTGGACCCGTGAGCATTGGAAATGTTCTTGGTAGCTGCTGTGGTGGCCGATTTGATGATAAGTGCTGATGGGTTTGTTGGTGTCTGGAAATTATGTCCTGTGATAGTTTGGAAATGTTAGTTGATAAATATTTCCTAATGAATATGCTCTATTATTGGTTGAGTTTGTGAAAGGGAATAACCTGTTGGATTTTATAGTCTGTGCAGTGTTGTGAGTATTATGCTCTGCTTGTTGTTGGATTAGATTGGAACTCTAGATATTTTGAAATATATGGAAATACTCTCTCCTATCGTTATAGCCTTCGGCCCATTACTAGATTATTATGTTGGATTAATATTCTATGATGTTCGATTGGTGAAAATACACTCATGTTGGTGATTGTCCAAGTACTGATATGTTGGAATTGGTTAGTTAATCGGCTGCGCTGGATATTCTATTGGTTTAATTATTATGTGGGTGATGTTAGGTACAAAGAAGAAGAGATGGAGAATAACAACTAACTGCTATTGCGCATTCAAGCTTCGAGGTAAGGAAATAGGGGTGCTTTGGCCATTGAGGCCCTACACGACAAGTGTGTGTGTGAGTTTAGTGCTAGTGTTCTTAAAATGTTTACTGCTAGTTGTTAAATAGGTTGTTTGTCTTAAAATGCTTTTTATTAAAACGCTTACTGCTAGTCGCTGAGTAGTTGTTTGGTAGATGATAATGATTCCTGTTGCATTCCTTGATGATTTCCTTGAATGTTTTTTCATTGATTAGTTTGTGCATTGTATTCCTTAAATTCGGTTAAGCTCTGCGATATCTCCTTTTGTTAATGTGTTCTGTTTCATTGTTCGTTAAGTGATGCAAATGTATTGCTAGTAGTGAATTGATAAATGAAAAAGGAGTGATAAATGATTAAAGCGTGAAACGAGAAATGCTCACTGTCTAATTACTTGTTGTTTAATTCCGCTGTTGTCATTATTTATGCACATATGCTTAGTCTCTTACTTGTTGATACTTACTAAGCATGTAATTAATTAGGATAATTAATTAACATGTTAATTGACTAATGCGTACCACATTAACAGAATTTCATGTTCAATATACCAACTAACATGTTTAAGTGGTTAACTAACATGTTTAACTAGCCTGTGTAAATCGATTACTAGCATGTTAATTATCTAGCATAAGTAACTTGATTAGGAACTAAGCATGTTAATTAACATGCTTATGTTAATCAATTAGAATCGAATTTACAATTATTGTTCAAGCATGTTAACTAACTAGGAAAATCATCTAATTAAATCTGAGCATGATTAATGATTAATGAATTAATCTAGCAAGCATGTTTTGGATAATTTAACTAATCCTATAATCTAAGTATGCAAAAAACTAATGATGTGAATTGGGCCTGTAACTTAACTAAGATAACGAACTAGAACATTTAACTTATGTATCTTGAGCATGTAAATGGATGAGGAAATTAACTAAGATACATAATTAGGACGATAAACGTATTCGATCATTGAGCATGCAAATTAACTATTTAGGATAATAATGGTACCCTCTTGAGCATGTAATTAATTAGGATAATTAACTACACTATTAATGATAGCATGTTTTAATTAATTAGAATAAAAGCGTGCGTAATCAACTAGAATAAGAGTTACCAATTTTCAAGCATGTTCCCCTTATCCATTGTCTAAGCATGTTTTCTTTAATTATCGTTTAAAGCATGTTTCCATGTTTAGTTAGCTTAGTTAACGAGCATGATCGTAATTCATTGTATGCTTCATTACCGTTTCTTTACTGTTTGTTTACTTTCAATTACGGTTATTTATTATATTCACAATTTCAATTATAGTTGCTTTCAATTACTTTAATTAAATGCGTACTTCAATTACATAATCGATACTTTACTTTTCTAAAGAGTAGAATGATAAAGAGGATGAAAGGAGAATGAAGTAAACGAGAATGTTTTAAGGGTTTCATTGACTAAGTGAATGAATGACTTATGAATGCTTTTGTTATTGTTTTTCTTGTATTGCTTACGATTCCAGGTCCCTTGTAGGTTATTTTCCGTTAAATCAAAGCATGATTTATTAAGTAGAATAAAAGCATGAAATCAACGTAGGAGCATGTTAATATCTAATTAGAATAACTACTTAGAAATATAAACGTAGGAAGCATGTAAATGGACTAGGAAGTTAACTAGACTAAAGGACTAAAGAGCTAGAATGTTAATCTTATCTCCCTTGAGGATATAAATTGGATAGAGTAATTAACTAGACTGAGCATGTAAACAAGATTAGATGAAAGCAAGTAACCTACCTCGGATAATAAATTAGAATAATCACCTAGAACAATGAATGTAGGATGCATGTAAAATGACTAGGAAGCATGTAAAATGACTAGGAAATAAATTAGGATATGATAGTATGTTTTGACATCTCATTTTGTGCTTTGTTGTTTACGATTCAAGATTATGATCGTTCTCTGTATGTGCCTATTTCCGTTATTCCTTTTATGCGCTTTCAATTCCTGTTACTTACAATTACTTTATATGTGCACTTCAATTTCTATTAAAGTCATGTTATATGCATTGTGTGTCATGTTAGGTTGAGATCTTGTTAATAGAAACCTAGTAGGGGGTACTCCCTCGGGGTGGTACCCACATGCATGAGTGAGGAAAATGCTAAGAACAAGAATATTCGGGATGAGCGGGATACACCCATCACCGACAAAACCCTCCCGGTGGGATACGTCGGGAGGGAAGAAATCCTGAAGGCGGGATATGCCGGAAGGGGAGGACTCTTGAAGGTGGGATACGCCGAAAAGGGGACGAAAAAGGGAGTTGGAGGGCGGATGGATAGCGGAACTAGTCTGCGGCTAGGCGAAGCCCCAAACCTTGATGGGAACGGGGACCTAGTTGCAAGTAAAGGGTTAGGTCCGGTCCACTATTCCATCCCCTAAGACCCCTCCAATCTCCAGCTTGATGTACGAGTAAAGAACGAATGAAGAACGAACGTAATGAAAAGAATTGGTTTGGGTGGCCCCCATTCTAAGAAGAATTAAAGAGTGATATGCATAATTGTTTTTCCCTATTTCCTTACTAAGCCTTTAGGCTTATAGTTACTTGTGGTGTAGGTACAAATGACGAACAGATAATAAGTAGACGATAAACACATAATGAAGCATGGATGGATAATTTCGCACGCACGAGACTCGGGCTGACCAGGCAAAGAAAAAGATGAGTAAACGGTTGTAAATCAACGATGTTTAATTGTCAAGTTTTATTTGTTAGACGTAGTGTTTAAATTGTTTACTATTTCCTTCTTGAACGATTTCTTTACGCTTCCGCAAGATTTTAAACAAATGGTTTTTATTTTATTATTTAGGCTTCCGCACCTTGTAATTGGTTTTCCCAAACGAGTTTAAAGAAATAGTCAGTAGCGATCCAGTTAGACGCACTCTAATATGCTTTGTTTCAAAAAGAAAGAAATTTCAAATTTTTACGCATTTTAACGATTTACGAAAATCCGGGTTGTTACATACCATATCCTTAATCAATATTGTCGCATATATATCTATATCACAACACATCATAAATCAATATCACCAAATGTATCACTGCATATTATCAAATAATGTCATCACGAATATCATAACATATCCTCAATCACTATCGACACATCTATACCTATATCATAGCAAACATACAAATATCACAACATATCCTTGATCAATATCATCACACACACACACACACACGTATATGATAATATATCCTAAATCAATATCACCAGATGTATCACAACATATTATCAAACAATATCATCCTTGCATTTTCTATGTAGGTCATTAAGTCAAACACATGCATATATTACTTACATTGGAGTCTTAACACAATTTACTACTAATTTAATTATCTCATTGAGTTGAAAGACCTAAAAGATGTTAAATTCCACATTAGCATCAAAACATACATGCATATTTCAAATGTACACACATATCCAATTCAAGTGATTCTAAAACCTATAGTTCTCTAAGAGAGTGTAAAATAACATATAAAATCAGTTTGAGTGTATAACTACGTATGCCTAGGATATAATACACTAAAACAAACCATCTCATAATCAAATTCTAGATTATATCTCATTGCTTACCATCAACTTTGAAAATTCATAACTCTTAGTATATATGTCCAAATAGTACAATTCCAAAGCCTATGCTTCCCTTAACATTTCTACTAAAACATACTAAAATAGTTTAACCATTGAAGTCCATTAAGATAGAATATAAACCTCAAAACTAAAACTGTCTAGAATTTCTCAGTTTTTTTATCCAACTTGATACTAAGTGTACAAACATGAGTAAAATAGCAAATCCTTTCCTCTATAACCACAAACATGTTCATAAGACATAATTATATATTTCTCAAATAGAAAAGGCGAACATGCAACCCAAATTTGATTGCCATACACAATAATTCATCATACCATAAAATAATGCTCCAAATCTTCCATCTCTTGTGTACCCATTTACAACCAAACCATAAGATTTACTTAATCCTAAAAGAAAAAGTCAAGCTTACTTTCAAGAAGTAGAGAGAAAGTTGCAATGTCATGGGTCTCTTGGTATACAAAATGAAAGTCATCAACCAAAACTTGTTTAAGGGTAAGGTGATATAAATTCATGAGGTGTCCAAATATAGAGTTAAGGTGTCATCTCTTAGTCATTCCTCAGCTATTACTCAATATTACCATTAATTAAGCCAATATTCCAAGTTAATTCTAGTGCTGCCAACAAGAATTTCATCCAACCATTTTTACCTTTCAACTTGCAAACACTTGCACTTAATCTTGTGGTTGCACGAACGACCATTTTTCTTAACCAATTTAAAATTTGGATGCTCACTCTTGAGAGGAATTTAATGTCCGGACGTCCAGTGCCAAGAGGGGATTAAAACTAGGATGCCAACATTTATCCAAGAATGCCTACTCTAGCTAAATCTGGAATTTTTAAGTTTCCTACCTAGACATCTACTTTTCACTCCCGGAAGTTCAGTTCCAGGAGCATGTAACAACTTCAAACTTCCTCCTTAAGCTGAAGATGCCAGAAACATAACCAAATTTCTAAAGTTCAACACCAAACATATCAACGCCCTTAGAAATCCACTACTTGCAACATACAATTAACAACTCCATCTTAACACCAATCAACAACAACAAACGCAACAACATTTCAAGCTTAAAATACCTCTTAACACATGAAATTATACGTTAAAATTTTTGGGCATTACATAATTGGGTACGAATGTGACCAATCTATCTTCCACAATATCATTCATACATATATATAATTCCATGATGCATGATTTGAACATTTATTTTATGCATACATTGAATGCATAGAATACATACTAATAATCTAGCAATCTTGTTATTTAGCAAGCACAAATTATGCATGAATTTTTTGTCACATATCTATCTAGACATATTATAACTATCATCAATCTATAGGTATCAACATATAAACCTCATATTGCAACTTCTTCCACCTAACTATGTAATATAGCATAGTTCAAATGGACCACTAAGAGTAGAGTTCTTACTTCATATTCTTGCAAAAAGTATTCATCAAACCATGATTATAATTTACAAACATGATAGATTTATCCACTTTAACCTAGATCTCATAATAAACAACAATAGTTGTGAACTTATAACCTTAAAATTCAACTTTACTCCACCTTAATTGTGTAATATTCAACTTAGTTTAGGTAATACCTACAATAGGAGTTCTTACCTCTAAATTCTTCTTTTTCCTTTCATTTTCAAAGTTTGATTCCTATCTCTTTAGGATCCTCTTTGAATGGAGAACAATTACTCTTTAAGACTTGATCATCAAATCTTCCATTTTCTCCTTCTTTTTCTTCTCTTGTCTCTCTTCCCTTCCTTTCACCTTTTTCTTATCTCTTTCTTCAGCCAAGGAGCATGAATTTTTCTCCCTACCAGTAGCTTCCAACTGATTAACTTAGATTTTGAATGCAAAGTGATAAGCTCATAAATTGAAGTTATCAATTTGACAATTTTGTCTTCCTAAGATGACATTTTCAACCTTCCATTTGTATATAATTGCAAAATAATCTTACTAATTTTGATTAGTCTTAAGCTAATCAATAGAATTAACATAACTAATCATGCTTATATAACCTTAATAACCCTCTAAATATACATTCATCACAAAATTTGTCACTAATTTTAGAGTGACACGAGACACTATCCCATTAGTGACCTTATTTTATTACATGACATCATAAATATATGCCTTAAAAAACTATTATCCCTAGAGATCATTCTTAAATTCTTACTCGATTTGTCAAAATTAAGAATTTATTAAAAATTGTACACAAGTGTTTAATACACTTAATCTAACTTAAAAATTGTATAAGTTTAACTACAAAGCTTTAAATTACACACTTCTAGTGTCATTCTCTTCCTTAGGAAGTCCATATCATTTTTCTAAAGTTTCATACAATTTCGTTTACATATGCGTATTCAACAATACTAAAATATTCATACTGTTTAGGGAAAATAGTTTATGTTTGCATAATCATTGATTTTTAGCATGTATGATTGACCACATGCTTGCCTAGGTTGACCGCTTCAACATTCTACTGAAGTTTTTTGCTCTCGGGTACTTTCCTGGTCAATTGCAAATTTAACAAGGTCAGCTGCTTCAGTAGATTTTGAAAACCTTGTTGCTCTCGGTTATGTGTCCGGACGACCACTCAACTTGGCAGGTTGATTGCTTCCTCATTTTATTTTAACACCCTAAAATTTCATACTAAATTATTACTCTCACATCATATTTACATTACTTCTATGTATGCAGATTTTCAAATCATTACACTTACAATGAAATGACAACACAACTATATAAATTCAAGAAATTATGAACCTCAATAATGGTCCTTAGTGGCTTTCACTTCAACACAAACCAAAATCTGAGATTAATCGAATGAGATATAATTTTCAAAATCAATATGTTCAAAAAATTTGACTTATAATTTAAAAGTTGCATTTCACTTCTCTTAATGTACAATTGATGATCTTTCAAAGTCTATAACAAAATTCTTAGATGTTTCACATTCTCATTGTGAATTTTGTAATAAACAAATAAATTATTAATGAAGAACTCGACAAACTAATCCAAATATGGCCAGAAAACTTAACTGATCATCTCCTTAAAAATAATAGGGATATTGGTTCAACGAAACTACAAACCATAACACAAAATACATATATCATATTTGAAAGTTATCTTACAAATATCCTTCTCATAGATATTTGTTTAATGATGATCATAAATAAATTTTAGAAAGATACCTTGATTCACTCAACTCATCGAACAACTCACTAATTATGACAAAGAATATTTATCCTTGATCATAACTGTAACATCCCGGTTATTCTTACAATTTAAAATTCACGATTTTCGAAAAAAATTTCTTTTAAATCACAACAGAAGACTTTGCATTTGAAAATTTGATTAAACAAGAAATGCATAAATAAACTCCATTTATTACTTAAAGCATATCGTACTATAAAACTTTAAAACATTGTAACAGCGGAAGACTCGTATGTCTAATGCTTAAAGAATTAAATATCATTTGGAAACCCCCTTAATGTAACGAAATACTATCACAAAAGTTCACTTTTGAAACATTACATTTCTTCTTTAAACCTTTTAGCCTAACCAGCCACCAAGCCGCAATGTACAAATGCCTAATCAATTGTTTCCATTCTTGATCTCTTGCATACCTACATCACAGGAGGAATAATGAGCCTATTGCCCAGTAAGGAATATAATCATGAAATGCAACTGTAACCTCTATGACAACTCTATATATGTATCAGTCCCATATATTCGTAAGTTGGGTGAGAGCAACCTTTTCAGTCTCCGAACTCACCACTTGGATTTGTTTTTACATGAGATCAACCTCTTCAGTCTCTGAACTCAGTAAACATGAACCCACCTACATTTACATTCATTACCATTGAGTGAGAGCAACCTCTTTAGTCTCCAAACTCACCACTCATTGAGTAAGAGCAACCTTTTCAGTCTTCGAACTTACTCAAATGAGTTGTTTTCTAAGTGTGAACAAGCTTTTAAGTCTTTGAACCCATGTAGAAAACTCCATTATTATCTTCATTATTAGCACATGCAATGCATTACGTATAATCCTATAACGTGTCTACATGAATGTCACACACAGCAGTTCATATATCGCAAACAATACTACAAATAACTAATAAACAATATTATGCTTCAACTATAACATTATTACTAAACACGTTCCTATTATATATAACGTCATATATCTAATTCTCTATCCTTGATGTATTATTTTTAACTTAGTCTTGAACAGTATAAATAGTATCCTATGGTATCAATAACTTGAATATAAATTGAGGACCTATATTAATTAACTATATTATTAGTAATCTAATTTTCCTATATCACTTACCATCATCTTAGAAAACCATTTTCATCACAACTGTTAGTAAACTAACATAGGAATACAACCTAACCAGATAACCGTTACTAAAGGCATGTATATAACAAATAACCTATCCTCCACATCATGCAGAAAATTACTTTGAGCAATGACCATAATATGGAAGCAGCATTCATCAGAGAGTAAACTATGGCTAACACAGCAAAACTACACAAAAATCCTACTTCTGCGATGTAGGTCCTTTCGGACAAAACACAAGTATCATTCCTTACCTGGAGTCCTTAGCTTTACCAAGTTAGCATTTAAATCATCCTTCACGAAACCTCTGTACTCCCTTCATAGTTGTTTATCGAATTTCCTTTCATTTTTTACTTTGGGACTCTTTTATCAAAAATCACAATACCTTCTCAGACACCCTTCAACTCGTTCACGGTCACAACTTCATCTTTCTTCAGACTTCCTTACTATCCTCTTGGCTCACGATCTGTACTACACCATTTCTCTTTGATATCCATCATCATCATAGCATCTCCTTGCTCTCACGTCCTCACTTTCCTTCACAATTAATTCCATCACAGCCGCGTATCTTCCACTAGACTCTCACAACTCTTTCTCTGACTCTCACTCTCCATCAAAAACACCAAGACACTTAACATATCCATAGTAGCTACTCACGCTAACTCTCTCCAAATTTTGGCAGAGTTTCCGCATGCTTTCTCTCTTTTCCAAACACTGCTTCCACTCTACATATTTATAGGCCTCCAATAACGCCTCTTCATCATCCCCTCGAAGATGGAAGGCCACTGGACGTACATTAAATTATCCAGGCATTTAGACCAATCGCTTGGCCTTCAGATGTTAAATACCATTAACAGACGGCTCACATAAATGGCCACTCATCAATGACGCTCCAACAGCCTTCTGAAGATGAAGAGGTGACAATAGTAATGTTTCATGCATCAGTGAAGTGTCAAAGTTGAAGATCTTCTAGTTTCAGCGACAGTTTAACATCTATAGACGACATTTAAGATTGGTGGTTGATCGATTGTCTTTATTGGTGATCGACCACCTTTCTGCCAAGTGACCGCCGATTCCTTAAAAAACTTTTAGTTTTCCTGCCAGTCGATCTATGCTAGTCGATCGACACTTCGTCGATCGACTACCCCGATTAGCCGCTAATTCCAACTGAGCATTATACTAAATTTTCTCCAGATTATGTTTATTCACTTTGTTTTCTTAACGTGACCCCTATACAAATATATATAAATATATACGTCTACCTTATGTATACATAAATATATATATATATATTCATATATTACAATCATAATCTAAGGTCATAATTGTAATTGCAATATCCTCTATACCACTTCATCTTCTCCAAACCCTTATGCACCAAAACCATATATATACATATATATGAACATTTATATCATCTACCTCCATATTTCCATACCCAATTATATGAAAACTTTCAATCCTTACAGTATCCTTACAATATTCAATACGTCTAATTACGTTCAAATATATTTTTCTCTTTGGCCAACTCTTGAATTATCCAACTATCTATAAATTTATCCCTTAATACTCAAAGTATATATTCCATAACTCCTCTTCCACCTTATTCTTTTATTAAATCCAATATACTCCAAAATATTATAGACCTTATAACTTCAACCTTATTGTATCCAAGTGCATTTTCTTTTACTAATCCACTAACTACCAATCACTTACTCAGTCAAGATATCATCTTTTCTAAATCCAAGTATCATCACTCATTCTCTAATAACTCTAATCCTTTGCTTAAGCTAATTATGAACATAATGGGGGTATCATAATTCACTTATTCCAAATACGTTTCTCTTTACCAATATTTTCAAGTCGTCCAATTCAACTCCTATCATCCCAAAATCATCACCTAAACCTTATGCTTAGTTCAACAAAAATTTAGGATATTACAGTAACAAAAGTAAACTATCATGTTTTTAACAAGTAGCAATGGTAATATCTCTCACTAGGACATATTATTATGTCTAAAAATCATAACATAATAAATCATTTGGCTGGGTTTTAACTATCACGCATGAAGCAATAAATAAATACTCAAATAAATCATATGGCTAGACGATCACCCTAGCATATCATCAAAAAGAATATTAGAATATTCAATCTTAATTGAAAAAATCAGATCCTACTTGACTAACACATAGTCACTGCTAACAATAAAAACACTCTTATAAGTGCTCCAATCTCCAATTTCCACTCAAACAAGCCCGCAAGCATGGTTAACAAGAATCATCTTTAAATCACTATGGTACACAATAATTAGTCTGCATTCTATGTGAAAACTCACATTATCATAACAATTGATTCATGCTTTATCCTCACTTGACAAGCTATAGCCAACATTACATCAAATTATTCCATCAATGATAGAATAAGATGTAAAGGCATCTCAATCAACCTATAATCACACACGGATAACAACTAAAAAGTAATACTTCACTATTCACTTATATTTTTCTCTTCAATACTAAAGGAGGTTGAAACTTTTCTCCCACTAACTCCACAAGAAATGTAATTAGTGCACAAATAAAAAAAAGTTTCTTGTCCTAATGTCCAACAATGTGTATCGAATAAATTGAAAAAGAATAGTTGTCCTAACAATGACATCTTGTCCCATATAGTCGTAGGCATTAGAACCTCCAACAATATATGCATAGTCAAATTCTCAATGGACTACCCTCAATCATTTATTCTTTTATACTTTTCCAAGTAATTATCAAAATTAGACTTAACACATTGAACGGCAATAACAACTTCCAAAAATAGGATTTGGCGGTCGATCACTTGATCGACCAGGACCAAGTAGTTTAGAAAAATATTGAATAGCAGTCGATCACTAGATCAACTGGTACCATGAAGTTTTGTGAAATATTGATTTGTGGTTAGTCACTTAATCGACTGGCAAAATGGAAAGTTGTTTGGAAATACATAACCGTCGTTAGGAAGCTTAGAGATTGACGATTGATGCTTCATGGGTGCTCAAAGGGTTGCATCCTTTGGCTTTCCACCTTCATTTGGACACTGAAGGGTTGAAGTTTGTAGTTTATAAATAGTGGGGATGGATTGAAGTTGTTAGAAGTTTAGAAAATGGTCGAGAGGTTTTGGAGAAAGAGAGAGAACTGCTGACTGGGAATTTTTTGAATGGTAAAGATAAAGGAGGAAGGTTGTTTGATAAGTTCGAAAGTGAGAATGAGAGACTTGTGAGAATCTGTGAATTTGTTGAGAGTTATATTGTTTTACAAAAAGAGAACCGTGAGAGAGTTTTTGTGTGAAATAGTTTGAGTGAAGGTCTGAGTGATGGGTTAGCGGTTGTGTGGTGATCAGTTCTGGTGAATCATTTTGTTTCTCTGTTCCTCCCTTGAGTTTTTCCAGAAGCCTGGTGTGTTCAAGGGGGAAAGAAAGAGAGACCGTGAGGGCCTGTGAGAGAAAGGATTAGAAAGAAGGTCTGCGAGAAACTTGAGAGACATTATGGGAAAGGGAAACTGTGTTGGGAATTCAAGAAAGTGGAGGGAGAAAGAGACTGTGAAGGAGAAATTCATGTATTCTCTGGTGCTTCACGTAAGCAAAACTTCCTTCTGTTATTCATAAAATGGTTTTGTCATTAGTGGATGATGAGAGAGCTTGGGTTATTGTTTGTGAAGTATATATAGAAATTGTTGGTTTAATTCTGATTGGTTGTTGCTAAGCTGGAAAATGAATTATTGCCTATGAATTACTGCTTCAATGGTCGTACTCTATTGGTTTGTATTGGGTTCACTAGTGGATATATTCTGGAAACTGGATTAAGCCACTTTATGTTTCCTAAGTAGAGTCTGCGTAATGTTGAAGGGTGATATCCATGAAGTTGGTTACTGATATATGCTCGAGTTATATTGTGTTTATTTTGTAGCAATTTGGAAAACACATAATTAAGTCAGTATGATGATCATGTATAATAGACTTTAAGGAAAGGAATTTGTTGTGCTGTGGAAACCTATTAGCCGTAGTTAATATTTTGGATATTGTTCATTTGTTAGTTTAAGTTTCTGATTGGTTATTATCATGTGGAATAAACTGTTGAATTAATTGTTGGATAAGGTGGTTATTGGATTGGAACTGTGGTTGTTAGAATAAATTGTTAAGTTTGGATTGAGGAGATTTGTTAAGCAATCATTTGCTTGTAGTTAGGGTTGATTATTGGAGAATCATCATTGATAATTTGATGTTTTTGATGAATAGGTTTTGAGAAAAACAACTTTAAACGCTAAAACTCGCTAAGGACTCCAGGTAAGTGATATTGCATGTGTTTTGTCCGAAAGGACCTACATCACAGGAATTAGGGTTTGTTTAATGCTTGCATTTACTAGATGTATAGGTTGTGATAAATGTTAATCGAGGATGTATTGTTGATTGCTTGGTGTTAATTGTGTGTTTATTAGATTTAAGTTCAGTTCCTTAGTTAAGAATTGATCATGTTTTGAGGATACGGTAGATGGACATGTAGATAGAATTGTATGCTTGCATTCATGCATCATTGTTTTCCTAAAGTATACGAAAATGGTTTTTTTCATTGTTCTGAAATGTAACTGAACAAAATGAATAAGCTTAAATAGGTGTATATAGATGTTGGTTCTTGAGTTGGTCGCTTAGGTGTGTGCCACGGGATGACCACCTTGTGCATATGTCGCTCTACCTTGTCAAGTTGACATCTCTAACACTTGAATGGGTAACTGGAACTAAATGGAAATGGAATACACGTGAATAAATGTAAATGATGTTGTGAGATGTGGGTTCTACCTTGTCAAGTTTATTACTCCAACATCAGTAAAGGAAAATGGTTATGGAATAATGAACTTCGAAAACTGTACGTGTTTTAAAAGAGCATTGCATGAGCATTTTTATATTTATATCGTTTACTAAGCTTTAGGCTCATAGTTAAGTCCTGTGATGTAGGTAAGCAGCCTATGCTTGGATAAAGCTTGTTGAGGAAGCAGTTGATAGGGTGTTGCTGTGTTGGGGCTTTGTATTGTTAGCGATGTTGACCTTGGTGGGTTATGGCTCATGATGTTTTTAATATATTAAGTACTTCAAATATTTAAGTGATGTTTTATCTGGAGAAATTTTTTGAGTAGTTGTTAAGTATTAATGTTGGCTTATTTAAATGGTTTTTTCTTAAAGTGGTGATTTGATGTGGTTTTATTAAATAAAGACTTTCGCATTTTGTTTACTCTAAGTTTTATACGGTTAAGCTTTCGCTGTTTGTTTGCTCTGATTTTTCCTCACACGGTTTTAAAAGGCAAAATTTTTATAAGTCAAAATGGAAACGGTATGTTACAAAATTGTTGTAGTATGCTGTTGACTCTAGGTTGCATACTTTTGACCATGTTTGTTAACATGAGAATTTGAGCTTGGATGGATGACAAAGTATCTACTTTATGTACTCCTAAGACTTCTTGAGATGTTGCTCTTTCAGTGAGCCAACTGTAATGATTTCCCGATATTGTCACTAAAATCACATTAGCTTCATCACATGTCTTTGCTAAAATCGCTCCATTTGTTGTTGCATTTACAGTAGCTCTAGTTTAGCAACTAAGTTCATTGTAGAACATTTCCAATTGCATCCATTTAGATATCTCATATTGTGGACATTGGCATAGCAACTCTTTAAATCCCTACAACGCTTCATACAATGATTTATCTTTGAATTGTTCAAGTGAAGTGATTCCATTTTGTAGCTAGCATTCTTAATCTGCGAGAAATTCTTTCACAAAATCTTTTTTGTCAACTCATCCAATGTAGTTATAGAATTCAGTGATATAGAGTTTAACTATACTTTAACTATGTCCCCTAAAGAAAAGGAAAAATGTTTCAATCTCAATACATCTTCGGAAACTCCATCTCGTGTGAAGAAATCACTAATTTACATAAAAATTTTAAGGTGCTGATGAGGATCTTCTATAGCTTGACCACTTAACTATCCAATAGTTTGCAACATCTTAAATTTTTTAGGCTTAAGTTTGAAGTTCCTAGCTTGAATGATAGGTCATACAATTCTAGAATTTAATCCATGTGTTCTCAGAATTGTATAGTTACATATCAATCTATTATATTGTGCAAGGGTTGTTGCATAGCTTCGTCTGCAATTTTTTTTTTACCTAGATTTTGTTGTAGCACTCTTCTCCTAGCTCGGAAAGTTTTTTCAATCTCTGATCAAAATATTTAATTTCTAGCTCTTCTTCTTTTATGTTTATGCAGTGTCACGTCTTGCAAAATTGAAAACTAGATTTTAGTGACAAATAAAATAGTAGAAATTCTGATTGATTTTCTAAAAAAAAATAATAAATTGTTCCCCAACAACGGTGCTAAAAACTTGTATGGAAACATAGGTGCAAGTACAAGTAATACTATCGAAATAAGTAATAAATTATTAAGATCGAGTGTCAAACAATTTATAAAAATTTTCTATAAAACTAATTAAAATTTCTACATTGAAATAACAAAATATTGGATGAGCGATAATTTATGAAAGCTAACATAGCAACTAATAATTAAACAAGCACAAGGCAACTAATTGATGATTATTCTATATGAAAGATAATTGAGAATCAATTTCTCACTCTTTATAATTTTGGGTAAATAACATTGCAAACCCTATAGTTCTGGGTTAATGACAAGTTAAACCTTGGATTAATTTTTTTAACAACTAAAACCCTGAACTATAAAAAATTATCGCCGGCAACCTCGCAGTCAAGTTTTCTGTCAAATCTAATTCCTCAGTTAACTTGAAACGTTTTTCTCTCAGTGTCGATCTTGTTCGTCGGCATCGATCCTTAAAATCGATGTTAGTTCTACCATAAAAATGAATTTCAAAGTCGAAGATTCAAAATTTTCGAACTTTTTAACTGTAAAATGACGATTTTTGAAGGAGAACTGTCCGTTTTAGGTTAAAAAATGATTTTTAACATATAACGGATGTCCGTCATACACTGAGGGATGTCCGTTATAGGTTAAAATATGCATTTTAATCTATAATGGACGTCCTTCGTGCTGAGGGACGTCCATTTTATTTTTTATTATTAATAAAAATATTAAATTACTGTTTTAACACTAAAAAAATTATCAATATTATTTTTATAAGGATAAAAGAGTAATTTGACAGAGAAGTGGGATACAGTTGTCTGCCACTTGAAGTCTATTTTGGGCATTAGAAGTTTTAACTCCTTGGTTTTAACCTTGAGAACTTTAATTGAAAGTTGGGTGTTGTCTTTAGCCTGGATTGTAAGAGTTTGAATTGGCATTGGTATTGTTGAAGTTCTGTTTCTGATTGTAATTTTTGACGTAGCATGCTGACTCAGAATTGAAAGAATAGATTTCAAAAGAATGCTCTTCTCCATAATATGCCCACAAAATTGTTGTAGCATGTTGTTGAACTCAAGGGTGCATACTTTTAACCATGTTTGATAACATGAAAATTTGAGCTTAGATCAATGATGAAGTATCTATTTCATGTATTCCTATAACTTTTTGAGATGTTGTTCATTCAATATGCCAACTGTAATGATTTCCCAATATTGTCTCTAAAATCTCAAAAGCTTCATCATTTGTCTATGCTAAAATCGCTCCATTTGTTGTTGCATCAATGGTAGCTCTAGTTTTGGCACTAAGTTCATTGTAGAGCATTTCCAATTGCATCAATTTGAATATCTCATGCTATGGATATTGGCATAGCAACTCTTTGAATCTCTCTCATGCTTCATACAATGATTTATCGTTAAGTTTTTTAAATGATGTTTTTTCATTTTGTAGGTTAGAATTCTTGATCGGTGAGAAGTTCTTTCTTAAAAACCTTTTTCATCAACTCATCCCATGTTTTCTCAGAATTGTATAGTCACATATCAATCTATTATATTATTCAAGGGTTGTTGTGTAGCTTTGTCTATAATTTAGTTTTGACCTAGATTTTGTTATAGCACTCTTCTCCTAACTCAGAAAGTTAGTTCAATCTCTAGATCAAAATATTTAATTTCTGGCTCTTCTTATTTCATGTTTATGCAGTGTCACTGTAACGACCCAGTTTTTTGTAAATCCTTTAAAACGCACAAAATTTTGAAATTTCTTTTTAAAGCAAAACATATCAGAGTGCATCTGACCAGATCGCTACTGACTTTTTCTTTAAACTCGTTATGAAAGTCTAATTGATAAAATGTGCGGAAGCATTATAAAATAAATCCTTGTAAAACATGGCGGAAGCGTAAATGAATCGTTTAAAGAAGGAACTAGATAATGGAATACAATATGATAAAACTTATGTGATTACAACTGTTTCTTATTTTACTCTTTAGCCTGGCCAGCTTCAATCTCGCCTGTGTAAATCCACCATCCCTGCTTTGTTATCTGATAATTATCTTTCACTTTGGCTTCTAATTCCTTGCATTCCTTTTCATATATCCGTACCTACATCTCATCGCAAGCAACTGTAAGCCCAAAGGCTTAGTAAGAAAAGGGTTAATGCATTATGCTTATGACTCTCTTTAGTTCATATGGAATGGGGCCACCTAAACCAATCCTTTCATTACGTTCATTTGTTTGTTCGTTTGTTCGTTCGTTACTCGTACTTCAAGCTAGAGAATTGAGGGTTCTTAGAGGATTGAATAGTTGACCGGACCTAACATTTTACTTGCAACTAGACCCCTATTCCCATCAAGGTAGGGGGTTTCGCCTAGCTGCAAACTAGTTCCGCTACCCATCTGCCCCCCAACTCCCTTTTCTTTTCCTTTCAAGCATATCCCGCCCTCGAGGCTGTTTTCTCAGTGATAAACGCATCCCGCCCATCCTAAACGTTTCTTTTCCCTTCAAGCGTATCCTGCCCTCCGGGCTTTATTTCAGTAATAGTCGTATCCCGCCCATCCTGAATGTTTTCTACTTCCTTATTCCTTAACATTTTTCCTCACTCATGCATGTGTGAGTACCACCCCAAAGAGGCACTCCCTACGGATTTCTATTAACATGATGCATGCTCATACATTCTCAACCTACCATGATGCAAGATGCTTCACAATATAACATTCATAGAAATTAAAGTGCACATACGCGAAAGTAATTGAAATTAAAAGCACGTACAAATTAACAGCGCATTTAATAAGGAAAGTAACAGAAGGAATTGGAAACGCATAATAATGAAGACAATCCAACAATTGAACAATGCACAATTGAGACCATTTATAATATCGAGTACAATATATGACATGTCAATCATCTAATTAACTTCCTAATCCATTTACATGCCCCTTACCATTATTAGTCTAGGTAATTATTTTATTCGGTTATCCAAGTCATTTAACATGCTTTTACTTAACTTGCTTTTAATAGGAAATAACATACTACAAGAACAATTCCACACCAAGAAGACAATAACAAAAGCAATTACAAACACCATGCTATAAATTAACATGCTAATTCGTCTAGTAAATTCCCTAGTTCATTTACATACTTCCTACTATTATTAGTCTAGGTGATTATTTTACTTTACTTAGTTAATAATTTACGTGCTCAAGTTTGATTACTATTACAATTGTTCATTAACATGCTCAATTTACAACCTAACTAAGGTAACATACTAGTTCATTTACATGCTTAGCAATTTGGGTAAACATGCTCAATTAATTCAGGAAGATTACCATTTATTAGCCTAATAAATTATCAGCCGATTAGATGCTTAGCCAATTTACATGCTTAGCTAATTTACATGCTCAAGTGTCGAAATTGCTAATTAACATGATAATTATACATGTTTAAGTAAGTCGACATGCTAATTGATTTATTACATGAATTTCATGCTTTATTTATGCATGCACTAATTTCACAAAGATATAAATCTCTAATGACAAGAACAAACAATGACAGTAAGTTATCTATATGCATAAGGAATCAAAACTATAGCTACACAGCAAATAAATATTCAATAACTCTTTTAGCTCAATATCATTCTTTGCATAATAACTTATCCTTTAGTTGTTCCACTTTCATACCATCATTTCTTCATTTACTTAGGCATTTTTATCACATAACATACCATAAAACAAAGCTAAGCATCAAAAGGAAAATATCACAGATACACAAACAATTTCTACACTATCATTAAGGGAATAACAACCAACCAAGAACATCAACCATACAAGCTTTAGAGGCTATCGTAGAACGCTTAACCTATTTTCATGCTTTTCATGACCATTTATCCTTTTACGTTTAATCATCCTTGTACCTTAAGCATTCATTACAGTATAAAACATTTTAACACAACTATTAATAAGGCAATCCAACAATGAAATAACAAGTACAATACATTCACAAAGGAGTAATAACACAGCAAGAAAACCTACCATTATCAGCATCTACAGAACATCAAACAATTACCAATATACATTTTAAGAACACTAACACTAACTCACACACACACTTGCGATGTAGGGCCTCCACATGGCCAAGACATCATTATTTTCTTACCTCAATGCTATATCGAGTTTAGCACCTAACCGTTGTCCTTCTCCTTCTTTCGATACCTTCATAATAAAAAAAACATCTATCGTTATAGCATTCCATAATCCAACTCAATATCCATTTTAATAATAGAGCATATTCACTCTTCATATCAAATTTCAGATTTGTCTTTTAATCATGCATTACCATCCTAACATAACTCTTCCATTCATTCCATTTCTTCATCTCATATATACCAAGATGTAGTCCAATAAACAGAGAGTATCTCATCACTTATCTTCCTCATAAATCAATGGAGCAAACAACACATTTCCAACAACATACCACATTTACTACAAGCTACATTCAAACAACAGTAGAGCCCAACCATCGACAGATAACAAATCCACATTAACCATCAAACAAATCCCAGATTTAACAGAGTATAAATCACCACTGGAATACTCAAGAACTAATTTTCCAAGAGAAGATCTTACATGGAATAGACCCATAAAGGACCCGAGAGAAACAGCTCCAACTACTCGGTCACCAAATTTCAACACCAATTCCAGCTCACCCTTGGCTTAACACTCACTCGAAGCATCACTCAAGCTCTCAGCCACCTCTGGTTCACAGCTCTTTGAGAAACACTCTCTGCCAAATAAAAGGGCAGAGAGTACAAGCTCTCTCCCTCTCCACGCCCGACAGTAATCCTATAATTTCATCCAGCTTTTCAGAAGTTGTTCCTTACGCCTGACACGCTGTCGATCTCCAGCAAAGCAAGGACCAGAGGAAGAAAACCAATTCGAGCTGAACTGCGAACCACCCAGCCAATTCTGACCCGAAGCTAGAACCATCGCCCCTCCTGCACCCGCCAAGAGCTCGTCAGATTTTCATCCCTGCAACAACCTCTAGCCAACGCGGATCAACAGAACGCAAAAAGAGGAGGAAACCCGATCGAACGTACCTCATATCGTTGTTGGAATCGCCATGGCAGTTTGAGCCCTAGCCGCGACTTATGACGTTGCCAGCAACCCACCTGAAGCCGCACGCCACCAGAACCCACGCTCGCTCCTCTCCTCGCATCGCCGTTCGTCACTTCGACCGTCTTCCTCACCCTGTTCTCTAGCCTGGCTCTCTTGTTCGGGAATGGCCAAAGGCTGAATTCCTTTCCCCTACATAATGGCCTCTCAGCCATTCCCTTTTTTTTTGTACTTAACTGGACCGGTTCACTTAGTGAATCGATTCACCCCTCCTTTTACCAAAATTCCTCAAATTCCTTCTTTTTAATTAATCCTATAATTAAAATAATTGTCCCCTCTAATTGATTTACCCCAGCACATTTATTTAATTTATTAAATAAATATCTATTTTAAATTCTAAGTTATCCAATAAATTTCTTAGTTTATAATCCTACGAATACGTCTTTGGTAATACCCCAATAATTATTCAATTAATCCAATTATCTCAAATTACTTTCTAGTTATCTTTATTAAATTCCGATATAAAAAGTCGGAGTATTACAGTCACGTCTTGCAAAATTGAAAACTAGATTTTAGTGACAAATAAAATAGAAGAAATTCTAACTGATTTTATTTAAAAAATTTATAAAAATTGTTCCCCAACAATAGTGCTAAAAACTTGTAGTGAAAAATAGGTACATGTGCAAATATATACTATCAAAATAAGTAATAAAGTTATTAAGATCGAGTGTCAAACTTATAGAGAACAATTTATAAAAGTTTTCTATAAAACTAATTAAAATCTCTACATCAAAATAACAAAATATTGGATGAGCGATGATTTATGAAAGCTGACATAACAACTAATAATTAAACAAGCACAAGGTAAAAAATTGATGATTATTCTATATGAAAGATAATTGAGAATCAATTTTTCACCCTTTATAATTTTCAATATGTGTCACAACAATGCTATAATAATATCAATTAGTTAAAATATAATATTACAATACAATAATTTGTCAATTTTTTATACTATATTCTTTTAATTATTTTTGTTATATGTCCATACAAATATTTAATAAGAGATAAAATGAGTCCAATAGAGTTTTGTGTTCCAAATATATACATTTATAGTGAATTTATGAAAAATGTTAACTTTATGTGTGAAGCTATCTAAGCACATTATTCAATATAAATTCTAATTTCAAGTTACTTTCGATAGCATGAAAAATAATTTATGATTCAAATAATTGACCTTTTACCATAATAAAATGAAACATAGTATTGAATAAATTAATTGAGAGAACAATGACAAAATCAATAAAACATAAACATCAATTACAAAGTATGATAATTTATCCTTTCAACCTAAAGAAAATTAGTTCATAATGTATTATATGAAAAAGGCAACAAAAGAATTAATCATTAAGCAGAAGATATACAAAAATAAATAGTAAAATAACCCTCCTCGATTGTCAATCTCGGAAGACAGATTGTTGGGGCATTCATGTTCTGCTCTCTTTTTTCTTGCTTTGTGCGTGAAATGCTAATCTTATTAGTAGTTAAAAATATCAGCTTTGAATTCGGCAACTTCTTGATTTTTGTTAACTTTCCAAATCTCCATCTTTCCTGAACAACTAGTTTTTGAGTTTATCTTCTCTAAACTTTTAGTAACTCTTTATTGTTTCTTCTTTCTACTCTTTAATGCACATCAAGGTTTGTTTTTTCTACAAAATAGAATTAATTAGTAAAATTAACTCCAAATATTAAAATAAAATATAGAAATTTAATTAATTTTATAAAATATCATTCTAAATTCAGGATTTTGTTTTGTACTAGCAAAATCTTTTATTTTTTACAAAAACAACTACAATATATATTATTTAAAAAATGGAAATACTCAAATTGAAGTATGTTATAGCGATTGATATTGGACCATTCAGGTCTACCATATGTCTTACAATACAATCAGACGTGTAGATTTTGTAGAAATTGAATCCGAACGTGACCAATTATTTCACTTTGTCTTACTCTTCTTAGACAAAAGTCTAACTTTAAATTTTCATGTAAATTAGACTTTTAATTTCTTCAAAGTAAATAGAGAGCTCTACCAACTTGAATAAACTTTAAGGGGAGATACTATTTAATTGTAATTCAATAAATATTTATTGTAGCAAGCCTATTCGATTCAATAACACAACTTGAGCTCACCCTAGGTAACGTGTCTTATTCAACCTAAATCTTATTATATTTTTTTACTGCATTTTTTCTATTTATATTATTTATTCAAAGAATTTCTTACGTTGCTACCCATTAAATTGCTTGGGCCGTCCTCTTTAAAGGTGGAAGGATCTTGGTTCGACTCAGCTAACTATTATAGCCAGTAGAGTCTATTCTGTTCAACTTAAGCAACTTCATATAACTGCGTATATAAATCTAATATTAATAAGTATTAAGGCAACAATATTAAAAACATTATTGTAAATAAGCAATACAAGTAAAAACACAATTACAACTTAGTTAAAGTTTGTGACACCTTAATTCAATCTAATTGGTCCCAAACCAAGTTAGACATTTTTGAAATATGATTTCGCAAATTTGATGAGTTGAGATTTTTTGGGGTAAAGTAAACTTGGATAAGTGAGTATTTCTTAGTCCGAGGCAAGTCTTGCATGATCTAAGAAAGCAGGTAAAGTTGATACCTCTTCTAGGCTGCAAGCCCGCTTCGAACTAGGCCAAGGGAGCTCCCCAAGTAGTCGACCTGTGGGTTCGACAAGCCAGGTAAGGCTTGGTGTATTTTCAATTAAATTAAAATTTTAATTTTTTTTATCAAAAATTTAAAAAGAGTTGGGCAAACATTAAAAAATAATTCACTATACATACAAATAGTTGGGCAAATATTTCTTTTATCAAAAATTTAAAAATAGTTGGGGCAAATATGTTTTTTATCAACTAATTTTTTACAAATACTTGGGCAAACATTATAAAATAATTCACTATTGTGTGATACACACAAATAAAAGGCTATGTTGTACCATATGAAAAGCCTAGTGAAATTGAAGTTATTTACGAACTCCAAGCACACTATATCGTAGGCATAAAAAGCAACGACGATACTCGTTTAGGGTTTATGGTTTTGCTCCCAGAGACACGGCACAGTAAGTTATCTCATTATTCTAGTTAACATAAACAAACATATCCTCTAAAGGTTGAATATGCATATAGAAAACAAAAACCCTTCATGGGTTGATCAAACTTTGGTTCATCCAACCAAGTTAATCAATGAAATAATATCAATACTCAAGAAAAATATGTTCATTGAAAACTACACAATAATATGAAACAAACAACCATAAAATAAACATGTCATTTTATACGAAAACACGTATCAAAATATGATTTTGTAAAACAACAAGATTCTGGACATAAAATTAAACTTCTACCTTAAGTGGGCCTATTAATAACTAAGCCCAAGAATATCTGAGAAAGTTCAATGTATGTTGAGTCCAAACTGGAAGCCTTGAGATCTAAAGATAATCATATTACAAAATTAAGATCAAAATATCTCACTTTAGCTCAAAACTTAAAGCTTAAGAAAATGACTAGAGAAAAATTAAGTCTAAGGCATAAAACAGTTCCAAAATGGACATTGAAACAACAAAAAAATGATTGGGTTAAAAGTTCAAAATGGGCCCAAAACAGGGTCTAAGCCGCAAGGTCAAATTAAAGAAGTCGTGGCCCCACATGGTTGGGCCTCAACTTTGCTTGGTTGTACCACGGCCCATCACCTTCTTCCTCGACGTTGACCGCACTGTTTCAATGGATTCTCATGTTTTCCAGCAAATCGAGTTTCAAAACAATCTACAATATTTTGGGTTACGATAAAACATGATTTTGTCTATAAAAACGACAACCTTTATCCAAAATTCAATCTTTTATTAAAAGTAACATCCAATTTACCCAATGAAAATCCTAATTCTAAAACATAGATGATTGCCCGTAAGGATTTGAGATTACCTCATGGAGTTGTCCAATTCTCGTCGAGCCACAATTTGCAATAACTCAAATGATTTTTCGAGTACTAACCAAAAATGAAAAAAAGGTTTAAGTTTTTATTCATTTGCAAAATTTTTATCACAACGAGGGAAACAACGCTTACCGAACAATCTCCATAGCAAAGAAAATCCAATAGTCAGCAAACTCCTCCTTGCCAATAGACGAAACACTCTCTGGAAGAAATGATTTGAAGTTACAAAAATAGGCTTCACCACCTCCATCGGTAGCCTAAAATGGCATTAACAAATGGCATTTTTTTTTAAACTGTCATGGAAAAAAATTTGGAAGCATTTATTTCCTTTTTTAAAATTCCAACAATTACATTCTCCCCCACTTAGGAAATTGCATCCTAGAAATTTAGAACAACCTCAAACATTCTATCAAAAAAGTGAGGGTATTATGTTGCCCTTTTTTACTCAATCTCCCATGTATCTTCTATTTCACTATGGTTCTTCCACTAAACACAAACCAAAAGAATTTTACAGCAACGTAAAATTCTGATCTCATAGCCCAATATTCTCTCAAGCACTTCCTTATAAGAAAGATCCTCCTAGATAGGCACATTGGTCCAAGATATAACATGTGACGTATCATAAATATTTCTCCTCAGCATAGATACATGGAAGACATTGTGAACATAATTTAATTGTGACGGTAAATCATACCAATAAGCCAATGCACTAATAATCTTGATAACCCAAAAAGAGCCAATATATTTGAGAGGTAACTTGCCCTTCTCACTACAATGACTAATCCCCATGCCTTGGTCGGATTTTTAGAAACATAAAGTTATCGGCTTCAAATTCTACCCCACTCCCTAAGAGATCTACACAACCTTTTTGCCAACCAAAATGGTTTTCAACTTATCTTTGATAAAATAAAAAAATTTTCAACAATAACTTGAATTAAACATGATAAAAAAGGTTAACTTGCTTTCAAAACTTAGCCAAAACAAAGAAGATCGACATGGACTCCAACAAAGGTCATCACAAGGTGATATACTAATACTGGTCAAAAAGTCATGAACACATACAAATTTTATCTAGACAATTTTTTAAACCATCATCAAAATTAAAAGTACTTGGCCTTATCATGCTTTCGAGAGTAAGTATTGACCTCTCAGACTATCCCTGTTTTTGAAAGGGATGCTTTGAATACACATAAAACCCAGTGATCAAAACTTACAGTAAAATTTTCCAAAACATTATGTAACTTTGGGTTTCTATCCAAATTTTAAGAGAAGAAATATTGTGAAGTCAAAGAATGTACTCCACATAAATTTCACTTAACTTGACCGAGTATAACTCCACTATAAGAGGTGAAACGTGTAGACTTGATTAATCATTTAGTGATTTACCAAAACAATAAATCTCTATACATTTTTTAAGTAATCTAGACAATAAGTTCACAGTGGTTCTATCCCATATAAATGTAGTAGTCTTAAATACTTAAGGATAGTCAGTTTATAAATCCAAAAGTATAGTCACATTTATACAACATCTTCCTCCAAGCAATGTCACTAACAATGACATAAACATCATTATATACTTTTGCACTATCATAATAAAAAATAAAATACCAACTCATGATATTCAGCTAAAATCTCTTGTTTTAAATTCAAACCCCAGGCACTATCGTCATAACCTTCAACAATAGAAGCCCAACAACACCAATCACTCAATCACGGTACCTAAATCCTTCTTTAAGTTCCCCAACAAGCTTCTACATTTCCTTATCACGTTGTAGAAGAGTAAAAATGTTTTCCTTACATTTTGCCCATGACTCTAGATCATAGTCTTGGCATTACATATCATAGTCATTAGTAGTTTAAGACTTACACCAATTCTTTAACACCAAGTAAAGAAATGTGGTTTTAAAGATGTTAACTTAAAACATTAGCCATGACATTCGCTTACCAAAATAGAAGTCAAAAATAGGATTTTCATCTCTCATATATTCTACTGATGTATTATGTTTGAGACTTGAATCACACTTCGTATATACATACTCAAAGTTGTTATGGTATGTGAAAGCTTTGAACTTCTCACAATAAAATTAACTCCAACAGATTTTAAAATAAAATAAAAGTTTTACTAACTTGAATCTATGAGTTAGCTTATTTGTCAATGACTAACAGAACTTACAAGTATCAGCTTTCTTATACCACATTATTACGCATCCAAATTCAACTATTGATTCTTCAATACAACCGACACACAATGAATATGCATAAGGTATTCCCAAAAACAGTGCATTAACTAATTTGAACTCCATCTCCTTAGAAATCAACTAAGGGCTTTTCTTTTCAACCAAACTTGACATTTCTCTTATAGGATTACCTAACGATACAAAAAATAGGTAAAACTCTTGCAATGAAATGACAGTGTAGCAATCCAAACTCAAGGAAATTGAAACGTCAATGGTCCTTGGAAGGCCCCAATCTAATACAACCTTAATCCAAATCAAATTCAATGAGATATAGTCTCTACAATCAATATGTTTTCAAACATTTTACTTATCATTCAAAAGTTTCATCCAACTACACTTTAGATTATAACTGATGATCCTTAGAAGTTGCATCATAATTCTTAGACTTTCATATGTTCATCACAAGTATTACTATAACTAACAATAATGGATACTTAACAAAATAACCCAAAATTACTCAAAGATTCACTTCACCATGTTTCTAACAATAACAAGTCAAACCAACTTCATAACTTCAAACTCAAAACATCCATACTAAATTAAAAAACTTGGTTGTACCAACATCTCCTTAGTAGATTTTAACTAATGACAATCCAAACTAGAATAATTCACTATAACATACATTGATCCATCTAATTGATTGAACAACACATTCATCCATAACAATATATCATTAATATCGATTGTCCTATGATCAAACTTCTCGTACTCAATGAAATATCAAAAACAAACCACTCTATTACGAAGCAAGCATCAAAATTGTTATCTCTCATAGTGACATACTATAAGCAAAAATCATTATTTGGCAAATTATTAGGTTACTTGTCAAGGCTCATCAAGTTTGCCTAACCTATCACATACAAAAAAATAGAAACTTAAGTAGTGCTAAGACAAAATAAGTACATAACTCAAACTCATGGTAGATTGCTAACCCTTGCAGATACTCAAGAAGAACGTCAACATACACAATCTCAATTGACAAAACTATATTATGCCAACAAACTCATACTCACCGTTAATAGCAAACATATTCTAATAACACTCAAGTCTCACACATGCAAACATTGAATGTGAGAAAAATCTCACAAAACAGGAACCTACCCGTTCATTAACTGAAGAGTCACACTCTTCGTACAACAATTAAATATAGTATTATACTCACCCAACCAGTCAAAATTCATGATTACATATAGCAAAACCAAAAGCTCATTGTCAATTTGTGCTCAATAATCCTATGGCATTACAGAGTATTAAATGCACAACATCTCATTATCAACTCTTAACATATTCCAACAAAGGAGGAGGTTAAAATTGTCTTACTACAATCCTCAAGATAGATGCCTTTGCAAGGAACAAAATTATGTCTTGTCCAATCCAATCACAAGCATTAAAACATTCAACTACTTATACATACTCCAAAGTCTTTTTACCTCATCCTAGTCATCATCCATTGACTAGATTGGTCATTGTAAAAAATTTACTCTACTTGCTCAACACTTATTAAGATTGACCTTAAAATATTACAAGAAATAACCAAGTTTTCAAAAGTGAAGCGAGATTCATTTGGCTAAAAACATTAAATAAATAAATAATTTTGAAGCCTCCACTGCTTTCAAAACTTATAGCTTTATCAATAATAACTAATCACCTTAGTATCATATACCAATTTCAAAACTTGGTGTGTCTCTCAAAAATTTATAACTCATAAAAAAATCATAACATCTATCAATCATGGTATACCTAAATCTCACGTTACACACTGAATTTTTCCTCCAATTAACTCTTAGGCATTTTTCATCTTTGCCTCAAAGGAAAATGTAGTGGAGCCAATCCCATGCTCCACCCACTAGACATTGATTTTTAATCCTTACAACTTCATCCTAAGTGATTTCGAAACAAGTTACAATCTGGGAAAACTCTGTTGAAGTTGTCCTTCCATGTGAATGACTCCAGTCCCTGGTCTAAATATTCTCAATAGCCTATGCAGAAACTTACACTAATATTGAATCACACAATGCAAGACCAACAAAGAAGCCTCTACCAATAGTTTTCATTCCAAAGTCTAGGAACGTAAGGTTTTAACTTAAACTAATGAACTCTAAACACGAAGAGGCAAGTTTTGAATTTTTTAAGGGAACTAAGACCTGGATTACCTCCTAAGATTGATTTCTTAAATTCAAACTTCACAAGCCCACACACAACCCAGAAGAGTTCACAAGTTCATATTTTCAAAAAACTTTTCTTTTAACTATTTACAAATTGTACTCCGTATTGCTTCAAACTAAATTTTAAACCATGCTAAACTATTTGTGTATGAATAGGGAAATATTCATCTCCCTCTAGGGGACGACCTGAAGATGATTTTCTAGTAGCCCTTTGACTTAAATTAATTTTAATCCTACATCCTTAAGAACAATAATTTCATCTCTTGTACGTCACCACAATATCTATCTTATTGATGTCACTTTTCAAGATGTCAACCTGACTCTAATACTAAAATTTTTATCATGCACCAAAGGGAATCATAGACAAAAAAAGGAATGACTTGGCTCAAAAACAAAACGAGTCCTCTAACCCTTTAAACTTAATTATTTATTGAACAGCAGAAGATTTTGAAGGAAAATAAAATTTGTTAGAGCCCAACAAGCTAGGCTAAACAAAATGTCTATTAGTGACATCAAGATAAAGTAGCAATAAAATATCCAAATAACCGCAATTGTGCAAAAACTACAAGTAAAAATATAAACCTCACCAAGAGAACCACTCAAATCATGAATAAATTGGATGGATGAACTGTCGAACTCACTCCAGCTACGACAACTGGAAATCTTCTAGACTAAAACCTAAGGGGAATTTTATTACAGTGAGTCGACTAAACTTAATAGAGGTAAATTTTTAGATTCAGCATTTAGAATTATAAGAAAAGTAAGGCGCACACCATACATTAAAACATTAGTATAAAATAGGGGTGGAAACGGTTCGATTTGTTTTTTTTTGGGATCAAACTAAATCAAACTGAGTTGGTTTGATTTTCACAGTTAAACACTGAAACTGAACCAATGACAATGAGAAATTGAACCAAAAACTTAACCTCAATTTTCAGATCTCTTTAGTTTGGTTTTTTATTTCTATTGGTTCAGTTTTCTCAATTTTGGGCTGGGGTTCTACAATTTTTTGATTAGTTTTTATTTAGTTTTGGAGTTTATTTTTTGGTTTTTGGCTCGGTTTTGGAATTTATTTTTTTTGGTTTTGGACTCGATAGCAAACAAAGTTACTTAATGGGTTCATCCAAAGTTTAAATACAATGCAAATCATCATCTTCCCCATTACCTGCCCAAGTCTGAAGTATTTGCATGCACCATAAGTTAACAATCAACATACAAATATGGAATTTTCAAAGATAGACTCAAGAAAATAGAAACTTGATGCAATTAATTTACAACATCTAGGATACCTTAATTGAGTTATCATAGCTACATGAAAATAAAACTTTCATTATTGGCTGCAAATGAACCATTTTTATATCTTGAGTGTGTCCTGATAACATTGAAACACACTCAAACTCATTTCCAAGTAAACTTCCCAAATCCGATTAGTTTTTGGTAGCAAGTAGAGTTTCAGATGCATTCCAATATACACTTTTAATTTCATTTTTGGGACCCTAAACACAAACTCTACTCAATTATAGTGATGACTAAAATGTTGAAGAAAAGAAGTGAAAGACATAGCAACCATAACTTAGCTTGGCAACAAATTTAGACCAATGTCTCCATTTCAATCTTAACGATATGAAAATTGTATAGCACAGATTAGAAGGTTAGAAAGTTCAATCACAAAGCTGATGGAGATATGTGCAATGATTAATACAAAAAAGACCAATACTCTTATAATTGTAATAACTTGCTAAATGAAATACTACCTCTGTGGTAGAAACACATTCATAATCGTCCTGACATTCTTCTAAGTCCGCCTGTCATTATCATTAAAATGCCAATAAGATGCAACATACAAAACATTTAGTATAAAATAGTTATAAAATCAATCAATCATATAAAATTAAACACTGAGTAGGAACTAAGAGACGCGGCAGGAACTGACCACTCATTAACAATCAATCTTTGTTTGTTGCTGTTAAATCATCAAAATTTACAAAAAATTAAATAATTAGAATAACATATAAACCAACTAATATTAAATAGAAAAAATATTAATAATTATATCTTTTTCAAATTGCGTTGTTTCTTCCAATGATTCGTAAATATTTGTAAGCTAATTGGAATCACGAATCCAACTTTGAAAGCAGATGAGACTTTCTACAGTTTTCGAGCTAAAGAACTTCAAAAGGAATCTAACACTCGAACACCATAGTTGAATTCTAATTCTGTGGCATCTATCGAAATAGGAATAACAAACATATCTCTTGTAATTTTACTCATAGTTGGATATTCTGTAGTGTGCACTGTCTACCCATTCAATATATTCATATCAGTTGAAAAACTCTCAAATTTTTCAAACAAATAATTTTCAACTTCATTTCTATTGGTAAACTCATCTTCATTGTTTAATTATGCATGAAATTACGACTCAAACTCGTCATCATCTAAATTTTCATGAGTAACATCAACCACACGCCTAGAAATAGAAGCTTGTTCCATGTTATTTGTTGGCGAATTCATTTTGTACTCAAAATATAACATTCTAATTGTATGTTCCAATTCCATTATCAACTCATTGGTCATCTCCAATCCATCCAATTTTATTTGGCAATGTTTCACAAATTTCATTTTATATTATGAATGAAGCACAATAGTGACATACGTAAAATGATTGTCTTTAATGAAATTTCTGTATACTTTTCATACTTAATTTGCATATTTTGAGTACAAAATACTTTGGCTATATGTAAAGTCAGAGAAACTTTCAATGTCATGTTATAAAATACTTTCAATAATACTATGCATTAACGAACAACACATCAATCTTCTTCAGAGGGAAGATCTTTTTACATTCTCATCTTGAAGAAATTCGTACACATATTGACTTCCATATTCATTCAACTTCGCTAAAACTTTTCAACAATGTCTAACATTAAGTATGTTGACTTCCATCTAGTTGGAACATCAAGACACACGTTACTTTTTCATATAATCTTCGCACTTTCCACACTTGTTTTAAAATTTTGCATCCTAAAAAGAGAAGACCTGACATATTTCACATATTTATGAATCTTCGTAATAGAATCATTATGCTTTTTTAGGCCATTGCAAATAATCAAATTTATAATGTAAGAAAATCATCTGACATGTTTAAACTCTTCATCAAGCACGAAACCATTCTAGTTTTTTATTATCTTAACCAAATGATTAAAAGCAGCTTCATTGGCAGAAGCATTATCAATAGTGACGGTCAAAACTCTATCTATCCTTAATCCAGTAAATATTCTTCCATAATCATAGCAATAGTTTCTCCTTCGTGATTAGGAATGACACAAAAATTTATAATCTTTTTTTGTAAATACCAATTTGCTGTAATAAAATGAGCAGACACCACCATATAATTTATATTTTATATAGAAGTTCATGTGTGAGTGGGTAAACATACTCTTCCAAGCAACTGGGAAAAAAACCTTCAAATTACTCTTTTCTTGTACATAGAGCTTGAAAATATTGTTTGCAAAAGTTTTGTGACAAGGAACAATAAATTTATGCTCCAACTCATTTGAGTAAGCTATAAAAGATTTTTCATCAACAACATTAAAAGGTAATTCATCAACCACAATCATTCTAGTAAGTGTATCTCAACATTGTTCTGCACTAAATTATTTCACAGTTAAAGAATCAACTTTACTTGCTCCTAATATCTCTTTTTTACAAAACAATAATGTATTATGTGTCTTGTCTAAACTAGCTAACAATTTCTTACAATTACTAACATGTTTGTTCAAGTTTGAAGTCTCATTTCTTATTGGATGATAGACATATGAATTTTCACAACAATTGCAAGTTTCTTGAAGGCTATTTCACTCTATTGGTTCTTCTTTAATGAAGTAATTTCATGCTTCATATGTTTTGTTTTTTTTCCTACTATTAATCATATCACTTTTCATCCTAACACAAAAAAATGTAAAATTAAACCATTACAAACAATGTAAATTCAAATTGGTGATATATTGAATAAGTAATTATGTAATACCTCAGTACTAATTTTTTCGTGTACGCGATGTAATCAAACTTTGGAGATTATTATATATTCCATTGCGCCTCTATATGTGTTAAGTTGGGATGGGTAATTATGAGGAAATTATTTTGATATAAAAAGTTAGTAGAAAAATGTGAAGAAAATGGAGATCTGGCGAATTCGGACACCTGCGGATGCCATGGGGACGAGGGTTAGTGTCTGCACCATCAGATTTTACTTGGGGATGACTACATGATGGATCCTCGCGTCCTAAAGAGACTTTGTCCCTTTGCAAATGAAGTGCAGACGATACAGATGAGGATGGGATGCGTCCGCAATGAATCTGTCCGATCCCTGGAGACATTCAGACGCTCGCAGACGAATGCGAACAAGGTGAGGCCTCGTCCAATTTGCCTCTGTTTGATTTTTGAACATATGCGGATGCTAGGTGCGGACGCTAAATGGCGTCCAAACCTTGGTAGCAGACGGTACGGACGAGAATGGGGATGCCATTTCTCGTCCGTGATCACAAATTTTCCTAGGGAATTTTACTCATCCGGACGAGATCTAAGCGTCCGCACTCGTCCCGAAGATCGCAGATCTATGAAAGAAAACGATTTAAAATCAGTAGAAAATGATGTGCAGCCAACAAAAACTCAACCTCTCGACACTGAATCACACAATCAGGCCCGACCAGCAGGGATTTGTCTTCCTGCACCTTCCATGCTAGAGGTATGGGTTGTCTCCCAAGGAAAGCCCTTTATCTTCAGCCTCTTCTTCTTCTACCTTTAGTTTTTCACCCCTGAAGGAGTTCCTGCATGGAGGCCAAGAGATTCAGCCATCCATGAGTAAGCTTCGTCTACAAGGGTAAGGAATGGGGTAGTCCTTGGCCATGTGGAGGCCTTACACCCAAGTAAATGTGTGTGTGTGTGTATGACTTTTCTTACGGTTGGATTTCTGTAGTTCTTTTAATCGCTCTAAGTTTCTGTAAACCCCTTGTATGCTCTGCTAGATACCTTGTTGTAGTTGTCTCTAGCTTTGTTGAAAACTCTCTCTCCAGTTGTTTAAGCCTCTATGAACTTTGTTAGTGTAATCTCCTTCACTACAATATTTCCTTTACTGCTTATTGAGCTCTGTACTTTTAAGTTCTTGCAACTCTATCTATTTCAAATGCTTGCCTTATTGGAGATAAATGATGTGATGAATGTTTAGTTGGTGAATGAAAGATGTTAAGTGCTGTAGTAAAGAACGTTGCACGCATGAGTATAAATGAGCTAAGAAGTTCTCTCTGAATGATTTGGGCCTGTATGTTGCGTTGTTTTGCCTCTCTTGTTGTTACATTTCATTTCCTGCTTAATGTAGATTCCATTTACTGGATGTTACGTTGATGATCTGTTGTTACATTTCATTCTTGCTTAACTTTGGAATTTATTCCCTGCAAGCATGTTCATTGTAATGCCTTCGCTACTGTTATTATCATTGTTAAGAGCTCGTATGCTCATTTTCTGCCATACTTAGTATTCGCTGTCCAGTTGTAAAGCATGCTTATTTGTTTTTCATTGCTGTCATATTTCATATTCGATGCCAAGATATAAGTATATATGTCTGTTTCTAATCTGCAGTCATACGTTGTTATTAACTCGCCGACTTATGTTGTTGCGTTATGTCCAAAAGTTCCGCATGTTAATACATTTCGTTTACTGTATATTCGCTGTTATTCGCCGTTGCAAAGCATGACATGTAGTTTTATTTCGCTCGCACTTCTGCTGTATATTCGTTATTTAAGGGAAATGTTCGGTTATCATTACTGTTGTATACCGTCGTGTAAAAAGCATGTTTTTCGCTATTCCGATCTAATATTATTATTACAAATTTCAATTTGCTATAGAGCATATTTGCTGCATCGTTCGTCATTATTTTTCCACAGTCATACTAGTCGTTTAGGAAGCATGTTTCGTTATTCTATTTTCGATATTTTACTGCTGTGTGTAGTCGTTGAGAAGCATGTTTTGCTGCCCTGTTTTTGACAATATTGCTTCCGTTTATTATCAATTTAGAAGCATGTTTAATTATTCTATTTCGTCATTAAACACTGGTGTTTATCATAGATTTAGAAGCATGTTTCATTGCCCCATTCGGTCATTATTTGTTGCTGTTATTATCGATTTAGAAGCAAGTTTCGTTGTTCCATTTAGTCATATTCCATTATGTTTATAGTCGTTTAAGAAGCACGTTTCGCGGTTTCATTTCGATTATTATTCGCTACTGTATATTATCGTTTAAGAAGCACATTCAGCTATTTCGTTTCGATTGCTGCTATTTATAGTGGCTTGAAGAGGCACATCTTCGTGTTTAATTACTGTTGTCTATTTAAGAAACATGGGATGATTTCTTATTATTGAACGCTGCCATGTATTTTCTTTTTAAAGCATGTTCAATCATTTTATCTTGTTCGATTTACATATATATTCTGTAGTTTTATTGCATCGTTCCAAGCACGTTCTTTTGATTTATTTCGTTCATCATATGCTACTATGTGTTCATATAAATTACTTCATATTGCCTAGCTATTCTCGATGCATGTAATACGTGTTTTAGATTCTGCCCTAATTATCAATTGTCAATTCTTTGAATCACTGTCATTTACTTTCCATGTATGCGCTATTTAATTTGAAAGTGTCCTCAAGCACTCACATTAATAGAAACAAAGTAAGGAGTGCCACCTCGGGGTGGTACTCACATGCATTGGTAAAGGAAAAAAGATAAGAAAATGAAAGAAAAAAAAAAGGAAAAGGGAGTTGGGGGGAGGATGGGAAGCGGGGTCTAGTCTGCAACAGCCGAAAACCCTCCTTTATCGGGTACAGGAATTCTAGTTGCAAGTAAAAGGTTAGGTCCAATCACTATTCCATCACAAAGGAAATCCTCCAATTTCCAGCTCGAAGTATGGGTACGGAACGAACGAATGAACGTAATGAAAAGAATTGGTTTGGCTGGCCCCCATTCCAAAAAAGAACTAAAGAGAGGCATATGCATTTGTATTAACCAATTTCCTTGCTGGGCTTCGTGCTCACGTCCTTACTTGTGGTGTAAGTAATGAAATGGTTGTGCCAGTAGCAACAGAGGAGGCTATTCCCGTGGAGCCTACAGTGTATCCTGTAATACCCAAATATTTTAATCATCGGGATATACAGGGCGTATTAGGAGCATTAGGCCTACGGGTATTTTAGTGATAAAGAATAAATTGGATTTAATTAGCTAAATTAAATCAATTGAGAGGTATTTTAAAGTAAATAAATAAATTGTATTTAACTTAATTAACTAAGTGGGTAATTTAATAAAATGGATTAAATTTAATTAACTAAGTGGGTAATTTAATAAAAGAGATTAGGTTTTGGAGTGGACTGAACCGGTTCAGCAAGAACTGAACCGGTTCAGCTTAAAACATGGCCAAAGGCCATTCTGTGTTCATGTATTTCGCGGGCAGAGAGTGAGACGAGAGAAGAGAGGGGAGAAAGGGGGAGCGAGGGGGAGAGCTCGCGGGCGACGTCTAGGCGACGGCGACGGCGAGAGAGGCGATGGGTTCGGCATGCGTCTAAGCAAGGTGGAGCGGTGAGTCGCGGTGTTCGTGGCTAGGGCTCACGATTTGGGGCTTGGGATCGATTATGTCAGCGACGATCTTCTGTCGTCGACTGAATAAAAGAAGCAGAGATAGAAGAAGAAGAAGAATAAGAGAGAAATGGCAGATGCAACGAGATGAAGAGCATAGCTCTCTGGAGGGGGGAATGGAGCTCTCTGAAATGTTGGTGCTACTGTCAGCGGGTGTGAGCTGCTGTCTGGGAGTTGGAGAAGCTGCCTGAGATGGAATGCTGTCCGTGTTTGTGTATCTTCGTCGATGGTAAGAACTTGGGTGTGTTTTTGCTAGATGGAGGCCCTACACTACAAGTGTGTGTGTGAGTGTGTCTTGGATTGATAGTGTAAAATGCTAGGTTTATATGTTGCTCTGTGATATCTCATCTGTTGATGCCTTGGTTGTCTCTGCATTGTTAGTTTACATGTTTTCTTTGCTGGATGGATTGTGTGTTAGTTCTTTGGATTGTTATTGATAGGCGCTCAGTGTATTCTCTATGCTTGAATATTCCTTGTTGTTATCCATATATGTTTCTATGCTTACTGCCATATGTTCTGGATGCTCTCTGTGCTTTAGTTTTCTATGATATTCCTATGTGCAGGTTGTTGTAGTGTGATTCCTTGGTTATGCCTTTGTTAGCCTGTACTTTTAGTTGTGCTTTAGCTCATGTGATATTCCTATGCTTTATGTTACTCTAAATGTATTTGCTTGGCTTGTACCTGTTGATGGTTCCATTGTTGAGTTCCCTACTGTAAATCAAACCCTTGAGCATGATATCTAAAATGAGTAATTATAACTAGTGTAATTAACTTGCATATTAAGCATGTTAACCCAATTTGAAATTTGTCAAGTATGTTAACCTAATCAATTTAGCTAGTTAATTAATAAGAGCATGTTAATAAACTTAGGTTGTAAACTCTTTAAGCATGTTATTGTTCTTGAATATTGTCGTGCATTGCTATGACCGCTATAGTTGATATACGAACTCTTAGTATGTTGTATGTATGTTTAGGATAGTCTCATGACGATAGAAACAATTAGTAAAACCACCATGGGGTTGCCACATGCCTTGAGTGAGGAAAAACATTAATCTTTCCCTTGTCGGGATCAAAAGACCAATTAACATAATTAATTAGAAACCATAGGATTCCCAAAACTCCATGCTCCATATACGAGCTATCCCTAAAACACGTGCCATTCCTAAAATATGTAACTAAAAGATTGGCTTGGGGCGGACCCATTCCAAAGAATTAAAGAGCGCCATTTCATATGCATAAACCCATTTTCTTACTAGGACTTTAGGCTCACGTCTTACTTGCGGTGTAGGTACACGACGCGTGGAATCGGCGAGCAACTGAAGAAGCAGTGGATGAGGTATTTGCACGAGCGAGCTTGTGGTTGGCATGGCTACAAGAAGTTAAAGCTATATTAAGTTGTAATTAATTTAAATTAAGTTTCTTTCTTAATTTGTAATTTAATGTCTAGTTCATTTTCTTTTAAATATTTATGCTTCCACCATGAATGTTTACTTCCGCAAGAAATGGTGGAAGTGTTTCTAATGGTTCGGCTTGCACTCTGATACTTCTTTCATAAAAGCTTCGAATTTTAACGCATTTTTAAAAAGGCATTTACAAAGAAAAATCCGGTCATTACATATCCGGAGGAAACGCAACCCGAGTAGTAGCATGGCATCAAGTGAAGAAAGAAGTAGCTATTTTGTAAAGGTTTAGCGACAAACATGTTTTTTTGTAAACGTTAATTACTATCCCAACCCTTATTTGACTATCTATCTTGAATATTAAGTAGGTTACATTTTGAACCCTAAACTTTGGATTTTTGTCAATGTTTTAATTACGTTTTCACTAACTTCTACAATTATAGTCCTTCCATGATTTGATTAACGGTTTTAAATAAGTTAGTAACGATCGGATTTTTTTTAAGGCACTTTGATCCAATTTCTAAATGGTAAAGATGTTTTTTTATAAATGAGGAATTTTAGTCATGTACCAAAAAATTAAATTTCTACGCATTCTATAAGAAAATGAAAAATTCGAGTCATTACAGTTGGTATCAGAGCCACGCTACTCTCGAGCGTTTCATCGCTGATTACCCAAACTCGTCGGGCAATGCCCCTCTGACTGTAAGTTTTTCTTTGTTACTATTAAATGTGCCATAATGTAGGAATGTACATAATTGACGTAATTGCCCATATGTTATTGAATTGCTCCCTTGAAGTAATTGACTTAATTATGTTATAGTGCAGAATGCCTAGAGTTGATAAAATTAACCAAGAATGTTTTCCTTAAGAATTCTCCCTTGAACTTATTACCTTGCCTTAACATGGACACGTAGGAGAAAAGGAATGGCTAGGAGAAGAAGAGGACGTATGCCTAGTGTAGAAGGTGGAGCCCGAGAGCCGGTCAGCATGAGGATCACGGCCGGGATGAGACTCTTGAGCACAAAGCAGCAATTGTGGAACAACAGTCTCAGCAAGTGGAGAGACAGACCCAGTTTATGGAGCAACACTTCTGTTATATGGAGAGATTGATGAGGCAAGACCTCAGAAACGGTAATGAGAATCACCAGAACATGCAGATTTAGCCGGTTCAGAGGGAGGTCGGGTGGGAGGAGTTCCAGAAGCTTAAGCCGCCTTGCTTCAACAAGTACGTTTCTGATATTTCAGGGGCTGAGGAGTGGATACGCTCCATGGAAGATAAGTTTTCCTATGCAGAGATCAATGAGACGGAAAAGGTTAAGTGTGCTGCGTACTACCTTAGGCACGGGGCCCGATTTTGGTGGGACACGGTCAAGGCCACCCAAAATGTAACAGTTCTCCCTTGGAGGGATTTTAAAGATCTGTTCAATGATAAATACTTTAACCACACCATCCGTACCCAGAAAGAGACAGTTTATGCGCGTACGCCAGTTGGGAACTGTGGTAGAATATGCTCACCAGTTCGAGACCCTATCTCATTACGCTCCACATCTGGTGGCGATCGAGGAGCACAGGTGCAACACTTTGTTCGAGGGCGAAAAGTGGTGATCCAGGAAGGAGTTATTGGGGCTGGCATTGAGGGTGTCACTTATTCCAAAATGGTGTCAAGAGCGTTAGGGGTAGAATGAGTGAAGAGACAAAGAGAAGCTAATCAGAAAAGCAAGAAAGACTAATTCCACCTAGCAATCATGAAGTGGTCCTCCCACGGGTGAGGGAATTAAATGCCCAGTCGAGGCTGATGCGCAACAGAGGCCATATAAGAAGCCGATGACATAAGCATCCATCATTCCTCAATATAACCCCTGTCCGAAGTTTCAGAGGGCACATCGAGGTGAATGTATGATGGGTACAGAGAAATGATTTTCTTGTGGGAAACAAGGGCATAGAGCCAGGAATTGCCCAACAAAAACCGCGAGACCAAGAGGAGTGACCTCGCGAGTTTTTGCCATGTACGACATCGACCAGGATGACGCTCAGCCATCATTGGTAGCGGGTGCATTTCATTTTTACATGATAATTTTGCATATCTATGATTGTTTACTCCCTTAGATAAGTAGGAGATTTTACCTTAAAATAAGCAACTTACCTAACCTTGGCAGGAACAATCTATATTAATAAGTGCGCTGCATATGTCTTATTCGATTTGAGTGCTACACACTCATTTATTTCCACAAAGTTTTGTGAGAGAACAAATTGTTTCTCCAGTAGCATAAACTACACACATCGTGTGTTGTTGCCTTTCAGTGATCGCTTGATTACCGACGGGATGCTAAAGGCCTATGTAGTGGATATTAATGGATGTTTATTTTTGGTCGATCTAATCATCATGGATTTAAAAGTCTACGACATTATTATCGAAATGGATTGGCTGTCAGCACATCATGTGACTATCAACTACAAGAAGAAGGAGGTCTGCTTTGGTCCTCCGGGTGGTGAACTGCACACCTTCCAGGGGACCAAGGAAAAAGAAAAATTCGTTATTATCTCTGCACTCAAGGCAGACAAGCTACTAAAGAATGGATGCAGCGGGTTCATAGTCAATGTAGTTGATACTACCACCATCACCGAGGATAATTTGGAGGATGTTGCGGTGGTACGAGATAAATTGATTATCGTCTTCATTGATTATCGTCTTCATTGACAATATCCTTGTCTATTCCCGATCAGAGGTAGAACACTATGAGCATCTCCGGATAGCTTTATTAGTTCTTAACCCGCATCATTATATGCGAAATTTTCTAAATGCGACTTTTGGCTAAGCAAAGTTGACTTCCTCGGCCATGTGATCTCCACAGAGGGTATAGTAGTGGATTCGACAAAAGTACAAGTAGTGATGAACTCGACACAACCGAAAAATGTCCGAGAAGTGAGGAGTTTTCTGGGCTTGGCCTGTTATTATAGGCAATTTATTGATGGATTTTCAAAGATCGCTCTACCACTTACTAGTCTAACCAAGAAGAATGCCCGATTCTAGTGGTCCAGCGAGTGTGGGAACAGCTTCCAAGAGTTGAAGTGCAGATTGACTACTGCCTAGTGTTAACATTGCCCACAGAGGATGGTGACTTTAGTATTTAGTGTGATGCATCAAAGAGAGGACTCGGTGGAGTTCTTATGCAGTATGGAAGAGTTATCGCCTACGCGTCCCAACAACTTAAGATCCATGAACAGAACTGCCCCACTCACGATTTAGAGCTCGCAGCTATTGTCTTCACACTCAAACTATGGAAGCATTATTTGTATGGATAGCGCTGTGAGATTTACTCAGATCATAAGAGCCTCAACTATATCTTCACCCAAAAGGAGTTAACTATATGCTAGCGGCGGTGGCTCAAGTTTGTCAAAGACTACGACTATGAGATCAGGTACCACCTGTGAAAAGCCAATGTCGTTACGGATGCTCTCAGCTGCAAAGTGGCCGTGATGAGCATGACATGTGAAAGAATGCCTTCTGGACTTCTAAGGGATTTTGAGAAGCTTGATATGCAGATGATTCCAGCCCAGTTGGACTTGATATTGGCAAAACTGACTTTGATGCCGTCCATTCTCGAGCAAACCAAGGAAGCCCAACAAGGCAATATTGTTTGCAAGGACTTTAGATTAAATCCTACCTTGCCAAAATATCAGGATTTCTCTACGTCTGCAGATGACATCATCAAGTATAAGAACCGGTGGTATGTGGCAAACGATACGATTGCACGACATAAGATCTTACGAGAAGCTCACTCTTCTAGTTTCTCTGCACATCCTGGATGTAATAAGATGTACCGAGATCTGAAAACTCATTACTACTGGCCGAACATAAAGTATGATATTGCTGAATTTGTGTCGTAATGCCATGTATGCCAGCGTGTTATGGTCGAACATCAACTACCGGGTGGGGTGCTCCAACTACTGCCAATTCCTGAATGGAAATGGGAGCACGTTACCATGGATTTTGTCACCTAGTTGCCCAAGAAAGATAGAGAGCATGATGCCATCTGAATAATCATGGACTGGTAGACTAAGGTGTCACACTTTCTGCCAGCAGCCATGACGTATAAGATGAATCAGTTTGCCGACTTGTACATCAAGAAAATCATCCGACTTCATGGTATTCTGGTTTCCATTATATCAGATCGGGACCCGCGCTTTACTTTGGCGTTCTAGAAGAGTTTGAGCAAAGCTATGGGCACCGAACTGAAATTCAGCACATCATTCCATCCTCAGACTGACGGCTAAAGCAAAAGAACCATTCAAACCCTTGACGATATGTTGCGTGCCTGCATTCTCATATCCCAAGTTGGATGAAGTAAAATTCTACCGTTGGTCGAGTTCGCATACAATAAAAACTTCCAAGCCACTATAGGTATGGCACCATACGAAGCTCTGTATGGGAGGAAGTGCAGATCCCCCTTTTATTGGGACGAAGCTAGAGAAGCTACACTCTATGGCCCCTAGATAGTGCAGAAAATGGCAGAGTCTGTGGCCCTGATTAAGTAGAGGATGTTAACAGCACAATGTCGCCAAAAGAGCTACGTCGACAATCGACGACGGGCCCTAGAATTTGATGAGGGGGATAGTGTGTTCTTGAAGGTATTTCCTTTCAAGGGCATTGTTCGGTTCGGTAAGAGGGGAAAGCTCAACCCCAAATATGTGGAGCCTTACGTGATCACAAAGAAAATAGTATCGGTCGCATATCAGCTACAGTTGCCAAATTCTATGGCGGGCGTACACGACGTCTTCCACGTATCTATGCTCAAGAGGTGTCTTGGTAATGCAGCTATATTGCTCAAGAGATCTCATCTGATTTGCCTTTGTTCGATTTTTGAACATATATGGAGGCTAGGTGTGGATGCTAAATGGCATCCAAACCTTGGCTGCGGACGGTACGGACGAGGATGGGGACGCCATTTCTTGTCTGTGACCACAAATTTGCCTACAGAATTTTACTCATGCCCATGAATGTAGACGAGATCTAAGCATCCGAACTCATCCAAAAGATCGCAGATCTGCAATAGAAAACAATTTAAAATCAGAAGAAAATGATGCACAGCCAATAAAAACTCAACCTCTTGACATTGAATCACACAGCGAGGCTTGACCAATAGGGATTTATCTTCCTATGCCTTCTCTGCTAGAGGTACGGGTTGTCTCCCTAAGAAACCCCTTTATCTTTAGTCTCTTCTTCTTCTTTTAGTTTTTCACCCCTGAAGGAGTTCCTACGTAAAGGCCAAGAGATTCAGCCATTCGTGAGTAAGCTTCGTCTACAAGGGTAAGGAATGGGGTAGTCTTTGGCAATGTGGAGGCCCTACACCCATGTAAATGTGTGTGTGTGTGACTTTTCTTACGGTTGGATTTCTGCAGTTCTTTTAATCGCTCTAAGTTTCTGTAAACCTCTTGGATGCTCTGTTAGATACCTTGTTGTAGTTGTCTCTAGCTTTGTTGAAAACTCTCTTTCCAGTTGTTTAAGCCTCTATGAACTTCATTAGTGTAACCTCCTTTACTGCAATATTTCCTTTACTGCTTATTGAGCACTGTACTTTTAAGTCCTTGGAACTCTATCTATTTCAAACACTTGCCTCGTTGGAGATAAATGATGTGATGAGTGTTTAGTTGGTGAATGACGGATGTTAAGTGCCTTAGTAAAGAATGTTGCACGCATAAATATGAATGAGCTAAGAAGTTCTCTCCGGATGATTTGGCGTTGTACGTTGTGTTGTTTTGCCATACTTGTAGTTACATTTCATTTCCTGCTTAATGTAGATTCCATTTACTAGATGTTACGTTGATAATCTGTTGTTACATTTCATTTTTGATTAACTTTGGAATTTATTCCCTGCAAGCATGTTCATTGTAATGCCTTCGCTATTGTTAAAAGCTCGTATGCTCATTTTCTGCCATACTTAGTATTTGTTGTCCAGTTGTAAAGCATGCTTATTTTTTTTGCATTGCTGTCATATTTCATATTCGCTGCCAAGATATAAGTATGTATGTCCATTTCTAATCTGCAGTCATACGTTGTTATTAGCTCGCTGACTTATGTTGTTGCGTTATGTTGAAAAGTTCAGCATGTTAATACGTTTCGTTTACTGTATATTCGCTGTTATTCGCCGTTGCAAAGCATGACCTGTAGTTTTATTTCGCTCGCACTACTACTGTAAATTCGTCATTTAAGGGGAATGTTTGGTTGTCATTACTGCTGTATACAATCATGTAAAAAGCATGTTCTTGCTGTTTCGTTTTCATTATTTCTTACTGTTATTATTATTATCATTAAGGAGCATGTTTTTTGCTATTCCAATCCAATATTATTATTGCAGATTTCAATTTGCTAAAGAGCATGTTTGTTGCTTCGTTCGTCATTATTTTTCTACTGTCATACTAGTCGATTAAGAAGCATGTTTTGTTATTCTATTTTTGATATTTTGCGGTTGTGTGTAGTCGTTGAAAAGCATGTTTCACTGCCCTGTTTTCGACAATATTGCTGCTGTTTATTATCAATTTAGAAGCATGTTTCATTATTCTATTTTGTCATTAAATGCTAGTGTTTATTATAGATTTAGAAGCATGTTTCATTACCCCATCCCGTCATTATTTTTTGTGTTATTATCGATTTAGAAGCAAGTTTCGCTGTTCCATTTCATCATATTCCATTATATTTATAGTCATTTAAAGCATGTTTAATCGTTTTATCTTGTTCGATTTACATATATATTCTGCAGTTTTCTTGCATCGTTGCGAGCACGTTCTGTTGATTTATTCCGTTCATCATACGCTACTATGTGTTCATTTAAATTACTTCATATTGCCTAGCTACTGTCGATGCATCTAATACGTGTTTTAGATTCTGCCCTAATTATCAATTGTCAATTCTTTAAATCACTGTCATTTACTTTCCATGTATGCGTTATTTAATTTGAAAGTGTCCTCATGCATTCACGTTAATAGAAACAAAGTAGGGAGTGCCACCTCGGGGTGGTACTCACATGCATTGAGAAAGGAAAAAAGATAAGAAAATGAAAGAAAATAAAGGAAAAGGGAGTTGGGGGGCGGATTGATAGCGGGTCTAGTCTGCAACTAGCCGAATCTCCTCCCTTATCGGGTACGAGAGTTCTAGTTACAAGTAAAAGGTTAGGTCCAATCACTATTCCATCACAAAGGAAATCCTCCAATATCCAGCTCGAAGTACGGGTAAGGAACGAACGAATGAACGTAATGAAAAGAATTGGTTTGGGTGCCCCATTCCAAAAAGGAACTAAATAGAGGCATGTGCATTTGTTTTAACCCATTTCCTTACTGGGCTTCATGCTCATGTCCTTACTTGTGATGTAGGTAACGATATGGTTGTGCCAGGAGCCTGAGGAGGCTATTTTCGTCAATGTTTTAAGTGATGTTTTAATTATGTTTCCGCTAACTTCTACAATTATAGTCCTTCTATGATTTGATTAACGGTTTTAAATAAGTTAGTAACAAAACAAATTTTTTTTAAGGCACTCTGATCCAATTTCTAAATTGAAAAGATCTTTTTTTTTAAAATGAGGAATTTTAGTCATGTACCAAAAACTTAAATTTCTACACATATTATAAGAAAACAAAAAATCTGGGTTGTTACAAAATATTTCCAATCAAACACATTAAACACAAAACATAGGCAGATTTTGATGTACATAGTACACCTCAACACTAACCAAACACTAAATTATATCGGATGTACACCTCAACATAAAAAATAGGTAGATTTTAATTTTAATGTACATAGTACACCTCAATACTAACCAACACTAACAAGCACTAAATTAAATCAAATGTACAGCACCTCAACAGTCAACACTAACCAAACATCAAATATTGAAGTTTTGAAACACAATGTTTTCAAAAATGCATATACACATATTCAGATTGAAACACAAACATCAAATACGTAGATTTTCACAACCAGTGATTTCAAATATGCATATACACAGATTTAAACACAACCAATGATTCCAAACATCAAATATACACAAATTGAAACATCAAATATGTAGATTTTGACAACCAATGATTTCAAATATGCATATACACATATTGAAAAACAAAAAAATCAAACAATATATGCCTTGAAGTCTGAACTTGACAAACCTATGCACACTGTGAAATTCAGAAATTAGGGTTACCGGTATTGACTGCGAGTTAGGGTTGTCAGTTACATTGGAAAGGAGACAATGATGAATGAACACAACACTCGGTACTCGGTAGTGGACACTCAATATTTGACAGACAGAGAAATATAACTTAGTCGAAGTAGAAAAAAGACAGGATAGGATGACTTGCAGGGTGAGCTATTGAGAAATCATCGACATTTACAAAGAAGAAGTCGAAGACAGGATAGGACGTACGCAAGCCGGTAGGCAAAGTTTCAAATTTGACAGTTCAAATGGCATTTGCATTCATGCTTGCAGTTTTCCAAAGTGTCAATAGTATACACTTGATTGTCGATAAGGTTACGATTTAATAAATCGGATTTATTGATTTAAGGATGATTTGATTTTTGGATTAGTTCGGTTTTTATCGATTCTCTTCACTAAAAACCTACAACCGAACCAAAATATGCAGTTCAAGTCGGTTAGGTTGTACTTTAATCTTTTTTTTCTTACAAAAATCGAATAGATTCAAACCGAAATGTTTGGATTGATTCGGTTATTGTACAATATGAAACATCCAGTGAAAATGGAGCCATTTGCTGACCCTGGATACACTACATCATAGGCATAAAAAGTAACAGCGATTGCTAAAGCCACAAAAATAAAATCCTAATGAAGTTTAGGATTTTGCACATAGGGATACGACATAGTCAACTATCTTATTACTTTAATTAATACAAACAAACACATCCTCTAACTATCGAACATGTGTACACAAAACTAGACCCCTTCATGGGTCGATCAAACTTGGTTCACTCGACCAAGTTTGTAATATCCCAAAAATTTATTATGCTAAGCATACGACTTAAGTGATAATTCTGGGGTTTTTTGAGGTAAAATGGACAATTAAGGTATTGACCAAGAGAAATAAATTTGGAAGAAGTGAATGATGATACCCTGAATTATGTTCATATTAACCTTAAGAGGATGATTTAAGATTTATTGGAATTAACATGGGTAATTTAAGATATTAGTCATGTGAAACATATTTGGATAAAGTGAACTATGATACACGAGTTGTTGAGGATAATAAGGTCGTTAACAATTAAGAGTATATTGAATCTAATGTTGGTTTTGGATATAAGGTTTGTTTATCTGATACAAGAATAAATTAGAGATTTAGTAGATGATAGTTGGAGTTATGAAAAGTAATATAAAAAGAATTTAATAATAAGGTTATATACACATAAATGTCTATAGTTTAATGAGGATATTTGTATATATATATATATATATCACATTACAACGTATATATTTATTTTATGAAGAAATAAATCGTGGTCGTTTGTGTCGGTTGATTGGAAGAAAACTACGGTTAATCGTCTACTAAAGGAATCGATCAACCGTCGTCAAAAATATGAAGCTGTGAATTTGTGATTGGTGGTAGATCTTCCAAAGGAATAGATCGACCGGTAAAATTCCCCGGCGTCTGTTGTTGACTGTCGATAAATGTGTTTGGAGGTTGATCATCCAAAGAGAAAATGATCGACTGGCGATATGGGAAGTCGCCAGAAATGGAAACGTCATCGCCTGGAAGCTTCTGGTTTAGCCGTGGATGCATCTGGATGATGAGTAGTCTCTCCTTTGGCCTTCCATCTTCAGTGGGACATTGAAGAGTCGATTCTTGCTACCTATAAATTGCAGGTGCCAGATTGAAGCGAAGAAGTTTTGGAAAGATGTGGACAAACTCTGTGATTTTATAATGAGAGAGTGGCGTTGCTTGAGAGGATTGAGTGAGTGTATTACGTTGGAGAACCAAGTGAAAGCAGTAAGGTTTTTTGATTTTGAGTGAGGGTTTTTTAGTGTTTCTGAAAGAAAGAAAGGCAGTGTGTGAAACTGTTGGTGTTTTGGTAAGAGAGTGAGAAGCAATTCTGTGAGAGCCAGAAGGAGGAGTTGCATGGTTTTGGAAAGGTCTGTGAATGAGAAACTATGGCTGAGGTTTTAGAGAAAAAGAATTGTGAAAGGTTATGAAGAGGAGAAGAATTTTGGAAGAATGAAGGATGTGCAGGAACTTCTCTTCTCTCGGGTTTCAGGTAACGAAACATCTCCTTCTCTTCTTGATTCTCTTTCAATTTTTATGAAAGATAAAGGCTTGCATAAATTGTTTGGACCAGTACTCTGTTAAAATATGGTGAAGATTAGTGCTATGTTAAATTGGAAATATATCTATGGGGTCCATTGTTTTCTGTTATTATTGCTCTTGTTAATCTGGGAGTTTAAGATGATCTCGAATGTTATGTATATAGTCTCTGTTTTTTTATAATCTGTGTCTTGTTATCAATTGATGTCCATGAAGTGTGAGATTTGTTGCTGCTTTATGCTTGGATATTATATCATGTGAAACACATTGTTAATATTGATATAAGATTATTGGGGGTTTAAACAGTTTCTTATATATGTTGGGCTGCTATTTTTAGTATGGTGTAGTATGGGTATACGGTAATGGAGTTTGGACCTCTATTGCATGAATCATTGCATTGATGTAGCAGGAAGTTAGAAATCAGTAATTGTATAAAGCACCTGTTGTAGTTAATGTGGGTTGTTGGATAAGGTTGGAAATAAATTAAAGAATATTGGTTAAAGATTATAACTGTTAAGTTGGTTTTAATTCCTTGCTATATTGGATGTTAAGGTTCAAGGTAATAAATTGGGAAATAATACTACGATTAAAATTTGGATAGACTTGTTGGCAATGGCTAAAGTGATAAGTGTAGGAAATAAAAAATATAGTTATGCATATTGATCGGAGAACTACTATTGATGCTTATATGCTTAATTATGGATAGGTATTGAGGAGAAGAAACTTTAAGTGCTAACTCTTTAAAGCTAAGGACTCTAGGTAAGTGGTACTGTATGTGTTTTGTCTGAAAGGGCCAAAATCACGGGAATTAGGGTTTGTTTGTTTGCTTGATTGTTTGAATTGTATGTTTATTAGATTTAGGTTCAGTTCCTCAGTTAGGATTGATCGCGTTTTGAGGATACGACAAAGAACATGTTGGATAGGATTGTATGTGCATAACAATGTTAAGACTTGGAATCCTAAAGTATACTAAAGTGAATAAACATAAATAGGTTGTTAAAGATGTGGGTTCTTGAGTTGGTCACCTAGGTGTGTGCCATAGGATGGCCGCCTTGTGCATTAACCGCTCTACCTTGTCAAGTTGACATCTCTAACACCTGGATGGGTAACTGGAAGTAAATGAAAATGAATCAGTAATAGAATTAAGTGGAACATACGTAAATAGTTATTTTTGTGGTCCAGTTGGTTAAGCCCGGCACAGAAACCAAAGATAAGTAAATAGCAGTTTTTGTGGTCCTATTGGATATGCCCGGTGCAGAAATATAATAAATAACAGTAAAAGATAGGAACAGTAACAGCTAAGCAAAACAGAAAACTCTATAAAATGTTACAAAAGTTGTATGTGTATTTCATGTTTTACGTTTATACTGCTTACAGAGCTTTAGGCTCATAGTTAGGTCCTATGATGTAAGTAAAGAGTCAATGATTGGATAAAGCTGATAAATGACGTAGTTGATGGAGTATTGTCAGGTTGGACGTTTGTGCTGTTGGCGACATTGACCTGGGGGTTATTAGGGGTGGGAATGGTTCGGTTCGATTCGGTTTTTGGCCAAATTAAAACTGAACCGAGGATAGTGGAAAACCGAACCGAAAACCAAACCTCGGTTTTGGTTTTGATCGGTTCGGTTTTGGTTTTGGTTCAGTTTTTTCATTGCTTCAATTTTTATGTATTCGGTTCGGTTTTTTAGTTTTTTACTCGGTTTTAGGTTGGTTCGACAGTTTGGTTTTTAAGTTTAATTTAGCAAACACTTCTCCACTTTTGTATGCATGTTTGATTCTCAGGGATTTCGCTTGTGCATTTGCCTGGTGAACATAAGTGCTTGATTATTGTAATGGAAGAGAGATAATAGAGGAAGCCATGTTCTATATAAGTTATTTCAATTCAAATATGACTAAGAGCTGATCATAGAATCCAAATGCATGCCATGTTCAATTCAAATATGACTAAGAGAGCTGATCATAGAATCCAAATGCACGCCAAGTTCAGAAATCCAAGATGATAAGACTATAGCTACCCATCGTTTCAAACTGACTGATGCAAACAATGGACTGTGTTTCATTAGAAAAACAAGAACTTGACCCAAAGCTAAGCATCATTCTTGAAGGAATTACTTCTCTCTTATCTTTGTCTGAGCTAGGTCTTCCTTGGATGTGTTAACTAGAAATAACCACAGAGCTCACTAATATTGATCAAACCCATCAAATCCCATTGAAACCATAGAAAAATGAGATTGAGAAGTAAAAAAATTTCAGAAATGACCTCTTCATTGACGTCGGGATGATACTTTAATGCTAGTTTTCTATAAGCCCTCTTGATAGCGTCAGTGGAAACAGAAGAGGAGATCCCTAATACTTGATACGGAGACTCTTTGCTACTCGCCGTTAAAAGGGTAGAACTTTTTCCTCCTCTTCTTCTATAATTACACTGATTTGGACCAAAGATCTCCACTCTGAGCGAACGCGAGTTGGTTGAACCGGCTTTCGCAAATGAATCTGCAAATGGGTATAGATTCTATTCACCCTAACTGATAAAGAAGATTAGAGCGACGAGGAAACCATGAAAATGCAGAAGAGATGTCGCAATGGAAGTTGTTTGCTTGCCCTAGAGACACAGCCAGTTTAAGATAAGAGAGATGATTAGATGAAGGGTCAAGGGAGGTATGGTTTCCGATTTATCAGGCAGTAGGCAGGCAGTAGGCTTGACGGTTGTAAAGCGAAGGGTTAGGGATTTTTTTTAAAAAAATTGGAGGGTTATCAGGACAGGCAAGCAGCAGGCTCAAGGTGTGTAAAGTGAAGGATTGGGGATTTTTTTAAAAAAATCAGGTCGGTTTTCCATTTTTCGATTTGGACCCAACAGAACTAGAAAACCGAACTGCGAACCGACCCTCGGTTCGGTTCGGTTCTAATTTAATTTTTTCTCCTTACTCAAACCGAACCGAACAGACTAAAATTGATCGGATCGGTTCGGTAACCCGATTCGAACAGAACCGATTCTCACCCCTAGGGGTTATAGTTAACGGAAATGGAATAAACGTATTTAATTGTTTTAATTGTTTCAAAATACTTTCAAGTGTTTATTGATCTTAAACTATTTTAAGTTAACGTTTTAGCAATGTTTGTTTAAATGGCTTTTAAACTACAAGTCTATAATATTTTATATGGTTAAAACTTTTGTTATTTGTTACTTTGGTTTTCTATCCCGCAATTGTTTTAAACGAAAAAAAATTATACAAAAAAGTTAAGGGATATTACAAATGGTATCAGAGCATAACCGGGTCAAAATCATTTTTGTAGATTACCAATAGTGTAAAACTCAACGATGAGATGCTTCACCAACTGTAAGTATTAAGTGTTGTGTTTTATTAAGAATAATGTTTTAATTTATAAAACTAAATTCCAGGCAAATATATTGGTAAGGGAAAGAAGGGGTGCCGTAACAATAATGTTGGAAGGGGTAACCCTACTGGCCGAAGAAATAATGTATTAGTTAATCCAGAGAATAGTGGACCTATAAATAATGTTAGGGGCAATGGTGTACCTGTAAATCTAGAAGATATTGGACTTGCTAATAATACTGGAAGGGATGAACTTGCTGGTTGGGAGAATAATGGTGGTCGTGTTGATCAAGGAATTATTAGACCTACTGGCCAAGGAGCTGAAGAGTATCAGACTAAGCAAGGAGACACAATAAGTTGCTTGACTAGTGTGGTAGAGCATCAATTCTGCTATATTGAATGCCTTATGGAAAGGGAGGAGAATGCAAATCCTCGCCTATGGGTGGCACGTGAGAAATCCAGATGGGACAAGTTTAGATGATGAAAGCCACCAAGCTTTGATTGGAAGGTATCAGATCCATCCCTAGCGGAAGAATAGGTTAGATCCCTTGAGGACATGTTCAAGTATGCAAGAATTGACGAAGCTGAGAAGGTTCCATGCGCTGCTTACCTTTTGGTCCATGATGTGCATTATTGGTGGGACACTATCAAGTTAGCTTACGACGTAAGAGAAATAACGTGGACACAATTTAAAGAGATTTTCTTCGATAATTATTTTAACCGGATAGCTAGGACTCAGAAGTTGGTCAAGTTTGTGATTCTTCGCCAGACTACCCTAGTTGTTGAGTACATAAGGAAGTTTGAGGCTCTATCTCGATTTGCAAATCATGTAGTGGCTACCAACAATCTTAAGGTGTACCAGTTTGTTCAAGGATTAAAGGCTGAGATATATTGGGGAATAAAGATATATGGTACTGAGGACATGCCATACTCTAGGATAGTAGCAAAAGCTTTGGAGATTGAGAAGGCTGAGATGCAAGTGGTGAAGCAGAGAGAAATGGATTAGAAGCTGAAGAAGAGTAGTCAAACTCAACAACCAATGGATGGGCAGTTAACTGAGAAAGGAACAAAGAGAACATTCGACAATGTGGATTAGTCTGTAAAAGATAATCATGCACGGAATGAGTTAAATATAGCTTTGGTTAGGAATTCTCAAGTTGAACTGTGTCCAAAGTGTAACAAGAAGCATTATGGTGAATGTAGAGTTGGTACTAGACAATGCTTTAAGTGTGGGAAGCATGGACATCTCGTTAAGAACTGTCCGTTGTTGGTCAAAGAACAAGAAAAAGTTGCCCCGGAGATATTTTTGATGTTTGGATTTCAAGAAGATGAAGCTGAAGAATGGGTTAGATCCCTTGACGACATGTTCAAGTATGCGAGAATTGACGAAGCTGAGAAGGTTCCATGTGCTGCTTACCTTTTGGTCCATGATGTGCGTTATTGGTGGGACGCTATGAAGTCAGCTTACGACGTAAGAGAGATGAAGTGGACACAATTTAAGGAGATTTTCTTCGATAAGTATTTAAACCGAATAGCTAGGACTCAGAAGTTGGTCAAGTTTGTGATTCTTCACTAGACTACCCCAGTTGTTGAGTACAGAAGGAAGTTTGAGGCTCTATCTCGATTTGCAAATCATGTAGTGGCTACCAACAATCTTAAGGTGTACCAATTTGTTGAAGGATTAAAGGCTGAGATATATTGGGGAATAAAGATATATGGTATTGAGGACATGCCATACTCTAGGATAGTAACAAAAGCTTTGGAGATCGAGAAGGCTGAGATGCAAGTGGTGAAGCAGAGAGAAATGGATCAGAAGCTGAAGAAGAGTAGTCAAACTTAACCACCAATGGATGGGCAGTTAACTGAGAAAGGAACAAAGAGAACATTCGACAATGTGGATTAGTCTGTAAAAGATAATCTTGCACAGAATGAGTTAAATATAGCTTTGGTTTGGAATTCTCAAGTTGAACTGTGCCCAAAGTGTAACAAGAAGCATTATGGTGAATGTAGAGTTGGTACTGGATAGTGCTTTAAGTGTGGGAAGCAAGGACATCTAGTTAGGAACTGTCTTTTGTTGGTCAAAGAACAAGAAAAAGTTGCCCTGCAGATATTTTTGATGTTTGGATTTCAAGAAGATGAACCGTCTACGGCTACACCAGGTATTATGTGATTCAATAAAATTTAAAGTTTTGTTTTATGTGCTCGCTTGGTCTTTTTATATGCTAGCGCATCTCAAAATATAGTTTTGTAAAACAACATGATGTTGGACATAAAACTAAACTCCAACCTCCAGTAGACCTACCAATAACCAAGCCCAAGCAAATTTGGGAAAGTCCAATGTATTTTGAGTCCAAACTCAAAGCCTCAAGATCTACAGATAATCATATTACAAAATTAAGGTCGAAATATCTCATTTTAATTTCAAACTTCAGGCTCAAGAAAATAATTCAAGAATGATCAAGTGTAAGGTCCAAAAAAGTTCCAAAATGGGCCTTGAAACAACCCAAAAACAATTGGTTTAAAGTTGAAAATAGGGTCTGAACCGCAGCTCAAATAACCTGGCTGCAACTCAAAATAGAGCATGAGCCATGACCCCACGTGGTTGACCTACGGCGCTGTGTGGCAGAGGAGCTAGGGTCGCGGGCTATCACCTACTTCCCCAATGCTGACCGCATTGTTTTGTCTAATTTCCTATGTTTTCTAGGAAATCGAGATCCCAAACAATCTACAATATATTGGATCATGAATATACACGATTTCATTTATAAAAACAACAATCTTTAGTTCAAAATTCAACCTTTACTTAAAAGTCAACATCCAAATTACCAGTGAAAATACTAATTCCAAAACACAAAAGATCAACCTAAAGATTTGAGATTTACCTCATGAGAACTTCCAATTCTCAAAATTGTCAACCCTAATTTGCAACAACTCAATTGATTTTCTGAGTACTAACCGAAAAAGAAAAGAAGGTTTAAGTTTTGTTTCTTTTAGAAATTTTTTATTACAACAAAGTAAACAACACTTATCAAACAATTTCCACCACAAAGAAAATCCAGTAACGGGTAAAATCCTTCCTTCCAACGGACAAATCACTCTTTGGAAGAAATGATTTGAAGCTATCAAAATTGGCTTTACCACCTCTAACAACAACAAATGACAAGTTTTTTGGAAACTATTATGGAAAATAATTGGAAGGATTTATATTCTTTTTCAAAATTCCAGTAGTTACATGAGATATTACATTGTTTAAAGCAAAAAACTAATGAACAAAAAGCAACCACAAAGTGAAAAAGTCATATTTAAAAAAGCTTTATTTTTTTATTGCTAAATGGAATATTAAACATTTTAGAACTAATTAACATTTCAATCAAGCACGTTGGACAATTATTTTTCTATATTATAAGATTAGACAAAGAAGTTAAGACTTAAAATATATTAAATTATGGAGAAATTAACAAAACAACCACTAAAATATAAGATCAATGACAAGTCAACCAGTGAACAATTTTTACTGACAACTTAAACACTAAACTATAGGAAATGAATAGAGCACATATCACGGTTATATTTTCCATTAAAAAATGTTGTCGTTCCACTGTAGAACATTGTCTTTTCATGACGAAACAATGTATTTCCCCTAGTAGATTTAAAAGAACACTTTCTGCATGGAGAATGATTTCTTTTTGCTGCGAAAAGACAATATTTTGTGGCAAAACAACAACTTTTCACTGCAGAAAGATTACTTTCTTCTGCAAAAAGTGAGACATTGGTGATGAGCATTTAACGACAACGATGGACCAGTAAGAGGAACGAGAAGATAGTGATGAGAACTAGACGGCTGAAATCAAGAGGAAGGGTGAGCTAACAAAAAATGTGGCAATTGTTTTCAATGATGACAAGACCATTTTGGAGCTTCCCGGTATCATCTTTGCCGTAAGATTGCTTCAATTATTACAATTTTAGCATAAAACTGAAGTAAAATTAGAACTGAAGAGAGCAATGCTTCGATATCATCTTTGCAGTAATCTTTCTTTCAACATTAACCATTGTTTAATGGTTGTTTTGTTAATTTCCCTAAATTATATAAAAGTAAAACTTAATGTATTATATTAAGTAAAAGATGAAAAGGCGAGGCATGTGTATGTGATGAATATGGTTATGAGTTGTAACTTATGCCATGTGAATGATCTTAACATGCCCCGATATGCTATAGGAATTACACAACACGGGTTAGAATGTATCTCAAACATGATTTTCCTTCATTTAGCATAGACTCCTTGAAGCTTCTCCATGTAGGTGTTAAATTTTTCCAAAAAAAAAATGCGTGCAACAATACTATAATAATGATGATTAAAAATTAAAACCATAGTAGGCCTCTTAGTAGTGCTTTTGTTTAAGTTTTCACCTAGACTACTCCTACGTTCTATGCTCGCATTGGCTTGTGCATGCAAACAAAAGTATTCTCCTTGTCACATGTGTCTCCCCCGTAGTGCTTAATTGACTTTTAACTTTCTCCCAAATTTTTCTTCTAAAAATTCCACATCACTATGAGAAAACACTTGAATTACTTTCAACGGGCCAGACCACTTTAACTTCATCTTCCCAGGTAATAGCTTGAACCTTAACCTTGACCAATATAGAAGAACTAGTTCTCTTGCTTCAAAAATTTTAAGAATGGTTTTGTTTTCGTGCCACTTCTTTATATTTTCCATATACAACCTTCCCTTTTGTAGCACTTTCTTCAGAATTCTTCTAGTTTGGAGACATTCTTTCTTTATCAAATCAATCTTAACTTAAAGAGGAATGTATGACGTCAATAACTTCACTTTCTTCAACTTTACCAACGAATTGAATCAATTTAATTATATTGAAAGTAACTTACTGATAATTAAATTTCATGCCTAATCCTTCTTTTTGAATGTTTGCTATTGTTCTTTCCATGGCCAGAAAAGGTCTTCCCAAAATTATGGGCACTTCTATGTCTACTTCATAATCTAGCACAATGAAATGGGCAGAGAATATAAATTTATCTACTTTGACTAACAAATCTTTAATCTTCCCTTTTGGATAGGCCTGAAATCGATCAACAAGATGAAGTGTCACTTCTATTTACTTCACTTCTCTAATACCGAGTTGCTTGAACACTAACATGGGCATTGAGTTGGTGATACCTCACAAATCACATAGTGCTTTATTGAAATAATTATTGCCAATAGCACATGGAATGGGAAAATTGTGTGGGTCCTTTAATTTTGGTGGTAGCTTATTCAATATGAGTGGAATGTTTCCATTAGTTATCGCAACAGTTTCAAATTCACTCAACCTTTTCAATTTTGTCAATATGTCCCTCATAAACTTTGCATAACTCGACATTTTTTCAAATTCTTCGACTAATAGGACATTAATCTTCAATTTTTCTAAAAAAATCAAGGAGTCATTTAAACTATTTACCTTACTGCTACTTCTCTAATCTTTTTGGAAGAAGAAGAGGTGGTCTAATAAATTACAATTCTGGTTGCTATTTCTACGGTGTTTCTATAGCAAACTGTTCTTTTAGCAACTTTTGTCTTGGTTTTTCTTGCACTGTCTCTTTTGTAAGATGCACTTTTGCCATTGTTTTAGCTTCTTTCAGTGGTCCTTTCTATGCCTCAATAGTCTCAATGATATTTCAATTCCTTAAGATGATAGTTTTACAATACTCCTCATTCTAAGTTCGTAGATCTTCAGTGTTGCTTGGGAGAGCACCTTTGACACGGCTTGGCTCCCAGTCTCCTCGGAAACCATTTTGTGAACTGGATTCTCTTCCTAGACAATGCTCACAACTCATAGCGAAACTCAATAAGAAACATACATTCATGTAATTAGGCCACATAAATATAAAATCTAAACCAGAATAGGAAAGTTACTCTATTATTTGTTCATAAAACTTTATTCAAATTTATTTTAGAAACATGGATGAAATTAAAAATAAATACAACAAAACAAAATCTCAAACTCCCACCTTGGCATATGTTTTGCACACTCTTTAATGCAATAGATCGTTATCTTTTTGTCCTTGAGTTGTTACGACCTATTCTTGAAAAATATGATAAAAGAACCATAATGACCTTTTTGAGATCAGTAAGAATCATTATCTAAGGATCCAATAAACCATACAAATATCACAACTAATCATGTACTAAATCCAACATGATTAGTCCTTACATCGTTAACTTCCAACGTTCAACTTTTAATCAAATCTCATGATCACACATCTCATGATCTATATTTTATCTAGATCTTTATATATTTCTTATCAATATATCAACTATATGATACACATCTCATGTGCAATTACTCTTAATGCACAATCTAATCTCATATGTGTTTATATATGAAATACTTCCATTACAAATCTCATGTGCTATATTCTTTTAAGCACCACCACTTCATATATATTATTCTTATATTTAACATGACTATTTATATCATGACTATTACACTCAATTTCTCACGTGTTATTCCATTTAAGCTCCTCTATCCTCTATAGAATATTTATTATTAATATTTCCTTTCTACATTCTCACATCATTTTCTATATTACAGATCATGTGTTCTATTATGGTATATTTATCGCAATTACTATTTAGCATTTTCAATTAATGTCTAATTCTTAAACCATATCTCTTGTTTATCTATGGTTTATCTATCTCAATGCTAGACATCTCTAATGTATGTCTAATCTCAAGCTATCTAGACCTTTCTAATTAATATCTATCACAAATAATTCATCTATATGAAAAAATTCCTCAATATACATACAAGACAATGCCTACACACATGGTACTATGATCATTGCTTAGATATCATAACTCTAAACAATTTTTAGAAATTTCTAATTAATGTTTATTACAAATTGTACCTGTATCACATAATCCTCTCTATGAAGGAATCTATTCAGTGCATATACATAACCATCTAACCATGTCATCCCATGATCCACAATTAGGTAATAAATGAAATGCATATGAATCTCATACAATGAGTCTCATTTCATAACTATACAGTGATAATGTGAATCTATGCAGTGTTCAATTTTATACTAAATTGTGATATTATTTAATAAATATCATATTAACATGTACGTCAATGTTAACATGTATGTGAATGTCAACATGTATGATCAAACGCCATCATATACAAACTCACACCGAAAAACCCCACCACACTAGCAATTGTTTCCAAAAGGCGTGTTCATGAACAATAAAAACCATCAGAGGTCTAGAGATTTGCAACCCAAGGGGGACCCATAGTCATTCCCCTTCTACTTTCTACTTGACATATGTTACACAATACATAGTTTGGCGAGGTATGTTGGTTTTCTCTGTGACCAATTATACAACCCGAATGATAGATTTCATACATATAAATATTTTCATGATGCATGCTTTGGCATCCCTACTATATATGCATTAAATGCATATAATATATAAGAATAATGCATGTACATAAATCATGCAAATCTTGTTATTAAATGTCATTCATCTATCTAGACAAGTTCTATCTATGTCTCAATTCTTTTCCAAAAGGATTTATGCAATGGTTAAAAAAATGGTTTAAAACATAAGGGAAATATTCTGAAATGAATGGTTTCAGACGTCCGCTCCTCGACAACACAGATTCATTGTTTAACTTCTGGACATCCTCTCTAATGTAAATTCTCAGATGCCCGGCCATCTAGCTCGCGAAAACCTACTTGTTCATTGAGAAAAATCACATGTCTACTGCAGATAGTTACACTTCCACTAATGAAATTTGTCCTGCACAATATATTTCATAGACACATCTAATAGGCGCCCACGTGTCTTCTCAAATTCCAAGTATCAGCGGATCATTTTTGCTTTACAAAAAACTTACACTTCCTTGGAGAATATTTGCTTCTGCACTTAATATTTTGCGATCACCAAATTAAGAGCTTCAGCCACATGTATCCCTAAAAATAAGTATCCATGCACATTTATACTTCTGCAGACACCAATGTTTCAACAACGGATACCAACGTTTCTGTGGATCCCTTATTCCATGGTTCCACTAGTCATAGGCAGACAAATAATTCCATAGACAATAATGCTTCCGTTGTAGATACCTATTTTTGCTACGGATACCTATTTTTGCTACTGATACCAACGTTTTTACAAATCCCTTATTCTGATGGGCTCCACCACTCATACATAAACACCTCATTCCGCAGACACTAATGGTTCCACTACGGATACCTCATTTCACTATGAATATGAACGTTTTTGTGGATTCCTCATGCTTCTACATTATTTTGTCTTGTTGATGCTATGCCCCACAGACAAGGTGTTCGCTCCTATGTCCCATTTCATTTTTTTCTCACAATTTCTAACTTTTTTTCCATTCCAAATCAATACCCAATAATTCTAGAGTCATACTCATATTTTATAATCCCTCAATTAAATATTTAAACTTACGCAAGCATATGTTTTCATGCCAAAACCCAATCATAATCATAATGATGACTTAATATCACCAAATAAACATTTTCCCATCATTACCACAAAAACCAAGTCATTGCATGCCATCAATACTTTCTCAATCATATAATATATATAAGCATGCCTTTAAATAATCAATTATCAAATTACATGTTAATTTCATACTTTACTTATCCAATATATGTAATAACCCGATTCCAATTTTCTCGATTAACGATGTAATCGTTTTTGTTTTAAAAATAAAAGTGTGGATGTTCCTAAGTTACACCATATTATGAATGTTAAGTTGTGAGGTATAACCTCGTAGACGTTTAATTGGGTAAAGATTTGAGAGAAAATGTGAAAAATGATGGAACTATGTGGTTTCGGACGACGGCAGGGGAGGTACGGACGCCGCGGATGCATAAATTTGAGTCCGCATTGAATCTATCCAATTTTGATTCACGCGGACGACACATGCGGACGAGAAATTTAGCGTCTGCATTGAATCTGTCCAATTTTGATTCACGCAGACGATGCATGCGGACGAGGCGGATGACCAAATAGCGTCCGCAAACCCATGTCGGACGCTGAGGATGAATGGTTTAGGACACCATTTGCTGTGTAATTTCAACTTTCGGATGCAGCGGACAAACACGTATGGCGTCCGCCACATCCACAACGCAGCAAATCTATTTTTTTTTAAAGTCAAAAAAGGAGATTTCCTTCGACGTGTAGCGAGTTAATTCTTGCCGAAAGTTTCTCCTAGCTGCAAATTAGCCCTCCAATCAGCCACCCTACGTGTACCTTTGTTCCCTTAGGTAAGTTTCCTTATTTAATGGTAGAAGGCCTTCAACTTTCGCTGCTAAGGAGATTTTGCTGAGTGCTGGAAGGGAAGAGCTGTCGAAGGAGTGGAAAGGGAGCTACTGGACTAAGTTCACACGACTTCAAAGGTAAGGAAGGGTGTGTCTTGGCGTAGTATGCCCTACCCACAAGTAGTTTGTATTTATGTTTGCTTGCTTTGAAAACTTCCTGCAGTTATGTTCTGTAACTTCTTGTTTTCTGGTTGATGGAAATGGTTAGCACGAAATGACTTGAGTATGTCAAGAATAGGCTTGATTTGATGAAGAGAAAAGATGATGGTTATGACGGAAAGAAGTCAATTGATAGTTATGCATAAATTTTCTGGTGTAGAATCTTAAGCTTATGTACACCTGTGTTATGACTCATATGTTGCATAATAAAGATTTAGAATATGGCAAAAGAAGAGGTAAAAGAGGAAGGAGGAAGAAAGTTGTTAGGTCTAGTTCTCTAGTGTAGTAAGTAATTTCTGTTTTATAGTTTCTAGATGCTATGCAAATGGCTTAAGTTATATGTTTTATAATGTTTACATGAGAACATGAGAAAAGAAGAAATGTCATGATAAGTAAAGATAACATGAGAAAAGAAGAAATGTCATGATCAATAAAGTAAGACCAGTAAAGAATGAGTTAAAGAGTGGTATGAAATGATGCTGCTATTGAAGTTTCTGAAATTGTTTAGGTGTACAGATTTTCTGTTTTTTCTTGAACTAATATGTTCAATCCAATAATTACCAGATGTTTAGCCTGACAATTACTAAAACTACTGGATAAGTAAGGAGATGAGTGTGAATATGCTAGATTATTCTTGGATTTCTATATAGATTTTATCACTGTTTTTCCATTGTGCCATGCTAATGTTATTGGTTTTCATGCACATGTGTTTAGTGATAGAGCTAAATGAATGTATAATGTTATTGGCTTCCATGCTAAAATCGGATTTGCTAAGTTGTAAGTTGAAAGGCAATGCCAATGAAATTAAAGGAGAAGCATGAATTGTATTGTTCTATTCTTATACCTATGCCTTGTTTTCTTATGATCTTTGTTTGAATGTTAGTTGAGAAAAAGGTTAGATTGAGTCCATGATTAATAGAAACCAAGTAGGGAGTAACCACTTGGGTGGTACTCACATGCATGAGTGAGGGAAAAAGGAAAAGAAAGAAAACCCTAAAGGCGGGTATATGCCGGGAAAAGAAAGAAAACCCTAAAGGCGGGTATATGCCGGGATAAGAGAACCCTAGAAGCGGGTATATGCCGGGACTAGGGAGTTGGAGTAGATGGGTAGTCCGAATCTAGCCTAGCTACTAGGATACACCCCTACCAAGACGGGAAAGGGACTAGTAGCCCACAGGGGGTTAGCTTCGTATAGCTAGGTCATCTCAAAGGAAAACCTCCAATCTCCAAACTCAATGTACGAGTTTTAACGAATGAATGTAGAAAACGAACGAAATGAAATGAAAGAGTTGGTTTGAGTGGCTCTCAATCCAACAAAGAGTAAAGAGAGAATGCATAATTGTTTTCCCCTACCTTACTGAGCGTAAGCTCACGTCCTTACTTGTGGTGTAGGTAACGAGGGAGTTATGCCAGCAGTTAAGGAAGAGGACATTCCGGTGGAGCCTGTGGTTGGTCCAACAATAGCGCCAACGGAGTAGTAGTATGGTATGGTATGGTATGGAAATGAGGAAATAAAGAAAAGAAGTTGTGTTTTTATTTGAATAATTGGGCTATGTAATCCAGTAACTTTGGATTTGAACTTCAACTATGTTTTGAATGCTATGTTTTGAATGCCGTTTCCAGGAAAAGTTGTTTTCTCGTTAAGCATGCTTCCGCAAATTTTTACGAATAATTTTTTTTAAGAATGAAAAATGAAAGAATGAAAGAATGATTTATTAACAATTCGAATTTGATGCACTCTAATAACCCTATTTATTTTTAATAATTTTAATTAAGTTGTTAAAATGGTTTAAGAAAATCCGGGTCGTTACAATATATCCACAATATATACATCAATAACAATAAATGTTCATTTTATCAATCATGGATACTACATATAATCTAATTCAAAAACATGAAGGTTATAACTTCCTTCTCCAACATATAGAGGTGAGAACTGAGTTGGTTGAGCTGAGCCCAGCCTGAGAAAGTTTGTCTCACTGAGCCTAGGGAGTTAAACGAGCTGAGCCTAACGAGTCTAACAAGCCGACCCTAACGAGCCCACTCAAAAAAGTTTTCAACTTGTGTTTGCTCTCAAGGCACGAGTTAAACGATCCTAGCCGAGTCGACTAAACGAGTCAAATGAGCCTTAACTTGTAATACCCCGAAATTTTATATTGGAATTTAATAAAGACAATTGAAGGGAAATTGAAGATTTTAGAATTAATTGGATAATTATCAGGGTATTACCAAGAGCATAATCGTCAATCATAATCATCAAGCGATATTTAAAATAATTGAGAATTTAGATGCGGGTTAAGAATAATTTAATTAAATAAAAGATGTAATTAAATCAGTAATATGACTTTGATTTCGGTAAAAAATTGATTTAAATTAGTGGAGAGTTAATATAATTGATAAATTGGAATTAAAGAATTAAAAGAAAAATAATTAATAAAAAAAAAAAATGAACAAATGGCCTTTGCCATTTACGGGATGAGAAGAAATAGGAAAAGGGGGAGAGAGAGAGAGAGAGAGAGAGCAAAGTGAGAGTGGCGATCGGAGCGAGTGAGACGGCGACAAAAGTGACGACGATGGCGGAGGCTCGGGCTTGGACGGTGATCGCCCGTCGAGCGGCTGCGAGCGAGGAGGATGGATGACGTCGCGGCTAGGGCTTGGATTGGACGAGCTCGCGGGTTGAATCAGAGCTACTTCTACAGGCGATTTCCGGCGTCGATCCAGGGTAAGTTCGACGGATTTCCTCCTTCGTTGTTTTGTATTGTTGGACTGTTGGTTGGAAGCTCCCTGCTAGGAGTCGAATGTGGATCTCGCGTTGGACAGGGGTGTCGTTCACGAAGGAATGACTTGTCGTTCACGAAGAAATGACTTGTTGTCGTCTGGCCTACAGTTTGGTTCGAGTCTTCCCGCTGGTTCCTACCCGTGAAGGACGACATAACGTATGTCAGCTACAATGATTGAAGGCCGAAGATTTCGGGTTGAGCCGTGGAATGATACAAACGAATCTTCCGGCTGGATTGCACGCTGCCGACACTTTGCTAGAATGGGTTGAATAATTGAAAAGGAGACAGAAGAATTGATGAGGCTGTCAACCCACTTTAGAAAAGTTGAAGTTGGCTGTCGAGTTGGGAGGAATTAAAAAGGAAATAGAGGAGAGTTGCAGAGGGTGTCTTGATGTTTGGCAGTACTGGTCGAGAGCTGAAGTGGGAGGAGGCTTCGGGTCTGCCCTGTCTGGTGAGGTTTCCTCTCGATTTTGTTGTGTTAGTTTGATAGTTTTTGTTTAAGATGAAGTCCAACATTGATATTGCTTAATCATTGGTTCTGTTTTGGATGATAACTCCCATGTTGGCGTTGAGTAGTATTTTAGGATGTTGTAGGTAACTTTGGGATATTTGGTTGATTATATTTACCTTCTGTTGTTAAATGAGATATTGTTGATGCTCTATTGGACGATGGATTGTTCTATTCATGGAATAAATGCTCTCTGCCTCTATTTGTTAAACATTTTGATTTCTAGCTCTGATGTTGGATGTTGTTAGTTGACAGCTTTGTGATGGTCTTTGGCTCTGTTAGTTGACCTTTGTTAGTTTATATCCCATGAATCTGAGATTTGGATTTTAGTTGTCTACTGTTGGATGAATCTGGAAATGTTTTGTTCAATTCATTCAAGAAACATGTTTTGGACTAATATTCCATAAGGGTTATGGATGAATATAAACATTTTGTTGGTTGTGAAAAATATAGTGGGAAAGAATATGCTGCATTTTGGATTTTTAGTTAGATATTGGTTGCTTGTTATAAATGTGAACCGTGCTGGAATAATTTATTAGACGTAGGTTGCCGTATACAGAAATTGTTCTTTGTTGGACTTATGTTTATGGATCTCATGATGGAAATGATTAAGCTACTATTTGGATATAAACTCGTTAGTTACAGCTTTGATGAGGCACTCTATTGGTTTTGATTCACTCTATTTTAGGATAAGTATATTTGGATATTGGATTAAGTCATTATACGTCTTAGACCTTGATTCAATATTATTATTTGGACATTTATATATGGGTCTATAATCTGTTGCTGGAATCACGTTGACATTCGATACGCATTAAATTTAGTCGTTATCAATCGAGATTCATTAATCAATGAAGGTTTCGTTTAAGAAACTCGAGTAGATGACGTATAAAGAATAAGAACATAAAAGAATGTGAGATTAATAAGTTGATTAAATTGATTTGATTAATAATTAAATGTTATTATATTTTGAAGGTACTAAAAGAGAAGAAAGGAAACGATTAAGCGATGATCACATTAAAGCTTCAAGGTAAGGAATGAGTTGTCTTAGCCTTGTGCCCTACACCCAAGTAAAGTATGCGTGAGTAGTTTCGTGTCCGTGTCTAAATTATTCTTGTTATGACAAATGCTAAGTTTTCTTTTCGGTACTTTGAAATAAAAGAAAGTGAATTGAGAAAAGAAGAAAAGAGAAAAATTACGAATGATGAAATGGAAAAAAAATGCATAAGGAGAACGAACGAAAGATGAAAGATGAAAACTGCTATGATGAAATTGAATGAAACCAAAGAACAAAGTGTAAGTCAATTTAGTTTTAATGCTTTCTTTACTTTGTTATCTAGGAAAAGTACGTTGAACTCCTTAACTAGACTCTTATGCATAGGTTAATACAGTTAAGCATGAAATTATAGTATGGACTAAATATAACACCAACTTAGTTTAATGAGCATGTTAGTAATGAAATAATTGAGCATGTCCTCATGATAACCGATTTAAACATGCTTTTATGGGTAGTTTAGAGTTCGATGAGCATGTCATACGTTGCTTTACTTTCTTATTTCTTTTATAAGTCGATATCAATTCAGTGAATGTAATTCTTTATATGCGCAAGTTCAACTATAGTATGTTATTTCAATTAGCATTTATAATACGTTTATTTCAATAAGCATGTTTATTGCAATGTATGTTTTGTACGGTAGAATGTATACGTTATTTCATGATAATAGAAACCAAGTAGGGGGTAACCTTCGGATGGTACCCACATGCATGAGTGAGGAAAAATGAAATGAAAAAGAAAAGAACCCTAAAGTCGGGTATATGCCGGGAAAAAGAAAAGAACCCTAAAGGCGGGTATATGCCTGGATAGAAAGAAAGAACCGTAAAGGCGGGTATATGCCGGGAAAAAGAAAAGAACCCTAAAGGAGGGTATATGCCGGGAAAAGAAAAGAACCCTGAAGGCGGATATATGCCGAAAATAGGGAGTTGGAGTAGATGGGTAGCCCGAACAGCTAGGCCATCTCAAAGGAAAACCTCCAATCTCTAAGCTCGATGTACGAGTAAGAACGAATAAAGAAAATGAACATAATGAAAGAGTTGGGTTGAGTGGCCCTCAATCCAAAAAAGACTAAAGAGAGAATGTATAAATTGTTTTCTCCATCTCCTTACTGGGCGTAAGCTCACGTCCTTATTTGTGGTGTAGGTAAAAGTGACGAACAGATAAGAGAAAGATGATGAATACGAAATGAAGCAGGGATGAATGATTTTGCACACAGGAGATTCGGGTTGGCAAGGCAAAGGACAAATGAAAGTAAACAGTTATGAATCAATGAAGTTAAAGAGAAGTAAACAGTATTGATGAAATAATGATTCAGTTTTAGTTGATCAAAACGATTTAATGGCTTAGTATGGTTAGTATTTATCAAGATGTTTTACATTTCTGCTATAATTTACAAAGATTGATTTTAACGCTTCCGCAGAATTTTAAAAGAGAATTTATAGCATGAACGTTTTGAATAATGGGTTTTACGAATGAGTACGAGAAAGAGTCAGTAGCGATCCGGTTTTTACTCACTCTGATAACCTTGTTTTGAAAAGAAAGAAAAATTTTAAAATTTTTACGCATTTTCAGGATTTACGAAAATCCGGGTCGTTACATAACTATTCGAGCCTAACAAGCCGAGCATATATAAATATTTTTAATTTATATCAATAAAAGGAATAATTTCAAATTTTTAATTATTAAAACAGTAATAATTATTTTTTATTATAATGTCAAAATATAATAGTTAGTCATTTAATCAACGAAATTATTTTATCAATATATAAAATGACATGTATTGTAACATCCCATTTCCATTTATGAATTTTTCATAACATTTTGAACATGTTAAAAACCCATTAAAATATACTTAATTGAAAAACATCATAGTACGTTACGCGGAGTAAAAACATTTAATTGTCTCACAGAAATAACATAATTAAAATACTTTAAATCCATACCAAGTCTTTATGCCATTAAAATAACTTTTATTCATTAGAGCCATATCCCCCGAGGTCATTTCTCGCATAGTAACACAATCTTGCATCGCATCACACTTTTCCAACATTCTCCTCAATTGGCTCACAATCCAAACCTACATCACAGGAGGAATAATGAGCCTATTGCCCAGTAAGGAATATAAAATGAAATGCAACTGTAATCTCTATGACAACTCTACATGCATAAGTCTGATATATTCGTAAGCTAGGAGAGAGCAACCTCTTCAGTTTCTGAACTCATCACTTGGATTTTTTTTTACGTGAGAGCAATCTCTTCAGTTTCCAAACTCACTAAAAACGAGCTCACTTATATTTACAATAATTTACTCTTGAGTGAAAGCAATCTCTTCAGTTTCCGAACTCACCCACCGTTGAGTAAGAGCAACCTCTTCAGTTTTTGAACTCACCCCCCGTTGAGTAAGAGCAACCTCTTCAGTTTCCAAACTTACTCAAACAAGTCGTTTCCTACGTGTGACCAACCTCTTCAGTTTCCGAACCCACATAGAAAGCACCATTTATTATCTTCATTATTAGCCCATACAATGCATTACGTGTGATCCTACTAATATGTTTATATGAATATCACACAGCACTTCATATATCACAAACAACTAACAAACAATAACCATGCTTTGACTATAAATTAATACTAAACTTACTTTCATTTAAATATTATCAACTACACTATAACACCATACATTTATTTCTCCATCCTTAATGCATTACTTTCAACTTATTCTTTTATCATGTCATTATCCTAAACTTTCCATATCCATATTATGCATCCAGAGATCAATATTCTTAGTCTAACATAACTAATTAAATTCCCATTTGTTTTACTTCCTGTCGGGAATATCAACATAAACAAAATATCTATTGATGATTTATCAATAAAAATAACTAACCTATTTCACTTCGAGATTTGTCCCAAAATATTAATACAATTTATGGACCAATAACAGCGAAATTCCTACGTCTACACCACTGATTTACTCCTTATAGATCCCCTCTTACCGTTTTGTTTTCTAAACTAAAGATATAACAACAGCATATTATCCCTAATTATCAACATGAAGAAGATATAAAAACAACTAGAACCATCGCAGAATACCAACCTATTGATGATAACGAAGAATAACAGTAGTAAAAGTTTTACAGAGTATGCAAACCCACTTCTCTCTTCCCTCTAACCATCAGTGTCTTAATTTATTTTCTTCAACAAAAGTTGCAAACCATCGACAGAAGCAATACTAACAGAGTATTAATATTGAAGCCTAACTAATATAGTAAACTCATCATTTAAAAGCATGTAGAAGCAATTCATTAGCAATAACTCTATCACAGAAGCAACTTTCCAGAAAATATACAATGCAAACAACACTTCATGTCACAGCAAAACACACAAACTTCCTACTCCTTCGACGTAGGTCCTTACAAACAAACCACATGCAATATTCCTTACCTCATGTCGCTTTCCTTTTCCTTCAGTAGCGATCCCTCTCCTGTCAACAGAACACTCAAACTAACTCACAAAGCAATCTCCTTTTCTCTCTAGTTTTTCCAAAAGGAAAAACTCCTAACCCATACATCTTATTTATACAACATTCCAATGACCCTTCAGTCTCTCCTTGAAGGTGAAACGTTGAGAGAGAAACGTTGGATGTCATCAGAAGCGCCAAGAGACGAAGCTCTTTTGTTTCTAGCATTCGAATATCTCTTCCTGAAGGTGATTTAAATGGCAGTCAATCATTTTAATTCAAGGGTGATCGACCACCATTCTCGAATGACCTCGAAAATTCAGCATCCAAAACGTCGGTCAATAGCGCTAATCGATCGACGTTGAGCTAATCGACCGCCGCAATCAATAGCCAGCTTCCTTCCACTATTTTTGTCTGATTTTTATCTTTAATTCCTCAATTCCTTTAAATCCTTATTTCCTTTAATAACAAATATTTATATACCTATAATTTCAACACTTTATAAAAACACCAATATCTCCTACTTTCACTTAATTCAATGATTGCACGAAACTAAATACCCCGAACATTACATCCTCCCTTCCTTTTTTAAAATTTTGTCCCCAAAATTTCAGCTACTAAAACAATTTCGGGTATTTAGCCTCCATTTCATCTTTTCCCTCCCAAATAGCCCCATCAATCGTATGATTCTGCCATAACACATTGACAAGTGGAATCTTTTTGTGTTTTAGCTCCTTAATTCTTGAATCCAGAATCTGTGCTGGTCTTTCCTCATAACTTAAATTTGGTTGAAGAATAACATGCTCCTCAGGTTCCACATGAACTGGATTCCCCAAGCACTTCCTTAACATAGACACATGGAATACGTTATGAACTCCATCCAAAGTGGCTAGCAATAGCAGCTGATATACCATTTTCTCTATCCTCTTTGCAATAGGAAACAGACCAACATACCGCGGACTCAACTTTTCTTTCCTCCCAAATCGCATTACTCCCTTAAATGGAAATATTTTAAGGAACACTGAGTCTCCTTCCTCAAATTTCAGTTCTCTACGATGACTATCAGCATAACTTTTCTGGCAACTTTGAGCAGCTAGCATCCTTTGACGGATAATCAAAACTGATTCCTCAGTTTATCGTATCATATAAGGTCCATAGAATTTCACTTCACTGACTTCATCCCAATGCAACGGAGATCTACACTTTCGTCCATACAAGGCCTCATAAGGTGTCATTCCTATAATCGCTTGAAAGCTATTGTTGTAGGAAAATTCTACCAATGGAAGCATTTTTCCCCATCCAACAAGAAATTCTAATACACACGCCCACAACATGTCCTCCAATAACTGAATTGTTCACTTGCTTTGTCCGTTACTTTGTGGATGGAAAGTTGTACTAAACTTTAACTCCGTACCCATAGCCTTGTTTAAACTTTTCCAAAATGTGGTGGTAAACCTAGGATCTCGGTCTGACACAATAGAGACAGGCACCCCGTGCAGGCGTACAGTCTCTTTAACATACAGCCTGGCAAATTGATCAATCTTATAAGTCATAGCTACAGGTAAGAAGTGAGAAACCTTGGTTAGCCTATCGATAATCACCCAGATTGCATAATGTCCTCTTATAGTCTTAGGTAGACCTGAGATGAAGTCCATAGTGACATGCTCCCATTTCCATTCATGTATAGGCATTGGTTGTAACATTCCCCCAGGTCTTTTGTGCTCTGCTTTCACCCATTTACATACATGACACAAAGCGACATATTGTACAATATCATATTTCATCCCAAGCCAGTAGTAATATGATTTGAGGTCCTTATACTTCTTGTTATATCAAAGGTGGATAGAAAAACTTGAGGAATGAGCTTCAATTAAGATTGCTAATCGTAATTTTAACTTTCCTGGTACATACCATCTATCTTTAAATTTCACAATCCCATCTCTAGAGATGGAATAGTATTGGTATTTCTCAAGAGTGGGGCTCAGTTTAAAATCTTCACACTTCTTATCTTCAATTTTAGCATCTTTAATTCTTTTCAATATTGAAGGCTTCAATGTCAAAGTGGATAAAAAAGTAGCTAACTGTGTAGTAACCAACTGTATATTCAGATTTTGAATATCCGTGTAGATTCCATTCGGCATTTCTTTCGATACCATGTTCATAACTGCCATTTTTCTACTAAGGGCATCAGCCACCACATTTGCTTTTTTGGGGTGATATTTAATTTCACAGTCATAGTCCTTCACTAACTCCAACTATCGTCATTGTGTCATATTCAATTCCTTCTGGGTAAAGATATATTTTAAACTTTTATGGTCAGAAAAGATTTTACATCGCTGCCTATATAGGTAGTGTCTCCATATTTTAAGAGAAAACACGACCGCAGCAAGTTCTAAATCATGTGTGGGATAATTTGCCTCATACGGTTTCAATTGTTTAGAGGCGTATGCAACTACCTTCCCATTTTGCATAAGTACCGCGCCCAATCCATTGTTAGAAGCATTGCAGTAGATAGAAAAAGTTCCATCTTCAACGGGCAGGGACAAGATAGGAGCCGATGTTAGACAACGTTTCAACTTTTGAAAACTCTCCTCACATTCGTCCATCCATCAAAATTGTGCATTTTTATTTGTTAAGCTCGCTAATGGTAGTGCAATTTTTGAAAATCTATTTATAAATCTCCTGTAATATCCTGCCAAACCAAGAAAGCTTCTTACTTCCCCCACATTCCTTGGTTGCAACCAATTAACTACTGTTTGAATCTTTAATGGGTCCACTTCAATACTTTCCCTGGAAATTATGTGGCCAAGAAAACTCACTTTATTTAACCAGGACTCACATTTAGAGAACTTCACATACAACTTATGTCTTGCCAGTATAGACAAAGAAATCCTTAAATTTTCCCTATGCTCCTCCTCCGAGCGCGAATAAATTAGTATGTCATCGATAAATATAATGATGAATTTATCCAAGTACTCAATAAAGATCTGGTTCATCAAATCTATAAATTTCGTTGGGGCATTAGTTAGTCCGAATGACATAACTAGAAACAAATAGTGTCTATATCGCGTCCTGAATTCAGTCTTAGGAATGTCATCAAGCTTAACCTTTACCTAATAATATCCGGATCTGAGGTCGATCTTTGAAAAGACACAAGCTCCATGTAATTGATTGAACAAATTGTCAATTCTTAGAAGAGGATATCAATTCTTAATAGTTACTTTATTTAACTCGCAATAATTGATGCACATCCTCATCGACCCATCCTTCTTCTTCACAAATAAAATTGGTGCACCTCATGGTGAAAAACTGGGATAAATGAATCCATTGTTAATTAACTTCTCAAGTTGGACCTTCAATTCTCTTAATTCACCTGGGGCCGTTGTGTATGGATTCTTTGAAATTGGTTCCGTTCCAAGGTGAAGGTCAATCACAAACTCGATTTCATGATCTAGAGATAATCTATGAAGTTGTTCTATAAAAACATCCAGAAAGTCTTGAACAACGAAAATTTCGTCCATCTTTGTTTTTTATGGAATCGTCGTATCCAATATGTTAACGAGAAACTTTTCATCTCCATTTCTCATTAACCTGTCAGCCTTAAGCGTAGAGATCACAGTCAATCTACTATTCTCCTTGACTCCAATAAACGTATGCTGATTGCCATCAGGGGAGAGAAAATTAGGGGTGCGCAGGACCGGCCCGGTACCGAAGAACCGGACCAGAACCGGTCCAACGGTACCGGGATTGGTCCTTGCAAATGGAGCACCGGACCGGATCCGGTCCGGTGCTGTCGGGACCGGTTCTACCCCTGGTCCGGTACCGGGTAGAACCGGCGTTTAATGTTTATGCAGTTTAATTAGGGGTCAATTTTTTGATTTAGGGCAGACCCCCCTAATCCATTCTAGCATTCCTCATTTCCTCCCGTCCCGACTCCGAGTCCCCTCCAGCCGTCCAGCGTAGATTTCAGCGACGACCGTCGACCTCGTGTTCTCGCCGGCTGGCCAGTCTCCTCCAGTGCAGCGAACTTCGTCCGTCAGCCTTTGTCCGGGCTCCGTCCAGCTGGCAGCCTCTGTCTGAGCTCCGTCATTCAGCCTCTGTCCGAGCTCCGTCCGACGTCCAGCCTCTGTCCGAGCTCCATCGTCAGCCTCTGTCCGAGCTCCGTCTAGCCTCTGTCCGAGCTCCGTCGTCAGCCTCTGTCTAAGCTCCGTCCAGCCTCTGTCCGAGTCTCCGTCCTTCGAAAGTCGCCAGCTCCCGAGCTCCGTTCATCTGCCACAGTGCCAATGCCAGCTCCGGCCTCTGAGCGGCCAGCTCCGATCTCTGTTAGTGTGTTTTGTTAAGTGTTTTGCATATTGGTATAATCTGTTCTGGCATGGCATTGGCAATGGTTGAAAAAATTGATGAATTATGTTATGTTATGTTCTGTTTAGTGTTTTGCATATGAATTCTGTTATGTTTAGCGTTTTGTATATGGTTGAAAAAATTGATGAATTCTGTTATGTGATTCTGAGATGTATTTTGAAATTGTTAAAAATGTAGATGATGGAAAGCTTCAATGATAAAACAATAGAGAGTGTGAATGTTAACTCTGTTATTGGTCAAACGACGAGGAAAAAATCAGATGTTTGGACTCATTTTACTATGGTAGAAAACACTGATAAAAACAATCCTAGAGGAAGATGTAATTATTGTGCTCAGACTTATGCTTGTCATCATACAAAGAATGGGACATCAAGCTTGAAAAAGCATATTAATGCTTGTAAAAAGTTGTTGGCAAGTGTAGATACGAAGCAAAAGACTTTAAGCTTCAAAAGTGTCGATAATATGGGATCAACTTCCACATCTGCATCATTTAGTAGTGCAACTGGCCGAGAACTTCTAGCAAAAATGATTATTGTTGAAGAAATGCCTTTTAAGTTTGTTGAATCAGAGGGTTTTCGAGTTTATTCTAATTATTTACAACCAAAATTTGTTGTACCCTCTAGATCTACGGTTGCACGAGATATTATTGGTATTTATGAGAAAGAGAAGTTAAAGTTGAAAGATTATTTTAAGAATGCATCTCAACGATTTTGTTTGACTACAGATACATGGACTTCTATTCAAAATTTTGAATTATATGGTTTTAACTGCGCACTTTGTTGATTGTGATTTTATTTTGCATAAGAAGATCATAAATTTTTGTTTGATTGCAAATCATAAGGGTGAAACCATTGGAAAAGAAATAGAGAGATGTTTATTTGAATGGGGGATCGAAAAAGTTTTAACAATTACATTAGATAATGCTTCTTCTAATGACGTGGTCATTTCTTATTTGGTGAAGAGAATTCGAGCTTGGAATGGTCTAATTTTGAATGGTGAATGTCTGCATGTACGATGTTTTGCACATATTTTAAATTTGATAGTATGTGATGGTTTAAAAGAGCATCACGAATGTATTATGAGAGTACGTCGAGCAGTGACATATGATCGATCTTCTCCTGCTAGACTACAGAAATTTCAGAAATGTGTTGAACAAGCTAAAATTGTGTGCAAAAGTAGTGTCTCTCTCGATGTGGCTACAAGATGGAATTCCACGTATTTGATGTTAGCCAGCGCAGAAAAATTTGAAAAAGCTTTTGAGAGATTGATAGAAACAGATGATTATTATCTCGCTGATTTGGCTGGAGAAAGTCCTCCCACAACAGAAGATTGGGCTAATATTCGAGAACTTGTAAAATTTTTGCAGGTTTTTTATGATATGACCTTAAATGTTTCAGCCTCATTACATGTTACTTCAAATATATATGTTGGTGAAGTATGCAAATTTGAAAATGGTTATTCAAGAGTATGTTGAAAGTGATAATCCATTATTGAGGCGAATTGCTATTGGAATGGAAAGCAAATTTGCTAAATATTGGGGATGCTGTGATAAAATGAATATGTTGATGTATGTTGCAGTTGTTTTAGATTCTCGACATAAAATAGAGTATTTGAAACATTGTCTATCTATTGTAATGGATTCTGATAAGACGGATTATTTGTTAAGCCAAGTACAACTTGTGATTAAAAATTTATATCTCGAGTATAAAGGTGATGCGGGATTGGAAAATACAGAAGACAACTATAATAGTTCAAGTGTACCAACCACATCTGCAATCTTACCACAAAAAGAATTGAAACACAATAAGATGCATGAGATGTTTCATAGTCGCCCAAAACGACCAAATGTTTCTACTACGCGATCAGAAGTTGAACAATATTTGTTTGAAGAATTGGAAGACAATGCAGACAAACTAGACATTCTCATGTGGTGGAAAGTAAATTCATTCAAATACCCAATTCTGAGCAATGTGGCAAGAGATATATTGGTCATTCCTATTTCTACTGTTGCATCGGAGTCAGCTTTTAGTACTGGAGGAAGAGTACTTGATCAATTTCGCAGTTCTTTGTCCCCAAAGACAGTCGAAGCGCTTATCTGCACTCAAAGCTGGATTCGATCCTCGAAATATGAATCAATCAACTTGAATGATGATATGAATGAGCCAGGTATCTTTCATATTTATAGTGTTTTGTTTTTTCTTTGTTTTATTTATTACTATTTTTTCTAAATTTGTTTTCAATTTATATTTTTCAGATATTATACAATTTAATGACGTTGATGATGAAGTGAATTAGTATGGAATTAATAGTGATATAAGTGGTATGCTTTATTCACTCGTTAGCATTATCATTTATATTTTATCATATATCTTTGATGTGTAAAAGTCATGTTTCTCTTCTATTTTGTAGGATGCAACCTGTTGACTGTTTTGTAAGTTTCTCATTTTAAGTTATACTTTACTCTAGACATCATTTATCATATGTTTGAACTATATAATTCTATTTTTCAATATTTTTTCAGTGGATGCTTCAAGTTTGGTGGCTCGTCGGGTCGCGGTGCATACACGTTAATATGAAAAAAAACTTGCCAAATGCCAATGTTAATATGACAATTCTGTAATTTTTTACTGATATTTACATTTTATATTATTATAATTTTTCTTTATATTTTTTAATATTTAAAAAAACAGGGCACAAAACCGGTTCTGGGACAGGTAAACCCGGTCCAGAACCGGACCGGAACCGGTAAAATGTGGGACCGGTATCGGTCTTCCAAAAAATGGACCCGGTACCGCCGGTCCGGTGCCGAACCGGTCTAAAACCGGACCGGACCGATACCGTGCACACCCCTAGAGAAAATGTACTTCTCACTTTCTGCAATTGATTATTGCTTGGTATTGGGATAACCAATTAATACCCAAGATAATGTCATACCCCTTCATGTCCATGACAACCACATCAACATAGAAAATTTGATTATTTATTTTTATGGCATAAGCCCTTAGGATTCCATTGGTAATTAGGTATTCACCAGAGGGCAAGAGGACACAATAATTACTTTCTTCTAATTTGGGGAAATAATTTATCATTGGACTAAATCCCTTCAAAATGAAGGAATGAGTAGCGCCAGAATCGAATAAAACATTTGTCGCTATATCATAAACATAAATCGTTCTTGACACAACAACAAATTGGTCATCCCTCTCCAATTCATCCATTTGTACTTCATATTCTAAAGGCCTTTTTGTCCCTTTATTCATCATGGGTCTGCCCTTCTGTTGTTGATTCAGAGCATTCTTCCAAAATTTCTAATTCTCCTCACGCTGTTGGACCACCATTAATATAGCATCTTCAACTTCTAATGTCTTAGCAACAATATTTGAATAAGGGATGTCTTGAGTACCAGAAATCTTAACTCCCCTGAGAATCTCGACTCTCAGTCCATGGACAAAATGATGGACCTTGTGTTCATTGTTTGCCACCAGGTGTGACGCAAATCAAGAGAGTGCCTCAAACTTCCTCACATATTCAGATACAGTTCCAGTTTGGCACAACAGAACAAATTCCAATAACTTCTTCGATCGGACAATCTGACTGAAATATTTCTCATAGAAGATTTCTTTAAAATGATCCCATGTCAAAGCTCAAACATCGCGTGATGCCTTTACAGTATCCCATCAGAACCTTGCATCTTGGATCAGCAGGTACACAGCACACGAAACCTTCTCGGTCTCCCTAATCCTTGTGTATTCGAACATGTCCTCTAAAGACCGAATCCACTCCTCAACACATACGGCATCAGCCATATTCCCATTGAAGCACTGAGGTTTAAGTCTCCTAAACTTCCCCCAACCAGCTTCTACTGGAACCACCAATTGACGTTGATTCCCATTCCTATTTTCCCTTTCTATAAGGCATTCCACAATTGTTGTCAAGCAATCCAGAACATTATTCTGCCATCGCGTGGAGCATTATTCTCTTGACTAATAGTGTTCTCATATCTAGCAGCTCCATTTCTATCGCTATCATTATCATTCTCAATATTGGCTTAAATGTTTCCTCTTGTTCTCCGTACCATTCTATTATCCTACAATAATATTGTTTTTGCCCAATATTAGCTATTTCAAAATGCTAACTAATTGTCATAGGTAACGTATATTGAGAAGCATTTAGATTTATTAAGAAACGTTGGATGTCATCAGCAGCACCAAGAGACGAAGCTCTTCGTTTCTGGCGTTCAAATATCTCTTCTAGAAGGTTATTTAAATGGTGGTCAATTGTTTTAATTCAAGGGTGATCGACCATCATTCGCTGAACGGCCGCCAAAATTCAGCATCCAAAATGCCAGTCGATCGCGTCGGTTGATCGACGCTAAGCCAGTCGACTGCCGCGATCGATCTCCAGCTTCCTTCCACTATTTTTGTCTAATTTTTATCTTTATTTAATTCCTTAATTCCTTTTAAATCCTTATTTCCTTTCATAACAAAGATTTATATACCTATAATTTCAACACTTTATAAAAACACTAATATCTCCTACTTTCACTTAATTCAATAATTACACGAAACTAAATACTCTGAACATTATATGTATTGAGGAAAAAAAATCATTTGAGATGATCCAATATAAAAGTATATAACACGAATATCATTACAAAGATTTAACATTGTATATTATTGATGGAGTACTAAAAATTGATAAGTAAGAGATTAAGATATTAAAAGAATTTTTAGTGAAAAAATGAAGGATAAATGTGGTATTTATAGAAGAAAGAAAAAGAAAGAAGGAAAGAGGGACAAAAGAAAAAGGTGGGGGGAGATGAAGCAATGCTCATATGGAAATATTTTTCTTATTAGTATTTTGCTTGCATAGATCTTGAATTATTTCTTAATTTTCCATCAAACATAACACATTCAATAGACACACATAACGTAATTATAATTAGTGTTTCCAGCTAGAGTCGAGAAATTATTCACTAAAAAAAGAGATGCAAATATCATATTTTTGCTAAATTTATATTTCAATGACCAATTTCGAGTTAATTAGTCTAGTTAAAAATGAGATTTATCTAAAATAACTAGGTAGAGAATAAAAAAAAACTCACTTAGAATGATGGGTGTTAGTTAAGCAACTTACTTTTATCGATAAAACTTTTATCTCGGCATATATACAAATAGATGGAGTGCATTTGAAGGTAGATGGGACAAATGAGTCAGCCGAGTCATGCCGAGTCTGAAAAAGTTTGGCTCTCCTAGTCTAGCTAGTTAAACAAGTCGAGTCTAATGAGCTTAACATGCTTAACAAGTCGTGCCTAACGAGCTCGCCCAAAAAAAAATTCAACCCTAGTCAGTTCATGAGCTATGAGTTAAATGAGCCAAATCAATTTTGACTCACTATAGTACCAAAGCCGAGCAAATGGACTGGCTAGCCAGCACGCTCATTTAACATCTCTACCAACATACAATCCAAAGATTCATTATCTAACTATATAACCATACTTTCTTCACTTAGACTATGCAATAATTAACATAGTTTATATAAACACTTAGGTTAGGGTTCTTACGTTTTGAAGATCACTTATTCTTCACTTCCACTTCTTCATTTTAGGCCCAAAAGAATCCTCTTGAAGAGAGGAACACTTTCTTTTGAATGATCAAAGGTAAAATCCTTCTCTTTTTCCTTAATATTCTTACATCTTCTTCCTTCTCTCTCTTTTCTTCCTTTTCTTTCTCTTCTTTCCCTCTCTAGATTTGCACAAAAATGACTAAGTCTCAACATAATTTCTAGGGAATTCTTGGAGTAAAATTACCCTTTTATCTAATTTATCCATTAAACTTTAACATTTTATACTTAATTCCAAGGATATTCACAAAAAACCATGGTTAATTATCTTTAACCAATCTTAGCTTAAACTAAACAATCTAGATTTGTTATAAACTAATCCCAATGATTATCGTAGTTAACCCTGGTTAAGTAATTTTAATTACCCTTTAATTACACCTTATCACACATTTAGTCACTAAACCATAAGTGACACATGTCATAACCTCATTGGTTGTCTCATATTGTTATATGGACACATACTTCAAGGTCATAGGAACATTTGACCTTTTATTCATGTCTCCAAATTCCCCTTCTAAAGTCCAAATTAAAGACATTTCCTGAAATAGTACAACTTTTAACTCATCCAACTTCAAACTTCCATAACTTTTATTACACACATTAAAATCCTTTCAATCTAAAACCATACAGTTTATTCATGTGTGTACTTTGTGACCTTAAAATGATTTAAATTGATAATCCCAATAACCACTCCAATTAGCGACAAACAGTGACTATGCTCATTTATAAGCCATCCATCCACTTTCATGCAAAAATTTATATTTAATAAGCATAATACCAATTGATCCAATTTCATCACCATTTCAAAATCTAAGTTATCTACTATTATAGTTATTTTTAATTTAGAAAGATATCCTCAATTGATTGGTAAACTTCTTCTTCAAAGTCATCTTATGATTTATTATCACCTAATCATATTTAATTATAGTAAATATGATTATTAAGGTTAATTCTTAATGGATCATCACAACCTTGAAGTCTAATACTTATTGAACTTTCATATTGTCCAAATTGGTATTCTAAATTCCTCAACAATATAGCTTGACTCTGGCTTGCAACTTCTGTCTTTTCCATATAAGTTTTTAGTAGCATTTCTAATGATGACTCATGTTGTTGAGGCTCATTTTGCACCACAAACCCAGGTGGATTTTGATGTCTATTTTGGGCATTAGAAAGTTCAACTCCTTGGTTTTGACCTTGAGAACTTCAATTGAAAGTTGGGTGTTGTCTTCAGCCCGGATTATTAGAGTTTGAATAGGCATTGCTATTCATGTTGAAGTTCTGATGCTGATTGTAATTCTTGACATAGCATGTTGACTCAGAATTCAAAGAATTGATTTCAAAAAATGCTCTTCTCCATAATATGCACACAAAATTGTTGTAGCATGTTGTTGAACTCCAGGTTGCATACTTTTGACCATGTTGGTTAACGTGAAAATTTGAGCTTGGATCAATGTTAAAGCATCTATTTCATGTATTCCTATAAATTTTTAAGATGTTGTTCATTCAATATGCCAACTGTACTAATTTCCCAATATTGTCTCTAAAATCTCATAAGCTTCATCATACGTCTATGCTAAAATCGCTCCATTTGTTGTTGCATCCACAGTAGCTCTAGTTTCACCATTAAGTTCATTGTAGAACATTTCCAATTGCATCCATTTGAATATCTCATGCTATGGATATTGGCATAGCAACTCTTTGAATCTCTCTCGTGCTTAATACATTGATTTATCCTTAAATTTTTTAAATGAAGTTATTTCATTTTGTAGGTTAGCATTCTTGATCGGTGAGAAGTTCTTTCTTAGAAACTTTTTTTGTCAACTCATCCCATGTAGTTATAGAATTTGGTGATATGGAGTTTAGTCATATATTCCGAGGTAACCCTTGCATGATCTCAGAGAGCGGGTCTAGTTGAGACCTCTTCTAGGCTGCGAGCTCGCTTCGAACTAGGCCAAAGGATCTCCCCAAGAAGTCAACTCACAGGCTCAACAAGTCGGGTAGGGCCTGGTATATTTTACATTAAATTGAATCTTTAATTTTTTTTTATCAAAAAATTTAAAAATTAAAAGAGAATGAAATTTAAAAAGTGGATCAAATTATCAAAATTCACCAACGCCAAACCATTTAATCGACAGTTAGGTTTTTTTGTTTTCTCTTATACTTTATCTTCTACTCTATTTATAAATTTTTTTTTTCATCTTTCTAACGTGAGACAATAGAAACACTTTCTAGTTTTTTTTTTTTTGTAAGCTCAATAGGCCCGAATTGTTCAATTCATTACGCTCAGTGATTCAAAATATTTCAGATTGGGGACACTTTCAACTCGTTTGACAATCTATTAACATAGTGACAAAACAGGAAATGACCAGGCCCAAAAGCGAACGAAGTCGTCTGCCCTTTTAAATTTAATTATTTATTGAATAACGGAAGATTTAAAAAAAATAAAATTTATCAGTGCCCAACAAGATAGGCTAATCCAAAAGTTTATCAGTTACATTCAGACAAAGTAGCAATAAAATATCTCAATAACAACAACTATGCAAAAAATACAACAAAAAATATAAACCTCACCCAAAGAACCACTCAAATCACGAATAAACTAGATAGATGAACTGTCAAACGCACTCGAGCTCTAACTATTAGGAATCTTCTAGACTAAAACCTAAGGGAAAAGTAGCTGGGGTAAGTCGACTAAAATTATGAGAAAAGTAAGGAGAATTCCATATATTAAAAAATCTGTAATACCTGGAATTAAGATGGAACTAAGAATAATAATAATTATGAATTTTGGGGATTCGATACCCCGAAAATAAGATGGGAATAATTTGTACCGATTATTGGTAAATTATAAATTATTGAGGAATTGGTTAAAGATTAATTGGGAATTGATTAAATAAAGAAAGGAGTGAATTAAATTGAAATAAAACAAAAAGAATAAAAGAAGAAGAAGAAATGGAGAGAAGCATTAGTAGAAGAAACGCTGGCATTTTGGAGAGAAATGGCAGTGGCTGAGAAGAGGGAGCAGATGAAGGACCAGTTGATAGCGGAAGGAGGAAGGAGGAAGGAGGAAGGAGCGGCTGATATTTTCAGGCTAGGCATTGGAGTGGTTGAGCACAACTCGACCAGTCTCAAGTGATGAAAATGGCAAACCATGTTTGACCGATTGATCACTGATCGACCTGTAATTTTGGATAGCGGTCGAGCACTGCTCCACCGGTCCCACTGCAAATTATGAAAATGGAATTTCAGCGTTGGAGTGGCTGATGTTGCAGGTCGAGCGCCTGTCGTCCACTCCCACATGATTCTACGGCCCGAGAAGATAGATTGAAAATCCTGAGGCGTGTAATGTGTTGTGATCTCTCTGTGTCCCTCCCTTTTACAGATGGCAAATGATAAATGGTGTTAGGTGAGATTATGTGGATGCATGAAAGGTATAAAAGAAGCTTCACCTCTATGGAGAAATAGAAACTGTGAGAGAAGAGAGAAATACAGACAAAATAGCAGAGAAGAAACAGGAAGAATGTGGAAGGGAGACTGAGGGCTTCTGGAGAATGCTGAACCGAGAGAAAGAAGGAAAAGAGGTGTAGAGAAGGAAAGAGAAAGTGACAAGGAGGATGAGAGCCGCTGTGTGAGGGAAGGATGCTCTTTGGAGGTAAAGGAAATTACAGAGAGGGAGAAAGAAAGAGAGACCAAGTGAGGAGGAGAGATAGAAAGCCTCTAGAAGGAAATAGCATAAAGAAAAAGAAGAAGAAGAAAGGAAGGAGGAGCTCCCTGCCTCTGGGTTTCTTCTCGAGTATTTGGGTAAGATGATCACCTTTATTTCTTTCATACATTTTTATGGAAATTATGGTAATAATAAGTAGAAGATAAATGAATGAAAAATATTATGTTGCTATTTGGATACTACTAATGGTCACAGTTGGAATTATTCTCTATTGGTCCCATGTTTCGTTACTATTGTTGTTAAATGTGGGTGTTGTTCCTTGGATTAGTTCTATTTGAATATATAGTGATGGAAGAAGAGTTAGTTGATTTTGGTCTCTGGTTGAGTGATTCGGTTGAGTATGTTGTTAATGGAAATGACTCTCTATTTATTGTTGATAGGCTGAATGTATTGAGAATATGGACGTGCCTGTTGATTGAAGACTTTAATGTCGTCTGTTGAATGTAAATGTTAAGTGATGAATTAAGTGGATGAATTAAGTGGTTATTGTGTTGATGAATTAAGTGGATGAAAATTGTTAAGTGATTAAGTATATTTAGATTATGATATTCTATTATGAAATGAATTAGCATTAATGGTATCAAAGTTGTTAAAGATAATGGACTATGAAAATGAGATTAATAATCAGTGATTATTAATGATTAAATATTATGGATTTTGAAGGTATTGGGAAGAAAAAAGGATAAGCAGCTGAAACGCATTACGGGCCTACAGGTAAGTGATACTAAATATGTTTTGTTCTTTGGGGCCCTATATTGTAGAATTAAGAATTGTATGTTGACTGTTTACTACTTTCATAGATTATTAAGTTAGATTGTGATCATATCCTGAGGATTGTATTGATACTTGCTATGTGTTTACTAGAATTAGGTTCTTTTAATAATGTGTTTATTAGTTTTAAGTTAAGGATAATGATCATGAGATTAAGCATGTTTTAAGGCCTATATAGAGGCGATTGAATTGTATGTATTCACGAGCATGACACTCATCATGGTTTTCAAAACAATACGAAATTTTTTTTCATGCATGGTTTTGAAAAGGAAACATAAACAGAATGGAAATGAATTAAACAGACTAAACAGAACGAAAATGGTAGAATAGCGTTGAGGGTCGGAGTAGCCTATGTGGCCTGACTTCCTAAAAGGACGTATATAGATGTGGTCCAAGATAAACCCGAGGTTCTTTCCGGGGTATCTTGGGATATAAGATGTGAGCTGTTAGTTGGTCTTCGATTGATGTCGAGGTTGGCCGACGCAACGGTGTATGTGAGGTCATTTAAGTGTCAATGTGCACGGCCGCTAGTGCGTTAAGATTGATGTCGGAGTCGATTGTTGTGCATAGATGCGTACAACCACTAGCAGAGTTTTCGATCGATGTCGGAGCTGCTATACCTAATGTGTGGGGTCGTTGTGTATTGATGTACAAAGTAGCTATCAAGCGGTTCAGTCGATGTCGAGCCTTTATCACATAGTGGGTTGCCGATTGATGTCGAGACCAGGTGCATTGATGTGCACAATTATTTACCAATTGATGTCTGAACAAGGTGCATTGATGTGCACGAAAACGGAAAACAGAAACAGAAAAGAAACTACAACGTAGAGGATAAAGAAACAAAAATAGAAACTGTAAAATTTGAGATTTTAAAAATAATTTTTAAATACCACATGTAAATTTTTTGCAAATTTTCGATCAAATGTGAAAAAGTTGAACCATTTTGCCGCTTAGTGATCACGTGTACATTTTTTGGTAAAACAGTCAAATTGGGTTTTTTCGAGTAGAAATTTATTTTTTGAAAATGTGTTTGGCAAATTATTTTGACTAAAAGAATATTTTTGATAATGTTTTAAATGAGTCAAGATTTGAGTTAGATTTTATATTGAAATCTCAATATGGTTATTTAAAAATATAGTGTGTATATATATATATATATATATTAATGTAATTTAATATAAATAATTATAATTTATTTTTTTTTAATTAAATAATTTTTTTAATAAGAACAGAAGAAGCCGAAGCTCCTTCTCGTTCTTCTTTTGTAAATCGCGGGCGAGAGGAGAAGGGCTTCTCGAGAGGTCAAGTCGAAGTGAGGGAACGAATCCGAACGAGGGCCGGTGAGAGCTAAGAGTGGTTGGCGGGTTTTCAATCGCGAGCGAGTGGGCGTTTCCGTCCGAGGGTATCCCCAGCGAGGGAGGAGCATCACTTCGGTCAATGGCAGGGACGAGCCAATCGTTCGCAGGTGACGGCGTTGCTCCATTCGTTCACAGGTGATGGCGATGCTCCATTCAAGAGCATTCCCAAGAGGCAGGGCTAAGCCTCATTCTACCATTCCTCCAGTTAGGGTTCTGGAGGTGTCAGATGATTCGAATTTTCTCTTACGACAGCACATGGAGCTGGTTTGTCAGTAAGCGTGTCATGATCGTCATCGAGGTAGGGATCTTTATACTTTCTGCACTGCATTGCATCATGGTTTTCAAAATTGCTATTTTGTGGGATACCACTCCTGGAAACCTGACGGAGATTGTTCGACAACACGTCAGTTTTTACGTATACATATGTTTTCTCACGTTTATATTTTGTACATGGTAGATTGTTGATATTCTGTACATACTGATGATGTGATATCTATGCCTATGTGTTGGAAGGATAAATCATCTTGATACTTTAGGTATTCTAGCGCTAAAGCATCATGAGGCTATCTGATGACATCTTCTACTGCGAGAAGATGGGTTATATGTTACGTATATTAGGATGATGAATTCTCTTGATGCTTTAGACACCCTAGCGCTAAAGTATCACGAGGCTATCCCGTGAAACCTTCTACTGTGAGAAGATTTGTTATGTAAATTTGGGAGGATGAATCCACTTGATGCTTTAGGCACTCTAGTGCTAAAGCATCACGAGGCTATCCCCATGCAATCTTCTGCTACATGAAGATTGGTCGTTTACGTGCGAAATAGCGATGGGGCATTAATGACATGTCCTCAGGTTTCAAGCCCTGGAAATGAAAATGGGGATGAGACATTGGTGACATGTCCTCAAGTTTCGAGCCCTGAAAGTTAGAAATGGAGATAGGAAGGTGATGACACTTCCTTGGGTTTCGAATCCCTAAACTTAGCCAGGGTATTAGTCACACAGAGCTGGTAGGTTGTTTGTCACTGAATTTTGCCTATCATAGTACCGTTCGATTTGATGGGTGGCGTGACGGCTTGTAGCTCTGCTCATCGACAACCCTCATCATCTTGGAACCTAAAGGTATCTAGTTGAGAAGCAATCCATCACCGACAACCTCATCCATTTATTCGATCGTACGAGTTGGGTCGTCGTGGAGCTTGCTCGCCGACAACTCGGGTGACGTGCTGAATCTTCAGGTCGCCGTCATTGGTATTCTCTCCTACCTCATGAGGTGTTGCTATTGACGAATAGCCACCTTTCTGTGACATGTGTTAGGTGGGTCCTTGTGTGACCATTCATTTCATTGCGAACGGATTGAAGGGTGTCAGTCGCTAAAATTGGTCTATCCTAGTACCATTCCATTTGATAGATCGAGTGATGACTCATAGCTCTATTCATCAGCAACCCTCGTGAATTTGGAACACAGAGGTATTTTAGTTGAGAAGCGGTCTATCACGAGCCACCTTATCCATTACTCCGACGATACGGATTGTATCGTCGACACATCTGGGTGGTTACACAAGTTGTGTCATCGAGGAGCTTACTCGCTGGCAACTCCTGTAATGTGCTGGATCTTCGAATTGCCATTATTATTTTTCCTCTGTCTCATGAGGTGCTGCTCTCTACAGATGGCCACCTTTCTACGGTGTGTGCCGGATGGGTCCTTGTGTGACCATCCCTTTTCACTGATGACGTTTTCATACGGAAAATGACATTGGTATATTTTTACAGTATAGCTATCCATTTATACAGCGGGTTTTGATAAAGTCACATCGAGGGCCATAGGGTAGATTTATAAAATGATAAAGAGGTTTTTAATAATTTAAATTCATGTATGGTAAATAAAAAGCATGAAATAGTTTTCAGAAGATAAGGAAAATGGTTTTAGCAAGCATTGCATTTAGTATCGATTTTCCTACTGAGTTTTTCATTCACCCCTTAGACTATATTTTTCCCAGATTATGGTATAGTTTTCAAGCACTGGATTTGCACATGTCATCATGGGCGGTGCTGGTGTTCCCTGTTAGTGTCTCGATCTCCCCGTGGATGGGTGAAGGTTCGTCGGTTCAATCCTCTCGTATCAGGTACGTTTGGGGTTTTTAGTATTGGTGTTGTTTGATTTAATTACTACATAGTACTTTCCTTTATTTATACTATCATATCTCTAGTTGATCACTCTGTGTACCCTGACCCATGTGATTTAAGTTGGGCTTAGTATAATTTCTCATTAAGACTTCCGCAAATAATTCATGCCTTGTGTTGGGTGTAATACCCCGACTTTTAAGTGGGTTGACTATCAAGGTATTACTAAGAACGTACCCGTGAGATTATAATTTAAGAGAATTTTATTGGATAATAATTAATATTACTTAAAGGGAGTAATTAATTAGGTATGTTAATTATAAGCCGATATTTAAGTAACTAATTAACGGTATTAATTAATTAATTAGTTAAAGATAAAATGGATGATTATCTAATTAATTAAAGATAAAATGGAAAATTTTGTAATTAAAATAAATATTAATGTATTTGATTAAATTATTGTGTTGGGGTTAAATGTGTGAGAGGGAGGCATGAACCTGTTTAGTAGAACTGGTTCACACCAAACGCTGTGGTCCAGAAAGCAACTGAAGAAACGAAGGATTTCTTCATTGGCCTTCGGCCATTCAGTCAAGCGAGAGGAGAAGAGAGAAATCGGGATAGAGCTGAGGGTGACCGAGAGGGAGAGCGAGCGAGCGCTCGGGTGTGACGAAGAGGACATCGCGACGGCGAGCAGATGAACAGCGAGCGAGCAGCGGCGGGTCACGAGGGGAACTAAGGCTCGGAGTTGGGACTTTCGCGGATTTCTGGCTCGTGAGTCTGAACTGCGAGGCGCCTGGTCGTGGGACAGAGGATCGGCAACGGTCGACTGGCGATGACGAAGGAGCAGGTGACGGGTTGGCGAGTGACGGGCTGCAATCGATGTTTCGGGTCGATGTGGTAGGGGGCTGCAGTTCTAGTGCACAAGTTGGTTCGGCTTATGGTTCGGCCCGAACCAGTCTACAGCTTCTTGTCTGGTAATTGAGGGTTGGCCGACAGATTGGAGACCAACAGTGGACAGGTTGGATGCAATGAGACTATCGGGAATGTGGAGTACAACACTCTGCCTCTTGAATGGCAAAGTGTTGTCGGCTGGAGATGTTAGCTATACAGAGGAGACTAAACATGAAGTCTAGGGAGAAGCAGAGTGCAGAGGGATGAGTTGGAGCTCTTTGTAGTAGAGGACTGAGCCATAAAGGGTGGAGTGCTAGCCGAGAGTTTCTGATGGTAAGATTCCTTCTCTATTCCCTTCCATTTACTGCTATGATTTGGTCAATAAGGGGATAAATACTCTTTGTTGTTGGAAGAATAAATGGACAGAGGCAAAGTTGAGTGTTCAGGAGCATTTGGCCATGAAGGGTGCTGATGTAGGGATGTTCTGGAGCTGCTGGACTGCTTCTGATGCCCTGTTGGTACCGGAAGGAGATAGAGGACAAAGATTTAGCGCCAATCAGCATTAAAGCTTCGAGGTAAGAAATTTGGGTGTGTTTTGGCCATTTGGAGGCCCTACATCACCAGTAGAGTGCGTGAGTTTTGGGTGTTTAGTTTCCCGTAATTCCCTTTGCTAAATTCTGCACTTTACTTTACTTGTTGATAATGTTCTATAATTCCTTACGTGAATGAATGTAGCTGCTTAGATAGATGAGTTAAGTCTGAAAGTATGAATGAGTTGAGAACTCATTGAGAATGGGCCTGTCTTTCTTGAGTTATTGGCTGTCTATTTTACTTGCTATTAGTTAAATACCTTTGTTGTTATTTCCTTATGCTTATATTACTCTGTTGCAAGCTATTCTACAGGTTAATATCTTTGTGTAAATATTTGTAATGATAAACTAAGATAATAAGAATGTTAATTAACTTAACTAAATAGACTTGAACTTGTTAATTTATTTAACTAACTAGATTTGCTAATTAACTTAACCAACTAGACTCGAGCATGTTAAACAACTCAACTAGAGTAATCAATTAGACCCGAGCATGTTTAAGTAACTAATTAGACTTGAGCATGTTTAGTTAACTAATTAACTAACTAGTCGTTAAATAACTAATTCCAACATGTTTAATTAGTTGTTTAATTAATAACTAATCCTTGAGCATGTTAATTAACTAGTTAGAGCATGATTACTTAACTTGATTATTTCTTGATGCATGGTAATTAAGTGGAGCAATCAACTAACTAGAATAATTAACCAGGCAAGCATGCTAATTAACTATCTTGTCGTTAATTATTAGTTAGCATGTTTATGATATTAGCAGCATGTTAATCAACTAGATTGAATGACTAAATTATAAATTGATCCGAACATGTTTACAATTAATCTTCATACATGTTAGTTAACTATTAGAATTGTTTGATATTAATTCACTTATTGTTGATTCCATGCTCAAATGCCTTACTTTATTGATATTCTTTAGATACTTCATTTACCGTTAGTTTATTTTTCTTACTGCAAATGCTTTACTTGATAGCAATTAATGTCGTGAATGCTTAGTGAGTGAATGATGGGCGTAGAATGATGAACTAAGGAAAGAAGCATAAATGAGGAAGAATTCCTTTAACGGTTCTATTCTTTATTAAATTACTTGTTGTTTGTCTTAAGTCCGTCTGTGGTTATTGTCATCCCTATTGTCCTATGTGTATATCATTCTATCATTTTCGTTTCATAAATTCAATGTGTGCAGTTAATTAGAATAACAATTGTACAAGCATGTTTAACTAGTTGTTAATTATTCTTTGAGTATGTTAATCTAACTGGAGTAATTAATTTAATTAAAAGTTGGGCATGTGAATTTATTAGAATAATTAAGGGTAAATGACAAATTAACCATCGTGGTTTGCGATCAATGACAAGTCAACCACTATGGTATGTTTTCTAACAAATTAACCACTAACGTATGGGAAAATAACAAATCCAGCATCGCAGTCACGTTTGTCGTTAAGAAGCTGACAGGGCACCGCTGTCAGAACGCCGAACGCTCGCGTTTTGAAAATCAAAATGCCATAGAACGCTCTGAAAATGCTGAAGAACGCCCAGCGTTCTGAAAATCCGAACGCTCAGAGTAAGGTTACTTAGTGTTTTCTATCTAATTTTTTACGGTGGATATTCTTTTACCAGAAGATGTGTGTAAGACTCTTCTAACATAGAGTATATTAAAAAATGCATTTTCCTCAATGAAGTGGAGGGGTCAGTGAAAACTAGAACAACTGTTTTCCAGCTAGTTTTTGACAAAGGCATGTCTGCTCTTCAACAGGTTTCTGATGTTAAATGACCAATAAGTGACACTTGATCCAAACTATAGCAACCATATCTTTTTGGTCTCTGTCCAAAGCTAACCAAGAAGGGCCGCGAGGTAAGCCTTCTGAATTCTCTCCATTTTTGTTTAAATATGTGGAAATGGTTTTTGTTGAACAATGGAGGAAGAGTTTAAAGGAAGGAAGCTCTTATTTCTGAAAATCAGAACGCCGGCGGTGTTCTGATTATTAGACGTCACGGTGTCTTATTTTCAAGACGCCGCGGCGTCTGATACTCAAGACGCCGTGGCATCTTGATTTTCAAGATCCACTTTTGTCTGCCATCAAGTGTCGAAGAACAACACATCTATTTCGGAAAAATGCAGACCTTCTATGCTAAGGGTATTGTTGGGACTAGAGGGTGTTGAGATTAGACGCTCTAATCCGACTTGTATCGAAACGATTGATCAAAGAAAACAGAAAATAGAAAACACGCAGTTCATGGTGGTTCACTCTCAGTTTGAAAGCCACGTCCACTGGCCGCTAACAGATCTCACTATGATCAAAACAGAGTTACAGAAGTTGTTTCTCGATATTGCCTCACCCCCACTGTTTCTCTCTCTCACATCTCTCACACAACCTCCAAAACCCTAATTACATCTTTATATACCTAAAGAAATAGGGTTATGAAAACAGGGTGAATTTGCCAAAATACCCTAAACAATAAAATTAGACTCCATAACTCAACAATCTCTCACTTGGAGACTAATCACATCATCTCTCCATCTGCAACGGCATCATGCACATATCTCATCTAAGAAGTCCAACTGAAGTTGCGCACAACTTCAGCTTCTCACTAGTCATAGCTTTCGTCAACATGTCAGCTGGATTTTGACTCCCTGATATCTTCTCAAGTGCCAACACACCATCTTCTAAAATGGATCTGATAAAATGATAACGCACTTGTATGTGCTTTGTCTTGCCATGATAAACTGGGTTCTTTGCCAAAAGGATGGCACTCTGGCTGTCACAATGCAATTTACTCCCATTGTAGTTTTGGCCTAATTCTCGTAGAAAAGGCTGTAACCACATCATCTCCTTCACGGCTTCTGTCACTACAATGTACTCTGCTTAACAACTAGAAAGAGCAACTACATCTTGAAGCCTCGAGACCCAACTGATTGCGGTACCACCAAAAGTGTAAACATACTCAGTTCTGCTTTTACTGCTATCAATATCACCACCATTATCAGCATCAACATATCCATCCAAACTAGAATATGACTTCTGAAAACATAAAACGAACCATGAGCTTCCCTTCAAGTATTGCAAGATCCACTTTACTGCTTCCCAATGCTATTTTCCAGGATTACTCATATACCTGCTGACAACTCCCACTACATGTGCAATATCTGGCCGTGTACAAACCATCGCATACATAAGACTACCAACGGCAGAGGCATATGGAACTCTGGCCATGTAGCTCGTCTCTTCCTCGGTCGACGGTGATTGATCTTTAGATAGTTTGAAGTGACTAGCCAAAGGTGTAGTGACTGGTTTCACATTCTGCATATTGAACCTGCTAAGAACTTTATTCACATAGTCTTCTTGAGAAAGTTTGAGAACACCTTTATCCCTGAATATTCTCATTCCAAGAATTTGTTTTGCAGCACCCAAATCCTTCATAGCAAATTCTTTAGATAACTCCCTCTTCAGCCTGTCAATCTCAATCAAGCTTGCTTCAGCAATTAACATATCATCAACATAAAGGAGCAGTATAATGTAGGAAGTATCAAACCTTTTAATGTAGCAATAGTGATCGGCTTCACATCTCACGAAGTTCTTACTGTTCATGAAGCTGTCATATCTCTTGTACCACTGTCTTGGAGCCTGTTTCAAACCGTACAAACTTTTATGAAGTTCACACACAAACTCCTCTTTCCCCTTCACCTCAAAACCATGTGGTTCACGTATGTAGATTTCTTCATCTAAACTGCTGTGAAGGAAAGCAGTTTTCACGTCCATTTGCTGCAAATGAAGATCTTCTTTCACAACAAAACTCAAAACAATTCTGATCGTCGTCAGCTTCACCACTGGTGAGAAAATCCCAGTGTAGTCAATGCCTTCTTTCTGCTGAAAACCTTTGACAACTAATCTAGCTTTAAATCTCTTGCTTCCATCAGGTTCTTCTTTAATCCGGTAAACCCACTTGTTATACAGTGCTTTCTTTCCCTTCGGCAACTTAGTCAATTTCCAGGTTTCATTTGACCTCAGTGAGTCCATTTCATCTTTCATGGCTGCCTCCCACTCAATCAAATCATCTGACTGTTTGACTTCCTCATAACATCTTGGTTCACCTCTGTCAGTAAGCAAAATATAATTTAGAGACGGGGACCATCTCTGAGTTGGTTTGCTAGTTCTGGATGATCGTTTTGGTTCTATAATCAGCATTTGCACATTTTCTTCTGGAGCCGTATTCTCATCAATTTTTCCTTCAATAATACTCTGATCTTCTTTTCTAGTCGGGGTATCTTCTCCTGAAAAATCTTTGAAGTTGACCACAGTAGACTCTTTCAATACTGAACTCCCACTGTTTGAAGTGTTACCAACTTCATCTTTGTGGAGAACCTTCTCGTTGAAGATGACATACCTACTGCGTATGATCTTCCAATTTTGATTATCCCAGAAACGATAACCAATCTCGGAGTCACCATAGCCAATGAAAAAACACTTCTTAGATTTTGGATCAAGTTTGCTTCTATTAGAATCATCAACATGAATATAAGATAAACAGCCAAATACTTTCATGAATGAAAAATCTACCTTTTTTTTGCTCCAAGCTTCTTTTGGAAGTTTAAAATTCAAAGGTACGGAGGGTCCTCTATTTATCAAGAAAGCTGCTGCGCTAACTGCTTCTGCCCAAAAAAATTTAGGTAATCCGGCATGCAATCTCATGCTCTTTGCACGCTCATTCAATGTTCTATTCATCCTCTCAGCTACTCCATTTTCTTGAGGCATTTGAGGAATGGTCTTCACCATCTTGATTCCATTTACAGCACAATATTCTTTAAAATCTGCATCTATATACTCACCTCCATTGTCAGATCTTAGACATTTCACCTTCAGGTTCATTTCATTTTCGACCAGGGCCTCCACTTCTTGAACACACTGAAAACATCAGATTTATTCTTCAAAAAATAGACCCATACCTTTCTTGTTGAATAATCTATAAAAGTCACATAATAGATTGATCCACCAAGAGAGGAAACGTCTGCGGGTCCCCACACGTCGATGTGCACTAATTCAAGTCGTTTCTTCTTTGGCTCTTTCCCAACCTTTAGGAAACTGACACGCTTCTGCTTGCCAAGAATGCAGCTCTCACATAACTGATGCTCAACAGACTTTAACTCTGGAATCTGACCACCCTTGATAAGAATTTTCATTCCTTTCTCGCTCATATGCCCCAAACTGCAATGCCATAAATCTGTGTTGCTTTGAGTGTCAACACTTGCAACTGTATCTCTGCATGTAGATGTCATGTATAGGGTTCCTGTTTTCTGACCTCGAGCAACGACCATTGCTCCCTTAGTTACCTTCCAAACATTGGTCCCGAAAGTGCCATGGTAACCCTCACTATCAAGCTGCCCCACTGATATTAAGTTTCGCATCAACCCCGGAACGTGTCTCACTTTACTGATAATCCAAACTGACCCGTTTGTTGTCTTTAATTTTATGTCCCCGATGCCAACAATATCCAGTGGCTCACCGTCTGCAAGATAGACTTTCCCATGATTTCCAACTACATAATTTTCAAGTAATTCTTTGTGTGTCGTGGTATGAAAGGATGCTCCCGAGTCCAAAACCCATGAGTCTATTGGGCTATCGACTGAAAGAATCAATGCGTCTGTGTTTTCCTCAGTTGCTGCATTTGCTCCATAACTTTTGTCAATACTGTTCTTCTTCGGTGCTTTGCAGTCCCTTTTGATGTGACCCTGCTTGCCACAATTCCAACACTCAAATTTTCTCCCAGATTTACATTGACCCCTTCTATTTCTCGACTTTAATCTGCTTGTGTCCCGATTAGAATTCCTATTATTATTTCGCCCTCTGTTTTCCACATTCAATGCTGAGCTTGTTGATGTTTCACCATAATCAATTTTCCGAACTTCCTCGGCTAGAATTCGATCCCTCACATCAGTAAATACCAACTTTGAGCTTCCAATTGAATTACTGACTGCTGCTCTCATAGGCTCCCAACTATTTGGTAAAGATGCTAGTAAAATTAGGGCACGTACCTCATCCCCAAAATCGATCTTTACAGAATTCAACTGATTTACCACTGTATTAAATTCGTTCAGATGAGCTGCTACAGAAGTCCCTTCAGCCATTTTCAGATTGAACAATTTCTTCATCAGATGCACCTTATTATTTGCAGATGGTTTCTCGTACATATCAGATAAAGCTTTCATTAATCCTGCGGTGGTCTTTTCCTTTGTAACGTTGTGAGCAACGCTTTGGGTTAGCGTCAATCAGATGACTCCCAAAACCTGTCTATAAAGAAGATTACATTCAGCATCTTCCATTTTTTCCGGTTTCTCATTCAATGGGATATGAAGCTTCTTTCCACACAAGTAATCTTCAATCTGCATTCTCTAGAAGGCATAATCAGTCCCATTAAATTTACTAATACTGTATGTGCTGTCTTCACCTGTCATTTTATCAATATCCAGAATATCGGCCTCAAATATTCCTAAATAATTCAATATTCAAATGCAACGATCCAAACCCATCAAATTTTTTTACCAAAAATTTATCACCCTGCAAATCACAAAAAATCCAATTTTTTGATCAATCTCTAACCCAAAAAATTCAAAAATTTCCCCTGATTTTCAATCGGCTGGACTGTTTAAAGGTGATTTGTCGGCGACCGACGGACTGATCGGCGGCGAGCTTCCTCCTCCCTCTGTTCAGAATCGATCGACGGCAAGAGGGTTGATCGACGGACTGTGTGGCTCCTCGTCGCTTCGGAATGACCGATCGGTGGGCGCTTCAAATCGGGCGCTTCACGGCTTCGGGACGAACGACGACCGATGACGCGGGTAGAGCTTCTCTGGACAGATTCAATCGGTGGTCGAGTCGTCTTCTTCGCTGGATAGAAACTCCGGCTTCGTCGCTAGGAAGAAACAGATCTGCGCTGAAGTTGCAGATCTTCGCAGCTTGCTGGAGATGGAGCCGAAATTGGGCAGATATAGGGTTTCGGGCAGCGGGCAGATCCAGGTAGCTCCAATTTTCCTTTTTTCTTTTTCAATTTCTAATTTTCAAAATCAAATCACAAACTCGTTCCTCCTTCGATACTTTCGACAAATCAATCCCTGATTATCGAAACCACTTCAACCTGAAGCTCTGATACCAGTTGTTGGGATTAGAGGGTGTTGAGATTAGACGCTTTAATCCGACTTGTATCGAAATGATTGATCAAAGAAAACAGAAAATAGAAAACACACAGTTTATAGTGGTTCACTCTCAGTTTGAGAGCTACGTCCACTGGCCGCTAACAGATCTCACTATGATTAAAACAGAGTTGCAGAAGTTGTTTCTCGATATTGCCTCACCCCCACTGTTTCTCTCTCTCACATCTCTCACACAACCTCCAAAACCCTAATTACATCTTTATATATCTAAAGAAATAAGTTTATGAAAACAGGGTGAATTTGCCAAAATACCCTAAACAATAAAATTAGACTCCATAACTCAACAGGTATGACACCTAACATAAACCCTGCTTGATGTAAACAAGTTCTACTAATCACTTGCCTGAGTTTTTGCAAAGTCTGTCTCTTCTTCAACCATTTTAAAGACTTCTTTGTTCTGTTCCTGAAATTGAGTGGAAATGTTAACAGCAGCAACACGGTCTTCAAAACTCATTGGAAGACCTGCACTGAAGAAGAAGTTTGTCATTAGTGGAATGAGAATGAGAATGAGAGCTAGTAAACTTCATTCCATTTAGGCAGACTAGCTGTAATTAAAATATTCTTTTTGCTGTCAACTATCTATTGCGATTTAGTTTCCACCATTTTAGTCTAATTTTGTATTTATTGCTTCATCATCATACATATTGGAGCTATCGGTTTTCTTGCGCCTCAAAACTTCTTCTAAGAACAGATTCATTTAACTTTTGTAGTGGCCCGTTGTGGGGGTTCGTTGTGGCTTTCATGCTGTTTAACATAAAAGGTAGAATCTTTTATACGAGAAAGCAACTCGCGAGCCAAAAAGTTACTAATCCGATATTAGAAAGATGTAGAGAGCTTAACTTTTGATTATTTGACTGTCTTACTAAAGAGTCCAACTTTTATTTTTGGATAGCCTTCATCCCTATTGGTGTAAGAGATCTCTCTCTCTCTCACTTAAAAATTTCCTCTTTCTCACTCAACAATTTCTTTTTAGCTTGTACTTCTTGTGGGAGCAAAGCTTTAACACGTTATAGCAACCTTAGCATTGGAGAGTGCTAGAATAATAGAGTTTTTAGCGGATGCAAAACTGAAACCTCGAGATGGTCTGTTCTGGTTTAAAAAGCCACAACTCTTGTTCTACTTGATTCATTTTATTCTATTTCAGTTAATTTCTCATAATGATTGTTTATATTTTCCTTGGACAAAAAGGGAGAAGTAGATGTTCTTTCTTTTAACTTCAAATCTTCAATCTATTCCTTTGCAGAATGCATTTGAAGTGGCTACATTTTTCTGGTTTTGGGTAATTCATCTCTCTCTCTCTCTAAAACAGTAAATTGTTTTATTGCTTTGATTACAGTGGCAGTTTGGCAACGACTCTTGCTTTATCAGTAAGAAGGCTTGGCTAGAAAACAGTTGTTCCAGTTTTCACTGACCCCTCCACTTCATTGAGGAAAATGCATTTTTTAATATACTCCACATTAGAAGAGTCTTAGACGCATCTTTTGGTAAAAGAATATCCACCGTAAAAAAATTAGATAGAAAACACTAAGTAACCTTACTCCGGGCGTTCTCCGGCATTCCCAGGGTGTTCTCTGGCATTCTGATTTTCAGAATGCGGGCGTTTGGCGTTCGGACCGCGGCATCCTACAAAGACACCGCGATGCCCTATCAGCTTCTTAATAGCGAACGTGACTACGATGTTGGATTTATTATTTTTCCATACGTCAGTGGTTAATTTGTTAGAAAACATACCATAGTGGTTGACTTGTCATTGATCGCAAACCACGATGGTCAATTTCATTTACACAGTAATTAACTAGACTTGAGCATATAATTAACAAAGATAATGATTTATAATCATGCTTGCATGTTCAATCTTTGTATGTTTAACCAACGTATCTGAGCATGCTTAATTAATTAATCAGTTAAATAACTAAACTAGACTAGTAAACTATAGCATGTTTAATTAATTAGAATAAAATCATGCTTAATAAACTAGGATAAGAAATTACGAATTTACAAGCATGTTTCCGTTATCTATTGTCTAAAGCATGTTTCCATTCAAACTACTAATTATAAGCATGTTTAGTTTAATCGTACTAAGTGCCTGAGCATGTTTAGGATAGTTTAGTTTAACAAGCATGTTTAGTTAATCGTAATTCATCGCACGTTTACTTTATGGCCTTTATTGTTCATTCGCTATTTCAATTCGATATTATGTTGGTTCTCTGTCACATGCCGTTATTTACTTTCCTTATGCGTACCATTGAATTATTGTCCTTTACTTCCTTGTATATGCGCTTTCAATTTCTACGATTCAATTACTTCCTTTTATGTGCACTTTAATTATTATGAATGTTAATGTTATAGCGCATCATGCATCATGATAGGTTGAGAATGTATGGTCATGCATCATGCTAATAGAAATCAAATAGGGAATGCCTCCTTTGTGGTGGTACTCATGCATGCATAATGTGAGGAAGAAGAATTTAAAGAAGAAGAAATAGGGAGTTGGGGAATGGTAGGGTAAGTACGGATCAGCCAGGTAGACAAGAATTAGAAAGACATTACCTTTCCCTTGACGGGACTACGAGACTATTTACCCTAGTGGCTGAAGCCGACAAAGATCTACTCTACCGCCACAGATTCTCCAATCTCCAGATCGAAGTACGAGTAAAGAACCAACGAACGTAATGAAAAAACTAGTTTGGGACGGTACCCACTCTGGGAAGAACTAAAGAGAATCATAAGCATATTGTGTTAAACTATTTTCCTTACTGGGCCATTAGGCTCACGTATTACTTGTGGTGTAAGTACAAACGACGACCATATAATAACAGGCTCATAAACGAGATCGACGAACAACTAATAATGCAGAGGTGAAGGATTTGAACGAACGAGATTCGGGGCTAGCCAGGCTAAAGAGTAAAATGAGGAATGATTGTAAATATGTTAAGTTTTATTAAATTGTATTCAATTGTTTAATTTCTTCTTCAAATGATTTACACTTCCGCCATGTCTTACAAAAGAATTTATCTTATAACGCTTCCGCATATTTTGTCAATTGGTTTTCATAGCAAGTTTAAAGGAAGAGTCAGTAGCGATTCGGTCAGACGCGCTCTGATACGTTTTGTTTCAAAAAGGAAATTTTCAAAATTTTACTCATTTTAAAGGAATTACGAAAATCTGGGTCGTTACACTAGGTAACCGGGTTCTCTCTGAGAATCTGGTCGCCTGACCCGATGGTTCTATTAGCTCTGCCTCTGAGTCGTTACTGAAACTGTATATGGATTTTAAAAGCTGCATGACACATGCATTGTATAGTTTATTTTATATCACTTGCTGAGCGTTAGACTTATTAGTTTAAGTCTTGTAATGTAGGTATACGCACGAGAACAAGAGAACAAGTTAAGGAGTAGTTGATGAAAGATTTGAGCGTGCGGATCTTGTGGCTGGTTAGGCTAAAAAGATTTAAAGGAAAATGAATTGTAAAAGGTTTTGTAAAGTTATTTAAATTGTAAAAGGAAAAAATTGTATTTATCTCCTTAGCGATTTGTAAAAAGAGTTTTTATAAAAGAAAAGTCCACCGCTGTTTATATAAAAGAAAATTTTTAAATTTTACACGTTTTCAAATGTAAGAAAAATCAGGTCGATACAACATTGTATAAAATTTGGTTATAAAACAAATAGTTGGGCAAACATTAAAAACAATTCACCATAGTGTGGTACATACAAAAATTAGATACTGTTGTAACATATGAAAAGCCCGGTGAAATTGAAGTCATTCATAGACTCCAAGCACACTATACAGTAGACATAAAATGCAACGACAATACTCATTTATGGTTTAGGGTTTTGCTCCTACGGACACGATAGAATTAGCTATCTCATTACTCTAGTTAACACAAATAAACACATTCTCCAATGATTAAATGTGCATATAGAAAACAAGAACCCTTCATGGGTTGATCAAACTTGGTTCGCTCGACTAAGTTGATCAATAAAATAATATGCATACTCAAGAAAAATATGGCCATTGAAAACTACACAATAGTATGAAACAAGTCATAAAGTAAACACGCCATTTTATATGAGAACACGTCTCAAAATATGATTTTGTTAAACAACATGATACTGGATATAAAACTAAACCTCTATCTTAAGTGAGTCTATCAATAACCACGCCCAAGATAATCTGAGACTGTTCAATGTATGTTGAGTCCAACCTTGAAACCTCGAGATCTAAAGATAATCCTATTAAAAATTTAAGATCAAAATATCTTACTTTAATTCCAAGCTTAAAGCTTAAGAAAATTACTCGAGAAAGATTGAGTGTCGGGCATAAAACTGTTCCAAAGCCTTGAAACAACAAAAAAATAATTTGGTTAAATGCTCAAAAAAAGTCAAGTTGAGACCTCTTGGAGGGCTCGCAAAAGAGTTGACTCACGCCATTCACAAATTAGATTTTAACTTTTAATTTTTATCCAAAATTAAAATTAAAAAAAAAAACAAAAAGAATTTTAAAAAGTGGGTCAAATTTTCTAAATTCACCGATGCCAAACCATTTTAAATGGCTCTTAGGTTTCTTGGTTTTATATACTTTATCGTCTCTTCTATTTATACATTTCTTTAATATATTATTTTGGAAAAATGACAAATAAACCATCGTACTTTATGATTAATTACAAGTCAACCACTAAAGTATTTTTGCTAACAACTTAACCACTGAACTATAAAAAATAGACGGAGAAAACACTACAGTTACATTTTTCGTTAAAAAGTGTTGTCATTCTGCTGCGGAACGTTGTCTTTCCACTATTCGTTAAAAAGAGTTATTGTTCTGCGGGGGAACGTTGTCTTTCTGCCTCAGAATGATAACATTTCGCAGCAGAACGACAATATTCTGCTTGCAAAAAAAAATTATTGTCAGCTGTGGAACGATCACTTTCCGCTGCGGAACTATCACTTTTCTTCGTAGATAATCACTTTTCGGCGCGGATGATCACTTTCTGTGGCGGGAAAATTATTTTCCTCTGCAAAAAGTGAGACATTGATGATGAACAGTGGACGATGACGATGCACCAAGAAGAGGAAGGAGAAGATATTGATGAGAACTAGACAGTGAAATCAAGAAGAGATAATTATTTTCGACGATGAGAAGATGTTCGAAAAACTGAAAACGTAAAAATTATTTTCGATGACGGACCGAACCATACCAGAGCTTCTCGGCATTGTCTTCTCGTTAATCTTACTTCAATTATTGCAATTTTGACATAAAAATTAAAATTTTTATAGAGTAAACATAGAATCGACAATATTTTTGAGGTAATATTTCTCAACATGTAACGGTGATGTTTGCAGCGGCGATTTTTTATAGTTCAGTGTTTAAATTATTAGCAAAAATTGTTCAGTAATTAATTTATCATTGAAGCAAAGTACGATGATTGATTTGTCAATTTTCCTATTATTTTTCATTTTTCATCTCTTTAAAGTGAGCACTTCCTTTATATTTTTCAATGCAAAATAAATATTTTTATTTCTTTCCACAACATATTTAATAAATGATATAAATATTATATTATATTTAAAATTTAAAATTTTTAATACTGACTACATAATAATAATAATTTTTATTATTGTTATTATTATATTAATTTTCTCAGTTATATTTCTTTTTTAATAGTAATGACTATCGTAAAAATTTAATAAACTAATTTAAACTTATAAAATAAGGAAATTAACATCACATATCCTATAATTTGGGAACAGCAAAACTGTAAAGCCTATAAAAAATTTGTAGACAACTAAAACTCTAAACTATGAGAGAAGAACGACATTGACCTCGTAGTCACGTTTCCTATCAAAATCCATCGTAGTATCGTTAATGCTGAAGACCATCGAAAAGAGACATCCAAAGCAACAACAACGGATGTCCCACAACGATAAGAGATGTCCAGGGTAATCCAACAGAAGGACAAAGAACGTAAATAATTAGAGGGACATTCATTTTAAGAGAGGGATGTCCGTCTTAAGCGAGAGATACTCGTTTTGAATGGAGAGACGTCTGTTTTAAGCTGAAAGGACATCATCTTTGTCCATTTTAAGCGAGGGACGTCTATTGTTAGTTGAGGGACATCCGTTTTAAGCTGAGAATGATGTCGTCTTTATCCATTTTAAGCGAAGGACGTCTGTCATAGGTTGAGGGACGTCCCTCATTAAAACAGACGTCCCTCAACCTATGTTAGACATCCCTTGCTTAAAACGGACGTCCCTCAACTTTTGACGGACAAAAACGACGTCATTCCTAACTTAAAATGGACGTCATTCACCTAACAACGGACATCCTTCGCATAAAATGGACAAATTCACCTTCAATTCAAGACGGACGTCCCTCTCTTAAGATGGACATCCCTCTGGCAATTTGGATCAACCCTATTTTCTCTCCAGCAAGCCAACACTATAGAGGAAGGTGAAGGTCTTCGACGAACGTCCTTCACTGTGGTCAACTTTGAAATTCTTGAATGTTTGATTTTCTTTTCAATCGCAATGTAGAATTTAAGAGCGGAATTCATTTTTCTTGGAGGACTAAGAGTTTAACATTGACTTTGGAGGTCGACGCCGAAGGATGAGATCGATAGTGAGAGGAAAACTTTTCAGGTAAGGAAAAACGAAAATTTTAGGATGGATTTGGACGGACTTTGACATTAGAGTAGTTGCGGCGTTTGTCTCTGCAATTTTGGACAAAAAACGTGACAGGAAAGTTTGCGTCATTCATTTATCATAGTTTGAGGATTTAATATAGGGTATGTGGTGTTAATTTCTCTATAAAATATTGTAAGACTCGCTCAACTTGACTTGTTTAGTTCTTGCTTCTTGAACTAGATGAACTTAAATTATTTTTGGGTTGACTTTTTAAGCTCAATAAACTGGTATCGTTCAATTAAGAGAAAATGACAAATAAACCACCATACTTTGTGATCAATGACAAGTCAACAACTGAACAATTTTTGCTAACAACTTAACCATTGAATTATGAAAAAATAGACATTGCAAACACCACTGTTACCTATTGAGAAAAAATATCTCGAAGACGCTACCGATTCTATGTTTTCTTTCTGCAAATTCTAATTTTTATGCTAAAATTGCAATAATTGAAGCAATATTATAGAAAAGATGATGTCAGGAAGCTCTGACATGGTTCAGTTCGTTGTCGAAAATAATTTCCACGTTTTTCAATTTTTCGAACATCTTCTCATCGTCGATAACAATTCCCTCTTCTCGATTTCACCGTCAAGTTCTCATCACCATCTTCTCCTTCCTCTTCCTGGTCCATTGTCGTCATCCAGTGTTCATCACCAATGTCTCACTTTTTGCAGAGAAAAATAATCGTTCTGCCGCTGAAAGTGATCGTTTTACTGTGGAAAATGATAGGTCCGCAGCAAAAAGTGATCGTTCCACAGTGAACAGTAATTTTTTTACAATCAGAAAATTGTCGTTCCACTATGGAACGTTGTCTTTTCACCTCGGAACGACAACTCTTTTTAACAAATAATGGAAAGATAACGTTCCGTCGTTAAAAGACAACGTTCTACAGCGGAGCGATAACGCTTTTAACGGAAAATATGAATGTGATGTTTGTTTCATCTATTTTTCATAGTTCAATTATTAAGTTGTTAGCAAAAATACTTTAATGATTGACTTGTCATTGAATACAAATACAACGGTTAATTTATCATTTTACTTTCAATTAATTAGTCTAAGTCAAAATTTTTTAGATTGGATTAGACTCTTTCTAACTCGTTTGATAGTCTATTAATATGAGTAATAGAGCAAATCCGCATGAGATATTACACTATTTCAAGCGTGAATCTAATTGACAAAAGGCAGCCACAAAGTGAAAAAGTAATATTTAAATAAGGCTTTATTTTTTATTGTTAAATCAAATATTAAATATTTCACCACTAATTAACATTTGAATCAAGCACAATTAGCCAATTATTTTTCTTTATGAAAATAGGTTCGAGAAAGAACTTACAACTCAAACTATATTAAATTATATAAAAGTAAAAGTCATTATATTATATTAATTAAAAGTTAAAAAAAAAATCCCACGAAGGTTTGAGCTCATGAGCAATAGGAATTGGGTTTGATAACCAAGAAAAGATCTCAAATCTTCAGCACCAATTGTTTTTATTTATATTTTTTAAATATAAAAATTATGGACTCCTTAATAACTAAAACAAAAGGACTAATTTCAAGCTGCTGAGTTAGGACCACCCTGCAATGATGGTTGAGCCAAAGATCAAAGACTAAGGGGCTGTCCTCATGGCTAAAACTGACCGATCAAGAACAGTGGAGTCCACTTCTTACATTCATCAACTGCAGATGGCTCGAGAGAGCGAGACAAAAAGAAATTTAATGAGAGAATATTGAAAAGTGGAAATGGGTATGAAGAAGAAGACAAATGTGAACTCTTCTGCTGCTTACTCTTTTTTGATGGAGACAACCAAGTTTGATCTGCTACATTAAAATAGGATTTTTAATGATATAGCTTCATAGCACGTGAATTCAGACATGGTCTTAAAACAACACAAGTCCTCGTCTAAATTTCTACCTGTAAATTGCATTAATCTCTTGAATTTTGGATTGTGGTCTTAACCGAGGCTGCATTCTTCTTGTGACGCAACAAATTCTGATAGTGATACGACCTGAGAGAGAGAGAGAGAAACAGGGCTCTCTGCCCACAGCCTCTGCTCTGTATCTGTCCCTCCTCTCTCTCTCTCTCTCTCCTAGAATCGAATTTCATCGTCCCAGTACAAAAGCTTCAAAAAGAAGCACGACATTGCAGAAATTCCCACCGTCACTTTTTACTTCTTTCCTCATATTGTCCTCCGTTTTGTTTATCGTCTATGAATATGGTGTTTGAAGGTGGGTTAAAAAGAATGAAGGCTCAATGCAGGAGGCTAGTCCGGAGAATTGAATCAGTTTTCGGAACAAGGGCTAAGCAGAAACTTGATTTCAAGTACGATCCTTCCAGCTATGCTCTTAATTTCGACGATGGAGATTGTAAGTTTAGAGAGAAAAGACAAAGAGAGCAAAAGACAGCAAAAATGGAAGATGCCAGTGATCGAAGTGGAATTTCAGTTTTAGTTCTTGTGATTTTGGTTCACTTTGATTGACGATGTAGTCATACATAAACGGCGCTAATGAATTTTATTGTGCTAGATAGAAGGAACTGAGTTTAAAGTCTAATACTTCCTTCTTGTAATTTCATTCTGCAAGCTTTCTTGGACAAGGGGTTTGATTTTCTTCCAAGTTTTTAGATGTTTTTGATGGATTCTTATACACTCTCTCACAAAACTCGACTGGATTTCTTCTTTCTTACTTACAGGTCCGTCAATGGTGGTAAAGAAAGCCATTTATCTTCCCTTTGACTTAACTACGAAATTTTTTTAGTCAAATTGAAGCGAATGAGAGAAAGAAACTAAATTCAAACAAATATATTCCACCATTTGAAGTTTCTTCATCCTTCTCTCTGCCTTCGTTGCACCGATGCTTCAACCAAGATACAATACCATTTCTTACGTTCTCCACATTCTCATCAGTCTCACCATGCAACAATGAGTGCATCGCATAAATCTTCATCGTCTTATCTTCAGTCATACAGCAATGGACCATGAATAAAAGGACTGGAGGAGGGCTGGAGAAGACGGGTAGCCATGACGATGGTGAAGAGCTTGAGGTCTCTAAGAGAAGTATCGAAGGAAACGGATGGAGTTGGTATGGACTCTCGAGTGTTTCACAAGAAATGGAGAAAGGGTCTTTTCCGTTCTCCATTGTTGGGCCAATTTTTCTTGCTGTAACTTTACCAATTTTGTCGTAGCAAATCAACCCTCAAATTATGACAAAGCACACTAATATACGATGGTTCAATAGAACATGGTCTAAGGAACACTTTGTGCTTGAGTTGTGTTAATGGTACTGTTGTTAATTTGTCACGATTTAAAGCCGATCCCAATAAAAATGGCAGGTCAAACAACTTGATTCTTAAAGACTCAATCGCTTAGACCAAAATTAGGCTGTCAACAAAAGACTTAGCACAAAATAAATGTCAAATCTAAGGAAAATGGGCAAATGTCTGCATAATGGTCAACAAGAGATATAAATAGTATAATAATAAATATAGGAACATAATGGTCAACAAGAGATATAAATAGTATAATAATAAATATAGAAAAAAATATTGTGTAGGAAATGAAACCATTTAACACCATACAAATAAATTCTACAACTAAGGAGAGATAAAACTCTCACCATGAAACACATACATCAGTCACCTTGATCAAACTTGAGAATGAGGGAGATTGTAGGGATGAGTGATTAACTTAGTAAAAAAATTTATACTATATGCAATGCATGAGAAAACTAATTTTATCATTCATTTCAAAACCATGATCAAATGAAATGATGTGCATGGATTTAAAATCATTAAAAATCTCGTTTCACCATTTTAACAAAACAGACTCCACAAGCCGTCGATGATACAATTATCAAAATCATGTTATATATATAGACAACTATAATCAAAATAGACATATGTCGTCTTTCATTCAACAATGGCCTCAGTGAAAAAGGAGAGTAGCACAATGACCCCTCCGGCATAAAATCACAGAAAGGTGGTGATTTGAATACTTGGCAACACCTCTTGAGACAAAAGAAAATAAAAAGGTGACGACAATTCAAAGACCCGGCAGCGTCGCATGGGTTCCGAGTGATCCGAAGATCAAACAACGACATAACCCAACAAATCAAATGACAAATACACTCTAGCCAGATTTAGGGATTCGAAACCCAATGAGTACGTAATCATCATCCTATTACTCATTTACTTTAAGGAATCGAAACCTAAGGATACATCATCGATGTCTTATTACCCATTTTTGCAACGTGCAAACAAAATATCTTCACGCAACAAAAGATATACTATGATAGATTCGTGATGCTTTAACATCAAGACCATTCAAAGCATCAAGATGATTCATCCTCCTATATATGAATATCACATAATATCAAAATGATACATTTGTATACACTACATATGGTAAATCCTCATCAACATCTCCAAAAATAATTTGATAGGCAATTAGATCTTAGCTCATTAAGAATTGACAAACATATTTCATCTCAATCATTTAACATTCTCTACACCCAACAATGTCAATAAGCTGACCTATCAAACTCTGGACCACAATAACATTCTTTAGCTGCACTAATTCTAAATACCCAAAATTTTAATTAGATTCAATGTGATACCATCCCAAAAATAAACATGTCCATCGCTTTAATTTTTGTCATCCAAAAGTCTCATTTCACTCTTTAAGTATACGACTGACGACCTTAAAAATCCAAAAACAGAGCTCCACATGCCTCAATATCTAGTAACAAATTTTAAAATAAACAGATATACCACTAATAAGGTCGACAATGAACTAATTAAAACAAGAACTGAAAACTCAACTATTCAAATTCATAAAACAACTAGGTATTGGTCAAACCAAATAAGAGTACCATAAAAATTAAATGTGCACATGTTCAAAAGATTATTTTAGGAAACTTTCACTCACAAGCCTTCTAACTAATAATAGTTAAGTCTGAATTCAATCTTAGAAAATATTGTAATATACCTAGCTGATCAAAACACATCAATCCTCGGGGCAAACACTAATAGTGGTTTGTTATAGAACTAATACCAAATAGTCAATAATTAACTGAATTGACTATCTTGCCTTTTCATTAAATAACAATGATGCGCTATACCACAATACATTATCATGAACAGAATATCCTAACACAATAAATCTCTTTGTTGCATACAAAGTTCACTTAACTCAATTAGGGTTATATTGTACGAAATATTGGACTTGGACCAATAATAGAATTGGATCAACATTAATTCTCTCGATCGGTGATAACCTTGACAAGCCCTCAAATAAAATGTCATCTTTCATGATCACAATTGAAAATTTAAATTCTGGCGGACTCTCACAAAGTCACCGCTAACAATGTAAAACATACTTCCATAATGCTCCAACAACATATATAGGTTAAAACAAGTCTATAAAGTAGTGTCACCATAAGGCTAACCCCCATACTTCACTTGAAAATTACTCTTAGTTTAATTCTCACCAAATAGGTTTATACACAAGATTACACCAAACTGATCCACTTACATGATCTATCTAATCTATTAACAACTAGCATCTACTAACCATAATATCTTACCGGCGTCAAACATGGAATATCTTACTTGTGTCATTTAACAAATTCCCAAACACGAAAAAATGTCAAAATGTTCAATAACAGTTCTCAATAGAACATAACAGTGTGAAATCTACATTTGTTGTATTTTAACGTCTCACAACCCTCATTTAATAGATTAGGAAGGAAGTAACTATACCATTGATGGCACAATGTCTATTCAAATCATAGACATTAAACTTCCAATTACTTATACATGTTTCAAAGACTTTCCTTAAACTCATTCCTTAAATCCACTTCTAATAACATCACTTTATGCCAATTATTTACTATACTCAGTCAACTACTTAAAAAAAATTTCTCCAACATATTAAATAATACCCAAGCTTACATAATAGAATTGAGCTTGTAAGTCTAAAGACAATATTGTTCCTGAAGTGTTTTTCAATCTTATAACTTATTAGTCGTAATATAGGATCCTAATATAATATGTCCACTTCGCAACTAGGCATTATACCCCAAAAATTGAAAGTTCACTTTAACCCAAATTATGATCCATCTTTATACAGCATCACGCAATGATCATTATCTCAATTTCTATCAACCTTACACCTTAATTATAAATTAATTGTCAAAATTTTTCCATCATTACCTCAATATAAATTATAGCAAAACAAATCATGTGTTCCACAAACATAATAATAGCTTTCAAATTCTTCACCATATTCTAAGTATTTCAAAATAATCTTCAATCAGATAAACTTCTGTTGCAATCGTTCCTCAAGAAAGACCCACTTAAATGACTCCAGACCTCTAACCTAATATTCCTAACAATTTAATCCAAAATTGACATTAATGTTCAAACACCCAAAATAAAATTTATTCAGAAAGCTCTACCAACAATTATAATTCATCACCGATCAAAGTTTACCAATGGATAGCCCAAAATTTAAACTAATACATTCCACATAAGACGAGACAAATGTTGGATTTCCATAAAGAAATTTAAACTTTCGGCAAATTCTTAAGATAGATTTCTTGAGTTCAACCTTCACAGGTCTACACACAACCTAAAAGAGTTTACAGACTCATTTTTTCAACGATTTATGAAGCATACACTCCATTGCTGTAACTTAGCATTGGACTATACAGATTAGGAAATATTGTCATCTTACTGCAGACGATCCCAAGGTGTCTTCTTAGTATCACCTTGACTTGATTGAAAATTTTACTAGACATTTGAATCATCTCATACACAACGATCGAACATTCAAATTTTCGCACTATTAATTTCTCAAGTGTTTACTCCTAGGATTAATAGAACCATGCTTTGATACAAAAATTTCTGTCACGCCCCAAAAGGGACCCGAGACAGAACGAGAAATGATCCGACCCAAAAGGATTAAATCGTCTTACTCATTTCTTAATCCAAAATTAATAAGCAACGGAATTTAAAGAAAATTAAACTTACAAGCTATGCCCATAATTAAAGGTCCAATAGTGACTCACGAATAACATGAAATAATAAAACTTAAATTATAAAGGAAATAACTTAAACAAAACTAAGATACGAAGCTTATTAAAATAAACTAAATCTCTTTAGAAGGGAATAAAATAAATTGTACGGGGAATACTCCAAAATTCTACTCTTGTGGTGGCAATTGAGGACTCAATTAACTATTTCTTGAAAGATGAAAATAAATAAGAGGTGAGCCAAACAACTCAGTAGAGATTTAATTTTTTATTTAACTTATATGTCATATAAGTTTAACATGCTTTCTCGGTTGATTAATTTGACAAATCAAAATATAGAAGAAATGATGACAAACAATAAATCAGCAACACAATTTAAATAACGGCAATACACAGTCCTTCAAAATTGTTTCTTCACGGTCACTGCAAAGTTAGAATGTTTACCCTAAAAATATGCTCACAATAACAGTGGGCTATTCAAATTGATGGCCAGTGATCGGTGCTTGGTCGGTGGACGCGAGCAGTGACTCTCCTTCTCCTCTATTTACTTCTTCTTTTGATAGAAAAAAAGAATGCAAAATGCCGCACAAAAAGCGGCAATTAATAAGGTGGAACTTGGCGACTTCCTACTTTCTCGGTGGATAGCGCGACAGCGAGAGGATCCAATCCAATCTTCGGTCGACAATGGCACAGCACCGAGAAACCAAGTTTCTTCTTCGCCGAATGGCTCAACCGACCAGCATAGCAACTTCATCACTGCTCTGTTCTTTGGCAATAGACGGCAGCAGCGGGTGGACGGTTGGGTAGGAGCACGATGACAACTTCTTCTAAGACAGAGACGCAGGCTCTCTATTTTCGCAGCTGAAGATGAAGAACATGGCAGGGCTCCTTCTTGTGAAGAGGAAGAAGCAGATTGCGGTAACACTGGTGGACAAACTAAAGGAAATCCTTTTTCCTTTTTCTTTTCTTTATTTTCCAAATTTTCTTTTTCCAAAATCAAAACATAAAATTGTTCCACATCCGATAAATCGAAAACTTCGAATTTTAGAAACCTTCAACTACGCTCTAATACCAATTGTTGAGAATTGAATGACAACCGAAAAAAAAAATACGACGTGGGACACAAGATTTATGTGACAAAACCTTTTAGGGAAAAAACCATAGACAAAGGAATAAATCTACTATGAAGATCGAAATACAACCGCGAGTTTTGCGACTATAGCTTACATGAATTTATAGAGAAAACAAAACCCTAAATGAGACTTACAATGTAGGCCCACCAGCTCGGCCCAATAGAATTTGGGTCACATCGAAATCTAACAATCTCCACCTTGACATGAATTCTATGAAAGAGATCCATAACACGTGGTTGTCAGCCTGACCCAACAAAACGAATTCAAAACCTTGAATTTTGACAGTCTCCATCTCGAAACAAATTCTAATACAATGAACTAATTTTTAAATCTTCAAATTTTCCTCTTACACACCCTTAAAGAAAATCTGCAATGAGGGTCCACCTGCCCGTCTCAAATAAATATACAGGTCACCAATATAAAAGTCTTCAAGGGTAAATTCAGCAACTGCTGACCAGGTTTAAAAACATTTAAACCACGATGATGAAATCTTCAAATCCCACAAAGAGTCATTTAAATCTTTGCGAATATATCTCGCCTTTTGACCTGCCATTTTAAAATTGTCTTTCAAAATCTTTTAAAATTCTACTATCGTTATCTTACCATAACGAAATATTGAATCTCAATTCAAAAATGGAATATCTACTCCAAAGATCTCATTGCCCACAAAAACATAATCTTTAACAAAATATTTGATCCAAAAGATCACTGACTTTAATAAAATATTCATAAAAAAAAATTGAAGCAAAAAATCATAAATATCACAAGATTCCAAGATATCCTCAAAACTCAGATATTTTTATCATAACAAATCATCCACAAAATCAAATCAAATCGAATCGCCGAATAATTGCAGATATTATAAAATTCAAATCTTATTTGAATTTGAACCGAAAACCATCTCCAAGATTGAGATATTCCCGCGATTCCAAATCTGCCATAAATTATCAAATTTAATTTCCCAAAAATTATACAAAAAATCCCAATGATTTTCAACAATTTTTATCTCTAGCAAAAATCCGATTTTGCAAATGAGACTCTCGCAACAGCTTTAATCGAAACGGCTTGACAACGAGAATGAAGAACAACAATGTAGATGCTTTATGACGACTTACGATAAATAGAAAATCCTTCAATGACAAAACTGTTGCTCGGAAATATAATTGCTCTAGAGAACTCCAAACAGAGAAAAATTAGAGGTTTTACGACAAATGGGGCGATAGTTTCTGATGGCGACTGAACAATAAAGAATAACAAATCTCATGAGCAAGACGAATGACAGAGGGAACAATTTTTCTTTTCTTTTTTATTTTCTTTTTCCCAAAAATTGTAATTTTCTGAAAAATTACACAAATCTTGTTCAATGCAGAATGTGTTTGGAGTAATGTGCTCAACAAGCAAATGTAATAGAACAATTTTGTAATATATGAATAAATTTATATTGATTGATATTATGTTAACATTTTAGATTATGTTTTATAAAATTCAAAGAAAATTCCATGGTTATTTATGTTGACTTTATATTAACATATATATTGTATATTTGTGCGATAAAATATAAAGAGTAATAACCAAAATATGTTCATGACTTATATTTGAAGTATGAAATCTTCAAATAGTTCATAGTTATAAACATAGTTTATCTCATTAAGAATGTATAGTCATATTCCGACTATATATGTAGTGACATAAGATAAATATGTTTTATATAATATGATTATATAGGACTCGACCAGATAAAATTATATTGTTCTGATAATTTTCATTAAATATAGAATAATTAATTTTATCATAATTATGGTCATATATGCATGATCTTAATTTGTTGTATTTAACAAACTCCTATTTTATTTTAATTTATTCTTTGATTTACTCGGTAAAGTTTTGTACGAGTTACGATTTGTATACCTTGTATATTGTGAGTAAATTAAAATGAATAGCTGAGAATGTTAATATCGATACAATGAAATCCATTTCTATAGATTCTCTTGTTTGTTAGTTCAAGGATCGAATAATTAGCGTGCAATTCATAATCGTTATGAATTAATTATTCAATCAAGAACTAATGGTAGTCAAGGATAAGAAGCAATATGAGAGGTTAACGGATTATAAACCTAACTCTATTGCGAATCTAAGTGGAAGGTTAATACATATGTAATGTCTATATCAATGAACATTACTTTGAGTAAATATACTCTATAGTTTTTTAGAATGCAACTCTAAGTATTTAGTGGAATTACTTTATAGTTAATAATTATGTTAATTAATATAAAGAATTAACAAAATATTATTGAAGCTTAAAACTATAGATCCATCAGTTCCTTCGTCACCTTCTATCATTATTTGAATAATAGAAAAATGAACAAAGAAAATTAAATAATTAATTACTTAATACATTCAATAATAAGTTTATTATTTCCCATTAGATAGAATAATTGAATTATTGATTATTCAATTAATTAAGACAAAATGACAAAAGTTGTCATAGTTAATATGTTTGTTATATTTCATTAAATGAAACAATTGAATTATTAATTATTCAATTAATTAACAAATATAAAGTAACTTTTGAAAATAGTTTTTAAAATGAATTTTTTCAAATTTGAGTTAATGTCAAATTTGATCTAATAACATAGTGTCAAGTGTTGAGCTATAGTGACAAGATTTTTTGATTTCTATAACATTTTTTATATAAATGTATGAAATCAATTGTAACTTAAATGAGGAATTAATAATTTGTAGTGGTTTTCTCTAAATGCTATAATGGTCATTATAGAGCTATTTCTCTATAAATAGAGGTCCAACCTCATTAGGTTAAAAAAAGTTGAAATCTTTGAAATTAAAGAATCAATTTTGAGAGCAAATTTGTGTCTTTCGTGTTGGTTTTAGAGAAGCGTCTCTAAATCCAAATAGATCGTCTCATGTGTTGAGAAGATGATCTATCATAAATTGAGTGTGAACTTGCTGCGTTCATCACGCCCACACGTGCTTATTCGAGGTGAGGAGAATTGACAGAGAAGATCGAATATTCCTTTTGTACTCGTGTGAAGTAAGCTACAAATGTATAATTTCTTAATCCTTTAGATTAGATATAAATAAAGATTTTTAAATACATATTACTATTAATATTTTATAACAACGATCCATTTTATGTTCATGTTAAAATTGGTTTTTCATAATACATAGTTACGCACGTTACTGTTGTTATGAACATCGGTAATTCCGCCGTGCGAGGGAACCTCAAAATCAATAGAACAGCTAGAGTGAATTTGTTTCAACACACTTAGAAACACGAACTTTTGAAACCAAAGCTTTGATACCATATGTTAGAGATCGAACGATAACTGGAAAAAGAAAATATGGCGTGGGACACCAGATTTACGTGAAAACCCCCTTTAGGAAAAAAAACCATGGGCGGAGGAATAAATATACTATGAAGATCAAAATACAACCGCAAGTTTTATGACTCTAGCTTACATGAATTTATAAAGAAAACAAAACCCTAAATGAGATTTACAATGCGGGTCCACTGGCCCGACCCAGCTCAATAGAATTCAGGTCACACTGAAATCTAACAATTTCCACCTTGACATGAATTCTATGAAAGAGATCCATAGCACGTGATCGTCTGCCCGACCCAACAAAACAAATTCAAAACCCTTAATTCTGACAATCTCCATCTCGAAACAAATTATGATGCAATAAACTAATTTTTATATCTTCAAAATTATTTCTTTCACACCTTTCATGAAAATCTGCAATGAGGGTCCACTTGCTCGTATCAAAGAAATATAGAGATCACCAATATAAAAGTCTTCAATGGTAAATTCAGCACCTCATGCTGACTACGTTTAAAAACACTTAAATCACGATGATGACATCTTCAAATCCCACAAAGAGTCATTCAAATCTATGCGAATATATCTCACCTCTTGACCTGCCAAATCAAAATTGTCTTTCAAAATATTTTGAAATTCCACTATCGTTATCTTATGATAACAAAATATTGAATCTCGATTCAAAAATGGAAGATCTACTTCAAAGATCTTATTGCCCTAAAAAACATAATTTTTAACATAATATCTGATTCAAAAAATCACTGACTTCAATAAAATATTCACCCAAAATTTTGACGCTGAAAACCATGGATATCACAAGATTCCAAAAGATATTCCCAAAATTTAGATATTTTTGCCATAACAAATCATCACCAAAATAAAATCAAATCTAATCGTCGAATAATCGTAGATATTATAAAATTTAAACCTTATTTGAATTTCAACTGAAAACAATCTCCAAGATTAAGATATTCCTGCGATTCTAAATCTGCCATAAATCATCAAATTTAATCTCTAAAAAAATTATCCAAAAAATCACAAGTATTTTCAACAATTTTTATCTCTAACAAAAATTAAACTTTGCAAAGGACAGTCAGCGGTAGCTTTAATCGAAACGGCTTGACAGCGAGAATGGAGAACAACAATGTAGATGATTTATGACGACTGACGATAAATAGAAAATCCTCCAATGACGAACTTGTTGCTCGGAGATACAACTGCTCTAGAGAACTCCAAACAGATAAAATTTAGAGGTTTCATGACAAACATAGCAATTGTTTCTAATGGCAGCTAGACAATAGAGAATAACAAATCTCATGAACAAGACGAATGGTAGAGGGAACAATATTCTCTTTTTTTTTTCTTTTCTTTTTTCTAAATATTGTAATTTTCTAAAAAATTACACAAACCTTGTTCAATGCAGAATGACCAGAGTGAATTTGTTTCAATACACTTGGAAACACGAACTTCCGAAATCAAAGCTCTGATACCATATCTTAGCGATCGAACGATAACTAAAAAAGAAAATACGACGTGAAACACCAAATTTACATGAAAAAACCCTTTAGGGAAAAAACCACTAGCAGAAGAACAAATCTACTTTGAAGATTGAAATGCAACTGCGAGTTTTGCGACTCTAGCTTACATGAATTTATAGATAAAACAAAATCCTAAATGAAATTTACAATGCTAGCCCACTGGCCCAACCCAATAGAATTCAGGTCACACCGAAATTTAACATGAACTATCAGATAAACTGAGTAAATATCGTTGTTATGTTTTCTATTAAAAAACTTTGTCATTCTGCTGCAGAATATTGACTTTTTCGCAGCGGAAAGTGAATCTTTTAAATAGAACTTAGGAAAGATGAGTTTTCACAAAGTTAACAACTAAGATAAACAATTTAATCAATTAAGATAAACAACTAAGATGCAAAACAAATTATTAGGAAGCTAGCCACTAAATTAGTAAATGAACTGGTGGGATGCAAAAAAAATTCTTCGGTGTACAACAAAATATTAGAACTCCCTTAAACTTATGAATAAAATTGGTCCTCAATGTTCACTTACAAAATAAAAAGAGAGAAATTACGCACCTGATCGTGAAGCTCTCATTCATCATCATCATTATCATTATTGTCCTACTTGTGCGATGATGACGGAAAATTATAAGGACAAGGACAAGGAGGAATGCGCGGATAACTTGTCCCGTAACGTCCAATTTGAACTACCACGCCTCTAAGAAGAGCTTCCATTGAAGAAGTGGCGACAGCTATAGATTTGTTGAACGTTGATTGATAAATGGGCGCCAACTGTTGTATTTCAGATAGAACGTGACTTTGGCACTGTTGTTGTTCCTTGATGAGATCCACACAAACTTGAACAGACATTGACTCGCTGGTTGGCATAGGTTGCGGTAATGCTACCCGTGGCCATGATAAACGAGCCTCCAAGTCCAACGCAATTTTAACATGTCCATATGCTTTATTATCGTGTCTGTTAGAGGCTGAGTCGCTTGGAGCCTTTCATCTTGTTGATCATGAGGGAGGTTGGCCGGAGAGCACAATTCAGTAATTAATGTCAGGAAGTGAAGCCCAACGCTAAAAGTTTGAGCGCAGTGAATGATCGTTTTACTGATCATCTTCTCTACGTTAATAGTCATCCTTCTGTGCAGAGCATATAACAAAATAGCCCACTCCTTGGTTATATCACTCGTGTGAGTGATAGGTATTAGACGAGCGACAATGAATAGTTGCCATATTGCTAGAGCTTGACGCAAGCCGTTGGGTGGAAAGGATACCTCCCATCATTAGAAATTTTCCATTGAGTTTCTCTTTCGCACAAAGATTCTATAATTTCATCCAGGTCAGGTGCTGCAAAATAGATAAATTACTCGCCTTCATCAAAAGGAACCATTTTTGACAGCGCAGTTAGTTTGTAACAATTTCTTTTGACAGCACAGTGAGTTTAATTCCTATTGTATTACATTTAATTCATATTAATTAAGATTTTTATTATTTTTATTAGTTATTTAGTAATATTATATTATTTTCTGAAGCCATGGTTTTATTAAATTATTATTTGTAAGTCAATTTAATCACTCACTTATAATCTTAGAAAAACTTTTGACAATTAATATCATTATTCATAATTTGAGAATTATTTCTCTGCTAAATTTTTATTTTTTGTTTCGATAAATCAAAACAAATACCACTATACATTCTTAAAGGAGTCAATTTCTTTATGATTTTATATTATTTGAATATTTTATATTTTAAATATAAGTCATGACCTTATTTAGATTATTACTCTTTATAATATATCTAAGATATATATAATATTCATGTTAATATAAAGTTTACATAAATAATTAAAAGGTAAATATAAAAATTTACCAACAAAAAATATTTATTTATTACATCAAATATATTTTTATTCAATTTGCGTTTTAGCACATGCTCGTAATAATTTACACGAACACAAAATAAACATTAGATGTTAATTAATCCGCAGGCAGTCTCTTAGCTAGAATAACTGATTACTCCATATTAGTGTTAAAATGACAAGATATACAATATAATATTGTAAAAAAATTATTTGTTTGTTTATTGTTGTCACTTTAGTTCGTGTAAATCCTGTATGAAAGGACACTTTTGTTATGTGGTGGACTGTAACATATAAGAAGATTGTAAGATTTGCTTCAAGTTACGTGGAGTCACCCAAAACTTTTTATAAATACCAAATATTTATTTAAGAAAAATGGCAAAACAATCTTCCTTCTTTACTATTTGTGACAAACTAACTATTATTTTTTTTTTTGCTACTAAATTTACCATTGAACTATAAAAAAATAGCACCGCTAACATCGCTGTCATGTTTGCCATTCAACGTGATAATGTCGAGCTACGACGGCTTATCTACAAACCGCTGTCACTCCACATTTAAATAAAATAACACTACAATTTCACAGTCCACCGATTAAACTACAGCGATTTGACAATAAATCTGGCGGTTTCATATAAAATTGTAGCGGTTTATTGTCACACCGCTGCAGCTTCGTATGAAACCGTCGTGGTTTATTGTGACACCGTCGCGGTTCAACTATAAACCGCAGCGGATTAATACGTGCTTTGTTCAACAATTTAAGAAACCTATGCATAAATAGGCTTCACAAATTCAAGCAAATTGAAACGCAGTAGATCAAAAAGTGAAATGTTGGCTCGGGGAAATGTTTCTAATTTTACACTTTCATAATAATCAATTTTCATTTCATCATCAACAACCAAATTATCAATTCCATTACAAACATATCATGTACATGTATATCACAACTGCAAACAAATTTAATAATTCTATTACAACCATATCGTGTATATGTTTATGATAAACACAAACCAAATTCCGTTACAACCATATAATCTACATGTGCTCTAAGAATCGGTGTGTTATAACCACATCAAGCATTTGTATTGTTTGTTACTTGAGGAACATCCAGAAACTGTTTTAGATTATCCTTACATGTTTGGTCCATATTGGATGGACTCGCCGTGATGCAAAACCAATGCTCAGCTTGCTACCCGTTTGGCAAAGGCATGACGACTTTCCATCTTTCTCGAGCAAGTGTTAACATCATTGTGACACTTTATTTGAAACGTCATTTCACCTAGCAAGCATCTCTTAACCGATGCTTCGGCGAGTTAACCGCGAACCATGAAGTCATCGGAGAGGTTGGAAGTGGAAGCAATGTTGGAGTAAAGTTCAATGGCAATGATCTGAGAGTTAAGTACTAGGGTTTTCCTAGCGAGCAAGACGAAAGTTTTCATCTTAGATTTTTGGGGATGCTAAGTTTCGGCCATTGTCGGTACAGTTACAGGACTCTGAGTGCTCTGAGGCGCTCTGTTGTATACGACCGGCTCAGAGCACTCGTAGTCTTGTAACTGTCCGATAATGGATGAAACCTAGCCTCCCAAAACATCGAAGATGAACACTTTCGTCTTGCTCGCAACTGTAGTACTTAACCCTCAGAACATCGTTGTTGAGCTCTACTCCAACATTTCTTCCACTTCCAGCGTCGCCGAGGATTCCGTGGTTCGCGGTAAACTCGTCTGACCTTACATTCGATTCTTATATACTAGGGCCCTAGGAACGCAAAATGAGGCACGTTGAACCGTTGTTGCATCATATGAACCCACTGTGATTTATAGTCAAACTGTTGCGACTTCATATGACACTGCAACGGTTTATGCTCACACCATGGCAGATCATGTAGTGTCATGATCCTAAGAAGGGTCTAACAAAAATGCATTGAGCGACTCGATTATCAGAGATGACTCGATTGCTTAACCCAATGTTTAGTTCGTAATAGAAATCTTGAATACAATCAAAGTCATATCTCATATGAGATGACATTCGGTTCATATAGTGATCACGATAAATAATAACATAAATAAATTAAATACTGTGCATCAATCTCAAAGTTCAAATAGTATACATATTTTTTTAAATAAAGGCCCAAATAAGCACTTAAATCCTCACTGGAAAAGAAAATAAATCATTAAAGGAAAGAGAAAGAAAAAGATAAAGTTCAACACCCAACTACTACTTCTTACCAGCATTGCCTTTACCTGTAGGGAGGGAGTCATTGGGGTGAATGACTAACTCAGTAGGAAACTTATACTAAATCCAATGTATGTAAAACTCGTTTTACTTTTTACATCAAAACCATGATCGATGAAAAATTTTATTACTATGCTCGTGCATGAGTTTACAATCATTTTAAAAACATTCTTAACCATCAAAACAAACTTCACGATCCACAGATGAGGCAATTGTCAAAACGTTGCTAGATAGCTAGCGAGTTATAGTAAAATAAGACTACATCATCTTTTCATAAGTTTAAACAAGGATTTGTGAAAAAAGATAATCACTCAAGGATCCCTTCAATACAATCACACAAAAAGACAGAAGTTCGAAGATGACAACATCTCATGAGTCTGGATGAAGAACTGTTAGAGTAATTTGAAGATCAAGCCACCTCATAAGGGTTACTGGTGAATCAGTCAAGGATGACACAACCCAAAACAAATACACCCTGATTAAGTTTATAGATTTGAAACCCAAGGAGTGCATCATCATAGCCCTATTAACCATTTTCACACAACATACAAATAAAACATCTTCATGCATTAGAAGATGTCCTGGGACAGCCTCATGATACTTTGACACCATGACCATCCAAAATATCAAGATGATTCATCCACCCATATCAATATCAGAGCAATCTATGAAATACCATGCACGTTAAGGAAATGTGTAAAACTCATGTATATATGTAGCATAAAAATTGACGTGCTATTGAGCAGTTCCTGTCAGGTTTTCATTGTTAGGATCCATGCATGCCTATAGAGGGA
>CM039468.1:13858533-14060327 GCA_022433065.1 Begonia loranthoides
AACTAATGTCAAATTAATCACAAAGCAATCACAATAAGACAAATAATCTAAGAGATAGAGTTAGAAATCTTGACACCAAGTTGTTAACGCGGTTCGACAAAGCACGCCTACGTCCGCGCTTCAAGGTCCTCCCTTGAAGATGTATTCAACTAACCACGTCGGTTACAATTGATTGAACTTGCACGGGTGTCAATCGAACCTTTACAATAACTTAATTTTCTCTCGGAAAATGTTGAGCTCTCACAAATACAACAATCCTTCCAAAAATTTAATGATCTCACACAAGCACTTTGGAGGATCTTTTATCACTCAAATTCGTACACAAATGTTGAGTCGGAAATTTGGAAGAGCTTCGCTTAATATCACTTCAGTGCCTTTCTTCTTCGAAGTCCTTCTATTTATAAACTTTCATAGTGCAGACCCCCTCAACACCTTTAGGATCGTCCGCAGTCAAACGTTGGAAAATAGCCGTTGGAGAAATCTACGTACTTGCGGATGCCATTCTCCCGTCCGTAACGTCCGCATGATTCGTCCGCGTTCAATGGACAGAGGCAAAGCGGACGCAAAATCTGGCCTCCGCATCGTCCGCGTTGAGCTCTAAAAGACAGATTCAAATTGGACGACACGGATTGGCATCCATGGCATCCTCAGCTTCTTCTCCCGTCCACGTTGCTGAAGGGATGCGGACGCTAATGGCGTCTGCCTCGACTGTGTGACTCGTCCGCATGAATCTTTGAAATGGCAGATTCAAAGCAGACGACTCAAAATGGCGTCCTTCGCATCCACATCGTCCTCTGCGACACAGTTTGCACTGGGGATGCAGAATTTTCTTCTTGAGGACGCCTCCTTGCCATCCGCACATGTTAGTCCGCATCCGCGTGTGTACTTGACACTTCAATCTTGCACGAGACGCATACTCTAAGTCATACAAATCTCCCATATCACTACATAGATTTAGAAGAACATATTAAACAATTCCAATACCCTTGATCAAGGATATTTCCAATTTAAACATAAAAAAAGATAATTATTAATTCAATGAATAAACAACTTTTACACTTTAGTTAAATTGCTCATCATCAAAATATAAATATGCCTAACACACTTAGGCTAACACATTTCTCATAGTTTAGTGTTTGCATCACTACAAATTATACACATCTCAACAAGGTTGGAGACCATCTAAATGCCAATCATTTGCAACATGTTAAAAAAATTACAAGTTCAAAAAAATTACTTCAAATTATAATAGAAAGTAAAAAAAAAAAAAAAAGAGATCTAGTCTTCAACATCTAAGTTTTTGAAGTATTCAAGTATTTCATCCTCTTGTTGTTGATATTTTGTCTTGGCATCATTTGAATATTTGATGTAAATGAGTGCTTCCAAGAGATAAGGTGCAAGTCTTCCTCTTTATTTATTGTACACACATCCACCTGTACTAAAAGCAGAGTTCGATGCTACAATAGAAACCAGAGATGTTAGTAGATCACATGTCATTATAGAAAAAATAAGATATGTAGTAGAGTATTTTTTTCCATTAATCTAAAACATCAAAGTTCTCTTCTCGAGAAAATTATAAATGAGTTTCAAAATAAATATTAAGTTCATTACGCAAAATAAAAAAATAATTTTCATTATCTAATTCACTCTATATATTATGAATACTAAATTGTGGAGCTACAATATTACTATCATTGCTAGTACTAGGATAATTCTCTGTGTGTGGAGGAGGACGTGAACAACTAACATTAGAATATTTTATTTCATAAAAAAAATATAAACTAGAAATTCTATTCATTATTTGGTCACTAGTAATTAAATGAGTAATACATAAATTTGTAGATATCATATTGAATAAAAGAAACATTTCTTTTAATTTATATATAGGATCCATGATGCATGCATAACAAAAAATAAGATAAATGTCATGCTAATATTTTTTCTTTTTTTTTTTATTTCATTAAGAATATTACCAAATTTATCTATTTGTTGATATTATGTAAAAGTATATGTTAGATGTACAAAAATTAGAAGAACAAGAATAAAAGTGAAATAATAAATTCCAGAATATTCATTTGTAACATTATAAAAAAGTTTTAGAAAATCAAGAAATATATTAGCAATATCACAACTAGATTTATCAAGATTAGTACTTTGTGTCTTTTCATTAACAAAGGTACAAATAACTTACCAATATAGCTTAGCATTTTGCAACATCAAATAAGTTGAATTCCATCTATCATCTACATTGGTTTTTAATTTTATCGATGTAACTTAGGTAGCATTCGACTATTGGAAGACGTGTTTATTTGTTAACTAGAATGATGAAACAGTTGTATGTGTTGTGTCCTTAACCACAAAATCCTAAACCTGATCAAGATTATTCGTGGTTTTGCGATTGTCGAGTATCACGGTTATTATTGTTTATGTAATATCCCAGATTTTTGTAGAACTAAGTGTAAGGTCTAAGTGGTGATTATTACGGATTTATGAGGTGATTGTGGCATAGAGATAAGATTTAGGATATATGGATTTGGTGTTAGTTTTGAAGGCTAACTTGTTAAGGAAAATGTTAATTATATGAAAAATTAGTGTTTGTTGATGGCGGTTGATCATTGAGGAAGGGGGTGGTCAATCACTAATTAAGAGAAATAATACAGTGGCAAGCCATTTTGGGACCGGTCTATTGTCCATAGTAGGATGATTGATCGGGTTGAAGTAGTTTTGCGAAAAATATGGAATTGCGGTAGATCACAAGAAGGAAGGTGATCGACCAGCTCCAAAGCGAATTTAATCTAGAGAGTGACAATTTTCTAAGCGGTCAATCGTCCATTAAGGCTATTATTGACCAGTAAGTCTAGAAAAGACGATGTTGCGGTTGATCATAAGTGAATAGCGGTCGATCGTGGCCGTGACTACAGGAAATTTTGGTCGATCATGTGAGGAAGATGATCGACCGAGAAGAATGTTAAGTCGCCTGAAACTGTAAGGACGTGTACTCTGAGTGGAGGAAATTGTCGTTTGACGTTTCATGGATGCTCAAGCGTCCCTCCAATAGCTCTTGTACCTTCAATTGGATACTGAAAGGGTGTATGTTTTGAAGTATAAATAAGAAGAGATGGAAGGAAGCAGGGAGTTTAGACAGAAAGAGTGTCGTGAGGATTTCTAAGAGAAACAGTCCGATGAGAAAGTGTGAGAGAGATAAAGATCTGTGAGGAAAAGGGTGTGAGAAAGTGAAGTAGAACTCTAGAAAAGAAGGGAGTTCTCTGGAAGTTCTAGTATTCTCTCAAGTTGTTTAGGTAAGCAGAGCTTCTTCCATGCTTTTGATGGTGTTGGGGATTTTATTTTCTATTTAGTTCTATTTTTTATAGTTATTGTTGGAGATGGTAATTTGTTGATAATATATCTGCCTATAGCTAATGTTTTGATAAGGATCGGTTGACTGGATTTAGTCTTTGGTTTAATAGGTTCTGTTGTTTTGCTGTTATCACTATTTGGATTGGTGTTGTTAAGGACTAATGATTGACAATGGGGTTTAATGTTGTTGTTGAAAATAATGAACTGTAAATTTAATGGGCACTATCGAATGAAAATATCATGTTATCATGAGTAGATTTTTATTGAACCTTTCATTAGCTGAATTGTTGGTTGAGGTTAAAACGTATACTCTGTAGTTTGTGGTTTTATTCTCTAAAATGATTACCGTCTATCGGGCATGTTTGAAAAGTTATGAACTATTGGGGAAATTAATCTGTCAAGTTGGGTTGATGTTTATTACTGAGTTTGATAAATTGTTGTTATTGATGAATAGGAATTGAGAAGGACAATTTAAGTGCTAAACTCTCTAAGGAATCTAGGTAAGTGATATTGCATGTGTATTGCCTAAAAAGGCCTACATCACAAGAGTATAGGGATTTGTATGACTGTGTTTACTAGGTGCTTATTTTGTTAATATTGCTATTGTTTGGAGATGTATTGCTGACTACTTGATATTTGATGCTGTGTTTATTAGATTTAAGTTTAGTTCTTTAAGTTAAGGATTTTGATAATGCATTGAGGTCTAATTGAGGATATGTATGATAGACTTGTATGCCTTCATATTCATTCATGCATCATTGTTTTGTAAAATGTTCAAAAATGTTTTATGCATTTTTTTGAAAAGGTAAATGGAATAAATTGAATAAACGTAAATAGGTGTTATGAGATGTGAGTTTTGAGTAGTTGCCCGTGTGAGTCATGAGGTGTTACTCTACCTTGTCAAGTGGACATCTTTAACGCCTGTATGGGTTACCAAAAGTAAATGAAAATGGAATACATGTGAATAAACGTAAATGGATATTGTGAGGTGTGTGTTCTTGAGTTAGCTGCTCATGCAGGTCATTAGATGCTACTCTACCATGTCAAGTTGACATCTCCAACATCGGTAAAAGTAAAGGTAATGGAAAATGAAAACGAAAACTACATGTGTTTTTATAAAGAGCATAACATGAGCATTTCACAATTTATATCGCTTACTGAGCTTTAGACTCATAGTTTAAGTCTTGTGATATAGATAAGAAGCCTATGATTGGATAAAGCTTGTAGTGGACGCAGCTGTTGGAGTATTACGGGGTTGAGCTCCTTTTGTGCTATTTGTGTATTGATCTTGGGGGTTATGACTCATGGAAATGGAATATTTCAAAGACTTTAAGTGGTTTATTTTTGTTGTGACAAATGTTTTAAATAATTTTAAGTATTAATGTTGTTTGCATTCCTAAAGTCTTCCGCTTTTGTTAACTCTAATTTTCCCTCACATGTTTTTTAAAGAAAAAAATTTATACGATTAAATGAAAGATAAAATGGAACACGGGATGTTGGATTTTATGCCTATGACATGATGTGCTCAGAATCCATGAAGGGCACCATTTTGACTGAAATTTTATACAATAGAGGCTTATTTCATCTATGTACCACACTATAGAAAAATATATTAAAACTTGTTCTACTATATGTTTTATACTCAGTTTTTATGAAATATTTTTTACCAACATGCTCACATTTTTCTTTCCTCTAAAGCTAAATGTAAAACTTTATCCCTACAAAATTTGGTCGACTCACCCCCAAATGACTCCCCCATTTCAAATCTTAGTCAAGAAGATCACCAGTTATCGATGCAGGAGTAGACTTGACACTTATTTCCATAGTTTAATTTCCTTTGAGAGTTTTATTTTAATGAGGTTAGAGTACTATTAGATATTTATTTTTATCAAAATTATTTTATTTTTGTATAGTTATTTAACATTTATTTTATATTATCTTGATGTTATTTTTGAACATTTAGTTTATCTCACTTTTATGAGGACATGTCTTTTACTTTTATTTGGAATAATTAAAGTTAAGGATTAGGGGGTTTGATCCATTTTTTAGTGGGGTTGTTCTATAAAATCTGTATTTTTTTTTATAAATTTTATATTTTTCTGAGTAAATTTTTTTCTTTTTAATTAAGGTTAATTTGTTTGTGTTAACTGGGTTACTACCACTAATTGTGGCTTTTGGCCATGCGTGAGGGTTTGGTCAAATGGTCAATTGGAGTCTTTGTACATTCTAGGTCTGCAAGGGAGTGCTCGTTAAGTCTAAGTTTTCCACAGTTTTGTTTGGGTCAACGTATAAGTTTTCCTTTGAATTAGAATTATTATATTATATATATTAAATAGAAATAATAAAAATAATTTTTTTTATATTTAATTGTAAGAAACAAGAAAGCTTCCTTCCTTCATTGTGGCTGCGAGGAGGGAGGGAGGGAGAGAGGGGGAGATAGAACCGAGTGGCGTGCGGAGAGTTTTCAATGCTGGGATCTTGTTCTTGGTGCTCCGATCTCCAAGTTTTGGTGATAGTTTTTCACAAGTGCGTAGTATTCTAACCCACATTTTTTTTTTCCATTTGGTAATCTGTTGTGTTGGTGTCAGATTTGATCTTAGGAACTCAAATCTTCTAGGGTATTTCAGTGTTATTTGCCAATTTAGAGCCCTTGTTGGAAGTTTACCCGATTGATTAGCAAAATTGGCGAATAGGGACACTTTTTCTCTTACGGTTGCGCTGGGAAAATGGTCCCGAGGTTTGCATACAAGTGTCTACTAATGCCAAGTGTCTGCAGATGCCAGGGACTCTGTCGTCGAAGCCCGGGTGTCTACGGAAGCCTTGGAGTCCACGGGAAATCAGGCGTCTGCAGATGCAAGCGGTTTGCGGAAGCGATAGGGTTCAGTTGCCATGGCCCGAAGCCTAGTGGGCTACAACTGTGTCATTTGACTGCTGCTTGGACCCGCTTGACAACAATTGAGTTTCGTCGATTGTTGCTTGGTCCCAGGTGAGTGCAGCTGGTCTTTGTCGACCGTTGTTGTATCTTAGATGACCGCGAGCATGTCTTGACAATGCTGCTAAGTCTCAATTGACCACCGTTGTGTCTTGTCAAAGTTTAGTGCTCCTGGTTGGCCGTTGTCTTGTTTGGTTGACTCAGTTGTGTCTCTTAGAATGCTATTTGATTTGTGGCGACCTTTGTTATGCCTCGTCAATTGCTACTTGGTCCTTGGTTGATCATAGCTGTGGCCCATTGATCATTGTTGTTCTAGTCGATATGGATGTGTCGATCGATCGATGTTGGGTCTTTGTCGATCTGATAGTGTGGTTTTGTGAAGTTTGAGATTTAGTAGCCTTCTTTCGGTTTCTTTTGACTTTTGTCGTCTTTCCATTGGTTGAATTCCAAGTTTGATGTGAAGTATCTTGTAACTCCTTGTGTTGAGTAGGGAAGTCTTGTATTAGTTCTTCCAGTCTCTTTTTGAATCTTAGTTTATGACTTTTGTCTTGTCCGTAGTGTTGATTTGGGGTTTTTACGTCAGTTTGGTTTTAGGTTCTGATGGTGTTCCTAGTTTTGGTGTTTGCTTTCGATAGCACGTGCGGCTAGTCGGTCAGGCTTCTGACGTTATTGAGGTAGAAATTTTTATACTGTACTTCATTGCATCATGATTTTCAAAACTATATTTTGTGGGTTGCCACGTATTAAAACTCAATAGGAACTGTTCGACAACACGTTAGTTTTTATATGACATATGTATATGTGAGTTTCACATGTTTACTTTACTCATGTATGATATTAAATTGTGTTTGATTTATATGCATGCATATATTTTAGCAAAACCTCCATTGCTTTGGGTTGTATTGGGGCTCCACAACAAAAACAATGGGAGGCAGCAGTCCTTGGACACCTTCTATTGCGTGAAGGTTGTTTGTTCATGAAAATGGATAGTTGGGCAGTGTTGATGCGCTCCTTGGGTTTCGAATCCATAAACATGACAAGGCTATTTAGTCATTTCATTTTTGTTACGGTGACGCTGCTAGATCTTTGGATCGCTGTCACAGTTTCTTTGATTTATGGGATGTGTCGTTGTTAAGGCTTGCTCGTCGACAACCTAGGTGACACTTCTAGATTTTGGGATTGCCATCACAGATTCTGTTTATAGTTTGTGTCGATGAGCCTTGCTCACTGGCAACCCAAGTGACATGTCGGGTCTTCAGATCACCGTCACTCTTCCCCTTCTAACTCATGAGATGCTACCCAGAAATGGTCGCTGCCCTACTATGTGTATGTTCAGAAGAGTCCTTGAGTGATCCTCCATTTTTATTGAGGACTGATTTCATTATGAAATTACAACAATGATTATTTTGATATTAGCTATCTATGTACACAAACATATATTGATCACTACTTCGTCGGTGGCCAATGAGCCGGTTTTACTCAAAAATTAAAAACAAAAGGATTTTAAAAGATTTTAAATCCATTCATGACATACCATTTTAATCTTGGTTTTGAGATAAAAAAATAATAAACTAATTTTTGCATGCATTGCATATAGTATAGATTTTCGTACTAATTTAGTCACTCACCCCAACGACCTCCTCTTTCTCAAGTTTTGTTAGTGGTAACAGATGTTTGTTTTCTCTGGAGAGAGTTTTTACTTTTCCTTTGTTGTAGGACTTATTGTATGGTGTTGTTTGGTTTTCATTTTCTACACAATATTTTTCTTTGTTTACCATTACGCTATTTGTACCTCTTGTTAATCACTATGTTGACCTTTGTCCATTTCTTTGGGTTTGAACTTTATTTTATGAAAAGTTTTCTACTGACATCCTAAAATTGGATTGGCGTTTCTGTTAGACTCGCCTCCAGATTGTGACGTGCTCCATGCTCTATCTCATGTTCTTAATTAATTTAAATATAATGTTATAAGTTTTTATGATCTAAATTGTAAAATATTATCTTTAGAAAAAATTAAAATTTTTATGTATAAAGATAAAAAAAATTAAATTAAATGTGAAAGACATTAAAAAGTATAAAAAAAATTAATGTGTAATTATCAAAATTAACCCAAAAGTATGAGACCTTTTTAATTGAAACATTTAACTTTTATTTTTGTTATTTAATACCCAAAGTTTGAGGTGTTAACAACAGACACCCTAACCGTTTGGGAATTTGTTAAATGGCAGATACCAACATTTTCATGGACACTAATGCTTCTACGGCCACATCTCCTTCTGAAATTAAATATCCTCACACAATTACTCATCCACGGATATCAATACTTCTGTAGACACCAACACTTCTGCAACCTTGTGTCCTTTTAAATATCTACACCACGCACCCATCCGCATATACCAATTGTAACACTCGAAAAAATTTCAACAAATAATTTCATATGTAATGTGACATTTTGAAATTTAAATTGAATGAATAGCATCACAATAAGAGATATACCTTGTCCGTTGTGGAAATGAATAATTTCATATGTAACGTGACATTTTGAAATTTAAATGGAATGAATAACATCACAATAAAAGATTTACCTTGTCTGCTGTGGAAAATACCCTTTTCTACAGTGTGATACTTGTCTTCTGCTAATAAAAGTAAATCCTTGGAATAAAACTTATTTTTTGTAGCGAAAGACACTTTTCTATTGTGGAAAATACCCTTTTCATAGTGGACACTTGCCTTGCGTTATGGAAAAAAAGTCATTGAAATAATTTTATGAGGTATCCACGAGATGAGGTATCCATGGAAGCATTGGTGTTCGCAGAAGTGAGGTGTCCACAAAAAGAACTATATATGTGGCAGATATGGATTGATGAACAATTTTAAGAAGTATCAGTCTTGGCCACTAATGCTTTTGCCACCACATGTCCTTTTGAAATTAAATAATCAAACCCTTTGGCGGATACCAGCACTTCTGCAAACACACACCCTTCTGTGGATACCAACACTTCTTTCTGCGGACCCATGTTCTTTTAAATGTTTGCACTTTGACGATGAAGTAGTGTCCTAGACTGCTTTATGAAATTGACAGTTGTGAGGAAGAGGAGTTCCACGACTGCTAGCGAGTTCAATAGCAGTTTGAGACATCTGTTGCCGAGGGAAGAGACATAATGCAAAGGTATTGTACACAATTTGAAAATGGAAAAATTTTCGATAGAATAATATTATGGAGGGACTTTTGTAAGGCATAACACATTAAAATATGTGGGTGGACGACAAAAAATTGTTGATTACTGTGATGTCGATTAGATGTCAATAATGGAGATCCACAACATGTTGGGACAATAGGTGTTACTCAGTGGAAGACTCTGCAGTACTGTGGCGCACTTTTTCCACTAAATAAGGGATTGAAGTGCTTGAGTTCTGATGCAGATATGCTTGCCATGGTTAGTGCTTTGATGAATAAAATGGATGTAAAAGTTTACGTTGAGCTGAGAGATGAATATCAAAATATGGACGAGGAAGGAATTTGTCACAATGATGGTAGTGGAGTTGGAGATGAAGGAGATAATGATGGTAGTTATGGGGGCATCTTGTTGATAGTATACAGAGTATTTCGCATGAGACTTTTGGTAATGAAGATGACAATGTAGAAATTGAAGTAAATTCCATTTCTACAAGTCCCAATGAAGATCATTACTTGCTGAATGGATCAGATGAAGAGGGAGAGGAATAGATGGACGATAAATGGAAGGACATAACATCTACATACATAGATGTAGTGTTAGAAATGAATTTCAGTTCACTTGCAGAAATAAATGAGTTGGCAGTGGAAAATCCTATGAATACTGGTCATGATATGAGGTTTGTTAAAAAAGAAGTGAGTTGATTAATAACAATATGTGAAGATGGGTGTAGGAGGAGATTGCATGCCTCCAAGCTGCATAAGGAAGCTACATACCAGATAAAGATGTATACCAATGTTCACACATGTGCACAATGCATGGAAAATAGACATGCTTCATCAAGATTTGTGGTCACAAAGTATATTGAAATGTTTAAAAGCTAGCTTGATTGGCAAATTCCATCTATTATTGAAATAGTGAGAGGAGATTACAATGTAAATATTACATAGACACTTTCATATAGTAGCAGAACCATAGCTCAAAAAATGAATGAAGGTTTTGGGGATGAACAATACAAACAACTTTGATCTTATGTGGAGGAGCTTCGAAGGGCCAATCCTAGAAAAATGTTTGGTGTTAGTGTTGATAGGATAGATCTATGATTGACTCCTACCTCAAGAGAGCTTATATGCATTTTTGTAATACCTCAAATTTTTGTAGTACTAAGTATGAGATTATGTAAAGATAATTGGAGCTAATAGTTTTAGTTTTGGTGATTTGGAGATGTTGAATATGGTTTGTGGTATTTTATGTTATTATATGTATGGTTTGTAATTGATTTATGGAAGTATGGAACTTCTATGCTTTTAATAAGTAATAGGGACTTTATATTGAAGAGTGGTCGTTCATGAGGAGAGGCGCAATCGATCACAGTCTAAACAGAATATTACAAAGGCGAAGCAATATTGGAGCGGTCGATCATGTGTCCATGTTGATGATCGACCGATATCTTCTAGAATTGTAAAATTTTAGGTTTTGCGGTCGATCAATGCAGGAATGGTCGTCAATCAATGCAGGAATGGTGATCGTGGCCATTGTTGTTGTGATTGTGGAAAGTGAATGTAAAAGCTCTCGGATATGATATTTGGAGTTATTATTGAGTGATCTACATATTGATAGTGGTGTTGGATGGAATTTCATCTATGATAAAAAAAGGTAATATCCAACTTGTACTACAATTTTCAATATGTTTCATGTCATTTCATAATGAGCTGACATATCTTCATTTGAATAGGGGCTGGTTCCAACACTTGAGGACCTTTTGCCTCGCGTCAGGGTCAAATTTTGTCTCTATCATATGCATGCTAACTTCAAGGCCAACTTTTGTGGAAAGTTGTACAATGATGCAATGATGAATGCTTCATGAGCGACAACTACATATGCCTTTGAAAAAGAGTTGAAAAAACTAGCTTTTGTCGATTACACAGCATATAAGCATTTGAAGGGAATAAACCCATGCTTTTGGGCAAAGCATGCATTCAATCATATGCGTAAGTGTGATGTTTCTCTCAATAATCTGAGCGAGTCTTTCAATGCCTTAATGATACTTGCTCGGGATAAATCAATTTTCACTATGTGGGAAATTATAAGGAAGATGATCATGGCACACACAGCTAAGTAGCATAAGACAATGCAAGAGAGAACATGATTATTGTATCTGAAAAATAAAGAAAAACCTTGGTAAGTTGATAAATGGTACTTGGAATTGGTCCCCAATACCTACAAGAAGGGATTGTTTTGAGGTAAGTGATTCTAACGAGTGATGCATTGCTGACTTGAACAAACAAACATGCACTTGCTCTTCGTGAGAACTTATAGGGATACCATGTGTATGCTATTCCATGTCTACTCTTTATGAGGAAGAAAGTGGAGGAATTTATGCATCAATATTACCATAGTCAAAGTAACCTTAAAAGGTACTCTCATTTCATTCATCCAATTAATGGGTCTAAGATATGGCCTAAGATGAATATGGATCCCATTATCTGCCAAAATTTAAGTGCCAAGCAAGTAGGCTAAAAAAGAAAAAAGCTAGGGATGCAGATGAGCCACAAAGTCAAAATTCAATGAGTAAGAAGAATAAATAGATGACATGAAGTAAATGTCATAGTTTAGGTCACAATACTTGCACATGTAAAGGAGATAGTGCAAATGTCACTTCAATTGCAAGTGTCACAGAAAGTTGGAGTGCCAACACAAGTGGAATTGTGAGAGTAAGAGGACAAAGACAAGGATGAGGATTAGAACGTGGATGAGGAAGAGGAATAGAAAGACAAAGTGACAATGACACCTTAATGGGATTTAATTTAATAACCGATGCTAGAACTGTTCATAATTTGAATTTTGAAATTGCAAAATTTTTCTTGTTTCTTTGTGTTTTTATTATTAATAGATTCAGGAGTTATGTTGAATTGTCAAAAATACAAAATCGTACATTTAAACAATAACTTAATATAAGGGTGTCTCAATGTGTCACTTTAAAATTGATACAATTTCTAGGTGTTACAACCGTGGTCGCAAAAGTGTTGGTATCTACAGTGGAAGCAAATATTTTTCCATCTTCAATACTCACATAGTCTAGGGAATTGTTTATTCATTGAAGTGTGAATATTTAAAATGTTACGGGGCTGCAAAAATGCTTGTATCAGCGGAAGGGTGTGTGTCCATGGAAGTGTTGGTATCCGCAGAGGGTATTTTTTGAAGCGGATATTTGTCTTCTGCTTTAAAAAGTAACTCTTTTGAATAAGACTTATTTTCTGCAGTAGATAGGTTATCTTTCTGAAATGGACTCATACATGAAGTTGTTATAGTCAAGGACTTACTTTCCACAACAAAAGGAAAGTATTCGATGCAGAAATGATATTTTTTGCAATAAAAACGTGCCTTTTGCTATGAAAAGTGAGTTATATTTCGAGGATTTTCTTTCCTCAATGGAAGGCAAGTATCCGCTATTGAAAAAGTATTTTCTATAGTGGAAAAGTAATTTCTACAACAACTACTTACCTTCCGCTACAGAATCTTAGTTTCCTCAGCAAAAACATTTCTTTTACTGAGAAAAATAAGTATGAGAATTAAACTTCCTCAAAATTAGTACATAACTTCACATTCCTTCTCACATAGAGCAATCCAGCTAGAGCGATTTTCGAGTAATCTCTAAACTCTAACGTTAACCCTCACACTCTGCTTTAATAGATTCTACCAAGCCTATGAAATTGACTCTCAAGCATAAAACAGGTCCCTCTTAGTCTCCACCTCAACCAGAATCTAAATTGCCCCGTGCTCGTAGTCGAATTGCAGCTAAATTCGTTCTCGCTCAATTTCAGTGCAAAGCACAACCTGAGGGTTAAACACGATCCAACCTGAAGTATAACCTAAACCTTAAGTACAACCAGTATCTCAATTGGTTCATTTTCAACCTAAGTCACATTGTTACTACTCACTAGTCTTCAGGTTTGAGTTGGCGACTGATAGGTATGAAGCTGATACTAAAAATCATTCAATTATTGTATATGAAAGAATATATTTCAATACATTGACTACCATGAGAATAAAAGACTTGTTTGAGAGTGTTGGATTAGCTGGTTTGTGTGAATTGGGTGGAAGTTATTGTGAGTAATTTCTGAAATTTTTTTATGCCAATTTGAAACTATCCAACCAACTAGAGCTAAGGACTTATATGTTTGGATGACAGTTGAGATTGACTCCCAATGATATTAACTAGCTACTTGGATGTTCGATGGAGGAACCATGCGAGTATTATTACCACGTATCTCGAGATCGTGATTTCATTGGATGAAGAGAAGGTTTGACAGTGCTTTGACAGTTGCATCGCAGTTTTGAGATTGAAGCATTCAAGAAGTCAAAATCCTAGGACTTGAATGCCAAAGCCTGAGTGATCCATAACATGATGATGCATACTATTCTAGAGGATGATATTCCATAGCCAATGTCTTTGCCCCTTCCTTAGTCATCGCACTTTACGTCGATGGTTGACGAGAGGTTCAACATGATTGTCGGTTGTTTGGAGAGCCTAATTTCCAAGGTTACATTATATGGCAACCAAATAGAATGAATGGAGGAGCTAGTAGAGGAGCAAATGCTAAAAAAATAGTTGACTGAATACAAAGAATGGAGTACTAAATGCAAAGAATGGAGGCGGGAATGGAGGTAAAGAGCAAGCAAATGGAAGAGCTTAGTGCCACTTAAGAGACTCTCATGGATGTGCTTCGGCAGATGAGGAGGCATACACATGATTGAGCAACCCCTCTAGCATCCTCTCCAGTGGCCTCTCGAGCAGCCCCTCAACATCCTCTCCAGCAGCCAAACACTTAGAATGCCTATAAGTTATTTTGTTTATATGCAAGTTCATATTGCATTACTATTTGCTTTAGTTTATTTGTATGAGATATAGTAAAGTGTCTCAAATGTACAATGCTCTTTCTATCACATGACAACCATATTATCCTGCTATGCTTGCCAAGATGCAGCAGAGAGTGACTCTCATTCCTCCATTGATAGAGCTGTCGGGTGGAAAACAGCCTCCATGTAAAAATTTGCACATGGTATGTCTTCAATTTGGTTCTCTACGTGTCTAGAGTTCTTCATCCCTTATTAGTCTGACGGTTTAAAAATTTCAACTAGTAAACTTGATGGAGACTTTCTTCAGAATACTTCATGCAAATATGAAGAAAAACTTGGAGACATACGGCATTCTTGCAGGGGTTACGGTATGAAACTATTTCATTTTATGTCATTACGTGTTTTGGACTTTATACCTAGGATATTTTGCTTACTATTTTAATTTTCAGAGATATGATGGGTACCACATCACTACTCTCATCATCCCAAAGCAAGAATCGACATAAAATAAGATGAGAATTACGTTCTATTCAATTAAGTACTTCAAAAGATTTTATTTTATTCTCATCCTTGCGTTCTTTATATGCAACGTAATATGTTGAATGAAGAAGAATATTTTGTCATTCAAATGGAAAGATTGCTTATTAAGCTAGGGTGGATTCATGTAAGCAAATTTCTTGATTTTATTGTACTTCATGATTGAACAATTTTAACACATGGTTTACTTTTCAGACACATTCATCACAACATGTTTTCTATCATCTATTGACCTACACATTCACTATCCATACCAGGTCTTACTGCCAAAATCAATTGCAATTGTCATGGCTCCAACAGATAAGAGAGATATATCTTTTCACTTGTGTATATTCATATTGTTTTTAACTTATGTGCTTATTTTTCTCTTTTCATTTCAGCCTGCATTACATTTTTTTTTGTACCAGTGAGAGTTTAGGGATGATCCAAAATTGTAATGAGACCGGCTTCCATCCTCACATAGAACTACTTGATGAGGTTCCCTTTATGACAAATGTTCTGACGTATACATGAACCCCTTTACATATTCTGGGGTGTCGATCTACGGAGGAAATCTTACAGTAAGGTGCCTACGTAGGTGGTAGATATGTAGAGTTGTTGATATTTGTATACTGAAACATTGTTAATAATTGTATATTGACTTGGTGTATGAGTTGAGAAACTTTATTAATGAAATGAAATGTGTATTTGAATTTTCTGAAATGTGAAATGAATGTGTATTTGTACACTGACTTGGTTTGTTTGTTCATTACAACACTTTAACATATTCAACATATCCATTACAACCATTTAAAATGTGAACCTTGCGCATCAGACTTCTACGTAACATTTGAAATACATTGCCAAAAAAATTAACATAGTTAAAATAAAACTTGAAAACATAAACATAATAATGTGTTCACCTGCGTCCCAGTAGTTGTGAAATCCATAAATGTTTCATGCAAGCTTTCTCTCCTGCCACTACCACTTTTTCCTTTGAACCTACCCCTGCGACTTGCCTTGCTCGTGTCGGGCTTCCACCTTGACAAATGCGGGTATTGTGGGCCACACTTCGACACAAGACTACATGTCATGTTGACATTTCTCTTGCTCAGGACAGTCAAGCTATGAGGCTCGTCAACATCCTTGACTCTTTGTTTTTGATATCTTCTCGGTCGTCTCTTAAATGACGGTCACATAATTAGATCCTAGTTTGTTATAGGCCACATGTGTTGTCCACTGACTAGTTGGACAAAGTGCGAGTATATCCTCATGTATATTTCCTGGTGATAGTATTCATAAACAAATTCCTTAACTGATCTTCTCATAAAATGCATACACGAGATTGCATGCATGCACAGGATTCTAGTCAACTCCCACCGGTAACAGCTACAACTATGCCTATCCAAATCAACATCGGCTTCACCTCCAATTTGTAGTTAATAGATTCTTGATCACTGCTTTGTTCTATGTCTAAAAAACAAAGCATTCAAACACCAATTACATTACATCACAAGTTGTTGCAATCATCAAAATAAATAACAGTTATGTTTATCAACAATATATTTGGTCATATTTATAGTGACAATTATATGTTTCATGATCAAAGATATTTGAGATTTTGTGCTTCTATGATCCATTTAAAAAATAATAATGAGCAAATGCAAATAAGAAATTGTAATTCTGTAAATGTATTTTCTGTGAGAGAATTAGTTAGGCTAATATTGCATGTGCATGAGAGTGTGGTGATGCTATCGATGCACATACGTTACCTCTCCTCTATGCCATTAGTGAGCAACAATTAAAAACGCTTCAAATTTTCCTAGATGCAATCCACTTAGGCTCTAGAAAAGATCTAAGGTTCACTAAGATAAACCTCAGTAGTATTGGATTATATACAAGATTATTGAATTTTTTGCCAAAGAGTTACTTACCGTAGCATAAAGCAAGTATCCACTACAGAAAATATCTTTTCTACAACATAAACTAGTCTTCTATTGAGGAAAGTAAGTCATATTCCAAAGACTTACTTTCTGCAGTGGAAGATACGTTTATGATGTGAAAAAGACCCTTTCCACAACGAAATACATATTTCCGTTGCGGAAAATATCATTTCTGCAGTGGATACTTGCTTTCGGTTGTGGAAAGTAAGTATTTAACTACAACTATTTCATGTATGGGTCTGCTGCGGAAAGACGATCTATCTGCTGTGGAAAGAAATTTAATGTTTTAATGACAAAAGTGACAACGATGTTTGCCTTGTTCATTTCCCTTAGTAAAGTATTTTATTTGTTAGCGAAAATTGTTTAGTATTTGTTTTGTCACTAATCTAATAGTTCAGTGTTTTTTTTTTTTGTTAATTACCCTTCCGTTTAAATTCCAAAATATCATGTTTCATATGAAATTATTCATGGAAATTTTTTCAGGTGTTACAGTTGGTATTCGTGGATGAGTGTGCAGTGCAGATATTTAAAGGCGCGTAAGGCCGCAAAAGCGTGATGTCTATGGAAGCGTTAGTCTCTGCGGATGGGTGTGTGTGTGCGGATATTTAATTTCAGAAAGACATGTGACTACAAAAACGTTGGTGTCCATGAAAGTGTTAATATTCGTCATTTAACGGACATCCTAACGGTGAGTGTGTTGTTGCTAATACTTCAAACTTTGAGATGTTAGATAATAAAAATAAAAAATCAAGATTTCAGTTAAAAAGACGACTTCTTTCAAAGTTAATATTGATAACTACCCAAAATTAAATTAGTTTCATATAAACAATTAAATAAATTACTAAGAATGCATCCACCCACTTCCGATGCGACTATGATGGATAGGAGGATAGACGCCGTTGACTGAGCTTCAGTTGGTTGTTAGAATAGAAAAAAAGGTAATAGAGAATGGAAAGAAAGTGAAGTTTATATTGAAAATTTAAGATGTGTTGTCATCTGTCACGCTCATTTGCACTGTGACATTGTTTTTTTTTAATTATTATTTGAAGTCTCATTACTCCTCCATTGCAACAGGGTCGTTTTAAGTCTATGGGTACTATTTGTAGTACATGGTGATTCTATTACCAATGAAGCGAAGAGAATTTGCGGTCGTGGAGATCATAATTTAAAACATATTGTTATTATCAGACATAAGACACGTAATCTTATCTTATCGGCCAATTCACAACCAAACGCAAAAGAATGATATCGTGAAGGAGAGATGGATGGTGGGAGGGCATATAAATAAAGCCATTGCATTGTCTGCATGGCACTACTGGCTTGACATGATGCATGCCAATATTTGACTTGGCAATGGCAAGCGTGAAGCTAATGCTAATGCGTTTCATCTCATGAGGAGGAAGAATTTTGGCCTAACAAGGAATCAGATAATAAGAAATAATACCATGTGTCAAAGTGTTACATCACGTCTTGCGAGGTAAGACTTTTGACTTGGCCAATACTAAAGGAATTGCCCAATAATACATTATTTGCAAAAGAAAAACAATGAAAAGGAACACTATACCACTCTCTACAAACTAACAAAATACTTTTTGAGATGAGATTTAAGAACAAATTTCTATGAGTTTCATCTTACATCAGTAATGTCTTGGTGGGCAGAGCAAACCTGTGCCTAATGGGTAAATTAAACAATTGATTTGGAAAAATTAGGAGAGATGAGTTCCATCTCATTATTCAACTAAGTAAAAGTTGGAATCCAAGTCACTATTCAACAACTTACTTGGTTCTTCTTCTATTCCCTTTTTGGGTACTTTTGAAATTATCGAATTCAAGAGTCCATTACCAACAAGGTTCGCCACAAACATATTTCTTCTTTCAACCTTGCCATCATTATATTCCCATCATCTTTCTCTTCTCCCGAATTGTCTTTCAAAGGGTTTACTGAGACGTCTTTTGAATTTTCCTTTTCAAAAAGTGAAGTTGTAATTTCTTTTGATCGAGGACAATAAAACAATAATGAAAGAGACCAAATGAAATCCATATTACGTACATTTGACAATCGAATAGTTACAATCCCTATCTTGGTGATTGATAACATGTGTCACCCACCCTACTAATAAATTTAGCGAGAATTATCCAACTTAATAGAAATTTAAATTTACTTTTGACAAAATACACAATATCTTTTAATAAATTCAAATAATAATCATACAGGATTTATAAACGATAATCTAGCTACTTAGAATATATTTTCTTTAATGTTTATTGAGTTACATCTTTCCTTCGAGAACACTGATATTTTGTTAGGAATTTGACCCTAAATTGAGTTTTTTTTTTTTTTAAATATTCGCAGCACTACCATTTTGGAATATATTTCTTCGCGTCTTTCTTTTTTCCCTTTTCCATGAGAATATCATTGACCAAATCGATAAACATGAACAAAGAAATTGCTCCATTATGTGATCTCATCATAAATCTCTGAACGCAAACAAACAAACCAAGAAGAAGAACCCAAATAATTATTATAGAATTATCACCAGTTGCTCCATAATATCATGGTGATCTAGGGGTTGGTACGTATGCTTTATTGAGGATAGTGACATAAGCCCTAGGATCTAACATTATGATTGACACTTACTTTCTCACGACCCTTGATGGGCCAAAGACAGAATTCAACAATAATGATTTAGTCGTCCACTAAATAGGAATAAAAGAAATTTCTCCTATTCGCAACAGAAATAAATACTTAAATATTTATCTACTTGTAAATCGATCACGAGTCCTTTGTGCTACTCACATCACTCATCTCCTGTAACAACTTTACAAATATTAGCAGACTGTGGTAAGTGATAGGGCTGAAAAAAAAACCAAATCGGATCGAAAAATTGAACTACATTAATCAGCTTCAGTCAAGTTTGCTTAGGTTCTAAAGTTATAGGAACCGAATTTTGATTCTACTTTTCAGGAATCGAAAATCTGGATTTGGTTTTCAATTCTAAAATCTAGGAATCGGGACTCAACCGAAAAATCCATTAAAATAAAATTTATTAAATAAATTAGTTAAATATAAAAGTAAATATTAAGAGATTAATCAGTAGAATATATTCTTAGTTTCAAAATTCAAATCCACACTTCTTTAAAATTGAAATTATTTTATTATTACATAAATAATAACCAATTTATTAATTAATTAGCCACTAAATACTATAATTTATTATTACATAAATAATAACCAATTTATTAATTAATTAGCCATTAAATTATAGTATGTAGTGATTAAATTATTAAATAATAACTTAATTAGTAATAAAATTATAAAATTGCACTAATTAATTAGCTATTCAATTAGTAGATTATATCCTATTAGTAAATATATTATTGAATTATACTAATTAGTGACTAAATTGATAGATTACAACAAAATTAATAATTTGATTATTTGATTGAATTAATTAGTGATTGAATTGTATTATTAAAAAATGAATTGCCTAATTAATTAATTGAGTTATTTAATTAAACTGCTTAATTAGTATTTAGATTATTGATTTTCTAATTTGATATTTCATTAGACTCAGAATTTAATAATTTTTATTTTTAAGAATATTAATTTTTTTTTAATTGGAACCTAACTGCAACTGAACCACAACCGAATTGGAAACGAACCTAAATTTTTTGTTGGGTTCTGGTTCAATTTCCCGCTTTAGATGGTTCGATTTATTATATTTAAAATTTTGAAAATATGTACTTTTATTAACATGGATGAACTTTTTCACATTGAAACTATTTTTCAAAAACATGTTTAATGAGTTGTTGTAACGTTCCAAAATTTTTCTTTTTGGAATTTTAAGTGTTTAAGGGTGAAGAAGAAAATTGGAATGACAAAGGGTGAAGTTGTATGCATAATTGTTGGAAAATTGTGAAGTTGAGTTGTTGATTAATTGATAGATTTCCACTGTGAATGAGAACGACGTCGTGTGGGGTTATTGGCTGACTTGAACAGTGGAACTGTGGGAGGGAATGTATCTGCGGAAGAGTACACATCCACAACAAGTAGATAAAAGAAAGAAAAAACATTGTCATTTTTAATGAAAAGAGTAAGTGTATAGTGGAGCTGCGAGAGTTTAGGCATCTACAAAAGGAAACACTACTGCGAAAATAAGGATAAGTATTTAAATGGAGGTGTAGGTAAAATGACAGTGGTTGGATTGAAAGCGCAGACGAGACATGAACCATTGGATTAGAAGGTAAAAGGAAAAGATGCTCTCACTAGAGAAGAAAGATTCCATAGTGTGAGCGAGAATGATCGTTGGCTTAAATGAGAGGATAGAACATGAATGTTAGATTAAGAAAAAGATACTCTCGTGGGAGGAGAAAGATTCCATTGTGGGAGAGAGGAGGATCAATAGATTGATAGAATGGACAAGATGAAGATCGTTGGATCTGAGGAAAGTTTTTTTTTGTGGAAGGGAAAAATGCCGCATAGAAAAATGTTAAGTAAACGTAAAGATCGTTTTGCGTTAAGGAATGTATCAGTGATGGCAAACGTGCTCATGAGAGCGTATTAGAAGGAAGCAAACGTCGTCATTTCAAAGGAAAAATGATGAGCATTAAGTATCCAAGGAAGCAAACACGTCGGCGGTAGGAAATAAAAGAATCAAACGTCATCGTATCAAAGAAAGGGACATCTGTCCTCAGAAGTGAAGAAGTTCGCAGTAAAATAAATGAAGAGAGGGAAACGTTGTTTTGACTAAAGGAACTGGCTAAGCAAAAAGAGTATCGAGAGTATAGACGTTAGCATATAGTAATGCATCTAGAAATACATCGTTGTGTAAGATGATTGGTTTAGCGGGATAAATATTTGCTGAGAATATTATTGGCAGACATGAATGTGTCCTTTGCGAAAGCCCGTACTTCCGCCTCCGAAGTACTGACGATTTAAAAGTTGATTGACACTTCACCCAATTGACAATTGAGGCGTCGTGTACCATTTTGCCTCAGAGTAAACGCGCATTGAATGAAAATGAAACTGTTGATCTCTCAGCTGAAAAGTCGATACCGATCGTCTAGCTTGGATCTACCGAAACACACTTGCATTAAAAAGGGAGAAAATGGAGGATTTATTATCATGACCGAGAGGCAGGCCAACAAAATCTCTGGGTCAGGCGACTTAGTCCTCGAAGAGAACTTGATCGCCCAGACCAAGGCTAAATTATTAGTAGAAGACTTTTATAATGAGTGTGGCACAAAAGATATGAGCCTAGGTTCGTATAGTAATCACGAGAATAACGATGCATAAAAATAAATAATCCAAAGTACTATGCAACAAATCCAACCAATAGTTAATAGTTTATATAGACTAGATAATATCCTCACCAGAAAATAAATCTAAAACACTCCAAACTAACAAAACACAAGGAAAGCTCCTTCTCCAAAGATCTCTAGCTGATCTTGCCTTTACATAGAATGGGAGAGGGTTGTTTGGAGTGAATGATTAACTTAGTAAGGAAATCTAGATTAGATACAATGCATGTGAAAACAATCTTTCTCATCCTTTAGCAAATCAATGTCATATTTCTCATTTACCGTACATGAATTTTAAATTATCAAAAAGTCTTTATCATTTTATTAAACAGGTCCAAAGTCGTCGATGAGGATTTTGTCAAAACATGTTGTATAAATGGACAGTTATACCTTGAAAATATGTCAACACTGTTTTCTAATCCAAAAAGGTCATCAGTCAAAAGGGATGGTCACACAAAGATCCATCCGACACTCATCATAGAATAGGTGACATGACCATTTGTCAATAGCAACATCTCATGAGCTAGAAGGATAAGATGGTACTCGTATCCGTAGACAATACGGTGTACCCATCAGTGACATCAATTACGAATAAAGTTGCCGACATTGAGTTGCTCTTAAACTAGCCACCTATTATATCCAAGTTGACAAGGATTGCTAGTGAGCAGAGCTACGAGTCGTCACATCACTCATCAATTGGAAATGTGATATGCAAGCAAACCCAGGGACTGACAACCTACAATCCATGTGACTAATGCTTTGGCTAGATTCTAAGGCTCGAAACCCAAGGAGCGCATCATCACTGCCCTATCACCTTTTTGAATTTCTTGGCTCGAAACTCGAGGACATGTCAATGCTCTATCACCCTTTTGCATGTTCAAATAATAAATCTTCTCGCAGCAGAAGATTGTACGGGATAACCTCGAAATATTTTAGCTCCAAAACTTCCTAAAGCATAAAAAAGATTCATCCTCCAAAGATATATGCATAGAATATCAATAAAACCATGTACAATAAAGTAAACGCGAGAAAACATACGTATACATAAAAAAAAAAAGACACGTTGTTGAACAGTCCCTGTCGGATTTTCAAGTGTGGTATCCCACAAAATAATAGTTTTGAAAACATGATGAAATATAATGCATAAGGTATAGAAATCATTAGCTTTTCGGCATTCACTTTTACTACCCAAAGCAACAGTCTCCTCGGGAATTGTTTCAAAGTCTCCAAACTCGTCAAAGGCTAAAAACATGTCAAAATACAAGGATTGTCGTCAATTAATTTCAAGGAATAGGTGGAAAGGTCCTATACCGAGACTAGGAACCCAAATGACATGTAAATAACTTAAAACTATGTGAATCTACGTTGTGCGATTGACCAGGAACAGTGTTGCGATCGACAAGAGACCAATTTGGCACAATTTGCCCATTTTGTGGTTGACCAAAAACAATGTTATGATCGACTAGCACTCCTATGGTTGATAGGACTTGCGTCAGCGATAGACCGAACAGGTGCACTCCCCCACGCCTACAGTGGTCGTTGACAGCTCTGGTTGACCCACTCCAACTTTGGTCAACCAGCACGTTACCTACACGAGCTGGGTCCCTCGTAAACAATGAGACTTTGCACAGTGGTCGACCGGGGTGACGCATAAGGGCTGTTTTCTGCTAAAAAACAAGCTAGTTTTGCTCATTTTCACCTCCTAACGACAAATAATCCTACACAGACTTTAATACAACCAATATAACCAAGAGATATCCCTCAAATTCAAGTTTTAGAACTCGAATCCGAGGCTAATAAAAATCTAAATTTTCAACCTCAAAATCGAAGAGGAAAAACTAACCTACTCGCCAACCACTTTCACAAAAGTTGATGGCCTTGACATTGGTAACTCAGATTCGTCGTCGAAATCTTTCAACTCTTCGATTTGGTCTCTTCCCTCTCTCGCGTCCCTCTCTTGTGTAGGTGCTAACTGAGGGAGAAGTTTTTCTTCTTCTTCTATTTATTTTATTTAATTTCTTTTATTTCTTTTAATATATGAAATATGTTTTATATATTAAATCAACCCAATCCAAATTCTGATTCAAATTTTGATTCATTCCAAACGCTAACCGACAACAATTCTTTAACCAAAATAATTTACCAATTTCATTTGCTCAATTAATTTACTACTCGGTAATACCCAATTTTACTGATTTTGACTATTTGAATGAAAAATCACACGTGGTCGTTACGCGACAAATCAAGTCAACTTTTCAACACCTTGACCGATTAGTACGCAAAAAATTTACATGTAAAATTTATTATTATAAAATTCACGGGTTTTACATACATTATATTCGCTGTAAAAGAAATGAAGTTGGTGTTTGAGAGAATTTGGAGAAGAGAATTTCATTGTGCTAACAAAGAGGATTTTCTCTCAACAAAGTTAAGAATTTGATCGAGTATATTACGCTGAATCCAAGTAAGTAGATATGCATGTGTTTGGCTAATAGGCCTACACCACAAGGTGCTAGGAGACTTTGTCTGATTTTTTTGTTGTGTTTATCTTTAATGTCTCGTGGATGTGATATTCTATTTTCTGTGATAGGATATGATGGTATGTATTTTTTAACTATTTTTATTTAACTCGAGGATTTGTTGCTCTGCTATTTGTGTTTATAAATGTTAGGTTATGTTTCCATTAAGAGTATGATATATAGGAATGTTGCTATTTGTTAGAATTGGGATAATATTTTCTACTTACTATTAAATTTTGATTTACTCGAGAATGTGCTAGATTGTAGTTCAGATATTCATTTTACTTGCATTGTTTGGCATATAAGAGAGATAAAAGAAGAAAGAAGATACATAAATGGGTCTAGAGGACAGATTGCTCCAAAGGGGAACCAAGGGGTGCAGCTACCTATTAGTTTTCCTGTGATAGATGTCGGGGTAGACAAGTCAATGTTGGTCGCTGTGCATTGATGTGTGCAATAGCTAATAGAGAACTCCATTGATGCCATGTCTATCACTTGAAGTTATGAGATTGTCTCATATTCAAGCCTACTCATTCTATAAAAGATAAAGAAGATGTACAATAAATAAAAGAAAGAGAAAAGAAGTTGATATTTTATTATATTGCATATGTGTATAGTCGATCTGTTTTGAGATGTCGTTGCATGTATGTAATTGCTGTGAAACTTTTAAGGTTGTTTGATACATGGAAATAAAGAATGTGATGTGACTAGTTAATTTAGTTATCTACTTACGGACCATTAGACTCATAGTTTAAATTTTGTGGTGTAGGTATTGAAGTTAGGGAAAATGACTTTTGATGAAACAGTGAGGATGAGTTCCCATGAGTGAGGTTTGAAGGTTTTCTAGTGATGTAACCTGTGGAGTTTTTATTTTGCTGAAAAGAGGTTTGATTTTATGTTTTAAAAATCATGTTTTTATGGACTGTGTAAGGATTTAATATTGTTGAAATTTATGTTAAGGATTCAACATTTTGGGATATTATACTACAGATTTAATAATGTAGATTTTTATATATTGTGAAATTTTTATGTTGTAACTATGTTTTCCACTGCAACTATTTGTTATGTTTTCTATTATTAAAATCATGACTCAATATTTTATCATTTCGCGTTTTAGTAAAAAGATAAAAAAAAGTCTTTAAAATTTTAGGTCGTTACAGTTGTAGTAAAGCCTTATCTAAAAATATTTTCTACATATTATGTATCTCATAGTAAAAATGTTGTTACTACTACTTGTTCGTAGTTTCAAAATTATGATCACAGAAATCATAATCAATGCCAAATAGCGTAATAAGCAAAAAAAAAAAAAAAAACAAGACCATGACACTGATCATAGCATAACGTGGCCCTTTATCAAGATTAAGAACTTTCATCCAAGAACACGACATACTCTAATGTCTCGATGTTTACCAATCACACAACATTCAAACAACTACTCGTCAATTATAGATGCACAAAATGTAGTGACCCTACTCTTTTGAAACTTGCTATAGTAGCTGAAAAATATTAATTTAATGTTGATGTACGTCTAACTTAATTTCAGCTGTTTAATCTGTATGTTATGTTGATTTTTTCAAACATAGGTTTTAATGGTGCGATGTGGCTAACTGGGTGTTGGTAGTTAGTAATATAGTGTCGCCACAACTAATATTGGTATAAATAAAGTATCAGTCCCGCGACAAATTGATAAAAATAAATCTCTAATTACCAATATATTTTCACTTCCATTCTATTTAAATGACGAATTTATGATTTTATGTGGTTACACTAATTAATAAAATAAATGTAGAAATTAAACCCAAATAACTTTCAATGAAATAAAATCCAAGATTATAACTACCCCTCTACAATTCACCTAATTCAACAATCTATCCTTTTCAATTAATGAATTTGTATAAGTTTGTTAATCGAGAAACCTAAACTATCAAAAAGCTTTTTTGATGGTGAATTAAAAATTCTGTTGTAAATTCAATTCATTATATATTTATGTGAATTAAAATTACAAAATTCATTAAGTTTAAATTCTTTAGTTAATTACTGTACGTTTCTATTCAACATAAACTCACAATTTCAACTCAATGATTGTACGTTGTTTTGTTCCTATCTAACATGCAATTTTTTTTCTCAAATTTTTTTATGTGATAAAATTATCCTAATTAGCAGCCAGTTAATTAGATTAATAATAAATCTAAAAAAAAATAAACAAAAGCAATACAAATCAATAAAGCTGAAAAATGATAGAAATAAATCAGATAACATGTAGAGTTTGAATTGTAACCCTAGAACAGATATATAGTTCTCATACCTTGAGAAGAAACAACATAAATAGATTGATAAACAATATTCATGGGAATAACATCAATCAAAGTAGGGAGAATGGATAGAGAAAATACAAGTTCAATTCTCTCTTCCTCCATGATCCATCGTACATCGCTATAATGTCCACATGTATTGTCAGAGAAAGCACGTGAAAAATCCATGTTTTCTATCAAGTTCTCGAGTCTCCCACCCTTCTCTCTATATGTATTACCTGCCCCTTTAACAGATTATGGAAAGTTAGTGACTTCTAAAAAATCAATAGATTATTTTGGGAAATATTTTCTTTAAAATTGTACCTTCTGTCACTGTATCTTCCAGATTTGGTATCCTCAAACAGATATTATCCAAGATATGGTACTTTGAGATGATTATCTTCCTTAAATACTAATTTTCTCTATATATTTAGTTTTTCATATCTTCTTAAATTCGCAAAAACAACATAAAATCTATCAAGAATCTACAAAAATCTTTTAAAAACCGATTATCAATAATGTTAAGACAATTTTAGCAAAAAACTATAATATTTTTCTACTGATTTGATAAATAATCTCATAATATCATATTAGTGGATGTGCTTGTGGGAGTACAAGAGGGTCTATAACTATCCATTTCAAATCTCTTAAGTAGTTCTTTAATATACTTTTCTTGGTTTAAAAAGATTCCATCTTTTAATTACTTAATTTATAAATTAAGAAAATATCTTATCTCGCCCATTATTTTCATTTCAAATTCACTTTACATTAATTTCGCAAACTCTTTGCAAAGTGATTCATTTGTTGCACCAAATATAATGTCATCAACTTAAATTTGGACAATAAGCATGTCCTTACTTTTGTGCTTGGTGAAGAATCAATTTTACCTATCTTAAAATCTCTCTAAAAGAAATGCACTTTACTTTTCATAGTAAGTTTGTTGTGCTTGCTTTAAACCATAAAGAGCCTTATTGAGCTTGTGAACATGATCTAGCTTATCATGAGCTTCAAAATCTAGAGGTTGTTCTACTTATACTTCTTCCATGATGTACCCATTAACAATAATATTTTTAACGTCAATTTGATAGTGAGTAAAACTCTTAAATTAAGTCAAGGCTAAAAGCCAACAAATGGATTCTAACCTTCTAGTGAAAATGTTTCTTCAAAATCAATACATTTTTCTTGATTGTAACTCTTTGTAACTAACCTATCCTTGTTTCTTATAAAAATCATGTTTTCATTCAACTTGTTCTTGAACACCCACTTAGTTCCAATAGTAGAGTGTTCTTTTGGTGTAGGAAATAGTTCCTTTGTTTCTCTGAAATTGGTTAAGTTTTTCTTTCATGGCTATTATCCAAATTTCATCAATTTCGACTCTATCAAAATTCCTGAATTCAATTTGAAAGATAAAGACTATGTTGACGCAATAGTTTGCAAGGGAAAACCTAGTCTTGAGGCTTAAGGTTGGATCATCTAGAATGCTGGAAATGGAATGACTCTAAGCATACCTCCAATCCTTAGGCAAGTCTTCATTGTCATTCTTCATTGGAGTTGCTTCTAATTCTTTAGAATGAACTCCTTTGGGGTGTGTTCTCTTGATTAGCACTATCTTTATCTTCCAAATTGAGAGTTTCCATTTGTAATACCCCGATAATTTCCTCCATGCATATAATGTAAAGAATTTTGAGAAAATAAATATATTATATTATGAGATGATGTTTTGTTGGATTAATAGCATGTAAACGTATGGGAATTTGTTGGGTGCGATAAAGTATAAATTTTAATGAAAATTGTACAATTCGAGTTTTCGGTCAACCTGCACTCGAGGGTAGGTCGAGTGTCTCGACTGAATTTCTTTTCAAATGACTCCTTGCATTTTTGGTCGATTTGCAGACGCAGAGGATTTAAATCTGTCCAATTTTTTCGACTTTTCATTCGATGTGAGGTTGCGTGTTTCGGTTAAAGTCTCAACCAAAAACGCAATTCTGAAGGAAATTTTAGAATTCAGTCGACATGCGGTTGAGGCTTCAGACGCCTTCCCCTACCGAAAAACCAACTTAAAGCGAGAAATCTATTTTCTCTCGGTCATTTCTCTTCTCTTCATATGAGATTTTCTACACCCCCCCCCCCCCTGCGAAAAGTCTTTTCTTCCTCCCTGAGAAGATAATAGTTTATCCACGTGGTTTTTCTTCATCGGACCCTCTTCCTTGAAATGGCCAGTTGTCCATCGGCCTTTTATGTCTGCTTGAAGCTTCTCTGCTTGAAGGGACGGATGGTTGCAGATTTGGGTTATATAACCCTACCTGGTGTGAGCTACGACGGGTCTGGGTGTTTTCTTCTGGTAAGAATTCTACTAAGGGTGTGTTTAGCGTTTGGTTCTGTGGGTCTCGTGAGGGTGAACCGTGGGTGTACCGCGTGCCTAGTTGTTAATGTTTCTTCTTGTTGCCCTGTTTATGGCATTGTGAGTCTTTAACAAATTGAGAGGTAAGAAATGAGTAAGTCTTGGCCAGTGGAGGCCCTACACTGCAAGTAGTGTCGTTTTTGTCTTGTTCTGTATATGATTTCTGTAAATTGCTAAGTGTTGTCTCTGTTTGCTTGAAAGTTATAACACTCACTGCCTATACCTTGTGAAGGTGTTGATTCTACTCTCTGAAAATTCGTAGCCTTTGGATGATTACATTTTCTACTATATAATCTGCTTGTCGGTTTAGGATTTCAACTTTCTGCTGGATTGTATGATTGCTTAAATCTTGATTTCTTCCTTGTATTGCTAACTCCTGCTAGTTCTGAAAATGTTAAAAATTGTTGATATACTTGTTGCCTTAGATAGTCCGATTCTTGCTGTTTAATGCTAACCCAACTCTCAATCAGATATATATATATTTTCCATGTTGTTTTGTAAGTGGTAGATCGGTTGTTAATTCTCTGTGGCTGTACACTTATAGACCTTACTGTTGAGAGTTAAATTACTGCCTTAGAATTAACAGATTTATTATAGTCTGTAGTTTAATTTTTGGGTTCATCGACATCTTCGTAGGTGGCTTTCCGTTGTCAAATATAGTGCCGTGATATACTTTGTACTGCTGTTTTATATTCAGATTAATACGCTGTCCTTGTTTATTATATCCATGTTTGTTTGATGCCATTAAATTTTCGTCAAGCATGCCTAGTTCTTTTGAGTATATCGCTGTTATTTTTCATTCAACTTAAGTATGATAGTGTGTTCTATATATATATCACTGCATACCCTTTATGAATTCGTTGCTATTTTCTGTGCAATCCTAAGCATGATAGGACGTTTTATTTCACTGTTATTCGCTGTTATTTTCTGTAAAAAACTAAGCATGAATACACGTTTTATTTTTGCTGAATATCGAGCATGTATTCGCTGTTTTTCTCTTAGTTGCTATGCTTGTCTAGGATGTTAGATATTGTTATCATTTCCTTAAATTACCGAGCATGCATAGCACGTCGTAGATTATACCATGTTCCGTGGATCAATCGCACGTAATGTTTTCCATACTCGTTTCTATTGTAATATTGAACGTATCGCTCTCTCTGTGTATTTCCCTGTTAATATTGCACGTATTATTCCTTATATTTGTTTCTTGCCAAATTGCATGGACTGTTTGTATTATATTGTGATTTTCGTTAATATCCTATAAGCATTAACATGCATCATACTAATAGAAATCAATAGGAATGGCACGCGCAGATTGGTATTCATTTGTGTGAGAAAAAAGATAAAGAAAATAAATGTAAGGGGAATCGGAGGTGGAGAGGTGGTTCGGATCATAACCAGGTAGACTCAAGATTATGTCCTTCCCTCGGTGGGATGCTAGAGCATGTCTGCCTAACGGGAAACTCGAGATTATACCCTTATCTTGTCGGGTCACGAGAGCCTGTCTACCAGAGTGTTAGATGTCGAATAGTGGCCATTCTCCCTATGACGAATACCTCCAATGTTCCGCTCAATGTATGAGTTAATGTATGCAACCGTGAGTAAAGAACAGTTTTGGCGGATCCCATTCTGACATAATAAGTTAGAGGCATACATCACATTGTATATCTCATTTCTTGCTGGGCCTTAGACTCACAGTTTGCTTGTGGTGTAGGTAAATGTTTGGATATGGTTACACCTGGAGTGCATGAGGAGGCATTATCAGCTGAGCACCTGGATTACTCACGTTAATTTATATCTAGATTACCCAGATATGGCCACGTATTTTTAAATGGGTTGGTAATTTATAAATGTTTTGTAAAACTATTAACTCACGTTTTGATTATCAAACCTTATTTTGGATTTAATTATGCTTCCATTTTTACTCTAGTTTAATTATGCACTTTAAATTGTTTCGCTGATTTTAACTATTCACTCTCGTATGATTAAATAAATACAAAAGAAAAATTTACATGGTTATTTAAAAAGGAAAAAGTTTTAAAAATTAGCGCGGGTCACTACAGTTAGTATCAGAGCATAACTAGGACTGATGCGATTCTATAGACTGTTGATAATTCAAGACTCATTAGGCAATACTCCACCAAGAAGAAATATTCCGATTAACGAAGAGAGGCCCGGGGCACCAGGCCGGTATGAGAATATTTATGACTGTGGGGGTACTGGAGCTTATAATGGGTGGGACGCTGCCCTCGAACGTATTGCAGCAATAGTGGAGCAGCAATCTCAACACATGGAGCTGCAGTCGAAATTCATGGAGCAACACTTTCAGCATATGGAACAATTCATCGGCAGAGAGAACAAAGAGGCAGGTTGGGAGAAATTTCAGTGGCTTAAGCCTCCCAGTTTCAATGGGAATATCTCTGATATTGTGAGAGCTATGGAATGGATCTGCACTCTCGAGGATATGTTCGAATATGTGAGCATAAGAGAAGTAAATAGGGTAAAGTGTGCTGCCTACTTGTTGATCCATGATGCTCGCTTTTGGTGGGATTCAATTAAAGCCTCACGAGATGTTAGAGCCCTCACTTGGGACAGCTTTAAGGAATTGTTCAATGAGAAATACTTCAACCACACTATCCGTATGCAGAAGTTAGTAGAATTTGTACGCCTACGACAGATGGGAATAGTATCGGAATATGCTTAGAGGTTTGAGGCGCTGTCCGGTTTTGCCTCTCATCTTGTTGCTACAGAGGAACATAAAGTGAACCACTTCATTTAGGGGCTCAAGATTGAAATCCTGGAGTCACCAAAGGTATTCCTTATTTAAAAATCGTGGCGAAGGCCTTGGTAGTGGAAAACGTAAAGGCTATGGCAACGAGGCAAAGGGAGGTGAATCAAAGGTTATGGAGGAACTGTTCAAACTAGCAATCACGTGGTGGTCCTTCTGTGGGTTGGGGAAACAAAAAACCCTCAGATGGTAGGGCGCAACAAAGGCAGGATAAACAACCCATGACGGAAACATATATTGCCCCTCAGGACGGAAGAACGTACCAGCTCAATGCATGTCCGAAGTGCAAGAAGGCTCATCATGGTGAATGCATGGTGGGCTCTTGGCAATGCTTCATATGTGGAAAGCCTTGCCATATTGCCAAGCATTGCACAGCCAAACCTGGAGGACAAGGAGGTGTGGCTCCACGGGTTTTTGCTATGTACGGGCATGACTAGGAAGATGAGGAGCCGGCAGTGGTGGCATGTACACATAACTTTATGCAATGATTATATATGTTATATTAACATGCTCTCTAGATGTATTAGGAGATCTTAACTTAGAATAAATGACTTGCCTAATCCTGACAGGCACGGTCTACATTAATAAATGTGCCGTGTATGTTTTGTTTGATTCTGGTGCTACGCACTCGTTCATTTCAACTGAGTTCTATGGAAGGGTGTATTGCTTCTCTAGTTGTGTGAGCTGCACGCATAGAGTATTGTTGCCTTCCGGTGACCATTTAATTGTCGATGGAATTCTTAGGGCTTATGCAGTAGAGATAAATGGTCATTTATTTCATGCCGATCAGATCGTCATGGACCTGAAGGGATATGATATCGTTCTTGGCATGGACTGGTTATCTTTGTATCAAGCAGTCATCAATTTAAGAAGAGGAAAGTCCACTTCTGCCCTCCTAGCAGTGAATCACATAAATTCTAGGGAACTAAGGAGAAGGGAAAACTTGCTATCATTTTTGTACTCAAGGCAGATAAGTTATTGAAAAGCGGATATGATGGGTTCTTAATAAATTTATTGAATACTTTGGTGACTCCTGGTGCCAAATTGGAAGATGTCACTGTTGTCGGGGACCTTCCAGATGTCTTTCTCAATTATCTTCCCAGTTGACCTCCTAACTATGAAATTGAATTTGTGATCGATTTATATTCGGGAACTGAACCTATCTCAAAGAACCCATATCGAATGGCACCGACAGAGCTGCACAAATTAAAGGTTCAATTGGAAGAGCTAGTCAGTAAGGGGTTTATTCGTCTAATCATTTCTCCTTGGGGTGCACCTGTATTATTCGTGAAGAAAAAAGACGGATCATTAAGCATGTGTATCGACTACCGAGAATTAAACAAAGTAACGATCAAGAACAAGTACCCCCTGCCATGGATTGATGATCTATTCGATCAGCTAAGTGGTGCCCGAGTATTCTCCAAGATTGATCTCCGCTCAGGTTATTATCAACTTAAAGTTAAACTGGATGATGTACCTAAAATTGCATTCCACACTAGGTACAAAGATTATGAAGTCCTAGTAATGTCGTTTGGGCTGACAAACGCCCCTGCGGCTTTCATGGACATGATGAACCAGACTTTTAGGGACTATCTAGACAAATTTATCATCATTTTCTTGGTCGATATTTTGGTTTATTCCCAAATAAAAGAAGAGCATTGTGAACATCTCCGGATTGCTCTATCCATTCTCCATCAACACCAGTTGTACACCAAATTTTCTAAGTGTGAGTCTTGGCTAAGCAAAATCAATTTCCTTGGCCATGTAATTTCCAAGGATGGTATTGTTGTGGATCCGACAAAGATATAGACGGTTGTGGATTGGGCGCAACCAAATAATGTTGCCGACATAAGAAGCTTCCTTGGGTTAGCTAGATATTATAGACGTTTCATCAATGGATTCTCTAAAATTGCTTTACCACTCACCAGCCTGACGAAGAAAAATGCACGATTTTGGTGGTCCAATGATTGTGAAGAGTGTTTCCAGAACTAAAACACTGGCTGACATCTGCGCCTATTCTAACCTTGCCTATTGAAGGAGGCAATTTCTATATCTATTGCGATGCATTCAAAAGAGGACTTGGTAGGGTACTTATAGAGCATGGCTAGGTGACCGCATATGCTTCGCGATAGCTTAAAACTTATAAAGAAAATTATCCTACGCATAATCTTGAGCTTGCTGCTATTGTCTTCACTTTCAAGATCTGGAGACACTATTTGTATGGGCAGCGTTGTGAGATTTATTCAGATCATAAGAGTCTCAAATACATCTTCACGCAAAAGGAGCTTAACATGCGATAGTGGCGATGGCTAGAGTTTGTAAAGGACTATGATTGTGAGATTAAGTACCATCCGGGGAAAGTTAACGTCGTAGCGGATGCCCTCAGCCGAAAGGTTGCTGTAATAAGCATATTATGTGATGAGATGCCTATGGGACTCCAAAAGGATATTCGAGAGCTTTACGTGCAAATGGCTCTTACTCAGTGGGATGTTGTATTATCAAAATTGACTCTAATGCCTTCCATACTTGAGCAGATTAAGGAAGCCCAACAGGATGACTGCATTTGTGGGGATTTCCAATTGAACCCAACTCTACCTGAGTATTGGGATTTCTCTATGTCTGCTGATGGTATTATAAAGTTTAAAAATCGTTGGTACGTGCCCAGACACTGCGAACGAAGATCTTGCAAGAGGCTCACTCTTTTGGCTTCTCAATTCACCCTGGATGTAATAAGAAGTATAAGGATCTCAAGATGCAGTATTACTTGCCAAATAAGAAATACAATATTGCCAAGCATATGGCACTGTGCCAGGTGTGTCAACAAGTGAAAGCTGAACACCAACAACCTAGGGGTATGCTTCAGCCATTGCTAATCCCCGAATGGAAGTGGGAGCATGTCACTATGGACTTCATTACGAGTTTACCTAGGACTGCTAAGGGACATGATGCGATCTGGGTGATTGTGGATAGATTAATGAAAGTTTCTCACTTCTTGCTGGTGATGATGACGTACAAGATGAACCAATTTATAGATTTATATGTCAGATAGATTGTGCGATTGCACGGTGTGCCCATCTCTATTGATCGGGAGCCGCGTTTCACTTTAGCGTTTTGGAAAAGCTTAAATAAGGCTATGAGCATGGAATTGAAATTTAATACTACATTTCATCCTCAAACAGATGGCCAGAGTGAAAGAATGATCCAAACACTTGAGGATATGTTACGTGCTTGTGGGCTCGAGTTCCAAGATGGATGGGAAAAAACTCTACCGTTGGTCGAGTTCGCTTATAATAATAGTTTTTCAGGCCACGATTGATTTGGCACCGTATGAGGCATTATATGGGAGGAAGTGCAGGTCTCTCTTATATTGGAGCAAGCCTGGTGAAGCAATGTTCTACGGCCCTGAAATGATATAGAAAACTGCTGAATCTATCGCTGTTAACAAGCGAAAGATGCTAGCAGCTCAGAGTCGTCAGAAGGGTTATGCGGATAATCGTCAACGATGTCTGGGATTCAACGAGGTGACCACTTCCTGAAAATATCTCCACTCAAGGGAGTGGTACGCTTTGAAAAGAGGGGAAAACTGAAGCCGAAGTACGTTGGCCCCTTTCTTGTTACGAAGATGATCGGAGTTGTGGCATACCAATTACAACTACCGGCGTTTATGGAAGGAGTGCACAATGTTTTCCACATGTCAATGTTGAAGAGATGTCTGGAGAATGCAACTCTATTGGATTCTCAAGGAAATATCGACGTCCACACAAACTTAAGCTATGAGGAAAGACCTGTGCAAATATTAGATTCAAGAATAAAGGAGCTTTGAAACAAGCAGATTCCGCTAGTCAGAGTTTTGTGGCAGAATCATACAACCGAAGAAGCCACTTGAGAGAAGGAAGATAATATGAGAGCGAAGTATCCGAAGCTATTTAGTTAGCTAAATTTTGGGGACAAAATTTTTGTAAGGTGGATAGAATATAATACCCTGATATATTCCTCCATGCATATAATGTAAAGAATTTTGAGAAAATAAATATATTATATGACAGGACGACATTTTGTTGGATTAATATCGTGTAAACATATGGGGAATTGTTGGGTGTGATTAAAGTATAAATTTTAATGGAAATTGTACAGTTCAAGTTTTCGGTCGACCCGCAGTCGAGGCTAGCTTAAATGTCTCGACCGAATTCCATTTCGGGTGACTCCTTGCATTTTGGGTCGAGTTGCCGACGCTGCGGACACGGAGGATTTGATTCTGTCCAATTTCTTCAACTTTTTGGTCAACGTTTTATAAATGTATTTTTAAATGAGTTGATAATTTATAAACGTTTTGTAAAACTATTAACTAACGTTTTGATTATCAAACCTTATTTTGGATTTAATTATGTTTCCGCTTTTACTCTAGTTTAATTATGCACTTTAAATTGTTTTGCTGATTTTAACTATTCACTCTTGTATGATTAAATAAATAAAAAGAAATATTTACATGGTTATTTAAAAAGGAAAAAGTTTTAAAAATTAGCGCAGGTCGCTACACCATTTTCCTTTCAAGATCTTCATTCAACTTCTCATTGTTTGACAATTAGATAGTTTCATCAAATGTACGCATTTATTCTTCCACAACAAGAGTTCTTTTATTAAAAACTATATAAACTTTGCTAGTTAGGAATAACCTAAGAAAATCGCATAGTCTGTCGCTAGTTAAATTTTCCTAAATTTTCCTAAATTATCCTTTGTGTTTAAGATGAAACACTTTCATCCAAAGTATCTAAAGTAGTTAAAATTTGGAGTTCTACCATTCCAAAGCTCATAAGGGTCTTTCTCAAGAATGGGATGGACGAATACATGGTTAAGTACATAGCATATCGTAGAAAAGGCTGCTGCCCAAAAGTTCTTTGGAAGGTTTTTTGTAACTATCCGATTTTTCTTACATATAAAAAAAATGTGTAAAATTTAAAACTTTTCTTTTATAAAACAGGGGAAGGCTTTTCATTATTAAAACCCCTTTTGAAATGATAAATAGAATTCTTTTATGAAAACCATTTATAAAGCACAACGGAAAACAAAATAAATAAAACAAACATTTTAGAATAACTCTTTCACAAACCACTTTTCCTTCAAATCCCTTTAGTTTAGCCAGCCACAAGATCTGCCAGTGCAAATCCTTCATCAACTGCTCCTTAACCTGTACTCTTGTTCTCGTACATATACCTACAACACAAGACTTAACTAATGAGCCTAAGACTCAGTTAGCGATATAAAAAAACTATGTAATGCACACGTTATGCTTCTTTTATAACCCATATGCAGTTTTCTGTCTTTTTTTCAGTTTCCATTTCTGGAAAGGAACCTATCTCTTTTGTCATTTTCTTTATGTAAATCAAAGAAAGGATACATCATCTGGCCCATGGCTTAAGCGTCACTCCGACTAGGAGATACATCCATCAGGGTTGTCACCACGATCGTCACCAATCTCTACAATTTGAGCGGTGGAGATTTCTAGTACAGGAGTTATGATACATCATCTGGTCTTATGGCTTAACCGTTACTCGGTTCCTACTTGGGACGAACTTTCCATCAGGGGTGTCACCACCAAGAACAGTCACTTACCCTCCCATACCCCCACATGCCCATTTACATATATTTGATTCCGTTTTCATTTTTGTTTATTTTATCCGTTTGGTTGCCGGGCTCCCACTTGCGAACCAACCTCACAGTTTTGTTCTCAATGTCAGGCTCCCGTTTGCGGACCACTAGAACGTGTTCATTTATGTTTATTCTGTTTACGTTATCTATTTTAGTTTCCTTTTCAAAACCATGCTTAAAATCATTTTCGTAACATTTTCAAAACCATGATGCATAATGCTTGTGAATGCATACAGTATTTATATCATCGATAAAATCCTCAAAACATGATCATTATAACCATCCTATAATCTTCAAACATGATCATTATCAATATCATTTAAAATCTAATAAACATATTATGAAATTAAAATATTTCTAATAAACACAACATCATGCAGCAATACATCCTCAATCAATAGTAATATCCTCGAACAACGACATAATCATAAGTGAACATAATCTAGTAAACACAATCAACATACAAGTCTTAATTTTTGCGATCAGCAAAAGATAGACAATATCCCATACATGTCGTCTTCAATACACTTTACTACTTCTGCTTATCCTTCAGAGTATTCTCGTACATCCTTAAAATTAATACATTTAATCATTAGTAACCATTAACTAGCAACTAACTCAAATTCGTAGACCTATAATTTTATAGCATTCACATTATACTTTCGCTCCGTATTTCCTTCAATTTCTCAAACTTATATCTCCATGATTAAACAAGCTTCCATTCTCATATAATTCACAGATAGTAATTTCAATAGAAATAGATAACCCCTTTTTATCATACCAACATCTTCTTCAACTTAGCACTACATATATACTAATGATAGAACATACACATTTTTCTCAATAATATCCAACAGGACTGTAAATAATAGGGATCAATTCCTAACAACTGGGCACATTTATCGAGCTACAATAACAGGGAATAGTCTCCGAATTCCATATTCTATAACAGCAGCATAATATTTTTCATTTATTTGTCTTATACTTTTTATTCCTATAATCTCCATAAAAGTGCATAACAGAAATGAAGGAGATCACCATACCCGATTACCCGAGACGAAACCCAGAGACGGGGAGCTCCTCCTTCCTTTCTTCTCTTCCTTGCTCGTTCCCCTTTTTCCTTCACTCCCTTTCGCAGTGGCTCTCCCTCACTCTCCCTCCCTTTCTTTCTTTCTCCCTCATCCATTTTCTCTCTAGCCTTCACTCCTTCTCTGCCTTCTCCAATTTATAGGCAGAGAAGAGGAGATAGTGGAGAAATGCTTTCTCAAAACAAGGAGGATGGAACTTTTTAGAAGGCACAGAAAGGCATCGAACAAAACACCCGTGGCAGAAAATCGTGGAAAAGTTGTTTATTTTGAAGAACGTGTGGGAGCGGTCGATACCCTATGTCGACTGCAAATTCCTTGTCGACAAGAGTATTGACCGATCCAACGTATAAAAATCCTTTTCTGCAAAAATTATGTGAAAGCGGTCGACAATGTTGATCGCTCCAACCGCTCCAACACAGAAAGTCGTTCTTCGCCAAACACCATGGAACCAGTCGATGTTCTCTATCGACCAGTAATTCCCGGTCGACATTCTATCGACCGATCTAATGGGATTTTACCTCTACCTAAAAAACCAGCGTTTCTCCATTTCTTTTCTTTTATTCTTTTTATCAAATTTCAATTTAATTTATTCCTAATTAATCCATAATCCTTAATCAACTCCTTAACACTTTATAATTTACTTCTTAATCAAAATCCCCACTTAACCAATTCTATCTAATAATTCTTAAATAATCACCACTATTTTTACTGAACTTTATTTTCGAGGTATCACATTTCCTAATAAAATCATCCTGAAATCCTCAAAATTCATAATTGTTATTATTCTTAGTCCCAGTTAAATTCAGGGTATTACATTTTTTTACTATCATGATCCTAGCTAGTTCTTGAAGAGACCTATTTTTTCTTTAAACAACTCCATTTTGTTAAGTTCTTGGTGAAAAAAAGTAATGTTCTATGTCATACTTTTGACAAAAAAGCTCAAAACTTTCTTTTTTGAATTCTCTACCATGATCACTTTGGATTTCAACAATAGTAAGATCCTTCTCATTTTGCATTTTCTTTCTAAAGCTAGAAAATGTTTCGAAGGTTTCATCCTTTATCCTTAAGAAGAAAACTCAAATGAACCTAGAAAAGTCATCTACAATGACATAGACATAATACTTTTATCCTAAGCTAGTAGTTTTTGATGGACCAAAAATATGCTTGTGAAGAAGTTGGAGGGGTTTGGAACTGTATTCTTTGAAGCAAATGAACTCTTTGTTTGCTTTTTCATTTGACATGCATCATGAAATTTATCATTTTTTAATGAAATTTTAAGAAACCCTTTAACTAAATTGTTTTTAAAATTTTTGGCTAAGGTATCAATTTCTACATATCTTAATCTACTATGTGAATACCAACAATCAATAGAAGAAGAACTAGTAGCAAAACATTTTTCATCAAAACGTGATAAGTTATTTAAATCAATTGTATAAACATTTTTATTTCTATATCTAATAAATAATGGTTTTCTATTTTTACTATTTTAAATCAAAGAAATTTTTTATTTAAAAATTATTTGGTACCTTTTATTACATAATTAACTTATTGTTAGCCTACATGTATTAGGCTTAGCTTATTTTGATGATCAATGTTTTGAGTGAAATAATAAGTTGTTTATTGTGCTTTTATTGATTATATTCTAAATGGTTTAATTATAATATTTATATGTATATTTTATGGAAATACCCTCAAAACGGGTATTAAAGTGTATTAACATGTTTATTTAAGTCTATGTAGTGAATATATATCAATGTGGGACTTAGGAAATCAAAGGATGGCAAATGGGAGTAGAGTGGTCGAGAGTCCGGTTGAGGGATGAGATCGAAACACAACATAGATTGCTCCTAAGTTTTTCGGTTCGAGAAGCGGTCAAAGCCACTGTCGAGGTTGGCGACTGAAAAGCTACATAGATTAACTCGAGAGGTTTCGGTCAAGATGCGGTCGAAGGCTGCAGTCGAAGGTAGCGACTAAAAACATGGACAGATTGCTTCTGGAGTTTTTATGTAATTTTTCAGACGTGACGCGGTCAATGCTGCAGTTGAAGAATGCGACCAAAATGCATCACAAAGAGCTCTGAAGAGATTCGGTCGAGTTAGCAGTCGAGGTTTCGGTCGAGACATGCAATTGAAAAAGCACAGCAGACAACAGCTAGTTTCTAACGGTCAGGTGTGGTCGACCAAAAAGATTGGGTCGACCGAATTTAGTCATCTCTATATATACAACACACTTTGAAACTCAAAGTAACCAACGAGAGAAGTAGCAAAGCTCTGTCAAATTTTACACTCGACTTCTCAACTATTCTATTGAGCTTGTAACCTACGTCTCCCATTCCCTAAACTTAAGAGTTATATTTGGGAGAGTTAGGAGTTATATTGTACTTTTAATTTCTCAATTACACTTGTACTCCAAAGTAAGGGTGACTCCCTACGAATTAGTCAAACAAGGGTGACGCCCCGTAACAGTCAAGCTAAGAGTGACGCCCCGTAACAGTCAAGCTAAGAGTGACGCCTCGTAATAGTCAAGCTGTAAGTGACACCACGAAATAGTCAATTGTAAGGTTTGTTTAACACCCGTAAGTCAAGCATTGTCAACCGAGGAGTTTGGACGGATTAGGGATCTCCAAGTAGACTCTTGGAGGGCGGACATAGGCGAGGTTGCTGAACAGCATAAACAAACTATGTGTGCAATTCTCTAAGTTATGCTTCATAGTATCAACGAATATCAAATTCACAATAATAGAGTTTAAGGCACTACCTATATTGCTGATACCAATAATTTTTCCTTTTTTATTACCTCCAAAGGTGACATTTCCTTTCTTCTTTATGATGGAGGTAAACTTTGAGGAGTCTCTCATTATATGCCTTGAGCAACCAATATCAAGGTACCACTTATCTTTTATCAAAGATTCCACGTCCTACAAGCAAAATTAACCCTTACTCTTTACTCTTATGCATTGATTGGTTTTTTTTATGCGTTAAATCACATAGGGCTTAGAGAAATAAATATTGTATGAAAATATTAGAACGCCTAATTCACCCCACCCCCACCCCACCCCAGGTTCATATCTATCCTACACTGCTCAATAAGTTATTCTTCATAGTATCAATGAATATCAAATTCACAATAATAGGGTTTAAGGCATTATCTATATTACTGATACCAATAATTTGTCTTTTTTATTACCTCAAAAGGTGACATTTCCTTTCTTCTTTATAATGGAGGTAAACTTTGAGGAGTCTCTCGTTATATGCCTTGAACAACCACTATCAAGGTACCACTCATCTTTTATCAAAGATTACACGTCCTACAAGCAAAATTAAGTATTTTTCTTAGGTACCCAAATCTTTTTGGGTCATTGAGCATTAGTCTTGGTTCATTTAGGAACTGATATCAATTTAGTAGTCAATTTCTTATCATTTGTCTTTAATGGACATACAAAGGATTTGTGATATACTTTGTTACATGCATGACAAATAAATGGTCTAACAAAGATATTTTTGCAAGCATTTTCTTTTGAAATGGTTCATAAGCTAGGCCGACTTTATCAAAAGTGACTCTTTGTTTTTCTAATTACATACTCAAGTTTGTACTACCATTACTAAATTTACTTACCATGCTATGCAAGTAAACATTCTTCTTTTTGTGCTCAATAATTTCATTTTCAAAAGAAAAAAATAATATTTACATGTTTTTTTTTCTCTAATTCAATAATTTATACTTAGACTTAAACAATTTAAATTGTTCATGGAATTCTTCAAATGCATCTATTACTTCACTTTCATCATAATGGTCATCTAAATCACCAAATGAATTATATACCTCGTTCTTCTTAGTCATGAAGCACATATTGGCAATTTCTTCACCCTTAGATGATATGTCTTCACCATTATCATTTCAAGTGGCTTTCATCACTTTCTTTTTTAATGCCTTCAGTGCCTACTTGGATTGTGGGTAGTCGACTTTGAAGTGTCAAGACTTCCCACAGTCAAATCAAGTGGATTCCTTCTTCTTTTGAGGTTGATCTCCTTTTGTGACCTTTTTTCCTTGCCATTTTTTAAGTTGAATGAAATTGCTAAATCTCTTTGTAATAAATGCAATCTCTTCACCATCTTCCTCAATTTCAAATTCCACTTGATTGCTCAATGAAGCTTTCAGGGCAATATTCTTCTTCTTGACTTCTTTTTTCTTTTGTTCTTCTTTCTCATTGGCTTTCATAATGATCTCGTGTGTCATAAGAGGTCTAGTGAGCTCCTCCATCTTAAGCACTTTCAGATCTCATGCTTTTTGAATTGTTGTCACTTTTGGTTGCCACAATCTCGATAAACACTTGACAATTTTGCTAACCAAATCTTCGTTGGAATAAATTCTACCACAAGTTTTTAAATCATAGTAATGTTACTAAATCGAGTAAATATTTTACCAATTGATTATTCTTTATTCATAACAAAGAACTCATATTCATGCACAAAGCATACTCAATTTTCTTTCCTTTACTTGGTTAGTGTATTCGTGTGTGATCTCAAGTAATTTCCATATTTCATTTGTATTATCACACCTTTGCACTCTATTAAATTTATCTATATTAAGTGCATAGTATAAAGTGTTCCTTGCTTTAGCATTTATGCACAATCTACATTCGTCTCAAAGTGGCAAGTTTGGAACATTTACCCTATTTTCAAGTTTAATAGGAATGTAAAGACCATTTTCAACAATATACCATAAATCATAGTCCAATGGTTGAATATAGATTCTCATCCTAAACTTCCGATAAACATAGTTATTTCCATAAAAGAAAATGGAGGTTTAGATATTTATTGACCTTCAACATGTGAACCAATAATATTTGAAGCCGTAAGTAAAAATTTCAATTAGCAAAAATTCTATGAAATTTTAATCATACAAAAGTATAAGATCTACTCTGATATCAATTGTAAGATCGATAATAACCTAAGAGGGGAGAAGGGGGTGAATTAGTTATTTAAACTTTTTCATGTGATTAAGCTCCTAATCGTTTGCTACTTCTAATTATATAATCTCTCTTATTAGATTATTTAATTCAAATATGCAATCAATAATAAAAAAAAATGTAAGAGAGTGCAAGTGATTTTTTAACACGGTTAGACCAATCTTGGCTACATCCGCGCTTCAAGACTCCTCCTTGAAGAATCATTTCACTATAACCCTTCCAGTTATCAACGATTGAGCTTTTGAGTGTCAATTAAACCTTATAACAACTCAAGTGTATGGGTATGAGAGGTTAGGTTTTTGCTAGAGAGATTTAACACTCATATGTGAGCAAACAAATGGGCAGGACTTTAGCATAAAACCATTCAATTAGTTGCACAATGGAGCAACCTCCTATTTATAAATATCTTCAAAAATATTGAGCTTTCGGTGCCCCATTGAATTCTCTAGGCTTCTGCAACATGTTTGTTAGGGACATTGAAGAGGTAATGGGCTTTCGTAAATTAAGTTGGGGACTAGTGCTCTGCACATCCACAATTCTAATCGAGCATCTGTAGGAGCATTAATTTTAATTCCTTAACTCTAAGCATGACTTCCACGAGCCTCTTTGGGCGTTTGATGCAGTTATCCACAAATGTATTCTGGCTTCCACAAATTGTGCTTTGGAAAATAGTTCCTTAGGACTGGGCTTCTGCAGCTTGCTCTAGGCATCCACTACGAGTGTGCATCTAAGATCCAGGCATCTGCCTTCTATTATCAAATGGTTTTGATGCTCAAGACTAGGCATCTACAAATTCCATTGGCTTGTGCTATGGGTGTCCACGGCCAAAACTGCTATCTAGACTGGGCGTCTGCGGAATCTTCAATTTTGCTCATGGCTCGAGACCAAGCTTTCGCATCTCATCTCAAGGCTCCCGCACAGTCTGTATTCAGATTTTTTGAGCCACTTTGAATTCTGCAGGTGATTTTTAAACCATTATTGTGTAGACTCAAGTAAACAAATTAGAAAATTCAAATACCCATTTACAAAGATATTTTCAATTAGAGTACAAATATATATAACAAAATTCATTAATGTACAATTATCATTAACTTAGACTTAGTATTTCAATAATTATGTCAATCATAAAAAAAAATTAAACTTAATACTTATCAAGCAAACAAGTTAGGCTGACTTGAAGATTCTAAAGGATCCTTATCCAATTTCAAAAACTACCTCAATACTTGATATCTACTTAGTATTTTAAGACAAAGCTTTAGAAGGTAAATTAACACACATAAATGTCTCATTTAATACAATATTTCTACTAATTAATACTTTCTTGGATTTTGGATACCATAATTTATTTCCCTCAACACCAGACTTGTAACCAAGAAATATGCATTTCATTGATATAGGTTATCATTTGCCATTATTAACATGGGCAAAAGTAGAGCAACCAAATACTCTCAAAAAAGGATAATCGGTAGGAGCATCATTCCATACCTCTTCAGTAATCTTCTTATTAAGAGTAGTCAATGGAGAATGATTCCCTAGATAACAAATAGTAGAAGCTTTGGCCCCAGGTGACTTTCTTCATCAAAGTCCTATTCATTTCTTTGCAATACCATTTTGTTGTGCAGTACCAGGGATTGTTAGATGCCTCCAAAGTCCTTATGACTTACAAAAATAATTAAACTCATCCAAACAAAAACTCCAAACGATTATTGGTGTGTAGACATTTGACCTTCTTGCCTATCTACTTTTCCATGAAAATTTTCTATTTGTTGAAGGTAGAAAAAGTATTTTTTTAGAAAGAACACCCAAAATGTTTAGAGAAATTGTCAACTAAAAACAACATATAATTTTCTCTTCCCTTGGAGGGTACTAAAGATGGTCTTAAAGATCAGAATGAATATAATTTAGTGTTCCTATCATACTATAAGTGCTCAACATGAATCTAACTTGTTTTTTGGGAATGAGTATAATTTAGTGTTCCTATCATACTATAAGTGCTCAACATGAATCTAACTTGTTTTTTTTCCCCAAAAATACAATGCATGTAAAATTGCAATTTACTAATGTTTTAATGATCCAAAAGTCTAGTACCAAATAAGAAGAAGCAATTCCACTCCAAGGACTCTTCACACAAGACAAGACATTTTTTTTTATCCCAAGGGATCAATCAATTTCCTCTTTCCTCTCTTCTCCCTACAATTATCAGACCTGTATATAATAAGATCAAGGTAGCTCATCTCCTTCTAAGACGTGAATGAAAGCCGTCATTAGACCACATGAATGGCATCATGACACTTGCTTCTTTGGAACCTAGAAAATGGGTGTTTTATTATTAGTTTTTTAAAAATAATTTGACCTCTATCCACATATAACATGAAGATTGTGTAAAATTATGAAATAGTTTCAATATATCCTTTGAATCTCATCGAAATCCGATGATATTGACTTTTAGACCCATTTGCATTATAGGTTCCACATTGGGACTCTTCCATGAAATCTCTCTTCTGTCTTGCCTCTCGTTTTCTCATTTTCTTTCTCTTTCTTCTTGTTCGCACCAGGAAACGATCGAAGGTCATCCTTTGTTTATTTTTATAATAATTATTATTTACCTAAAATCTCATCCTTAAATTTTCATTTACTAGAAATTCAATTACTATCCTACAAATTATCTAAAAAATTATGAGTAATATTGATGTGTCATGGATTCCCTCTATCTACAATCAAGCACGAAGATTCTCTAACGATATTTTGAGTATTTATTTTGTAGGTCTTCAAAGAAGAAAGATGATGAATTACATTCATCAAGCATCCAAATATATGTTAGAGTCATTCAAGATTAAGCCTAAATGAAAAATCAAGTACAACTTTAGAGGAAGTGTTGGAAAATCGAAAACTACCAACAATCTAACCCCCAAGCAGTATTTGGATTATTTGGCTATTGTTAAGGTCTTATATCAAAAAGTATGCTTCATAAATATTGTAGTTGACATCTCAAGTTTTCCAGAATGGTGTGTTGCTTTAAATTTGGAGTTTTTTGCTATCCCAAAAGCTCCTTCAACAGAGTGTTATTTTTACTTGAAGCTCAAATTCTCTCAATTGGAGTTGAAGACAACCAACTTGAAAAGAGGACTCCGAAGTGGATCATGGTTGCTCAATTGCTGACTCCAAGGCTTAATGAATATTAATGTTTTATGTTTTGATTGAATTATGTTAAGTTGTATATGGTTTAAGGACAAATATTTGAGTCACTGAGTTAGAGGTGGTTCTAGCCAAGCATGTGTCTTTGTGAGGGCATTTTGGTAAGTTGCCTTTAGAAAGTTTACCCTAATTTTGTGGGTTATTTAAGCTCTCTTTAAGGTCTACCCTATAGGATGATTTCTAGCAAAAGTTTATCTTTTTTGAAAAAGGTTTGGAGTTCCCTCCATTTTGGCCATCTCGCTTGGTGTTCAACTAATCAGATTTTGGTGTCAACATTGGTCTCATCATTTCTTGAGAGTTTTAGGTGATTTCTCTTAATTCCATGCCTTTCTCCACCTCTTTCCAAATGTAGAAATCCCTAGCAAAGGAGTAGAAAGCTCACAAAGATCCAAATTGGAGTGCTTCCACCATTGGAGGCCATTAAAGTCAATAGGCATGTTTTAGTGCCTATTCAGACAAACATGCATCCTTTCGTCCATAACTTCTTCTTCCGAATGAACTTGTGTTTGATTTTTAGAGGGCTTGATTTTCATCCATAGAGCAGAGTGTGGTCCAAATTTCACATCACTTGGACATGTATTGATTGAGTTAAGCCAGTTGTCATTTTAGGTCCGATTCTTTCCTTATTATGAGCCTTTTGTGAAGGGTTTTCATATTTCCCCTATCGGCGGTGCATCAAATATTGTCCCTTATCAACGATGGTTACCATCAAATGAATCTATTTTTATTTAAATAATTTCATAATTGATTTTTCAATTTTATAGAATTAATAAATTCTTTTATGATTTAATCCTCAATTCAAAACAAAATAATTGTTTATTTAATTAAAATGCTTTCGATGATCACTAGTTACATTAAAATTAACATATACATATGTTACTTATCAAACTAAAAAATTTCATAAAAATTATTTTTTTTTAGTTTGCTTTATTATATTTAGTATTATTTAAAATGGAAAAAATTTATTTTAACCACTAGACAAAAGAAAAAAGGATGACCGCATAAGATGTTACATAATAGTGTGGATAATTTGATAAAATAACATTACCATGACATTGTTTCATATAATTTCTTTTTTTTTTAATTTAAAACATAAGTATTAAGTAGAGGATTGGTGATGTCATGCCCTAAAAGGGATCCAAGAAAGAATGGGAAACAACTTTGACCTAATAACGAACCGAATCATCTGACCCTTTAACTTATTTATTTAAAAAACGGCAGAAGATTTAAATATGATAATTGCCAATGGTAGGGTTCGGAAACGTTGCGGACACCCACGATTTGGAGTTTCACAGATTATTCAAGAAAACTTCAACAGCAATGAAAACAACTCTAGTGGACGAATTGTAACAAAATTTTTTGACACACTCTCAAGGGTTGAGTGATGAAAAACCCTTCAAATTTTGTGGGAAAATTCTAAAGGACAACCGAGATATGGTCAAAATGATGCAAATCGATTAGAAACTATGAAAAATCACAATTTTTTACTCAAATACGATTTCCAACAAAGAAAACTCTCCAACTTGATAGTTTGAAAGATTTCACAACTTCACAAGAAGTTTGATCCACGTTCTAATGCAAAGAAAAAATGAAATAAAGAAAGAAATAGAAACAAGGGCAAAAATATGAAAACTCGCACTCATTCTAACCCGAAAAGGTTTTTACGAAGATTTCACTAAACTATCACTCTCAATCTCACTACTCTTAAATGATAAGGTAACGATCCTCAAGAGACAAACCTCAAGAATACAATAGAGAGAAATCTCTAATCTCTATTGAATGATCAAAACTCCACTTCTAAACAAAACTCTAACCCTAGATTAAATAGAAAACCCTAATGAAAAAACTGTAAATAAGTCAAAATTCTAAATTAAATAATTAAATAAAATAAATTAAAATTAAAATTAAATACTAATGTTAGGGCAAGGATTGTGGCACATCATCCTCCTAGAGCTGAGAAAGATTTGATCTCAAATCCATGGATCCTTTAACATCTACTTCTTTTTTTCCAAGCTTGCCACCCCGATCAAATGAGTGAAAATTGTTTATCCCAAATAGCAGTAATTTCCTCTCATACTGCCATGATTGTCTTTGGAAAGGATGCATCATAATAGTGAGATATTCAAAGAAAAAATCTTAATTTATGAACTAGAATTTCTTTCTTTTGTGTTGCCAAGAGAGCTTAACTCCAATGAAAATTATCTGTAACTCACTACTAGGATCTTATAAGAATCTATCACTCAATGCAATTGACAATAGCAAACCATTTGAAAAGCCTTTTGGAATTATACTAGTAAGTTTCTTTGAAAATTTGTCGGCCCCAGCAGACCCTTTTTCACTTCAATTTCTCTTAGAAGTCTAGTTAACGTTAATGGTTCTCTTCTTGTCATCACTAGAGGAGTATCGCACCACCCATTCTCCAATTTGTAATAATGTGTGAAGATGAGTTGATAAAATCCAAGTGTACTCTCAGATTAGGCAAAACAACATTTTCTCCACATTCTTCTTCTTTCTCATCAGTTGCTTGTAACTATGAACTCATTACAAATAGTGGACCATCATGTGAGAAAACTATCTTAGTGACCACCTCTTATTCTTCAAGATTTAGTGTGATGGATGCATATTCTCTCTCTATAAGTGCAACTTTGGAGATTTCTTCTTTTGAGCAACCTTCTTCTAAAGGCTCTTCAACCATTCCATCAAGAACTTGTGCCTGCAAAGGTTGAGGGCATGCAAACCCTTGTGTCTTTGTGATACTATCAAGTTGATGAGATATGTTTTTCAATGTGACTTCTAGGTCCATCAGTAGCGCTCGTCGACTTCATGAAGGAGTAGCTCCATTCCAATTCTTCCTTTTCCTAGTTGAGGATCAAGAAATTTGACTCACTTAAAGAAAACCGATTGTTGAAGGATTTGGATGACCTCTTTTCAAAGTTTCTCAATGGTGGGAAAAAAAAAAGCGACCTGAAATATTTTGGAGCATACCTCCTTCTCATGAATCTTTTCATTATGTCCTAAGTGTTTATAACTTCATCTCCATCTTATCTTCTATTAACATTCAAGCTTTTCCACCACAATAAAGTTTTACTCTTGACTCTAAATGAAACAAGTTTCACTTTGGCCTTATCTGAAAAATATCAACTCAAAAAAATTTTGACAACCTCTTCTTCCCACTCTATATAATCATCATCCCAATTTGCACCTCGAAAAGATAGAATAGAAGTGTTTTAACATTCCTTTTCCACAATGTAATCTTCAGCATAAATATAGCTTATAGTCATCATATAGAATAGGAAAAAACTCACAAGTGAAGAGCTGGTAGAATCGAAATAGGCTCTTATACCAAATGACACGCCCATGATAGGGTTCAAAAACATTGCGGAAGACCACAGTTTAGAGTTGCACATATTATTTAGAAAAACATCAAAAGCAATGAAAACAACTGTAATTGATGAATTTTAGAGCAATTTTTTGATACACCCTCAAAGGATGAGCGATAAAAAAAACCCCTCCAAATTTCCTGAGAAAATACTAAGAGATGACCACGATATGGCCGAAACAGGGGAGGTTTATCAAAAACTGCAAAAAATCTCAGCTTTCTACTCCAAGGCGATCTCCAACAAAGAAACTCACCAATTTGATAGTTTGGAAGTTTCTACAACTTCACAATAAGTTCAATCCATGTTCCAATGCAACGAAATAACGAAATAAAGAAATTAAAAGAAAGAAATAGAAACAAGGGTAAAAATATGGAAACTCGCATTCATTCTAATTTGAAAAAAGTTCGACGGAGATTCCATTAAACCATCACAGTTAAGTTTACCACTCTTGAATGATAGGGTAATTATTTAAGAGGCAAACCTTAAGAATTCACTAGAGAGAATTCTATATTCTTCAATTCACTAATCAAAATTCAACTCCCTAAACAAAACTCTAACCCTAGGCTAAGTAGACATCCCTAATGTCGTAACTATAAATGAGTTAAAGTTCTGAATTAAAAAATTAAAATAAAATAAAATAATAATGCTAGGGTGAGACTTGAGGCATATCACAAAGTCAAAGCTCAAGTGGAATGGGATAAAACTGAGGAGAGGCTTCTCTGAGAAAGGGAATGGAAATAGGTTTGAATAGGGAGAAATGCACGTGAACATGGAAGGAAAATCCTCACACATTTTGCAACCATCCTATAATAATGGCACTTAATCAAAATAAAAAAATTTAAATCATACCATTTAGATTATTCTATAGGATATTACATTCTCTCTCATGTAGGAAATTTCGTTCCCAAAATTTAGTATAATTTCAAACGTTCCACCAAACAAGTGAGGGTATTTTGCTACCATTTTTTATTCCATTTTCAATGTTGCTTCCCTTTCACTATGGTTTTTCTAGTTAACTCAAACTAATGAAATATTATGACTAAAACTCTAATCTCATGACCAAATATTCTCTTAGGCTCCTCTTCATAAGATACATCTTCCTAAATAGATACATTGATTCAAGAGATGACATACAACAAGTCCGAAATATATCTCCTCGACATAGAAACGTGAAAAATGTTATGAAAGTAGTTCAATTGGGCAATAAATCCAATCAATAAACCACTGAGCCAACACACTCAATAATCCAAAAATCGTCAATATATCTGGGAGCAAACTTGCTCTTCACAACAAAGCGACTAATGTTGTGACGTGGTCAAACTCTAAAAAAACACAAAGTTATTGGCCTCAAACTCAACTTCTCTCCTTAGAAGGTCTTAATGTCCTTAACCCATTGTAGGATTGTAGGGCTTGCTACCAAATTAAACATTTAAGTTGTTTGACCATCTTCCTGATACTGTAGCTCAAAATTATTAATAGCCAAACACCTTTTCCAGTCTTCCAACACAAGAATGAAACCTAGTTGAGGATTATTCTCAGCAACGAGTATTTATTCTCAACAACGAGTATTTATTCTTGACTGCCTCGTGATTCAACATCATGTAATCAATATATAAAAAAAAACAAATTGTTTTACTTCTTTGCAAATAAAACTGGTGCAACCCATAGGGACATGCTATTTCGAATGAACTCTTTTTGCAACAAATCATTTAGCTGAGTTTTTAATTCATTTAATTTAGCAAGGGACGTGTGACACGAAGCTATCGAAATCATAGTTGTGTTGGGCACCAAGTCAATACTTAACTCAATCTTGTGGTCAGGTGGTAACCAAAGCAGATCCTCTCAAAAAACATCCAAAAAATTAGAGACTATCAATGAATCTAGATCATGCTTGACCAAAATGTGGTCATCGCTAACAGCAAAACACTCCCGTAAAGCTTTCCTCCAACTGCCCAAACAAGTACGTAAAACATGATCTACTGGGAATATGTGAACATTACATGGATGCACCAAAAATTTTCCATCTTCTAACATGAGGGTTACATTTTGCCAATGACAATTAGTTTAAGCCTTATACTAGCTCAACCAATTCAACGTAAGATTACGTCGTATTGATCCATAGGTAGTACTATTAGATCAACTGATAGTTCATGCTCGCCAATGACAAGAATAGTAGATCGAACAATAAAGAACATCTCATATTGTATGTCCATAGAGATACTCAACATAAAGGGATTATGAAACCTCTCTATGGTCCAGAATGACAACGCTGACTCTTTCCATAAAATCCTCTATTAGCTCCAAATCTAGGTCTAGAAAACACTGTCTATGTGGGTGTTCAATTTACCTAAGAAGACCTCTAATTTTCATAGTAGTTTTCCCTTAGATGCCTAAGCTGACCAAAGGAATGACAAACATAGGGTTCTGAGTGTCCACTAGCATAAGGTGTACTGCTAGACCGTCCACCACTATGTGTATGACCACCTTTGTTATGACTTTTCTTTTAATCCTTTTGGGTCACTTTGCCACCCACTTACTACTCCTTCTTTGTATACACCAAACTATTCATCAAGGTCAGTTTCAACTTGTTGGGTAGCATCAACTGCCTTGGGAAATAGAGCTGAACTTCATAGTTGAGAGCTGATGATGAATCTTTAACATTGGATTTTTTCTAAACTTTACTATCTTATCAATAGGGTTCATGTCTCTGATATACTGTGACAACTTCATAAATTTGGCATAATACTCCAATACAGTAAGATCTTCTTGGTCCAGCAAGTAATCTAATATTAGCGATTTCCACCAAACCTCAGTCATCTTCTCAAAATAAAAGGTTGCAAATCAAACCCAATATTTAGCTAGAATATCAGTTGCAGTTAGGTTTTTCTACATCATCCTTAACCAATTCTCAGCACCTTGAGAGTCATCTCAGCCAACAAACAGTGGTAGGTTCATACATCTAAGTTGCATAAAGAAGGTCATATGGTGAGTCTTTAGATCTTGACTGCAGCTATCTCTAGACAGGTTCTGCATCATATCTCTCAAAGCAACAATAGGATTAGTAGGTTATAACTCAGCTGTCTGTACAGTTGGTGCACAATTTCTAAGAGCTCTTCACAGAGGCATTTTCTAAATTTAAAAAATTTATTATTGGATTAGAACACGTCCTTAGGTACAACAATAGCAACTCACTTGTACACTACTACATTATCTATGTTATTGATGCCACTTTTCAAGATGGTAACTTGACTTTGATACCAAAATTTCTTTCTTGCCCCAAAGGAGACCCGAGACACAATGGGAAATTACTCAACCCGATAACGAGATGAATCACTCCATCCTTAAACGTATTTATTTAATAAGTAGCAAAAGATTTAAATAAGAGAATAAAGTCATGACATAAGTGAAATTGGCTAAAACCACGATCCATTAGTAACATCAAAGATATAGTAGTAACATATGTTCATAATAAACATAATGTGCTTAAAAGTATAGAAAATTTAAAATTTTAATTTAAGGTAATAATTTTAATGAAATATAACCTTACTAAAAGTCTTTCAAAAATAAAATAAAGATAATAAAATCTACCTAACTCATTCTTGCTTTGGCAACTGAGAATCCTGCACACAAAAATCTTAAAAAGAAGGGGAGTTGTATAGGGTGAGTCAACTAACTTAGTAGGGATAAAATTTATATTAAACAGTATAATAAAAAGAATATGTGAGCATTCCTAGTTAAAATAGGTTATGTAGTATCAAACCAAACATAGTAGAGTGAGTTTTTAGAATAACTCACTATATTGTGGTACGTAACATAAAATAACTTATTACTGTAAATTTTAGTGAAACTAGAGTTAACCACGGACTCTATGTATACCATGTCATCAACAGAAACAATAACGATGACACTCGACTAATCGCAACATCCACAAACGACCCTGATCAGGTTTATAAGCCTAGAGACATAACACATACAGCTCTCTCATTACTTTAGTTAAGAATAACAAGCAAACATATCATCAACAATTGAATGTGCGTAAGAGAAAACATGATGCCCACATGAGTCGATCAAACTTAATTTACACGTTAAAGCTTATCAATGAAATTAAATATGCTTGCTCAATTTAAAAGTGTCTAGAGAAAATATAAATAAATAATATTAAAAATGGACAAGCCATCTATCACTCTCCAAAGGGGACCCGAGATAGAAAAGAGAATGACTCGACCTGAAAATGAATTGATTCATCTAACCCATTAAAGTTAATTATTTATTGAGTAGTGGAAGACTTAAAAGAAAATAAAGTTTGTCAGGACCCTACCAATTAGGCTAACACATAGGTCCAGTAGTGACATTAGATAAAGTAGTGATATAAGTCCAGTTCCATAACTAAATGAGAAGATATAACTTAAAATGATCAATAATTAACAAGGGCAATCCTTACACGAAAAACTCACATTAAAATAATTAGCGCACCCTACATCGACATTTGAGAATCTTCCAAACTAAATCCTGAAGTGAAATATCGTTGAGGTGAGTCGACTAAACTTAATAGGGGTAAAGTTTATTTATAAAAAAAAGATTAAATAAACTGGAAACCATGTCATTTAAAACATTTGAGATAACAAAAAAGTTTATAAAATAAGCAGTAGGGCTAACGATAAAACACTCCACAATAGTGTGATACGTACAGAAAATAAGCCCTTATTGTATATTATGAAATCACAGTGAAAATAGAGCCACTTACAGAATTCGGGTACACTATGTCATTAGCATGAATAGGAATGATGATACTCAACAATCGCTAAAACCACAAAAATAAAACACTGATCAGGTTTTGGGTTTTGCACCTAGGGATATGGTACAATCATCTATCTCATTACTCTAGTTAACACAAACAAGCACATTCACCAACAGTCGAATGTGTATAAAGAAAACATGACCCCTTCACCGGTTGATCAAACTTGGTTCATCAAACCAAGATGACCAATGAACAAAATATGCATGCTTAAATAAAATATGTCAAGTTAAAATACATAATAGTATAAAAACTAATGACCATAAAAATGAACACATCATTTCAAATGAGAACATGTCTAAAAATATAGTTTCATAAAACAGTGCTATGTTGAGCATAAAAATAAACTGCTACCTTAAACCGGGCCTACCAATGCCAAGGCGCAAACAAATATAAATACAAGGAGTCCAAATCTCTCGCCAAATCCATTGAACCAATCAAAATATATATATTCAAATCAATTCACTTCTCTAAATCTTTTAAAAATTCATTGAAATCTATAACTAGGATAGGAACCAACTTCAGAAACTCACAAAAAAATTCCCAAAAACATCAAACTTTTGGAATCTGGTCCGGATGTCCCTCTATCGAATGTCCTTGATCATAGATTAGGTCTGGATGTCCACTCTAAAGCGTTATCCTCACAGCTTGCTTCCACGAAAATGAACACTTCTGTGGACGCGTGTGCTTCTACTGCAAACGCATGCGTTTCCACTGGGGAAACATTCGCTCCTACGGATATGTACATTTTCGCTACAAAAGCCTTCATTTTCGTAGACACACGTCTTTTGTTGTGGAAGCGTACAACACACGATTTCCAAAGTAATCTGAAAATTTCAACTTCCCTAAAAAAACATTCCAACTTTAATCAATACAGAATACTTCAATGAATACATTTGATCGATTTCGTCCATTAAAATGACAATCTTTAATCCAAAATTCAATCCTTTACTTAAAAGTTAACATCGAAATTACCCAATGAAAATCCTAATTCCTAAACATGGATGATCAACCGTAAGGATTTGAGATTTACCTCATGAGAAAAATTGTCGAGCTCTATGTAGCAACAACTCAAAAGATTTTTTGAGTACTTACCTAAAATGCAAAAAAGTTTTAAGTTTTGAATCTTTTGCAAAAATTTTATCACAATGAGGGAAACAACGCTTATCGAACAATCTCTACCACAAAGGAAATCAAACAACTGGCAAACTCCTCCCTCCCAATGGATGAATCGCTCTCTAGAAGAAATGGTTTGAAGCTGTTGAAATTGGTTTCACCACCTCCATCGGCAGCCTTAAATGGCAGTAACAAATGGCATTTGTTTTTGGCAATTGCCATAGAAAATAATTGGAGGATTTATTTTCTTCTTTAAAAATTCTAGCTGTTACATTCTCCCCCATTTAAGAAATTTCATCTCTAACATTTAGAACAACCTCAAGCATTCTATCAAATAAGTTAGGGCATTCCGTTGCTATTTTTCACTCAATGTCCCATAAAGCTTCTAATTCAATATGGTTTTTTCATTGAACACGAACCAAAGAAATTTTACGATGACATAAAATTAAGATCTCATGTCCCAATATCCTCTCGAGCACTTCCTCATAAGAAACATCCTCCTGGATAAATACATTGATCTAGGAGATAACATGTGACAGATCATAAATATATCTCCACAGCATAGATACATAAAAGATGTTGTGAACATAGTTCAACTGTGGCAGTAATTTCTATCGATAATCCATTGCACTAGCACACATGATAATACGAAAAGTGCTAATATATTTAAGAGCTAACTTGCACTCCACACCAAAGCAACTAATCCCCACGCCTTAGTTGGATTTTCAAAAATGTAAAGTTATACTCTTCAAATTCTACCTTACTCCCCAAGAGGTCCGCTCAACCACTTTGCCAACCAAAATGATTCTCTAACTTATCTTTAATATAATCCAAACTTTTTCAACAATCACTTGAATTAAATATGATCAAAGAGGTTAATTTGCTATCAAAACTCAACCAAAAACAAGGATGATCGACATGGACTCCTATAAAGGTCTTCAGAAGGTGATACACTAATACTGATAAAAAAAAGTGATTAATACATACGAATTCCACCCAGTCAATTCTTCAAACTATCACTAAAATTCAAAGCAAATGACATCATCATGCCTTCGATAATAAGTGTCTACCACTCAAACTATCCAATTGTCTGAAAGTGATGCGTCAAATAGAGATAAAACCTAGTGTCCAAAAATTTCAATAGACTCTCCAAAACTTCAAAGTAACTTTAGGTTTCCATTGAAACTTTAATAGAAGAAATACTGTGAAGTCAAAAGATATACTCCACTTAAGTCCCATTTAACTTGACAGAGAATGACTCAACTGCAAGGGATGAAATGTATAGACTTAATTAATCATCCAAAAATCTACCATGACAATAAATTTCTGCATGGTTCTTCAGTAATTAACACAATAAGCTCATAGTAGTTCTCTTCCATTCCCACACTGGACTTATAAAGATAGTAAAAATGTAGCAATCTCAAATGTCAAAACATAGACAGCTGATAGGTCCAAAATATAACCACACTTATACTACATCTTGTTCCATGCAAGTCCACCACCATTGACCTATACATCATTATACGCTTTTGCACTACCATAAAAAATATATAAAATCCTAACTTATGAATTTCAACCAAAATCTCCTATTTCAAATTCAAACCCTAAGACACTACCATTGTGTCTTTGAACAATAGAAGTCCATCAACACCAACCACTCAATCGTTGTGCTTAAATTCTTCCTTAAGTTAATCAACAATTTCTACATTTCCTTAATATGGTGCAGAAGAGTAAAAAAAAATTCTTTAAATTATACTCATAACTAAAGATCATAGTCTTAGCATTACATATCATAGTTGTTAGTAATTTAAGATTTACACTGATTCTTTAACACCAAGTAAAGAAATAAAGCTCTAAAGATGTCAATTCAAACATTTGCCATGACATTTGCTTATCCAAATGATAGTCCAAAATAGGATTTTCATCTCCCATATGTTCTACTGATCTCCTCTAACTGAGACTTGAATCACCCTTCATAAATAATATTCTAAACTATCATGAGATGCAAAAACTTTGAACTTCTCCCCATAAAATTAACTCCATCAAATTTTAAAATAGATTAAAGTTTTGTACTAACCCGAGTTCATGAGTTAAGTTCATTCACCATCGACTAACAGTACTTATAGGTACTAACTTTATCATACAACATTATTACACATCCATATTCAACTTTCAATACTACAACACAATCGACACACAGTAAATATGCACATGGTACTGCAAAAAACAGCGCGATAACCAATTTGAGCTTCAACCCCCTAGAAGTCAAATAATGTAGTACCCCAAGTTTTTATGTCATATTAAGCTTAGGATAATGATGGTAATAAGAGTGATGTTTGAGGATAATTAGAGTTATTTTGGATGATAATGGTATTGGTTTAGTGATTGGTGATTACGCTTTTAAGAGAATGTGGATTCTTAGTGTTTTTGTTAAATTAGAAGGGAGGGATTGATCGACCACTAAGGGTATAGTGTGAAAGAATGAAGGATTTTTTATGGATGGTGGTCAATCATGTTGCATTGCGGTCGTTCGGCTTCATTACAGAGTCGAAATGGGGAGATTTAGAGGTTGTTCAGTGAACAACCGACAATATTACAGAAATGAGTTTTGCGGTTGATCATGGTCATTATAGACTATAAAATAATGGATTTGCAGTCGATCATGTGAAGAAAGTGATCAACCGATATATTGATGAAAACACAGAGTATTGTTGAGGGCTATTTTGTGGTTGATCCTGTGTAGAGTCTGATCGACCGATAATGTGAAGAGTCGCTAGAAATGTGCGGCAATGTCATGTTTTCATTGGATGAAAGAAGTGAGTACTCATCACTGGATTATTGAAGAAGTGCCACCTCGTACTGGGTTAGCTGGAGGGAGAAGCTTATATATGAAGGAGAGCATGGGAGTGAGGAAAAAGAAAAGAATTATAGAAAAAAGAATTGCAGAGAACCCTGAGAGAAAGAGCTTAAGAAGAAGAAAGAGAGGGAATCAAAGGAAGAAGAAGAAGAAAAGGACAGGAAGAGGAGAAAGAGGAAGGAGAATACTTCAACTTGGAAGGAAACCTTAGAAAGTTCTTATCTTATAGACTCTCCAAAGAATAGAGGAATGCATGATAATGAGGAAAGGAGCAGTTCATGGATGACTTACGCGTTGCGGATCTTGTGGTTGGCTAGGCTAAATGGAAATGTAAATTGTAAAATGTAATGGTTTTCAATTCATAATTGGAATCATGTTTTTGTAAGTTGTAAAGGATTTAACTGAAAGAATTTTATGTATGGTGTTTGTTTTATTGCATTGTTCTTTCCAAATGTTCTTATTTATGAAAAATCTTCTACTACACTATGTTTTATAAAAGAAAAATGCATTGAATCTCAACGTTTTATGTGTGTGAAAACTGGGTCGTTACAAATAACAGCTTTCTTTTTCAACCAAACTTGATATTTCTCTTATAGGCTTACTTAACAATACCAAAAATAGATTAAATTCTTATAATTAAATGATAGCTCAACAGTCCAAATTGTAGGAAATCTAGACCTCAATAATCATCATTAGAAGACCCCAATCTAATACAGCCTCAATCCAGATCAAATTTAATGAGATATAGTCTTCATAATCTATATGTTCCCAAAAATTTAACTCATTATTCAAAAGTTTCATCGAACTACATTTTAGCTTAAAAATGATGATCTTTAGAAGTTGCAATAGAATTCTTAGACATTCCATATGCTTATCATGAGTATTACTATGACCAGTCACTAATGGATACCTAACAAAGTAGTCCAAAAGGACCCAAAGATTCACTTCACCATATTCCTCACAGTAATAAGTCAAACCAATGTAAAAAATTCAAACCCAAAATGTCCATAATGAATTTAAAAGGTTGGTTGTACCAATGTCTTCTTAGCAGATTTTACTAATGAAGTCCAAACTAGAATCATTTATGGCAAAATATATTGATCATTCCAACTAATCAAACATAATATTCTTCCTTAACAATAAATCATTAATATCAATCGTCACCTAATCAATATTCTGGCACTTAATGAAACAATCCATAGTGACATACTATAAGCAAAAATCATTATATGACAAATTATTCTGTTACTTGTCAAGGCTCATCAACTTTGCCTAACCCATTACATATGAAACAATGGAAATTAGAGTCGTGTTGAGACAAAATAAGTACATACCTCAAACTCAAGGTATGGGAGTAACCTTGGTAGATCCTCAAGGAGAATGTCAGGAAACAATTTCAACTGACAAAACTAGATCATGCCGACTAACTCACAGTCACTGTTAATAGAAAACATATTCCTATAACGCTCTAGTCTCTATGGCCGCACAAAGAAACATTGAATGTGAGAAACATTTTGTGAAGCAGCAAACTGCCTGTTTACTAATTGAAGAGTCACACTCTTTGTATAACAATTAAATATGGTATTATACTCACTCAACCTGTCAAAATCCATGATTACATAAAACTAAAACATAAGAAAAACCAAAAGCTTACTATCTATTTGTGCCCAATAATCATATGGCATCACAAAGCATTGTAGCCTAAACATCTCATTGTCAACTTTTAATGCATTCCAACAAAGGAAGCGGTTAAAATTGTCTTACTACAATGTTTTGTCCAATCCAATCATAGGTATTAAAACATCCAACTACTTATACATAGTCCAAAATCTTTTTTTTACCTCATTCTAGCCCTTATCCATTGACTGGATTGTTTTTTGTCAAAAATTTACTCCACTTACTCAACACTTATTAAGATTGACCTTAAAATATTATAAGAAATAACCAGGCTCCAGAAGAGAAGTTAAACTTGTTTGGCTAAAATAATTATGAAGCTTCTAATGCTTTCCAAACTTACAGCTTTATCAATCGTGACTAATCAATCATCTTTGTATCATATGCCAATTTCACAACTTAGTGTGAAATCTCATAAATTAAAACACCTCATTAACAAAATCATAACTTCTACCAATCATAATATACTTACATATCACGTTTACACTAATCTCTTTCTACCATTCGGCTAACCAATTAACTCTTAAGGATTTTTCATCTTTTCTTAAAAAAAAAAGAATAGCAGAACTAGTCTTGTGCCTGTCCACATGACACTAGTTTTTAATTTCTTTACAGTCTCATTCTACATGGTTTAGAAACAAGCTACAATAAGGAAACCCTCTATTGAAGTCATTTTTCTACTTGAACTACTCAAGTTCTTAGTCCAAACATTCTTAACCATTTATGCAGAAACTTTCACTAACAAGACATATTTAGCAATCTATACCAGCAGGTTTCGAACTAAAGACTACAAACAAAGAGTTCTCATACTAATGAATTCCAAATAGAACGAGACAAATTTTGGACTTTTTGAAGGGAACTAAACTTTGAACTACCTCCTAAGATAGATTCCTTAAATTACAAGCCCACACACAACCTAGAAGAGTTCACAGACTCGTATTTTTATAAAGGTTTCTTTTAACCATTTACAAAGAGTACTCCCTACCACTTTTAACTAAATTTTAGACCATTCGAGACTATATATGTAAGGATAGGAAAATAACTTCATCCTTTAGTGGATGACATATGGATGTCATCCTAGCTGCACCTTGATGTAAATTGATTTTTGTATTTCGTCTTTAAGCACAATAATTACATCTCTTGTATATCACTACAATATATAACTTATTGATGTCACTTTTCAAAAATGAGCTCTAATACCAAAATTCTCTCACACCCCATAGGGGGCCCTAGAAAGAATAGAGAATGACTTGACGCAAAAACGAACTGAGTCGTTTAACCCATTACACTTAATTATTTATTGAGTAGTGAAAGACATAAAAGAAAATAAAATTTACCAGGGCCCAACTAGTTGGGCTAACACATAGGTCACTTAGTGACATCGGATAGAGTAGTAATATAAGTCCAAAGTAAATGTGCAATAATTAAATGAGAAGATATAACTTAAACTATCAATAATTAACAAGGTCAAACTTTACACAAAAAACTCACAAGAAAATAACTAGAAGTAAATGTCAAGCTCCCCATGCATCAGCATCTGGGAATCCTTCAAACTAAATCTTGAAGAGAACTGTTATTGGGTTGAGTCGACTAAACTTAATAGGGGTAAAGTTTACGAATCAAGAAAAAAAAGATTAAATAAAGTGGAGAGTATGTCATTTAAAACATATGAGATAAAACAAGTTTACAAAATAAGCAGTAGGGCTAACTGTAAAACACTCAACTATAGTGTGGTACATACAAAAAATAAGTCATACTGTACATTATGAAAAACCCAATGAAAATGGAGCCACTCACGGACTCGAAGCACATTATTCCATTGGCATGAATAGTAATGGTGATACTCGACAATCGTTAAAACCACAAAAATAAGACCATGATAAGTTTAAGAGTTTTGTGCCCATGAATATGCCACAATCAGTTTTCCCATTACTCTAGTTAACACAAATAAGTACATCCTTCAACGGACGAATGTACATAAAGAAAACATAACCCTTTCATGGGTCGATTGAACATGGTCAACCCGACCAAGACGATCAATGAACAAAATATGCATGCTCAAACAAAACATGTCTAGTGAAAATACATAATAGTATAAAAATTGAAGGCCATAAAAATGGACTCATCATTTCGTATGAGAACATGTCTCAAAATATAGTTTCATTAAACAGTGATATGGTAGACATAAAAATAAACCCCTACCTCAAACTCAGCCTACCAAAGCCAAAGCCCAAATAAATATAAATCCAAGAAATCTAAATCTCTTACCAATCCATTGAACCTATAAAAATATATATATTCAAATTAATTCACTTCTCTAAATCTTTTAAAAATTCATTGGAATCCATAACCAAAATAAGAACCAACTTGAGGAACTTACAGAACGATCTCCAAAAATATTCAACTTTTAAAATCTCGTCCAGACATCCCCCCATGGAACATGATTTTGCAAGTAATCCAAAAACTTCAATTTCCCTAAAAAAATTTCCAACTTTAAACAATACAGAATAATTCCATGCATAGATTTGATCAATTTCATCCATTAAAACGACAATCTTTAATCTAAAATTCAATCCTTTACTTAAAAGTCAATACTCAATTTACCCAATGAAAATCCTAGTTCTAAAACACGAATGATCGTCCGTAAGGATTTGAGATTTAACTCATGAGAATGTTTGATTCTCAAAATCACCGAGCCCCAATTCACAACACCTCAAATGATTTTTCGAGTACTAACCTAAATCGTAAAGAAGGTTTAAGTTTTGATTCTTCTGCAAATTTTTTATCACAATGACGGAAACAACACTTACCAAACAATCCCCACCACAAAGAAAATACAACAACTGGCAAAATCCTCTCTCCCAACAGACGAATCACTCTCTGGAAGAAATGGTTTGAAGTGGTCAAAATTGGCTTCACCATCTCTGTTGGTAGCCTTAAATGGCAGTAAAAAATGACATTAGTTTTGGGAATTGCCATGGAAAATAATTGGAGGATTTATTTCCTTCTTTAAAAATTCCAACTATTACACAATTAAAATGGTCACGTCACTTTTATATGGGAACACGTTTCAAAATAAGTTTCTAGAAAATAGTACAATACTGGACATAAAATAAATTTCTATCTCAAATGGGTCTACCAATTGGTAAGTCAAGGCTCAAGCAAATGAGAATCCAATCGGTCCAAATTCTCGCTAATCCGTTGGACGTATCAAAGTATACATATTCAAATTAATTCAATTTCCTAAACCTTTAAAGGTTCGTTGGAACCCATAACTGGGGTATAAACAAATTCGTGGAAGTTACGAAACAATTCCTAAAAATTTCTAACTTTTAGAATCTGATTCAAATGACCTCAGAGAAGTACGGTGGACCGGACCAATCGTCCTTGAAAACAGTCCTATCAACCGTTCTTTGAGCATTGGTCGATGGGACCTCCAACTGGGTCCGATGGACCACAGACTAGGTTCAGTTTACCAATTCTAGTCTAGACATCCACTCTTCAAACATCGCCCACTTTACCATAAATTCTGTCTGTCGATTCTAATATGGACGTCTGCCCTTTGAATGTCCACCACTCTGTAATCTTTCAGTCGAAAAGTTTTCCATTCCCTGTCATTTGCTGTAATACAAAATCAATGAGTCCCTTAAAAAAAATTATAACTTTCGTCCAAAAATCTGATGAAAACTAATTCGAACTATTAACAATATACTGGGTCAAATCTACAACACTATTTCCTCTCCATATAATGATAATTTGAAGTTGAAAATCAGATAATTAAACTTTAAGCCATCATTGAAAACTTCATAAAAAAATCTAGTCTTTTAGTTATAGATGAACAACGGTTGGGATTAAGTTCTTATCTCCAGAAGACGTTTGATTTTCTCCACGATTTTGAGTTAAGAAGTGATTCAACCACTTTTTCTCACAATGGAAAACCTACAACATAATTGAATATCAACAAATGATCTTTGTTAAAAATCCAACACCAATTGGAAAATTCACTTGCCGAAACTGCATCTCACCAACAAGAAATTCCAAAACTGACAGGATAGAAATATTTTGCTGAGAGGAGAGGATTCTCTAAAAAAAGGGAATAGAAATAGGTTTCAACAGGGGAAAATGCACGCCAACATGGAAAGAAAATCCACCCCATTTTGTAACAGTCCTATAATAATGGTAATTATTTATAATAGAGAAATTTAAATTTTACCATTTAGATTATTCAGCTGTGAAGGATAATGAGAAAATTTAGTTTAATAAGAGTAGATATATTTGGTAGGTTCAAACATTTACGCTAAAAGGGCATGTATGAGCCATATTTTCTATAAAGACAGTAATCTTTCTGTCTCCGTTGTTAAAAAGAGGGCTCAGTAATTGATGTCATTATGCTGGGTATTCAACATTAATCACGTGTGAGTTACCAACCCACCATGAACAAAAGAAATAATGTAACATATAGTCCAGCAGCTGATCTTCGACTATTTGACCCATTAGATTTCAATGACTTTACGAATTATATAATCTCCACTTCTCACAAATTATGCACATTTAATTCCTAGTATTTACTGAAGGGAAGTCTAGAATCTGCCTAAAACCAAAGTCACATGCCACGATTGAAAAATAGAATGAACAACATGTTGCCACGTGGGAATCTTTTCTCTACCCACTATCATGGTCAATTGGTTGGTCACGCTTCTATCCATCTGTTTCATGAGAGGGTACCTAGTGATAACGTTTGTTCAAAATTATAATCTTTATAGTTAGACTCCATTTAAATGGTCTTGGAGAGAATGAGATAATTAAATACATGTAGCTATTAACAATCAAAATGTAATATAGAAACCTCTAATTTGAAGGAAAAAATAACAAGATAGTTCCGACTAAATCTTTCCCGATTAATATAATAAAGTTATAATATTTTGGTCGGACAAAATAAGCTTATTTGGCAACAGGAGAAAAGACTTTACCAGAATAATTAACTTGTAATAATAATGAAATTAGTGCTTGATAATGCCTTCCATCAAGTAATCTAAGAATATGCAATATAGAACGAAGAAAGTGGGAACAACACATATCCAACATGTACGATCTTTCCGAGACTATAAATAGACATGGGAGCGTTCTTGTGGTTTAGTACTTCTCCGTCATGAATTGTTTAGTGAAGATGAAGATAATATCATCTCTGGCTTTCGCTCTGGTTTTTATCCAAGGCGTGATTGCAAAAAGGCATTGTCATTTTAAAGACAAAAGGCTGAATTTTGGGGAGAACGATGAAGATCTTGTGATGGATTTGCCTGAACAACCTAGCGTGGGTTTCAAACATTATGCTGGATATGTCACTGTGAATAAAGCAAATGGAAGAGCACTGTTTTACTGGTTTTATGAGGCAACTTGTCAACCGGAGGAGAAGCCTCTGGTTTTGTGGCTTAATGGAGGTGATCCTCTCTCTCTCTCTCTCTCTCCCTCTCTCTCTCTCTCTCTCTCTCTCTCTCTCTCTATCTATCTATCTTCTCTTTCTCCTCCTATGAACCCAAGTAAATGTTTTACCATTTTTATGCAATCAAAGCAAAAAACAATTCTGCATGAAAGCTCATTCGTACGTTCAATAAGGTTGAAGGTGGATAGAAAATCTGTGTGAAGCTATCAACTTTAATTTTGTTTAAATACAGAACTGATGTAGTGGTCTGAAACATAGGGAGCAAGCATGGTTTCCTATTTTCAGCCATGTTTGAAATAAACATTACAAGTTAATCATCCAGAAAAAAAAACTTTATGAAAGACAAAAGTACAAAAAATATTCAATTTCCATCTTACAAATCATTCATTATTATGTTCGTCATTATTATTTGTATTATTATTTGGCTAAGATAACCAGGAAAGATGTTTTTTTAGGCCCTGGATGCTCTTCTGTGGGGTACGGAGCAACACAAGAGATAGGTCCTTTTATAGTGGACACCGATGGGCACGGCATTAAACTTAATAATTATTCTTGGAATAGAGGTAGTATTTCCCTTACTCCTTGCCATTATTTGTAGTGCTTTTAACAAGTCATCTTAAAATTAGACAAGTGTTAAAAGTTTGGATGATGTTTGCAGAGGCCAATATGTTGTTCTTGGAATCTCCTGTTGGCGTTGGCTATTCTTATTCAAACACAACCAGTGATTATGATATTCTTGGAGATGACTTTACTGGTAATACTAATTCTTACCAAACTAATACTAAGACGATAATTAGATAAATCCCGAACGAGAGTGAGGCATCGGAAGACTTGCTCATAATATTTCGAGGCTTATAATCGGTCTCCTCTATCGAAACTCTTCTACCTTATTCCGTCCTTCGTTTGTTTCCCTACATAAAAAATGAATTTTTTGTTTGTTTTCTGTTTCCTCAGCATATGATGCACATATTTTCCTCCTCAATTGGTTTCTCAAGTTCCCCTCGTATAGAACGCGCCCCTTCTACATTTCAGGAGAGAGCTATGCAGGTAATTCAAAGCATAGATAACTCCATTAATGGCTGCCATTCACATGTTTCCTCAGATTCTAACTATATTCAACCTGTTGAAAACCAGGAAAGTATGTTCCAGAGCTTGCTGAGCTTATTCTTGACAAAAATGACGAGAGTGTTTCTTCCCACATTAATCTTCAGGGAATTCTGGTATACATATACACATAATCTTTTGACTAATATTTTTATTAAATAATAATAATCCACCAAATAAAAGCTAAAATAATTTGTTGCTTGATTTGACTAAGCTTGGGAATCCAGAAACATCTGATGCAGAAGACTGGAGAGGGCTGGTTGATTATGCATGGAGCCACGCTGTAATATCGGATGAAACCCACAAAATAATCAGACAAAGTTGTGACTTTTACAGCAACAATACATGGAGCAACACAGATTGCAGAGCAGGCGTCAAAGAATTGCTCAACCAGTACAAGAAAATAGACATTTACAGCCTTTACACCTCAGTATGCATCGGCGATTCGGCTAGTTCTTCACACAAAAATTCCAATTTACAAGTTTTGATGAAACGAGATAGTAAAATGGTTCGTAAAAATGTTCAATTTCTGGGGTTTTCTCTGGTAATTTATACCCCATTATAGTTTAAATGCAGCTAATTTAGTAGTTTATAACGTTTGTATTGTTGTTTCTTGAGTTGTTTTAGATGCCAAGAATAATGGGTGGCTACGATCCTTGCCTTGATGACTATGCAAGATTGTTTTATAACAGACCAGATGTTCAAAAGGCTCTCCATGTCAGCGATGGCCACCATCTTAAGAATTGGAGCATTTGCAAGTAATCCATTATAAGCATCCTCTCTCTTTCTCTCTCTATATATTTGTTTTTGTTCTTACAAGGTTTTCAGGGAACTGTACTTAAAATTGAACATGAGACATCCAAGGTTTTCTCCCGTTTTGTTCTTGTTCTGAGAACATAGTTTTGAAAAACCATACTGAATTTAGAAATATTTTCCAAAAGCAAGGTTATAGAACGCATATGAATAAGTTGTTCTCGACTGTTTTGTGGGGGGGGAAACAGTCATACGATATTTGAGGGGTGGCAAGACTCAAAGCCATCAATTATACCAATATACAAGAAACTGATTGCAGCTGGATTAAGAATTTGGATCTACAGGTAAATTTTGACCAAGAAAATTGATTAAACTTTAATACTTTTTCACATGATGGAAAGCTTTGTTATTTCTTATTGGTAAAACAGTGGAGACACGGATGGAAGAGTGCCTGTATTGTCAACCAGATACAGCCTAAGTTCTCTTAACCTACCCATTACCAAATCATGGAGGCCATGGTACCATGACAAGCAGGTGAGATGATCTCACCAAAAAAAATAAATTAAAAGTTAAAAATAAAATAAATCATTAACGATGATGAGTTCAAGGAAAATCTGGTCTATTTATTATACAGGTAAGCGGGTGGTATCAAGAATACAAAGGTTTAACGTTCGCCACATTCAGAGGAGCAGGGCATGCAGTGCCGTGCTTCAAACCAAGCAACTCTCTTGCGTTCTTCACTTCTTTTCTTCTTGGGGAGTCTCCACCTTCCACTACATGATGAAGCCTACAACAAGTAATCTATTCATGGATTTGCTCTCCAAGATTTTGCTGCCTACTTTAAACCTAAATTTCCTGGCCATATATGTACTCTTATGAGAATATAATGTAGATCTCTTATGAGAATATAATGTAGATCATAAACTTATTACGTATTCTAATGACTACCTGTCCATCTTTGAGGAACTTTTTTTTCACAAACATGAGTTATAATCATCAAGATTTGGGACTAGAATGGGTAACAAATGGGAAACTACCCATGTCACAACCTTGAGGCGGTCCTGAGAGAAATGCCGAGCCAAATGCCCCGATTCTTATGAGCCCCAAAAGAATAAATGACGGTGGTTCAAAGACACAACCCGAACATAATCAAAACATCCTAATTAGGTTAAGAAATTCAAAATCCAAGGAGCTCGTCATCACACCCCTATTACCTATTTTCGTAATGTGCAAACAATCATCTTCACGCAACAAAAGATGCATCAAGATAGCTTGTAATGCTTTGAAAAGAGATCGTCCAAAGCATTTCAAGGATTCATCCCCTAAATCAATAGTCACCAACAAAGAAAATATCATGCAAACCAAAAATGTAAACAAGTAAAATCCGCATAGATATAACACAAAATCGAGTGTGCTGTCGAACATTCCCCATCGGTTTTCATATGTGGCAACCCACAAAATTATAGTTTTGAAAAACAGTAAAGTGCAGTACAATACAACTAAGTATAAAATCCCTACCTCGATTGCGGTCCCTCATTTTCCAAAAAGGAGCAGTAGCTTCAGGTACTGTTTCAAAGTATGCACAAACGTTAGAACCTAGACAGAGTCTACCCAAAGAATTCACAAACCAGTTCAAAGAAAATGATAGGGAATGTTCCCATACTAGGCAAGTAAACCCAAATCATAAAATCAACACCATGGTTGAAAATATTGTCGAGCCGCAGCACCATGGCGGCAGGGACTCAACTCGGAAGTTTGAGTCGCAACAAGGACACAGATATAGAGTCAACAAGATTTTCATGTTGTGTAGAAGTTCCTCCCTTCTACGGAATCGCAGGCTTCCACAGAATGACAAAGGTCCCACACTCTAGCGGACACGTAAGGCTTGTGAAGACTCAACTCCCATTGTCTCGTAAATCATTTCAATGGCATTCTCTTTCAATCATTTAAACCTACTTCATCTAATATCATCAAGGATTATCAAAATGCAATTCTATAAACTTCAATTATAATTTCCAAAATCACCATTACACCATGCAATTTTCAACATAATTTAGAAATCAGTAAGATTAGAGACTCTTACCCATCAAAATACCTCAAATTCATACCTTTAATCATCCAAAACAAACAAATCAAATCCATATCAACAATACATATCATCATATGTCCCAAGAATGCAACATCTTCCACACAAACTGTGTAATATAGCACAATTTATATAAACCACCAAGAGTAGAATTCTTATCTTCTCTTCTTGATCTCTTTATTTCTTCACTTCCACACTTTGATTTTTAGCTCAAAACAATACTTGTGAAGAGAAGAATAAGTTTTTTTGAGGGCTTGAGTCCAATTTCCACTCTTTCCCTTTCAACTTCTCTCTTTCCCTCTCTTCTCTCTTTTCTCTCTCTTTTCTTTCTTCTTCTCCTTTCCTCTACAGATCGGCATGAGAATGGCTGACACTCAGCCATTTCTACCGGTTTCTATAGAGTCCTAAGGGTAAAATTACCCTTTTGTCTAATTTGTCTTTCCAATTTTACCATTTGACCTTCAATTCATGGATATTCACAAAAACACCTAGATTTATTATCTTTTAATCATACTTGCTTAAACTAATTAATTTGTACTAGTTCTAATCTAATCTCCAATATTAACATAATTAATTAACTTTAATTATCTTTAATTACACCTTAATCAAACAATTAGTCATTAATCTTCAAGTGACACATGACACTATCTCATTAGTTACCCAATTTTATTACATGGCCATATACTACAAAGTGATAGAAACATTTGGCCTTCTATAAGTTTCTTTAAATTGTTGCTATAAAGTCCAATTTAAAGTCATTTACCAAAACAATGCAGTCTGAGATGAAATTTCACTCATTCAATTTCAAACTTGCATAACTTTAGTTGTATACATTCAAATCATTTCAAATTCAATCTAAAATCATTCTCTTTATAAATATGTCTACTTTAACACAATAAAATTTCATAGTAATCAAATCACCAAAACACTTATTATAAATGTTACACAAACACTTGTTCCATTGGAATAATTTTCACTTTAACATGCTAAGTGTTTCTTATTTTTCTTAATCACATTTAATTATTCTAAACATAATCATTAAAGTTAAATTTAGTTCAGATCATCACACGACTAACGTTGCTTAGCTACTTCTACCTAAAGTGACTACATCTGCTCTTGCATGGAAGGTGCTCACGCCAACTATGTTTGCAGGGCCTTGTCGTTGGGGGCCAAACCCTTGTCTCAAGTGACCTTCCCAACTCTGATGGTGTGGACAGTGCTCTCGTTAAACCCAATCTTAGAATCCAATAACTCGTCATTGGGGCTCCAAGGGACACTGGCCTACTACAAAGGGGTCTTGATAAGTAACCGGAAATATAGGGTGATGGATGGGTAGTGAATGGTGTGCAATGTGGATTGGTGAATCATAGCTCCCATATCGACTGATAGACATGTGTGGATGGCACAGAGAAGTACCTCCCGATACTTAGTCACATTACTGGAATGAGTTGAGCTCCTAAAAAATAGTGGCACACCTAGCATCCTTACACAGATCCTTCCATTTGAAGGTCACCGGTGTTTCATTGGTGACCTTCCACTGTGTTCTAGGTTGACACAATGTAGCAATAACCTTTAACTAGGTTCGGCTGAGAGGTGAGATACTCTGAATACCCATTTGATTGAATAGTTAGTAGTCCAAAGTATCTCTTAATGGTGGGCGGGGCAAATGATATGTCTCCCTCGAACAAAGATGTCGGGATCCTGCTAGAAGAAGGCATTGGCGCAAAATCCTCAAATGATCAAGATGACTACAGCGTTAGGCTGCCTCGTGAATCGCTCCCACTGTCTCTCAATGATATTGTCCAAAATTTCCCTGAGGAATATTGATGCCTAGTTCAAGAATGGGCTTCTTTTTCACTCGTGAAGTCTAATATCGTTTGAAAGCCTACTTGATAACAATTCTATCTTGATCGGACTATGCTCTGGAGGAGGCATGTGTGGAAGCCGATCATGATTTCTTAGGTGGCATTTTGTCAAAAAATAAACAACCCAGGAAAATAATTCCATTGTAAACAACAAAAAAAACAGCAAACTGAGCCCAAATATTCAGAATCCAACTTAGTCTAATATCAGCTCAATAAGTCCAGCCAAATCAAAAAAAAAATCCCCAATATATATCTACCCCACTTATTGTCAACTCAGTGAGATGCAACAGATCATCGTACCCATTTAGTCCAATAGTTCAGCAAAATCCAATATCATACTGTCCCACTACCAATATGTAATCCGATTCAACACAAATTTTTCTCACAAATCAGAGCATAGTTCTATATAGAATCAGAATTTTATCCAAAAATCACATTTGAAACCAAATACACCGATTCACAGAATCCACCAAAAAGTGATAGAAAATCCCACTAAATATCTCAAATCCTCAGCTGAGAACATTACAATTATTACCATCAAAATGCGCCTCATTCGTCGGAGAGGGGTGAATCGGCATCGGATATGAAGGATAGGGCTCGGGATTGAGAATATGTCGGCGGACAAAGGCGGAGATATGTCGGACTAGAGGGTGTGGCAAGTTTGGTTGCCCGGAGATATGGAAACGACATTGAACAAGAGAGTATAGGAGAGTATACGCCTCTGCTATCAGCTATAGCTTTTGGCAGGAATGATTGCGCTCCTTCCTACTATGTTGGTATCAGAGCAAGGTCCGGTGTTCCAATCCCAGGAGGGGGAGGATATAATCTACATCCTAGACCAATGGGTATTTGACACGTGGCATTATACCCTGAGCTCTTATAGGAGAGTATGTGCCTCTGCTATCAGCAATAGCTTTTGGCAGGAATGGTTGCGCTCCTTCCTACTAGAATGGTTGCGCTCCATCCTACTAAGTACAAGTTTACTACAGTTTCTGATTACTTGTTACTGTTATGAAAAATCTGTTAATTGTAGTTGTAATATTGGTTTGCATATGACTAAAAATTGTTCTAATGCTAGTTATTCATGTCTGATATGTTCATTTATTAATGGAAACGATTGTAAATTGCCATAGTCATTCACTCTATTATCCATTTCTTGTGTAAAGTCTTCTAAATAGTTTATGAGATAATTTATCATTCTTGTTATATCTTTTCTATCATAAAAATTAATATATTCTAACTTTTCTACTATCTTTGCATAATTTCTTGTCATTTTATTACATTAAATAATCCTTTTTTTATAGCTTTAATGTTTTTAATATATCGAAGATTATAAGTGTATAAATACCAATGTTTCATATAAATTATCTAGATATAAATCAAAATAATAGTATTCTCGTCTGATAAGTCAAAATAATTTAAAAACTCAAAGAGTTGTTCTAGAATTATATAATTTTCCATATATATCATATTTTCGTAGTCAAATTTAACCCCGTACAATGACATTTTTTTTTTATTTATCCGAGTGCTTAGAGACGTAATGGTTGTTCGTAATGATCTTAGAGTTGGTTTTTCTTGGTCTTTTTCTAGTGATCGTGTAACTAAAGGAGTTGGTTCATTTATGTGTAAAGGTGTTGGTGATTCATCTATTAAAGAATATCTAGGAAATTCATATAGTATAAAATTAGTAAGAAGGAGCGCAACCATTTTTGCCAGAAGCTATAGCTGATAGCAGAGGCGCATACTCTTCTATAAGAACTCAAGGTACAACGCCACGTGTCAAACACCCATTGGTCCAAGATGTAGGTTTTATCCTCCCACTCCGGGGACTCGAATACGGGACCTTGCTCTGATACCAACTTAGTAGGAAGGAGTGCAACCATTCCTGCCAAAAACTATAGCTGATAGTGTTAGTTTCTTTAATTTCATATTTTCATACGAACAATACTTTTATTTTTCCAAAATCAATTAACGTCATTTGATTCAACCAACCGTTACATTTAATTATGGATAAACAAACATTTATGCTTACCTTGATCAATGTTTTTCGTTGATGTAAACGTTGATCCTAAAAAACCATTTATCGCCTTGAACCTTATTCTTTACATTGATTTCCTTTGATGATCAAGGAAAATGTTTGTTTCTTTTCTTTTCTTTCCAGCATCCTCTGCCAAGAGGATTGAGAGAGAGAGAACAAGTCCCCTTTTTTCCAGAAGACTCACGAGATGTTTAGAGGAAGAGCGTATTCCAAAGAGAGAGAATTGAATAAAATGAGTGAGAAAGCAAAATTCTGATTGTACTTTGCTTCTTCTCTCTTAAGCATTAAAAGCAAAAACCAAACTCATCCTTCCATGTATGTCTCTCTCCAGGGAAGAGATTATTTATTTCTCTTTTTATTCTTTTCTAGTGTTTTCACACCTTACCTTCCAAAAGAAAACCCACCTTTTATTAGTTTTTCTTGTTCTATTTATTACGTGTGTTTTTCAATTCATTAGTGTCTTATGCACTAACACATATGTCTAAGAAAAACCCAGTGCAAATCTCCTTTAATATTTCTTTGTATATAATTACATAATTGCCCTTTCTATTTACAGAGAATTACGTAAATACCATTTCATTTATATCCTTTTATTTACATCTCTTTTTAACCATACATTATTCACTTTAACAAGGTCAAGGTTAGAGAATTAAAACTCAATCAACTTAATTCTTTTATTCTTAACAATCATCACATTAAGCCCCTTAAAATTAAGTCAATACACTTTAATTAAGATAGACTACATTTATAGATTATTAGAAAATAATCTAACAATCTCCCACTTGGGCTATGTTATGTTAACTTTAATAAAATCGATTTTCAGCTATTACTTTTTCAATTATCACAACTTGCATTCATAATTCTTTTCTATAGTATACCATAATATGAATTTATCAAGTGTTCTTTTCATAAGGAATTATATAATCAGATCATGGCAGTCACAAATCTTTAATGACGACATTATTCTTTCCATGTATCACAAATTAACACAATGAATTAATTCTTTAATCTAGGAATACTATATATATACCTTTCAATTTTATCTTTGCATAAAGTTTCATTTATTATTCATAATCAACTTTAATTGTATACACTATTCTATGAATAATAAACTATAAAAAAAATATTTTCATACTGAATTCAAAAGTATCATAAAATACAAGTTATGCTTTTACAATCCCATGTACAAAGATTTGTCACCTAAATCCATCATTTCAACATGTTCTTTAAAGGCTTTGGGTAGCAATTCTTTGGTTAATGGATTCGCTATCATCAAACTTGTACTTATATGCTCTATACACAGCTTTTGTTTTTGTATCTCTTCCTTGACTTACAAGTACTTTAAATCAATATGTTTTGCTCCTTTTGAGTACTTGTCATTCTTCGAGAAGAATACAACTGAGAAGTTGTCACAATAAATTTTCAGCGATCTATCGATATTGTCGACCATTTGTAGATCCTGAATTAAGTTCCGTAACCACAATACTTGAATTGTAGCTTCAAAACATACTACAAATTCTACCTCCATAGTAGAAGTAGCAATCAAAGACTGTTTTCCACTTTTCCATAATATGGCTCCTCCGGCTATTGGGAGCACATAATCGAATGTAGATTTCCTCGAGTCTATACATCCGCCATAATCTGAATCTGAATATCCAATCATCTCAAGATGATTTGATTTTTTGTAGATGAGCATGTATTCCTTTGTTCCTTATAAATACCGAAGGACTTTCTTTGCAGCTTTCTAGTGATCCATTCCTGGGTTACTTTGATATCGGCCCAACATCCCTACTGCAAAACTAATGTCTAGCCGAGTACATCTCATTGCATACATTAAGCTTCCTACTGCTGATGCATATGGAATATATTCTATTTCCATACGTTCCAAATCACTTTTCGGACATTACTTTTGATTAAACTTGTCCCCTTTCTGAATTGGAGCAACACCAGCGAAACATGTGACGACCCGGTTCTTATTTACTTTAAAAATCGTGTAAAATTTAAAACTTTTCTTTTTATGAAAATGTCCTAGTATTTTTCCTTTGTAAAACCCGATCATTAAAACTCTTTATTTAAAACATTTATCAATTGCAGTAGAAGTAATAAAATCCTTTTTATGAAACGCAGTGGAATTAAAACAAAGCATTAAATAATATTAATTAATTTACAAAACCTTTGCAATCATTTCCATTTAATTCTTTTACAAACCATCTTTCTTTAAATCTCTTTAGCCTAACCAGCCACAAGATCCACCCGTGCAAATCCTTCATCGACTGCCTCTTAGCCTGTTCACCTGTGCGTGTACCTACATCGCAAGACTTAACTAATGAGTCTAATGCTCAGTAAGTGATATAAAATAAAAGGTATGATACACATGTCATACAACTTTTAAATCTCTTTTCGTTTTCTGTTTCTGTTTCTCTTCTTTCTTTCTTTTCTTTTCTTTTACCGTTTTCTTGATCTTAACTTTGCTTTATCTTGACTTTACTTTACTGTTCATTTCTTTACTTGATTGTTACTTTACTTTATCTTGAAAGGCGTTGGAAATGTCTAAACTTGACGATGAGAACCTCACATCCCTAGACAACCTCATTTATCTTTATCTTTACTTTATCTTGTAAGGCGTTAGAGATGTCTAAACTTGACGAGTAGGAGCAGCCAACTCAACCTCACATTCCCAGACGACTTTGTTTATATTTATGGTTGTCTTAATCTTGAAAGGCATTGGAGATGTCTAAACTTGACGAGGAGAAGTAGTCAACTCAACCTCACATCCCCAGACGACCCTGTTTATGTTTGTTATGTCTTAATCTTGAAAGGCGTTGGAGATGTCTAAACTTGACGAGGAGGAGCAACTAACTCAACCTCACATCCCCAGACGACCCCATCTATGTTTATCTTTATCTTGAAAGTGTTAGAGATGTCTAAACTTGACGAGGAGGGGCGACTAACCCAACCTCACATCTCGTCACACCTATTTATGTTCATTTCTTTACGTTTCACAACCGTCTCGTTTCTTCTTTGTATCATTCTTGTCATTTTGTAATCATTTTGTTTCTTCTTAGTTTCCTTCTTGTCATTTTATAATCGTTTTGTTCCTTCTTTGTTTCCTTTTCAAAAGTATGCAGGGAAACCATTTTCGTATCTTTTGAAAACTATGATGCATGATGCTCGTGAATGCATACATTCTCTATTAGAGGAATTTAATAAAACAACCAACATACAATTTACAGATCATGCTTATAAACTATAGACATGCTTATAAAAACAGTAAACAACGAAACATGTTATTTAAAACTGTAACCACCGAAACATGCTATTTAAAACTATAAACACCGAAACATGCATCTCCTATTCTTGCGATGTAGGGCCCTAAGGACCAAAGCATATGTGTATCACTTACTTGGCGTCTTTAGCGTAGTTCAAAAATTAACGTAGTCATTCTTCCCTTTTATACCTTCAAAATAATTATAATTTATTTATTAATATTTTTATCAATCATAAATCTTAACTTTGATATCGTTATTTCTCGTTTATTATTTAATAATTTAATTATTGCTTGACAAATTTCTATTAATTTATCTTCATTAATTTCATGGTTAATAAACAAATAACCTTAATTTATACTTTTTCCCCTTAAATCATAATTATCCAATTTAACCAATATTAATAAAAAAAACACTGAATTTTCATAAACTTTAACACTTAACAAACCTCATTAGTCAACTTAATTACTTAACAACCTTGTAATAACAATTCTAATATCTTAACGGGTGCAATAAGATAACGATAGCCAACAATAGTTGCTCATTCCATCAATGTGACCTGATAATAGAGGATTTACTTCACAAAACAATTTATTATCTTTTAATGAAAATCCATTTGAAGCAAAACAACATTTATTTAACTTTAATACCCAAAATTACACCATGCCCATTTAGGCTTTCTTGCACCCAACTAATCACTCAACTATTTTCCAAAATCACGACTTAAAAACTATCAATTAATTGGCATTCATACAGTCCAGCCATCCAACTATTTTCTCAACCATTCGAAACCTCTCAAACCTTTCATTAATTTATAGCTCAAAACATAACATTTCCAGGAAACTAATTTAGTAGCATAAGCCAAAGTCCAACTTAACAACTTATATCTAACAATGTTTCTTCAAGACAAATCCAACCTTAACAGATGCAACTATCAACAAGGCTATCAAAAGGATAACTTAATTAACATGATATCATCCAAATAGCAGCTTAGCCTTCCTATTTCTTTTTCTTTTTTCCAATCGTATTAATGGTTAGAAACAACAAGAACAGTCCCCCATTTATAGCATTTCACAGTCAAGAATAATAATAAAGTCCAACACAGAACATATCATCCTTAAATGAAGACAACAGAACCAACAAATTCCATTTTAACAGACATATTTCTTTTGTGCACTAATAGCTAATAATACAAAATTTAATCCATCACCATTGTTTAGTAGCAACCCAAAATATACAGAACAAAATAGCAATTTCAACTCCATTTAACAGAGCAAAACATAAAACTTCACCCAGAACATCTCCCTTCACTCCTTATTCTTCTTCTCTGTTCTTCCACCAGAGTACTCGGCCATCACTTTGCAATTCCTTCTCTTCACAACCAACCAACATCCAATCTCACTGCTAACTTCCAATCTGTCCAGATTTATAGACAGAAGACCCCATGAACGCCAGGCGAATGGAAGAATCACCCAAATTGAAGGAAGTGGTCCATTGATCAATGTCCACGTGGAAAGTTGCTATCGTTTCGAGAGGAGAAATAAACCGGTTCGACAGTGGCCAACAGAAATGGACCGATGCCCTGCTCCAACCTCGCCATTCACTTTGCCACTGTCGACGCCAAAACGCCGCAGCCAACGCCCATAACCAGAAGTCATGAAGATGATCACTAAACATAGAGCATCGACTTACCTCCATCGGCAATTTCGTAGCAGCAAAATCGACACCGAGAGCTGCGGCACACTGAGCCCTAGCTCATCATTCGTCGCGTAGCCCACAGCCGTCGTCAGTAGCCAGCACGCCAGATAGCTCGCACTCGAGCCTCGCCGTCGTCCTTTGCTCATCGTCGTCCTTCCCAATCGCTCTCACTCCCTCTCCTCTCTTGTATTCGGTTTGACACGAAGCCAGCCCTGAACCGGTTCACTAACTGTTTAATTTTTCTTCCATTTAAATAAATTCTTCATTTCTTAAATAATTAAATTCTTCATTTAATTATTTTCGTCTCAATTCAAATTTTCTTTTCTCCGAATATTGCATGATGATAACTATCGGTCCAATTAAAATTTTTCAATTCGGCTTCCAAAATGATTATCCAATAATTGATATAATTATCTCCCAACAATTATTTTTCTAAACTTATTTTTATGATAATATATTCCATAATAAAATTTCACCGAATAATCCAATTATACCCCAATTAATTTCTTGTTAAATAAATCATTGATTATTATCCAAATATTTCCTCCAATCAATTTTCTTATCAAATAAACCTCTAATTATCCTTAATTAATTATGCGACAAAAATCGGCGTATTACAGAACACTTATCTATTTTGAATCTCTCTAGAATTTTATCGATATATCCTTTCTAAGACAATCTCAGCAAAGCTTGCTGTCTGTCACGGAATATTTCTATTCCAATTACATAGGCTACCTCACCCATATCTTTCATTTCAAAATTCTTAGAGAGAAAAGCTTTTACGTTATGTAACATTCCTTTATCATTTGCAACAAGAAAAATATCGTCAACATACAGTACTAGGATACTAAACTTACTCCCACTGACCTTCATGTAGATACACCGATCAATGGTGTTCTCTATAAAACCATACGACGTAATGATATTGTTAAACTTAATATACCATTGTCTGAAAGCTTGTTTTAATCCATATATTGACTTATTCAATTTACACACTAACTTTTCATTTCCAAGAAATGAAAATCCTTCTGGTTGATCCATATACACTTCTTCCTCTAAGTTACCATTCAAAAAGGCGGTTTTTACATCCATTTAGTGAAGTTCTAAATCATAGTGAGCTACCAAAGCCATAACTATCCTTAAAGAGTCATTCTTAGAAACTGGAGAGAAAGTCTCTTTATAGTCAATGCCATCTTTGTAAGTGTAACTTTTGGCGACAAGTCTGGCCTTATACCTTTCGATGTTACCTTTCGAGTCACATTTGGTTTTGAAAATCTATTTACAACCAACACGTTTCTTTATTTCAGGTAACTCTACAAGTTCCCAGACTTTATTGTCATCCATCGATTGCAACTCTACTTTCATAGCATTTAACCACTTTTCGAAATTATTACATTTCATGGCTTGTTTATATGAATCTGGATCTTTGTTGTTACTCAAGTCACATTCCTCTTCAAGTGAATAAATCACATAATCATTAACAATTGCTGGTCTTCTTTGTCTTACAGACATTCTCAATTCTGGTTCTTGTGATGGTTCACTTATAACTTGATCATCATTAATATGCTCATCATTGACACGTTCACTTTGACTGGTTTGAATATTCATATGTCGTTCCAGTATGTTGTTGGACTGTGATACAACAAAAGGAATGACAACTTGATGAGAATTACTAAGTGTTGTTTTCTCCACCCGATTCTCTTGAATATTCACCTTTCGTGATTCATCACTCCCACTAAACTCGCCATTCTCAATGAATCGAGCATTTCCAGATTCAACTATTCTTGTACTATTCTTTGGACAGTAAAATATGTACCCTTTTGATTTTTCCAGATAGCCGATAAAATAACCACTGATGGTTCTTGCATCGAGCTTCTTTTCATGTGGATTATATGTCCTTACTTCTGCCAAACAACCCCAAACATAGATATGCCTCAAACTAGGTTTCCTTCCCATCCACAATTCATAAGATGTCTTAGGAACTGCCTTACTAGGAACCCTATTCAGGAGATATGCAGCGGTTTTCAAACTGTACATCCACAACGGTAAAGGTACATCACTTTGATTCATCATTCTCCTAACCCTTTTAATAAAAGTACGATTCCGCCTTTCATCTACATCATTTTGTTGTGTTGTTTCTGGCATTGTACATTGTGCACGAATGCCTCGACTTTCGAGAAATCTTGCAAATGGACATTTGTTTTGTCCATTCTCATCGAATTTGTCGTAATATTCACCACCTCTATCCGAGCTCAATATGTAACATCCCGATAATTTCAAGATAATTTAAAGATGAATAATTATCGGGATATTACCAAGGGCATTGGAGCGTTAAGCTTTTGAGTAAATTATGTAACGTTTGTCCTCGTATACGTGATATAATCGAAGTGGTGAAGTTATGGAAATACTGCATCACGTATCTAGAAGTGTCATTTGACGATGTGTTTTAATGAATGATACATCGGGGAATCAAGTTGAGTGTAAAAATGTGAAGAAATGTGAAGAAAATGGACTTAAGGACGCCTTAGGACGCCATTTTTTTGTCCTAAACTCACTGTTCTGTGATGTTGCGGACGCTGGATGCTGGGCGCAGACGCTGGGGATGCTAGATTTGGAGTCCGCATTGAATCTGTCTTAAGCTGGTGTGTCACGGTCGATGCATGCGGACAATGAGGATGCATAATTAGCGTCCGATGGCTGGGGAAGTACGGACGAGGAGGACGAAGAAATTAGCGTCCGATATGAATCTGCCTTATTACTATTTTCACGAACGATGCTCGTGGACGCTGCGGACGACTCACCTTCGCGTACGGTTTGAATCTGTCCAAAATTTGGTTATGCGGACGACATCAGGCGGACGAGGCAGACGACATCAGGCGGACGAGGCGGACGCGTGTTTGGGACGCCATTTTGTATTGTAATCGTAGACTTGCGGACGATGCGGACGACTGTACGGCGTCCGCAATCGTCCGAATGACAGCAGATTTGCAAAAAATCATGAATAAAAGTCAGCAAATCAATGAAAATTTGACGTTTTCTCTCATGAAAGTCCTGGTAGTTGCTGGGTAGCCGCCAAAATGCCACGTCGTGTCTCCTCCTTGTCTCCTTAGGTAAGCCCTTCCTATTTTGTGATGGACACCCCTTCATTTTCTACGAGTGTTCTGCTGAGGAGGAAGGAAGAGAAAGAAGTGATGCAAAGAGGGAGGAAATTGGTGCTCTCTGGGGGTGCTTGACCATAGCATTTTGGTGAGGTGGCCGAGAGTTTAAGCTCAGTGAGGGAAGTTGTGCATGACCGAGAAGGAATGGGAAGAATGGAGCTGTGCTTTGGGTGTGTTGAGCCGAGAGTCCCTTGCTTGTTGGTAAGAATTTCTCTTTGGCTATTGTGATGGGTTTATTATGTTTTTGGATGGAGTTGACTGTGTTGTTGAGTTATTCAATGGACGGGATATATTGGGTTTCTACCTTCGATTCTGTAAGTGGTTTGTTGATATGAGGATTAGATAATATATATGGAGTTTCTATAAAGTATATTGATTCTGTCAATAAACCGTGGATGAGCATGTGTACAAAATCGAAAGTCCTTTGTTAGTTGAGATAAATTTGTTTTGTTTCTACAACGTTGTGACCGGATTAGTTTTGCTATGAATATATATATATATATACTCAACGGGTTTTATGCTCTGTGAATGGTACTCTGGTTGTTCTTGTTAGTATGCAAACCTAGTTGATTAGTGTATTGGATTATGCACTACTGATTAGTTGTTATGTATCTTCTTAAGTTTAAATTGTTAATGTGTTGTTGGACATTCATGGATGTTGAAAGTGCAATCTTGTTGGATCAATGTATGGGGTCGAACGTTAGATGACTCGTTTCTTATATGAACTGCTCTACATGATTATACAAGGTTAAATGTTGTTACGTTGGTTTTGGCTTCGGTTCACTAATTGGAATAAAGATATCATGGAAATTGGGTAATGAAGTTTAATGGATAGAATCTTGTTGGGTTTCGGTATACGTTAAGCTTATTTTATAGACGTTATTGTTTCATTTAGGAAACTCTAGTAAGCGACGTATAAGCATTAAATATAGAAAAAGACGACGAAGTTTAATAATTAATTGATTTGATCAATTATGGGAACTTATTAAATTGTTTTGGTAAAATTTGAAGGTGTTGAAGAGAAGAAGGACGACAATTAAGAGCAAACACGTGATAAAGTTTCGAGGTAAGGATTGAGTTGTCTTGGCCAGAGGAGGCCCTACACCCAAGTAAAGTTTATGTGCGTCGTTTGTGGTTTGATTTCAGTAATGTTTATAGTTACCCTTGGTTTTACTTAATGATATAACCTCACGTTTTCCATTAGTTGCTGACAGTACTTGTTAAGCTTAAATGAATCAAAGGAATGATAGTTGTGAACTGAATGAGAAATGAGAACGGGTCCTAGACAGAGTTCTAGTGGCATTAAAGAGAAAGAAGAAGTTAAGATACTAGAAAAGACTATGTTTCCTTACAAATTGGCAAAAAAGTTACTGATTTCTAAATGTTATCCCTTTTCATGCCGTAAGTATACTTAGAGTTTCGTTCTTTTCAATTATGAAAAAGTATATGCAACTTGATTAGTTATAGTTTATTGCGGTTTTCTATTAAAGTATTAAGAGGCATATAGAAGCATGTTTTAGGTTAGTTATTGTTGTTTTACTTACTGTCTATAGCAGTATAATTGTTTCTGTGATTCTTTATATGCACAAATTCAAGTAAAGTATGTTTACTTCAATGTGCTTTTCCTTTTTCATTTAAATATGTTATTTCTCATATGTGATTTGTTTACCAGGAAAAAATTAGATCGAGTTCATGATAATAGAAACCAAGTAGGGGGTAACCTCTAGGAAGGTACCCACATGCATAAGTGAGGAAAAAAAAAAAGACTATGAAAAGAACGAACCCAAAAAGGTGGGTATATGCCGGAATAGAAAAGAACCCAAAAAGACGGGTATATGCCGGAATAGAAAAGAACCCAAAAAGGCGGGTATATGCCGAGATAGAAAGAACAAACCCAAAAAGGCAGGTATATGCCAGAACTAGAGAGTTAGAGTAGATGAGTAGTCCGGATCTAGCCTAGCTACTAGGAAGTCCGGATCTAGCCTAGCTACTAGGATACACCCCTACCAAGACGGGAAAGAGACTAGTAGCCCACAGGAGGTTAGTTTTCATACAGCTATGCCATCTCAAAAAAAAACCTCCATTCTCCAAGCTCGATGTACGAGTTTAAAGAACGAACAAAGAACAAGAATGTAATGAAAGAAGTTGGATTGGTGGCCCCATTCCAACAAAAACTAAAGAGAGAAATACATAATTATTTTTTTTTCCTCTCCTTACTGAGCGTAAGCTCACGTCCTTACTTGTGGTGTAGGTACAATGACGAACAGATAGTAAACGAATAAGAAGAAGACGAGAAACACATAATGAGGCAGAGATGGATGATTTCGCACGCAACGGATTCAAGCTGGCAAGGCAAAGACAAATGTAAGTTAACGGCTATGAAATAAATGAAAGAAAAAGATTATGAATCAATGAAGTAATGGTTCAGTTTCATTTGGTTAACGAAATGATTGAATGGTTTAGTACTATTTAGTATTTCTTTTGAAAGAACTCTTACGTTTTCGCTATGATTTAACAAGGATATTTTATAACGTTGCCGCAAGAATTTAATAGATGATTTTAACGATTCCGCATAATTAATAAATTGGTTTTCATGACGAGTTTTCATAAAGAGTTAGTAGCGATTCGGGTTTACGCACTCTAATTTGTTTTAAAAAGAAAATTTTAAATTTTTACGCATTTTAATTGCTTTAAGAAAATCCGGGTCGTCACACAATACCTTTACTTTTCTATCTAACTGTCTTTCCACCTCATTGATGAATATTTCTATAACATTCATCGCTTGAGACTTTTCATGTAGTAGATACAAATAGCTATAACGTGAGAAGTCATCGATAAATGTGATAAAATATTTTTCACCACTCCATGAATGAGTGTCGAATGGCCACATATATTAGTGTGTATCAATTCTAAAAGTTCGCTGCTTCTTGTGGCAGGATACTTTGATGTGTGTTTAGTTTGCTTTCCTTTAATGTAATCTATACACACGTCCCAGTCATTTAAATCTAATTGAGGTAAAATATTACTTTTCATTAACCTCAACATCCTTTCTTTAGATATATGACATAAACGTTTATACCATAATGAAGCAGAACTTTTATTTGTTGCATTACGTTTAGTTCCAATCACATGATTAACATTAAATAGGGAATCAAAATATTTAGCATCAAGATTGAAACAGTACAAACCATTCTTTAAAATACCAGAACCATAACAGCATTTTTGTTTGTACAAAGAAAACACTTCATTACCAATCTCAATATTAAATCTTACATAATCCAACTTTGCAACAGAAATTAAATTTTTAACACATTCAAGAACGTAGAGACACTTTTCTAGATCTAGATGATATCTAGTACCCAGGATCAATCTATACGTCCCAATTCCTTGTATCCGTGCTTTCATTATGTTTCCCATATACAAGAATTTTTCATTCCCGTTTATGGACTGGATCGAAAGAAATCTCTGTGTAACATTAGATACATGAGTAGTAGCTCCAGTATCTAACAACCAAGTATTACTAGGAAATTCTATAATATTTGATTCAAAACATACTAAAATAAATAGTGTACATTTCTTTTCGAACCAAACTTTTCTTTTTGGACAATCTTTCTTGATGTGTCCAGCTTTGTTGCAGAAGTAGCATTTAAGCTCTTTTCGGATCTGACCATCTTTTATCTTTAATTAGCCATTTTTCTTCTGTTTGTTCTTTTTACTCGGCTTTCCTTTGCTACTAGTGTATTCCTTCTGAAACGTTAAATGAGCGTATGGTTCTTTAATTTCTTTAACCTCCCTTCTTCTTGAATTAACATGGCCTTAATTTCTCGAAAGTTCTAATTTTTTTTAATGTTGTTATAATTCACCTGGAACTGGCCAAATTCAAGAGGAAGTGAGTTGCTGATAAATTGAACCAAGAATGATTCATTTATATCCATACCCAACGTTTTCAGCCTTGCAGCCAAATTGGCCATGCTCGTTATATGATCACGAATGGGTTGAGACCAATCAAATTTCTTGGTCGTCAACTCAATCATCAAATTCCCTACAACGAACTTATCCATAATGTCCGATTGGGAATATGCCTTTATTTTCGACATGAAATCCTTTGCATCATTTGTCTTTCGCATGGATGACTTAACATTTTCAGCCATTGTCATTTTCATCAAACTCAAACTCAGCCTATTAGATCGCTCCCAAGTCTCACTGTATGACTTGTCATCTTCCGTACTTGTCTCATTAATGACTGGTGGTTTATCACAAACTAATGTCAAATCTAAATCCAATACACCCAGTTGAAACTGGATTTGTTCAGACCAATCAGCATAGTTCAAACCATTAAACTTGAGTAGTGAATTACCAGAGGCAAAAAAATTCTTAGAATCTACAAAATACAACACATGCTCATTCATTAATTATTCGAATTCAGATAACCATAATTTATTTATTTAAGTTCACCTTTGGGTAATCGTTAAAAAATTAAAACAATCAGTGATATTACTATTTATACTTTACTAGACTCACAAACAAATTTAATGCAATATATTTAATATCTTTGGATATTTAAATATATTACTCAAATATGTAAATGTGTCACTTAAATATTATTAATGATAAACATTGGTCCACCTTTGGGTGATCTATTAGTTTTTCAATTAATAATTTCCTTTCAATAACATCACTATAATTATTACCGTAATTAAATGAATAACTTGCACAATTTAATATTGATCATTTCAAATTATGTCACTTTGGTGACTACTAAGTTTCTATAATCAATATTTAATTGAGTCAATTTTCCTTTATTGCATTTATTTTAACTTTATTTTTTATGCCACTATCATCTTAAATGGATACTTAAAATTACAAATTCAATTCTGACGATAACAGTAAATTTATAAAGAATGAATTTGTAATAACTAAAAACAGGTTAATCCAAGTGGCCACCCACATGGTTCATTCTCCTATAGCCATGTTCGACTCTCCATTATTTCTTTGGCCATTTTCTTTTATTTTAACAAAATTAACAGCCAGGCAGAACCTTAAACAATCTAGTAGCAATTAACCTTTTGCAGAAACAATTTATGTATCAAAATCAATTTTTATGTTGAACCTATTATGCATCAAAATCAATTTTTACGCAGAACAATTATTCTAAACCTTTGCTAAACTTTTATGCAGAATCAATAATACAGCAAATAATCTTAATACAACAAACTATGCAGCAAAAGAAATGCTGCAACTATTATTCATAAACAATTATTTAGCAAAATTAACCTTTATGTAAATAACCTTTATGTTCAAAATTATTATGCAGCAACTTTCAACTTTTATGCAGAAACATTTATGCAAAATAATTATGCAGTAACGAAACGCATTAAACTCTTGTTCATGGCAAATCAAAACGTTAATTACCGTGCTCTAATACCAATTGTTAGTTTCTTTAATTTCATACTTTCATACAAACAATACTTTTATTTTCCCAAAATTAATTAACGTCATTTGATTCAACCAACCGTTACGTTTAATTATTGATAAACAAACCTTTATGATTAGCTTGATTCATTCATACTTTTCGTTGATGTAAACGTTGATTCGGAAAAACCATTTATCGCCTTGAACCTTATTCTTTACGTTGATTTCTGTTGATGATCAAGGAAAATGTATGTTTGTTTTATTCTCTTTCCAGCAGTCTCTGCCAAGAGGATTGAGAGAGAGAGAGAACAAGTCCCCTTTTTTCCAGAAAACTCACGAGATGTTTAGAGGAAGAGCGTATTCCACATAGAGAGAGAATTGAATAAAATGAGTGAGGAAGCAAAATCCTGATTGTACTTTGTTTCTTCTCTCTTAAGCATTAAAAGCAAAAACCAAACTCATCCTTCCATGTATGTCTCTCTCCAGGGAAGAGATTATTTGTTTTTTTTTTTATTGTTTTCTAGTGTTTTCACACTTTACCTTCCAAAAAGAAAACCCACCTTTTATTAGTTTTTCTCGTTCTATTTATTACATGTGTTTTTCCATTCATTAGTGTCTTATGCACTAACACATATGTCCAAGAAAAACCCGGTGTAAATCTCCTTTAACATTTCTTTATATGAAATTACATAATTGCCCTTTCTATTTACAAGGAATTACATAAATAACATTTCATTTATATCCCTTTATTTACATCTCTTTTTAACCATACATTATTCACTTTAACAAGGTCAATGTGAGAGAATTAAAACTCAATCAACTTAATTCTTTAACAATCATCACATTATGCCATCTAATATTAAATCAATACATTTTAATTAACATAGACTACATTTATAGATTATTAGAAAATAATCTAACAGACATCAAAGGCGCATACTCTCCTATAAGAGCTCAGGGTACAATGCCACGTGTCAAACACCCATTGGTCTAGGATGTAGGTTATATCTCATGAAGAAGGAGAGAATCGCCGGACGGGGGATCTGCGACTCTGTGTGACGATTTTATTTTTTTGAAATTGTGTTTTTGACATAACATTACGCAACAGCATCTATAGACAAAATGCCTAGGTATTATTTTCGGTTTAGATGAGTGTGCGTTCTTACCCACAACATTTTATTTATTTATTATTATTATTTTTTTTAATTCTTATAATTGATGATAGTGGAAGGCTCGGCTTCCGTGTTCTGCAGTTGAATGTCACTCTTGTTGTGACTAACAAAACCTCCTATATATAATAGTGACGGATAATCTTGAACTGTCATTTTAATCTTTCATCCATTACTTCAACTGCTTCAAAAGGGAATATCTTCAAGACTTGAAAAGCTCTAGGCCATCATGACCTTAATTTTTTCCAAAATAGCTTCAACCCATAATTGTATAGTAGCACTTGTTGTCTTGATTCCAATTTTCTTTCCAAAAGTATTGCATCATGCATCCTTTTTGTATGTTCTTTGTATAGTTTCACATTCTCAAAAGCTTGCAAGCGAAACTCGTTAATTTTGTTCAAGTTCAAGAGGTGCTTCGATCCAGCTAAGCCTTGTGCTCTAATTCGACTAATATATAATATACTTTGTCAAAACTTAGTAGGGGCGTTTCTATTGGAGTTTTAAATGCAGTGCGGTAGGCCCATAAAACATCATCTAATTTTTTGGACCAATCTTTTTATTTTGGATTCACTGTTTTCTCGAAAATTATCTTAAATTCCCAATTTGAAACTTCGACTTGCCTGTTGGTCTAAAGATGATAGGTTGTGGCGATCTTATTGTTTACACCATCATTTGTTAAGAGTGCTTCAAAGTTCTTGTCGCATAAGGTGTACCCTCATCACTGATGATCGCTTGACAAGTACCAAAATGAGTAAAAATATTTTTCTTCAAAAACTTGGGAACCACTTGAGCATTGTTTACTGGTAATGCAACAGGTTAAACCCACTTAAAGATGGAGTTAATGGTCACTAGGATGTACACATTTCCATCTGATGGTATGAATGACCACACAAAGTCAATACCCCACATATAAAAAAGCTTCACTTCTGAAATTGAATTTAGGAGCATTTCATGTCTTTTTGAAATGTTTCCTGTTCTTTGACATCGATCACAGCGAGCGACGAAGTAATGTGCGTCTTTGAAGATTTTGACTAATAAAAATTGCATTGGAGGACTTTGGCGGCTCTCTTGTCTCCCATGAAATGTCCAGCATACTCTGAAGACTGGCAGTGTCTGAGAATATCCACAATGTCTTCATTTGTAATCCAACTTCGAATGATCTAATCAGCGCCATGTCTGAACAAATATGGCTAGTTCCATTGATAGAATCGCACATCGTGTAGGAATTTCTTTTTCTGATGAAAGGTAGGTGAGGTCAAGAGGTAGGATCTTGCTGATGATGTAGTTTACATAATCAACATACCAAGGTACTTCTTTTTCTTGAATTGCGAGCAACTGTTCATCCAGAAATGTCTCAATTCCTAGCTCTTGCTCTGTGAGTAGCAAAAGGTGATAAGCTACTTTGTTTTTTGACCCTTTTCCATCTCGAATTTCTAAGTCAAATTCTTGCAGCAATAGAATTTATCTTATCAATCAAGGCTTGGCATCCTTTTAAGAAATGAGGTATTTAATCGCAACTTGATCCTTGTGCACAGTCACTTTTGCTCCAATGATGTATGGTCTGAACTTATCAAATTCAAATACGACTGCCAATACTTCCTTTTTAGTGGTGATGTAGTTTTGTTGGGCCTCATTTAATGTTTTGCTTGCATAGTGGATGGCATGGAATATCTTGTCTCTGTGCTGCCCAAAAATGCTCCAACTGCATAATTGCTTGCATCACACATTATTTTGAATGGAAGGGTCAGTGTCACAATTGTAAGAGCTTTAACTAGTTTCTTTTTCAATGCAAGAAAAGCTTCCAAGTAGTCCTTATCAAAGTCAAATTTATTGTCATTTTTAGATAGTTCAAGAGACGTTTTGAGATCTTGAACAAGTCTTTGATGAAGTTTTTGTAGAATCCAACATGCCCTAGAAAACTGTTGAAGGTGGAAGTTGCTCGATAGTTTCCCGTTTTGCCTTATCAACTTCCAAAACCTTTTTTTTAGATCTAGTGTCCAAGCACAATTCTTTAACCATGAAATAACATTTTTCCCAATTTAACATCAGATTTGTTTCCTCGCATCTTTGTAGCACCATTTTTAGATTTCTGAGGCAATCATCATATGAATTTCTAAAGACTAAGAAGTCATCCATGAAGATTTCGTTTGTCTGCTCTATCATGTCTGAGAATGTCATCATCATGAATCTTTGAAATGTGGTTGGGGTATTGCAGAATTCAAATGGCATTATCTTGAAATCAATGTGCCATAAGGACATGTGAATGCAATATTTTCTTAATCTTTAGGGTTTATGGCAATTTGGTTGGAACCAGAGTATCCATCTAGAAAACAGTAGAATTTATGTCTAGATAATCTATCCACCATTTGATCAATGAATGGCATACGAAAATTGTCTTTTCTGGTGGCCTTATTGAGCTTTCTGTAGCCCATGAAAACAGGTTATCCAACCATTTGATGATTTCCTTTTTTTACACCCTTTTTCATGATAGGATTCAATTGGTGCTGGTGCTCAATGGATGGGTTGTTTTCCTTGATATCCGCAATTGACCATCCTAGTGCTCTCTCATATTCTCTAAGAACTCTCAATAGTTTCTCTTCTTCTAGAGTGATCAGGTCAGTCGCAATGATGATTGCCAATGTGAAGTCTTTTCCAAGGAATGCATATCTCAAGTGCTTTGGTGATGGTTTCAACTCCAATGTTGTTGGCTCTTTAATTGATACTTTGAGATGAGTATCCTTTTTAGTTTTAGCATCCAATGATTCAACTTTTTTCTTTGTATCCGCCATTTTAGGATTAGAATCGAGAAGAAAAATTTGCTCAACTATTTCAATTTCATCTTCCATGGTTGGATTAACTATGGCAGCTTCAAGGGTGTCCAAAGGCCAATTCTTTGTAAATTCTTGAGTGATAGCGTCCCTGATCATATTGAGTCTAAAGCATTTATCCGGATCATTAGGATACTCAATTGCTTCAAAAACGTTGAGTGTAACTTCTTGTTATTGAAATCTCATTTTTAGCTCTTCCCTTTGAACATCAATCAATAAGTGTCCTCCTAGTTGATATGAAAGGTCATCCTAGAATTATTGGTATCTATCTATCTTCTTCCATGTCTAGAATAATAAACTCAGCTCGGAAAATCAGTCTATCGACTTACAACAAAACATCTTTGATAATTCCTTTAAGATATGTAAGAGATTTTTCTGCCAGTTGTAAGGTCAGAAAGGTAGGTTTAGCTTCACCAACTCCTAACTTTTGATAGATTGAGAGTGGCATGAGATTGATGATGGGGCCTAAATCACATAGAGCTTTCCTAAATGTGTGATTCCCAATTGTACATGGGATAGTGAAACCACCCTGATCTTTCAGCTTAGGTGGCAGCCTTTTTTGCAGAAAGGCGCTACACTCTTCAGTAAGTGCGACAGTTTAGATTCTCTGAATTTACGCTTCTTGGCTATGATGTTCTTTGTGAATTTGGTGTTGCTAGGCATTTGCTCGAAAGAACTAAGCAAAAGGTATGTTGCTGTGAAGTTTCTTGAATACTTCCAGAAAATGACAAAAATGCTTATCCAACTTTTGCTAACAAAACTGCGGAAGGAAGAAGGGTGGTGGCAGATTGTAGGAGCTTCATTCCTCGCTTTGCATCTTTTTATCGTCCAAAAATTTCTCTTTACCTTTAGTAGTTTCCAAACTTGCATCATTTTGAACTTCCATTTGTTTATTCTTAATGTTGGGTGCTTTGATATTCTCATTGATTTGTAATCTGCTCCTCAAAGTAATTGTCTTGCAGTTTTCTCTACCATCATTTTTTGGGTTATTTTTTATGTTACTAGGTAGAGCTCCTTGAGGTCGGCTATTCATGGCATGGGCTATCCAAGCCATTTGAGTCTGTAACATTCTTAGATATGTGACTTGACAATGCCTAGATGGAAGTGTTTTTTTTCTCTTGAGATGATTCAAGATTGTGTGGGAGCTTTTAAGGGTCAAGCATTGTTATTCCATGGAAAGTTGGGGTGATTGTGCCATCTAGGATTGTAGGTGTGTGAAGACGGGTTGTTCAGTAGTCTATATTTGTATAGATTCAAAGTTCATAGGGTAGTGTTTATGAGAATGGATATTACAACAATTTTCACATTGCAGTAAAAGGACTTGGAACTGATTGAACAGAATGCACAAGTTGGACTCTCAATGTATCTAACTTTTTAGCCAATGCAGTGATTGCCAAAAGTGCATCATGGTCATGAATTCCAACTTGCTCGCTTAGGTTTTAGTCGTTCCATTGGCCATTGATAGCTGCTCGTAGTCATCTCTTCCAGTAGATCATACGCATCATCCATGGATTTAGTCATTAACTCTCCCCCAGCAACAACATTGATTGTAGTGCGTGTGTGCAACAAGCCCCCATTATAGAAGGATTGAACTTGTATATCAAATCATAAATACTGTCATCCTCATAAATACTGATGTTTCAAATCATGATACATTTTCGTACTGTCGGAATGAATATCAAATCTAGTCTTATGACGCTCTACTAAGACTGTCATCCTCAAATCCAAATCCCTAGAGACAACAACTCGATTATTACAGAATAGGAGTCCATCAGAATTGATTTTCCAACTGTCAAACTGCTCACCAGTTTGAATCATCTCAAATCTTTCTTTCAACACATCGTCAAACTTTGCAAGTCTTTCATACGTTGCAAAAGTGTAGAGGTCAAAACTAAATTAAAAACTTGAATTGTAAGACCATCGTCCTGGTATTGTAGCTCAAAATTTTCCACAATAAGACATCTTTTCCAATTACCCAAACCAAGGAAAGAAAGAGATCCTTGAAGATAATAACTCAAAGATATTAGCTACAACATTATCTTTACAAGGATGATTTTTTAGAGTAAAATCATAATTCTCTATATACTCAACCCAATGACGCTATCAAAAATTCAAATCACTTTGCAAAAAAAGATGCTTTAAACTCTTGTGATATGAAAATACCTCAAATCTAGCACTATACAAGTAGCTCTACCAAAAACATTACAGCGAAAATAATACCTGCAAGCTTCAAGTCGCGAGTATGGTAATTTCTCTCATGCGCCTTTAACTGCCGAGATGCATAAGCTATAACTTTATCTTGTTGCATCAAAATTCAATCCAAACCAACTTTAGATGCAATTGAATAAACAACATAAGCCAAAGAATCATCGGCTACTGCTAGAACTAGAGTAGTAGTCAATCTCTACTTGAGTTCATCAAAAGCTGCATGACACCTTTCATTCCAAATAAATTTCACATCCTTACGGGTCAATTGCATTACAACAAGGCAACAGAAGAAAAATTATGTATGAATCGATGTTAATAGCCAGGTAGACCCAAGAAGATACGCACCCCAATAACGTTTTTGGGTGGCTCCCAGTGAAATACGGCTTCAATCTTAGCTGAATCAATGGAAATGTCATTTTGAGAAACAACATGGCTAAGAAATTTCACTTTAGTCATCCAAAAATTGCACTCTTCATGCTTTATATATAACAGATGCTCTTTCAGCGTCAATAAAAAAAAAAAACAATTCTTAAAAGTTCCATAGATTCGTCTGAGTTTTTTAATATATGAGAATATCATTGATAAAGGCTACCATGAACTGGTCAAAATATGACCGAAAGACCCAATTTAGGAGATTCATAAAAACAACTGGTGCAGTAGTCAATTCAAATGGAAGCACTATAAATTCAAAATGTCCATAACAAATTTGAAAAGATGTTTTCGGAATATCATCTTGACGCATTTTCATTTGATAATAACAAGATCTCAAATCAATTTTCGAAAAGTACATAGATCCCCCAAGCTGATCAAATAGGTCATTAATGTGCGGCAATGGATACTCGTTCTTGATTGCTACAAGATCCAAAATTTGATAATTAATGCATAGACGAAGCGAACTATTCTGCTTCTATGCAAACAAAACAGACGCAACCCATAGTGAAATACTACTTCAAATTAACCATTTTTGCAACAAATCATTAAACTGAACACTTAGTTCATTCATTTTAGTAAGAGTCATGTGGTACGGAGAAATCAAAATTGGAATAGTGACGAGCATCAAATCAATGCAAAAATCAATCTCGCGGTCGGGTGATAACTCAGACAGATCCTCAAGAAAAATATCACGGTAATCACAAACCACTAACAAATCATAATCATGTATGACTGTAACAAGGTCACAACTAATAATAAAAATATCCTCGTACGGCTCCAATTTCCTTAGACCACCCAAATAGGCTCAAAAAAACGGATTAATAAAAAACACGGATATTACATAGATGCACTAGGATCTTTTCCGTCTTCCAACATAAGAGTAATAATTTTTCTAATAACAGACGGTCTTTAACTTTGTATAAGTTCAACCAATCCATATATAGAATTACATCAAATTGATCCATAAGTATAACTATCAGATCAACCAATATTCATACTCATCAACAATAAAAGCAGCAGATCGAACAAACGAGACTCATTTCATATCGCTTATTCAATGGAAAACTCAAAATTAGGGAATTTTCTAGCTTCTCTACAGTTACACTCTCATGATCCAAATCATGATGAACACTGATTATATTTTGGTAATGACCAGCGTTGCAATAGTTGTTTCTGAATACTAATTAAACGGAGTGTAACAACCCGGATTTTTTGTAAATCCTGAAAATGCGTAAAAATTTGAATTTTTCTTTCTTTTTAAAACAAGTGTATCAAAGTGCGTCAAAACCGGATCGCTACCGACTCTTTCTCTTACTCGTTAGTAAAACCAATTATTCAATATGCCATAACGTTCATACTATAAATCATCTTTTAAAATTCTGCGGAAACGTTAAAATCAACATTTGTAAATCATAGTGGAAACGTAGAAATTCTTTCAATACTGAATCATTCAATCATTTGGCTTATCAAGTAAAACTTGACCCTTTACTTCGTTGATTCACAACCGTTTACTTTTCTTTGTCTTTGTCTTGCCAACCCAGATCTCCTGTGTGCCAAATCATCCATCCCTGCTTCATTTCATGTTCATCATCTTTTTTCTTCTCTGTTCATCGTTTCCTACACCACAAGTAAGGACATGAGTTTTCGCCCAATAAGGATATGGGGAAAATCATTATGCATCTCTCTTTAGTTTCGCTTGGAATGGGGGCCACCCAAACCAATTCTTTTCATTATGTTCATTCATTCTTTACTTGTATTCCGAGTGTGAAGATTGGAGGGTTCTTAGGGAATAGAATCCGCCCTCCAACTTCCTTTTTCGGTTCCATTTCCAGCATATCTCGCCTTCGATATTCCTCCTCTTTCAGCTTATCCCGCCTTTAGAGTTTCTGCCCTTCCGTGTATCCCACCGAAGGGTTTCTTCGGTGATGGTGTATCCCGCTCATCCCAAACATTCTTTTCTTAGTGTTCGTCCCCTTTTTGGCGTGTCCCGCCTCCAAGGGTCTTCCTCTTTCGGCGTATCTCGCCCTTAGAGTTGCTGCCCTCCCGGCGTATCCCGCCGGAGGGTTTCTTCGGTGATGGCGTATCCCGCTCATCCCGGTCATTCTTTCATTATCATTTTTCCTCACTCATGCATGTGGGTACCATTCCTTGGGGTACTCCCTATTGGATTTCTATTATCATGAACATATACATTCTACCGTACATACATTGAAACATTCATTGAAATAACATTTATTGAAATAAACATGTTCATTGAAATAAACATACTATAATTGAAATTGCACATATAAAGAATGAAAATAATTAACGAACATAATAAAATGGTAAAGGAATGTACGACATATATCATTTAACTAACATTCTCATCGAAATCTAAACTAACATACAACCATGCTTGACATACTTGAACATTACGCTTTAACATACTCTTATCCCTACTCTTATAACTCAAAGGATATTACTTGTTTCACTTAACTTCTTAATCATACTTCTTATCATTTAGAATTTATAACATAACAAAGGCAACACACATAAATTGCAATGCTTCTCACTCCTATCGTCTAAATGATTTAAACATATTAAGAACAATCATCACTAACTACCTATACATACTTAAACAATTATCTCTTACTTCAATTCCTTATGCTAAATGTTTCCTCTTTGGTGATAGGCGTATCCCGCTTATTCTGAACGTTATTTCTTTTCGTTCGTTCTCTTTCTGGCGTATCCCGCCTATTCTGAACGTTATTTCTTTTCGTTCGTACTCTTTCTGGCGTATCCCGCCTTCAAGGTCCTTTATCTCATTTTCATACTTTTCGTTCATTCTCATCATACGTTTCCTTTTCATTTCATCATTCATATAGTTCATTCATACTTTTCTTTAGCTCGATTCATTTTTCTGTCATAGTATCATCCTAGTAAAACAATAATAAGAATAATCGACTTCAACACGAAGCAACTCACACACACTTTACTTGGGTGTAGGGCACAAGGCCAAGACAACTCATTCCTTACCTCGAGCTTTAATACGCTTTGTCATTTCGTAATTATTCTTCTTCCCTTCTTGTACCTTCACAGTTAATAACTTTTGATTATTACTCTATACCAATAGGAATCTCAACCACTCGGTACTATTATTCTTTGTTCGCTTCGTAATATAATCTTATAATCACATACTTGATTCACTAAACAATTTATAAAACTCCTATTTGAATGAACAATAGAGTTGTAACTATTATTCCAAATTGTGAACAAAACCAACAGAATATAACTGTTAACAGAAAACATTATCTATATATATTTAACGTCTCACAAAATCCAACTGTCAATAATTGAATTACAAATACCAGAGAACCATATCCATTCATAATCCAATAATCTAGGCAGTGAATTACAGTCTCATCATTCATATTAATTCCCAGAGTGCATATATACAGCTTCATCCAATTTCCAAAAACCGATTAGCAAATTCCACTTTTATTCCTAATATAATCATTCCCAGACTCATAAATCCAAACATTATAGAGCATCTCCCTGAGCTCCACACTGTAACTAAAATCCAAATACTTAGACAGCAGAGAGAAATCTCACCAACTGGATAGGACAATTCCAAGAGCAGGGCCGCTCCAACTTTCTGCATACGGCTCTCCTTCGGCTCCTGCCTTTACCTCCAAAGAAAAACCGAACAGCACCCAAATTTATTCTAACCATCAGACAATAACAATCCAAATCAGAGTACATACCAATATAGACAATCAATCCTACGTACCGAACTACAATTTGGAATCCAATAATCAAACTTCAAAGAGAAGGACCTCACCTTCTCGGCTTACTAGAATTTATACACAAAATACAAAATTGAACGCTATAACAATTATCCAAGCTGTCCCGTGATTCAAGCGATCACAAGCGGATTCTTCGGGTCAAAAGCACATCCCCACTTTTCGGCTGAATCTTCGGCCTCAAATCTTCCCAACCGACAAGTCAGGAAGCGTGAAGTAAATGCGGGAAATAATTGGAGGAATACGCCAAAATGGTTGATGAAGGACTGTTGTCTGAACAATTGAAGTGGGTTCATTAAGAAACCAACAGGACCGAACCGCAGCCTTCAACCGAGCCGAAGTCCCCTGTATCCCGTCGATTTTAGCCGTCGTCGAATCCTTGACAAAGGCCGATTAATTGCAAGCAAAGGAGGATGAGAAATGGCCGGCTTACCTCAAATCGTCGCCGGAAAATGCAACTCGCGGGAGCTCCGACTCATTCCGCAAAAATCCGACGAAACCGTGACCTAGCGCGACCCACGACATCACCTCGCCGTGACCACCGCACGCCGGCCGTCATCACCCATGGCATTCGCTGTCGCCGTCGCCGTCCGTCGCTCGTTCTCCGGCGCTCGGTCTCTCTCCCACATCGCTTCTCCCTCTTCGGCTCACTCCCTCTCTGTGTCTCTCACTCTCCCTCTCATTTCTCTCTCATTGTTTTTCTCCAGCAACCCTTTCCCCTTTCTAATTTCTATTTCTTTTTTTTTTTTTAATTTATTTTCATCTTAATCCTAATCTATTTTACTACTTCCCAATTATAATAAACTCTTTTATAATATTTTAATTCCCCTTAATCAAATAAGTCTCATTTTATTTTATAATCAAACCAATTAGTTAGACTAAATTGATTCAATTTATATTAAATATTTAATTTAGCTCAATTACCACTTTATGATAATTGACGATTACGACTATGGTAATACTTCGATCTAAAAATGTTCAACCCACTTTTAAATTATCCTTATTAAATTCTGATATAAAAATTTAGGATATTACACGGAGTTCATATCATCATAACTAGTGGTTAATCCAACTTAAGCCTCTTCCACCATACACGGACAATTTCTTGAAATAGAAGGTTGCAAACCCAATCCAATACCTCGATGGAAATCTAAAAGCCAACAAATTCCTTTTGCATCACCCTTAATTAATTTTCAACACTCATTGGTTATGCTTCGCTTACAAACGCTAGACATTAAATGTTTTATAATTTCATCCTAAGTGATTCCATTACAAGACACTTTTAGAAAACTCTATATTGAAGTCATCATTTCAGTTGAACAACTCTAATATTGGTTCAAATATTCCCAACTACTTACGCAGAAACTTACACTAGTGCCGAATTATACAATTCCAATACTAGTTAAGTCTTTACCATCTGTTTTCGAATTAGAGTCTTCAAATGCAAGGTTCAAACTTAAACTAATAGATTCCAAGTATGAAAGAGTAAGCATTGAATTTTGGAAGGAAATTGAGGCTTTGGATTTCTTTCTATGATACGCTTCTTAAGTTTAAACTTCACATACTCACACATATAACTCAAAAGAGTTCGCAGATTCACAGGTTCTGTAAGGTTGTTTATAATCATTCACAAAGTGTAACTCTTCATCACTTCTAATTAAATTCAGACCACTCCAAATTACCAGTGTCCAAATAGATAAATGCATTCATCCCCTAGCGGACAATCTCAAGATGTCCTTCTAGCAGCACTTTAACACAAAATTAATTTTTGTATTTTATTGTTAGGCACAATATTTGTAAAGTCTTGTATATTACTATACCATCTATTTTATAGATATCACTTTTCAAGATGGAACCTGACTTTGATATCAAAAATTTTGTCACAAGCCACAAGGGACTTGAGACAGAATAGGGAACGACCCAACCCAAAGGACGAAATCGCCATACCATTTTTCTCTAAAATTTTATTAATTAACAGCAGAAAATTTAAACTATTAGTTAATAGCCAGGGCCCAACGAACATGGGCTTAACAGGTCTAATAAGTGATATCAGATAGCAAATAATATAATCCAAAACGAAATAACTGTGTGGAAAGTAAATTACAGATTACAGTCATCTAACTAAAGCATACCTCACAAAATATCTCTCAAAGGATAAAGCTAAAATAGATATGAAACTTCGTCGGATCTAAACATGATTGGCAACTGAAAATCCGATTGATAAAATCCTAAAAGGTGTTAATAGGGTGAATTGACTAAACTCAATAGAGATTATATTTTTAAAGAAAAATTTAATTAAAATGATATTTAAACATGCATAAATTTAAAACTCACGTTTTTATAAATTCTTTTTAGAAAAATGTGTACAAAAAGGTATGTGTGTGAAATCACCCACTAATATGTGGTACGTTATTAAAATAAACTTTTGTTCTACAAATAAAAAATCATAGTGAAAATGGAGCCACTCATGGACTCCGAGCACACCATGCTATAGACATATAACAAAATAAATGCAATGTTTGGTGATCACAAAAGCCAAAGAAATATCCTGATCAGATTTAGGGATTCGTAACCCAATGACACGACACATACAGCTGTCCTATTAGCTATGTGCACTTTAGGGATTCGAACCCAATGACATGTCACACATCTCCTATTACCCATTTCACAACAAACAAATACATTTCACACAGTAAAATGTGTGAAAATAAAGCGGACCCCAAACTGGGTCGATCAAACTTGAGTTGCACGACCAAGTTGATCTAGAAATATTCAAATGCAAGTTTAATTGAAACATGTACAGTGAAAATATAATATAATATAAAAATCTGACGGTCATAAAAATGGACGCGTCATTTTAACATGAGACAAGTCTCAAAATATTCACTTAAAAAAAAAAATGCAATGTAGTGTATAAATTAAACTTCTAACTCAAATGGGCTTACACTGATTAAAGTCCAAATATCTGAATAGCTTAATTCCAATGGTCCACAAATTTAATTTAAATATGAATACCTATGAAAAAAATTTAGGTATTAAATTTTGGTCAAAATTTTATACCTAAATATTTCCAATTACTATTTGAAATTTAATCCAAGTTGATTTGGTAAAATAATACTCAATAATCTAGCCCAAAAATAGGTCTGGAATACATGATCGACTACAGCCCAAAACTACAGTCCAATCTGCAGCCCAATAATGTAGCCCAAATCATGCAACTCAAAGAATCCTTGGATCTGGAGTCCATAGCAAAAACATGGCTTGACCCAAGGAAATCACACAGCATTGTCCTCGTCCTCATCGCAGACGACTGCGTTCAACGACGCAAACAAACCCAACTTTGGCCGAGACTCCCTATCTCGGCCAGTCATCCTCAGACTGGAGTTGACGGTCAAGCATAACGCGCACCGCAGCTCAGGGTTTGGTTAGCTGCTTTCCTACGTCTCAATTTCGACGGAAATTCACGCAACAAGGTTTACCAGATTCCATCCAAATCATCGGCTAAACCCGATTTTCTAATTTTCTAGTAAATCAAGTTCAAAAATCATTTTAATCTAACCATTCCAAAAAATTCAGATCAACAACAGTAAACACAGACAAAATTCAAAACCAAAAATTTCATATTTTTACCTCACAGAACTGCTGACTCCAAATACAGAAGGCTTAGACCAATCACTCTCAATCTGCTCTCAATCTAACGCCGATTCATTTCAAAATTCCAACCCAGAATCTGAACCTTAATCTACGATTTTGAAATTTACAGAATTGGGCAGGATTGAACTTACCGTGATCGATTTCTTACAATACGGTGGAGGGAAAATCACCCCCGAAGATTCTTCTGAGCGAGGGAAGGAGATTGAACCAAAAAAACAGAGAGACAGTGAGAGGCGAGAGATAGGGAGAGGCAGAGAGTGGGGGCTGGCGAGAGATAATGAATTACAGAGGGGAAGAAAAGAAAAATTTCTTTCCTTCAGACGTTAAAGCAAAATGGAGAAAGGACACTTCAAGAAGGAAATAAAATTTTCTTTTCTTAAAGAAGATTAAAAATAAGGGATTTAATTACACTGGATTTTACAAGGTATATTCAAAGTAAAGCTATTACTACTTGAAATTGATTGTGTATGCAAAAATTTAGCACAAACCTTATGATTCCACATGCAAATCCTTTCGATCTCCAAATCCACAAGAATCAAGATCGTGTTTTTATCATTGCACATACAAAATGTCAAAATTAAAGTTGTACAAAAAACATAGTAACAATTAAAATAAGTCTAAGTAAGACTAGTATTATATTAAAATAATTAAAAATTAACTCTCCGACAAATTATGTCAAAAACTTGTTAATTTTAATCATGCCAACGTGCATATTCATATAGCAAGTAATATTAATTTTAAGAACCAAGTATCATCCCACAGAAAATTAAAATTTTAATAAATTAAGTAATAAATTGATCTCGTTAGACTCATTTAATCAATTCAAATAATTGTTTTTATAACTATGTAAACACAAAAATGTAAACGTTTTAAATTTAATCAATCAATTAAAAATTTAGGATTTCAACAATCAATTTAATTAGCCATTCCTCTTTTTAACTAATTACTCATGCAATTGGATTAACTAAGGTTTCAAGATTATTTATAAAACTCTTCTGAAATTTTACTAAAATAGTTAATTATTTTTCCTATATTTTTTTGAGAAACTAGTCAAACAAACTTCGCATACAACTATCATAATGATTACACGCTACGCATAGATATATTCATATTCTATGTAAATCAAATTATTAAAAAATTAATAAGATTGTGTATTGTTTTTAACTAATTCCAAACCCTAATTTATCTTTATAAATCAATTAGAATTCTAACATATTTCAATTGTTGATCGATCGATCAATCAAAATCATTTCAATGACAATGAAACAAATCTAAGATCAAAGCAATGATATTAAAAAGAGAGAATTTCAAATTAAATCAATAGTATTCAGTACCATTAAACTCTAGACAAAATAAGTTAGTTCATACGAAATTAAAAATACAAAATTTAATTGAAATAAATCCCAAAAGATACATGCTTCAATGTAGTTATCACAACAACAAATAAAAGGAATAAAGAAGATAGGAGAAATGAGAAAGCAAATCATCAGCATTTGGTTGTGCTCACGACGATCCGTTTCCATAATACGTCGAGTCTTCCAAATTGCAGTCGAGACAGCTTTTAGACTTATTCTCTATGTTTCTTCATGCCTTAAAATTCTACTGAACACATCTATTTATAAGGCCAAAGTCGTGTATCCTATATTAGCTTCAAATGGGAAATAAATTCTTTGAAAATCATTAAACTGTTGTGACATAGTAAGAATAATTCCAAGGCTTAAACACAAATGACAAGGCTTTTGATCAAGGAATACTGCAGCATAAACACGAATGACACCTTTCTTTCTATTTTTCAAGACAAGAACGTCAGGGAATAATTTTGAGGCTGTCGCGACTTTTTAATTGTTTTGTTTAATTTTTGACTTTTTGATCTTTTTGTTTTACTCAACTTTGACTTCCAATCTTTACATTCATAGCTTTACATAGAAATTGTAGCTTCTTGCTTTCTGTTTCCTTTGTTTGTCGAATTATAACACTCATGCATAAATAAGAGAAATTGAGTGCAATTCACTAATAATTTTAACTTTTTACATTAAGAATTAACAAATTATCATATTTATGACTATTTAACATTAGGTATAAGACCTATTATCAACATTTTATTCTCAGTATTGATACATGATTTTAATTAAAGTAATGCTCACTAATATTTGTCAAGCCTTGAATATAGCACTTAAAATAGTCAAATCACTATGATGACATCTCTTACGGGTCATAGAAAGGCAGACCTTCAGCAGCAAAAGCAAGACCGAGTTTGACATTTTTATTTGATTTCCTTTCATTTCCTTTGAGAGCATACACCCTCGGGAGACATTGTCACTATTTTCATTTGGATTATCAATTTGAATCATTGTATCAATATATTACAGTGTTTTATTTTTTTTTACAGTCTTTTATTGGATTATATTATTACATTATTGGTGGAATTATTGTTGAACCTTTATATTAGTCCACTGCTTTCGAGCTCTAACTATTTAATTAATTTCATAAGTATTCTGTTGTAAGTTTACTTCTTATTATCAAAGGTCAAATAGTTATATCTTCTTTTGGGTTGGATTTTTCCTCATTTTATCACAAGCTATTTTCAAGTCTTAACTTGAAATGATTTTTTAATGGAAAGGAGAATTGTATTGTCGTACCTTGATATTAAAATATTTTAAAATTTAAAAAAGATGCATTTTATCCCACATAATTGTGATCACCAATTTGACATGTTATTTTAATAAAAATGTGAAACATAATAAAATATTTGCATCATTCAAAAAAATTCAGCACAATAATTTTAATTATAATACAACAATTTGAATATTCAACACTTGTTCAAAACATAATGAAATCTTAATATTTCCACTATAAGGGAAATACGACATAAAAAATCCAAAGTTTATCTTCAATCTTGCCTTGCTTTCTTGAAACCTTATATATCTTGTTGATAGTTTCTTGGATCATGTCAGGAGCAAAGGAAGTCATTCTTTTAGGTTCAACTAATCATAATTGGCAATCCGTATGGTTTTCCATACAAATCCTTTTATGGAGAGATTCGCATTAAAGTTATCTATTGTTGTAATCAAACCCTACTAGTTGTAGATGATTGTTCTAAACCGTCTCTAAAATCTAGAGTACATATTCATAATATATCCTCTAAAATTTTGATTGTCCTCCCTAACTTCTTATTTATTTGAGATTGATGTGTTATACTGAGATTTGGCTCTGTTCCCACAACTTCCTGTAAAGGCCTCTAGAATTTTGTTGTAAACCTATATGCTAGAAGAAACTCTATGGAGCATGACAATATTCTCCACATAAACATGACTTAAGGAGTAATCTACCCTTATCAAGATGAAATGAGCAGACTTTGCCCACAATTATCATGCCTCTGTAAGGTTCTCAGTAGACTCTAGTCATGAAATTCATTATTATTCTATACATCTACTATAGGATGGATAGAGGTTGCCATAGTCATGCCAATCTTTGGCATTAATTTGTTGACAAGTAAAACACATGGCAACATAATTAGTTACATCTCACTTCATTCATATCCACTATTGTCTCTTTGGGACCTAATACATCTTAATACTACCTTAATGGATAGTGAATCTCGATTTATGAGCTTCAACAAAGAAAGTTTGTTTAAGTTTTAAGCTTTTAGCACGACAATTAAGCTCCTAAAGAGCAATGACCTATCAATGTTCATTTCCCAGTCTTCAAGTTATTCCCCATTTGCATCTAACCAAACATTTTCTTGAGATTATCATCTTGTCGTTGTATTCTCTTATCTTGTTGAAGGAGGGTTGGATTTGCTATCATGTTATACATGTAAGCTTTCTAACCATCCTTGTAATGTTGTATATCAAAACTTGTAACTGTCACAAATCTCTGCCTCTTTTACATAATTACAAAGGTCATAGATCATTGGGGATTGATACAATTCAAAGCATCAGTCACCACACTAGCCTTTCTATAGTGATACTTTAGGCTACAATTGTAGTCTCTCATATACTTCATCAATTTCTTATGTCTCATATTGAAATCCCTCAAAGTGAAATAAAAAGAATACTTTATGCTTTCTCCTAGATTTTGGTGACTCTCTAAATATTGCATCTGGTTTGATGCCAAGTGTAACGCTCCGTTTTAGAAAACATTATTTTGTGGTAAATTCTTGGGATATATTTTTTTCTTTTCTTTTTTTTTTTCATTAAAACCGTCCCACTAAAACGATGTTACTTAAATTGTTTTTGCGATAAAACCCTACTTTAAAACCAATTACTAAAACATGCATTCATAAAATATTTGCAGCGAAAGACTTTGTCAATTAAATACTTTTCTTGCCAAAACACAATTAATTAATAGCCCCTTACAAATTTTGTGTAAAATATTCATTTAATAAAACAATAAAGTAAATCATTGGATTGCCCAACAACCGCCAAATCTTTATCATGAGCGAGCTTCCTCAACGTGCATTTACTCTGTAATACAGGTACCTACAATGCAAAGCTCATCTATAAGTCTATGACTTAGCAAGTAATGCATGTGACCGTGAACATGACATGTCGTGACCTTTGTTTTCTTTTCATTTCGTTAGATTTCTTTTCTTTTCGTTTCGTTTCTTTGCTTTCATTTTTTTTTCCTTTGCTTTCTTTTCTTTTCTTTTCCTTTGCTTTCGTTTCTTTTATTTTCTTTGCTTTCGTTTCTTTTCTTTATCTTTTCGTATATAAGTAGGCACGATAGTGGGGCACGCACTACGTTTCTCCATTCCCTTTTGGGAGATTCGGACTTCACGCCCTTTTGGGAGCACAGACTCCACGCCCTTTTGGGAGTCTTCGTTAACTGTTGTGCACTAAGTGCACAACAACCCAGCAATCCTCTATGCTCGTCAGCCCTCGGGTTGCGCTGTAAGCTAGTTAACGGGCTTATGACCAACAAGGCCGCCCTTTTGAGTAGCCTATCCTCAGTCACCATTTACGTATTTTCTTTCACTTTGATATCGAGTGGGTAACCATTCAGCTCAAGTGGACAATCTGATTGGGTGATCAGCCCACACGAACTTGTTCTTGGGCTAGCGTCCCATACCATTAGCCTAGAACTCATTCACTTGGTATGGATGAACACCCAGTCATATCTCATGCATTTATTCATCATTTTATCTTTCTTATATGCTAACTCATGCATGAACATGCCACACTAAAAAACCTAAACAGTTCACATCAATGCAATGATGAAACTGTACAATAAAATCTCTAAATGACTATTCATTATAAATTGAACCATCTAATAATCCTCAATGAGCATAAAGTAAACACAGTGAAGTGAGCAGTACACCCCCAAGAAAATCCAACAGAAAACAGTAAGCAAAACATCTCTAAAGACAGAATCTAACATTTCCTCACACCATCCCTAATACCGTAAGGTGAAACCATCTTTTGCCATAAGAACTTTCTCCAGAACAGATCATTACCATCAATGAACATGGAAATAAGTGTTGTAAACAAGGCAGTTTATTCTCAAGAAAACAATCAGAAAGAGGAAACGATGTGTAATGACCCAGATTTTTGTAATTCCTTTAAAATGCGTAAAAATTTAAGAATTTTCTTTTAAAACGAATCAGAGAGCGCCTAAAACCGGATCGCTACTAATCTTTCATTAAACTCATTATGAAAACCAATTTAATGAAATGTGGAAGCGTAAAATAAATCGTTTATTTAAAATATTGCAAAAGCGTAAATAATTTGATGAAAGAACTTAAAGAAAAAGAACTTAATTAAAATACTGCATTTAATAAATGAAACTGACAAATTAAATATTATAAAATTATAACCGTTTTCTCTTTTCATTTAAGTCTGGCCAGCCACGAGTCTTACGCGTGCAAATCCTTTATCCTTGCTTTATTAATTGTTTGTCATCTTTCTCTTTTACTCCTAACTCTGTGCATTTCTTTTTCATGTATAGTACCTACATCTACATCACAAGTAACTATAAGCCCGAGGGCTTAGTAAGAAAAAGGGTTAATGCATTATGCTTATGACTCTTTTTAGTTCTTGTTGGAGTGGGGGTTACCCAAACAAATCCTTTCATTACGTCATTCGTTCATTCATTACTTTTCTTTCATTCATTCGTTCGGCGAGTTAGTCTCCTGTATGCATACTCGATGCGAGATTATAACTAGCCTCCTGTGTGTGCTTTATATGCCAGGCTAGAAACTAGTCTCCTGTGTGCATACTAGCTGCCAGGCCATTGGCCTCCTGTGTGCATATTAGCTGCCAGACTAGACCCGATCACCTTACTATTCCATCATTTCTCATTGCATTTTCCTCGCTCATACATGCATCTTATTCTTTCTATTAACATGATGCATGTCCATATAGTCTCAACCTATCGTGATGCATGATGATATAACATAACGTTCGTAACTTAAAGTGCATACAAACATAAATAGCTGAAATAAAAGCACATATAAAAGAATCATTGGAATTGAAAGTGCATAGCAATGAAGACAATCCATACATGAATCATACACCGTAGAGTTTATAAATTAACATGTCAATCGTCTAGTTAACTTCCTCATCCAATTACATGCCTCCTACCATTATTGGTCTAGGTAATTATTCTATATGGTTACTCAAGTCCATTAACACACTCTTGACAAGTACAAAACAAGTCCATTTACATACTCCCTATTTTATTATTCTAGGTCACTAGCTTAATCGGTTATCCAAGTCATTTAACATGCTTCGTAAATTAATTACATGCTTTCATTCTAGATTATAACTAATATCCTACCAAGAAGACAATAACAAAAGCAATTATATACATTCACACTAAAATTGAAATCCTTGAGATCTTTAACTCATTCACATGTCATTCATTCTCTTTTCAACTTCGTTTCATTCCCTTGTCATTTTCATTACTATAACATACATTATAAAAGAAATTAAAAGCAAACTAATATAATAAATAACGGTAATTGCAATTAGATAGGCAGTAAAGAGACAATCAAGAAGCTAGTCCATTTATATACTTCTTACTTTTATTATCTAAGTGATTTAAACATGCTTTGAGCATCCATTACAAACTAATTACACATGCTCAAGCCATTACTTTAATTTCTTATGCTAATTCATTATCATGCTCAAGTTAACTTAGTTAGTGTACTTGCTCACTTTGCTTACTAAGGGATTGTCATACTCCAGTGTTCATTATTAATTCCTAGTTTCATGCTCAAGTTTAATTAGTTAATTGTTCTAATCATTTAACATGCTTATCAAGTACTTTAATTAATTAAACTTAGTTGATTAACATGCACCATATCAAATTTATTTCATTACCCTATCCGGTTAATATGCTCATTACTTAACGTTGAAACATGTTAATTTACATACTTAGCAATTTAACTAATTTGGTTAACATGCTCAAATTATTAACCATTAACTAGTGAATTAAATCTAAACATGCTGATTTAAGGAAGTCAAACAATTCATTAAAAACATAGTGAAAAGTAAATAATTAACAGCAATTAAACATTCAATAATAACACTCTTAGATCTATCTCATTCTTACACATTCCTCTTCTTACACATTCTGCTTTTTAGTTCATTCTTCTCTATTTCTCAACATCATTAGTTACAACTAGAAATTTCTTAGCAGCAAAGATAAACACACAATTGATTAACTTATTGAATTACTCATTTTTATCTAGCATGCATTCCTAATTGATTTGCTAGAAATTTCTTAGCAGCAAAGATAAGCACACAATTTATTAACTTATTGAATTACTCATTTTTACCTAGCATGCATTCCTAATTGATTTGACAGTCAACTAATCTTGCTTAAGATTAAAATAGCAACTACACAACATATGAACATCCAATCATCTTTTATCTCATTTTCAGACTTTATTTTGCATAATATTTTACTTACTATGTTTTCATTTCACTATCTAAGCATTTCATAATTTCCAGCTTACTAACAACAAAGAATAATCATCACAGAACAATTCATCTAGTAAGAAAATCTATGAACTACACCAAGGAAATAACATAACATATTATGGACTTCTATCAGCAGGAAACTATACATCAAACATTCATCTTTTCATACATTTGAACCTTCTTCATCCTTAGACTTTAACATTCCTCATTTCTCTTTGTTTTCTAAACATTTGTATTACTTAAAAATGACGTAGAGCACACCAACAATAAAAGGAAAACATCTCAACTCTTAACTACAATTTATAGAGCATATAAGAGACATATAGCAGAAAATTATCCAAGAGATCTATCATCTAATCATCAACCATTTAACACTAGCAATAAGCAACAAGTAACATACTCAAAAGCACATCCTCTTAAACATTTAACAGTAAGCATTTGAAGACAAACAACACATTTAACATCTAGCAGTAACATTTTTCACTAAACACATGCACACACTTGCGATGTAGGGCCTCCACAGCCAAGACATCCCTATTTTCTTACCATTGATGGACACTCAAAATAGGGATAGCTGCACTCCTATCCTCACAGCAGCTCACTCACGGATGGCAGGGAGCAGCACACCCCTCACGGCTCAACACTAAACTTCACTCATGGTTTTCGTCTCTTAACTCACACACTCAATCACCTATCACAATACACTTGTTGGAGCTCACACACGGAACTCAGATGAAAGGAAATTGCTTGACATAGGAGGAGAAGAAAATGCAGGAGGGAAGAGCAGCTGGAGATTAAATGGAGAGGCTTACCTGGATGGAGAAGGACGTTGCATTGGGGGGGGGGGGGGGGGAATTTTTCTCTCAAAAGTGTGGGTATTAACTTGCTAAACGTCGAGTTGTCTGATTTTTATTCCTTAATTTTTGCAGATCTGCTATCTTTTGGACTCGTGCGGATGACTTAATTGCATCCGCAAAAGCAAGCTTTGTAGTCTAAATTTGAGGTCTCGGATGAGAAATGGCGTTCCCATTCTCGTCCGAACAGTCCGAAATTGTCTTTCAGACGCGGTGTGGCGTTCGCAACATCATCCGCCTCATCCGAAAGTGTCCATGATTTGGACAGAGTTGTTGCAGACGGAGTCATCCTCGTCCGCAGTGTCGTCAGAAAGTGTCTAGGATTTGCACAGAGGCAAATCGGACGATGGCTCATTGCATCCGCAGTCGTCCACAAACGTCCGAATGTTCCCAGAGTTAATATAGATTCAAAACGGACGAATCGTTTTGTGTCCGCACCGTTCGGGACCCGCATCCGCAACTCCACTATATATGAAGTTAGGACGGAATATAGCGTCCTGAGTCATCCTATACTCAAGGATGCTAGGACAATGCATGTATGGATGACATAATGCATCCGAATTGTCGTCCTCAGGCTTCTGAAAACACCCTGGACAGCCTTTCATCACATTTTCTCACTTAACTCCTACGCCATAATATTTTTCCCATAAATACATGTCATAAAATGACACGTATAAATACTCAACGTAACGTCTTACTTACCCCATTCTTTAATTACATCGCGTATAAGGGGAAAATATAACAAAAATACCCATAAACTTAACGCTTCGAACATGTCCTTACTAATACCCCGATAATTGTCCAACTTAAAAATTTTGGGGTGTTACACAATGCATCTCCAGAAGGCAGCCATTAAACTAAAACAAAACATAATAAGTACATATCCCCGAGCACTCCACTATAAAACAGTAACAACAAATTGCCAATGCCTATTTATCATGCACAAAAACATCCAACACACATCAAAATCTCCAAACTACTGTCAATTAACAAAACTGTAACAAAAATAGGGAAAACAAGGCAACTCACCAAACACTTTTCATTGTAGGGTTGAGAGGACAAAACACAAGCAACATTACTTACCTGGTTTCCATAGCGGGTTTCTGAAATTAACATTATCCTTCTTCCTTTAAACACCTGAAGATCCCATGTGAATCACAGAGCACAACCATTCTCTTTCATCTTCTTCATTGCCATTCTGTACCACTACCATTAGCCACGCAGTTGAGCAATGGAGCAGCAAAGAAAACCCAACTGCTGCCCAGTCGAAAAACGCTCCCGGAAGCCTCACTATCATCCATGAATGCTCACTCCCTGCTCGTCCTTCGTCTCAGCCATTCTCACGGTACAACACCCGAGACAAACCACCCAACAACAGAAGAAACAGAATAGAACTCAACTCCAGATGCTCGGCAATGGAAAACAGAGAAACCAAAATGTATAGATACCTTACGTCTACTGGAGAAGATGCTGCCACTTCCGTTTGCTTCGAAATCCTCATCCTACTTTGCCAATACTAATCACAGCTTGCGCACTGCGAACATCGCAGCACGCAAGAGTCATTCATTCATTCATGCGGCTCGATTGTGTAGAGCCCTAGCTCTGCAGTTTGCTAGGCAGTCAACGATGACCCCAGCGCACACCTGAGCGCGACCCGCTGGGCACTAGCCGCATGAAGAAGCCCCAGTCGAAGTCCAGCTCCCCAAGGGAACTTCGTCTCCTTTGCGAACTCTTCCTTGCATCTCATGACCTCTCCCTCTCTTCTTCTCTTCGCTCTCCCTCTCTCTGTTTGCTTAATAAGAATGGTCGGGCCATTCTTTTCTTTCGCCCAGCCATTCCATCTTCCAAACCCGGACCGAATCGGTCCAATTCAACTCCCTTACATTTCCTTTATTTAAATTCCTAATTAATCGCCCTCCATTCATTAAATTCTTCCCTTAATAATTCACTTGTAATTCAATTAAATTCTTCATTTAATTAAATTATTTTTGACCAATTTTCTATTCTTGATTTATTCCGAAATATTGTTTAATGATTATTATAGGTGTAATTTAAATTTTTCGATTCCATTTCCTAAATTAATTTCCATCAATTAAATCTTCAGTAACTATCAAATTAATCCAATTACACTCAATTAATTCCTAATTATTCTCACTTAATTATGTTATAAGAAATTGGGGTATTACATTTCTCCCTCCTTACATAAATTTCGTCCTTAAAATTTAGCTTAACGTAATCACTTTCTCGCTCTAATAACCAAAATAATCGCTAGCGTTCATCGCATAAACATACGCAACCAACTCCATGTATTACACTTCTAAACCAAATTCCCATAGGGCCACTTTATTGTTCCTAACACACCTCTTAACCCAACCATGCACCTTTCTCATCTATATATATATTCTTACATCCGAATAGAAAACTTCAAGAAACTTGTACTCATTTCATTTCCTTATCCCCTGTATATATCAAAATATTGATTTCGTATGCAAAACCATAAGGCATAGGCACCATATATTGCATCTTCCACAATAGAAAACACTTTTAGTGCTGCCATTTTCTGTCATTTTACCAAAAACCAGACAACCTTTGACCAATCGATCACTCTCCTTACCTTTAAAACATTGCTTCGAATGAGCAAGACACTGTCCAAAATGATTTCTTTGACACTACTTCACTCTTGAAAATCCTACATTTTCTCTTTGAACTCATATGTCTTCTTGGATATGCTCCTCATTCCATTCTGATTTCCAGTCAATACTGTTTCAATTTGACATAATTGAGTGACTCTATCATCTTTCGAGTTCATGTGATGTGCTCAAAGTATCTCTCACAAAAGATTTCCTTATATTTCTCCCTAAACTTCATGTCTTGGAACTTAGCACACGTAAATTTTCTCTTAACTTTCCCTTGCTCTTCAACCTTAGCGTATTTAAACACACTGCACGTCCTTCGAATCTAGCCTCCTACACTCATATGATTTAGAATCTTTCCTCAGAAACATGCCGACTTCAGTCATTCAAACATTTAACAATTTAAATTCTTGGGAACCGTCAGCCACTGGTTTCTCTATTCTTGTAATTTCCTAGTCCTTTCCATAAATTGAAGTTGACATACATATACTTCCTATAGTCTACTATTCATTTCATCTCTTGGATTCTTATTCCATCTTGTTGCTCTTACCATTTTGTTCCTATTCAACCAACATAACTTATTAAAACTTCATCCACCATTTATCAAGCAATATTCTAAATAAATGATAAGATCAAATTAATAAATCATTATCAACCACAACATTCAACAATCGTAACTGTCTTGAACTATGGAACCTCAATCAATTATTTATTAACCTCAACAATTCATCCAATTAAATCTATTAGTAACAGATTTGGAATACCAATCGAATTCATCCCATGATTCTCGTGGTAAACCAACCATCAATATGTTCGGAGTACCGACTTAGCGAATCTTTAAACCTACGTTTTGTCATAGTACTGATAGCCCTTATATATAGATAACAAACTTTCAACTCCATCATAACATAGAAACTGAATCATTCTAAATCATATACCTCTAACTCCCAATTAGAGTCAATTAGTAATGCTATCAATGCATGAACATGCAGTGTGTTGCCTAAATCCTTAGACAAATTTTTTATTCTACCATTTAACTCAGCACATATCATGTTCTTCTTCTATTTTAAGAGAATCCCTTGGATTCATAAATCAAATCTTCGGACTTAATAGCTTCCAAAATTCATCAATTTACAGGAAGCAAATTGAAATCCAACTTAGAGAAAGTAATTAACTCATTACACATACGGATTTCTCAACCATTTTCTAAGTCACAACATTCCTCCATATTTTATACCTCTATAAACCTTTGTCTTAACTCCTTGCATAAACTAGTGTAACTTATGCCCATTACTACCCACACTATGCGAGGCAAATCGTAACAGTGTTTCAACTTACGCACATACACTGTAACCGTTCCCTACAGCCGAAGCTGATTAAATCCTATTAGCTTACATGTCCTCATTGAGTGAGTAAAGTCCTTGTCATAAAAGATCTTCTCAAACTCTATCCACTTCATCGTAGTCATACCCTTGGTTATCCTGATTGCGTTCCACCTGAGATGGGGAACTTAAACTAGAACCAATATAGATCCTAACTTCCATTCTAAACTTTTCCTAACTTAACCAAACACCAGGATATTATTCTCAACATAACTTAGACTACAACTACAACGACAACCAGTGAGTATCTTAACCATTTTAAAATTCATCATTGATATTAATCCAAGCCATTCTTACAAACAGACTAGATTTCTAAATTTCCAGTCCATAACAGAAATCTAACCTTTGCAGGAAACGACTAATCTGTTCCTTGTTCTAACCAAACAGATTTCTTACCCCAATTTAAGGTAGATCCCTAGCTTAACCAAGTGAGCAGTGATCACGGTATCAAATACCCAACTATTCGTCACTAAAGATCCAAAACACCCCTCTACACAACTCCTAAATAATCCTGATCGAGGGGATAAATACTTGACTAACTAATTATCGTCCTCATAATTTCACTTTGTCACTAACCCTTTGTGTTCTTCCTTCTCAGAATAAATCCACCCTATATCTAACTCCTTGCAGTGTAGGCGACATTGCCCAAATGTCTACATAATCTAGTCCTTGTAGAATTTGCCTTTCACTTATCCCCTTTTCAATTTATAAAAATCTGGGTAGAGTCTCCCCTATTTCTTTACTCCCCCAAAGCTAATTCCTGCACTAAAAACTCAAGCAGTTCTAGTATCGTCTATCTTTCATCATACCCATTATTTAACTCTATCAAAGGAACCACAATTGGTTACATCAATTACAACCACACAAATACTGTACTATTTAGTTTACATCACATTTTGTATAAGCTTCTCCAAGTGACAGATTGTTGTCTCGCCAACTCAGTCAACCGATTGATAGTCTCTTTCTCGTTCATCACAACCCTTTTTTTTTACTAAGTCATCTACCCTTGATCTGTGGAACTTAGCATAAAATTTAAGAACACACTAGACATATTTCCATGAAAGATCCACATTGATCCATTTAAGTCCAGTAGTAATTATTTCTCCATAACTGTCATGTCAATATTCATCCTTAGCTATTTGTAATTAAGTCTTTTTATTAGAGAAATGTCTTCTTGGGGTTTACTGATAAAGTTTCAATTCCATAGTGGTCATATCACATGACAACCTCTTCCAATTAGAATCTTTCATCTTTTAAAAGATGACTTTCCTCATGACTAAAATGTGGCTAAGAGTCCTGCATTAGCCATTATTCCAAAATATCCCCTTCGGTTTACTAATAAAATTCCAAGTTTACAGTGATCGTAACATACGACACCTCCACAATCGTTTAATCAAAACTTCTTTATCCCGCACACGGTTACCAATAGCCATATACGACTCAAACTCCAAAAAAAAGTCTAACTTATATTCTATACTTTCTAGGTTTATTTCCTATTTCTATAGGATCAAACAATTACCCTAGCCTTATGAACAAAACAAAGCAAGCAAACAACAGATTCTCAAACATCATATAACAAAGAATTACACTACTAAGCTATCATACACAATGTTAAATAATACTTACAGTTGAAAAGGCTTCTCTATGCTGACACTTGGATTGTTGGACGTTCTACAGAATTGATTTAAAAAACCTGTGCCTCTGATACCAAGTTGTAACACTCCGTTTTAGAAAATGTTATTTTGTGGTAAATTCTTGGGATATATTTTTTTCTTTAAAACCTTCCCACTAAAATGATGTTACTTAAATTCTTTTGCAATAAAACCCTACTTTAAAACCAATTACTAAAACATATATTGATAAAACATTTGCAGTAGAAGACTTTGTCAATTAAATACTTTTCTTGACAAAACACAATTAATTAATAGTCCCTTACAAATTTTGTATAAAATATTCATTCAACAAAATAGTAAAGTAAATCGTCGGATTACCCAACAAACTCCAAGTCTTCATCATGAGCGAGCTTCCTCAATGTGTCTTTGCATTTTCCATTTCCTCTGTAATATTGGTACCTACAATGCAAAACTCATCTATAAGTGTAAGACTTAACAAGTAATGCATGTGACCGTGAACATGACATGTTGTAACCTTTGTTTTCTTTTCGTTTCGTTAGATTTCTTTTCTTTTCTTTTCGTTTCTTTGCTTTCATTTTTTTTCTTTCCTTTGCTTTCTTTTCTTTTCTTTTCCTTTGCTTTCGTTTCTTTTATTTTCATTTGCTTTCGTTTCTTTTCTTTATCTTTTCGGATATGAGTAGGCACGACAGTGGGGCACACACTACGTTTCTCCATGCCCTTTTGGGAGATTTGGACTCCACACCCTTTTGGGAGCCCAGACTCCACGCCCTTTTGGGAGTCCTTTGTTAACTGTTGCGCACTAAGTGCACAACAACCCAGCAATCCTCTATGCTCGTTAACCCCCGGGTTGTGCCGGAAGCTAGTTAACGGGCTTACGACCCACTGGACCACCCTTTTGGGCAGCCTATCCTCAGTCACCATTTACGTACTTCCTTTCGCTTTGATATCAAGTGGGTAACCATTCAGCCTAAGTGGGCAGTCTGATTGGGTGATCAACTCGCACAAACCTGTTCTTGGGCTAGCATCCCAAACCACTAGCCTAGAACTCATCCACTTGGTATGGATGGATACCAAGTCATATCTCATGCATTTATTCTCGTTTTATCTTTCTTATATGCTCACTCATGCATGAACATACAACACTAAGAAACCTAAACACTTCACATCCATGCAACGGTAAAACTGTACAATAAAATCTCTAAATGCCTATTCATTATAAACCGAACCATTAATAATCCTCAATGAGCATAAAGTAAACACAGTGAAGTGAGCAGTACATCCTCAATAAAATCCAACAGAAAACACTGAGCAAAACATCTCCAAAGATGGAATCTAACATATCCTCCCACCATCCCTAACACCGTAAGGCAAAACCATCTATTGCCATAAGAACTTTCTCCTGAGCAGATCATTATCACCAATGAACATAGAAATAAGTGTTATAAACAAGGCAAATTATTCTCAAGAAAACAATCAGAAAGTGGTAACAATGCATCTCCAGAAGACAGCCATTAAACTAAAATAAAACATAATAACTACATATCCCCGAGCACTCCTCTATAAAACAGTAACAATGAATTGACAATGCCTATTTATCATCCACAGAAACATCCAACACACATCAAAATCTCCAATCTAGTTTCAGTTAACAAAACGGTAATGAAAACAGGGAAAATAAGGAAACTCACCTAGCACTTTGCATTGTAGGGCCGAGAGGCCAAAACACATGCAACATTACTTACCTGGTTTCCATAGCAGGTTTCTGAAATTAACATTATCCTTCCTCCTTTTAAACACCTGAAGATCCCACAAGAAGCACAGAGCACAACCATTCTCCTTCATCTTCTTCACTGCCATTCTGTGCCACTACTATTAGTCATGCAGTGGAGCAACAGAGCAGCGAAGAAAACCCAACTGCTGCCCAGTCGGAAAATACTCCCTGAAGCCTCACTGTAATTTATGACTACTCACTCCCTGCCCGTCCTTCGTCTCAGCCATTCTCACAGTAACAACACCCGAAATAAACCACCCAACAATAGAAGAAACGGAATAGAACTCAAATCCAGATGCTCGGCAATGGAAAACAGAGAAACCAAAATGTATAGATACCTTACCTCTATCGGAGAAGATGTTGCCACTTCCGTTTGCTTCGAAATCCTCATCCAGCTTCGCCAATACTCGTCACAGCTTTGGCGCTGCGAACATCACAGCACGCCAGAGCCGTTCGTTCATTCCGTGGCTTGATTGTGTAGAGCCTCAGCTCCGCAGTTCGCCAAGCAATCGACAACAACCCCGCGCATGCCTGAGCGAGACCCGCAAGACACTAGCCATGCGAAGAAGCCCAAGTTGAAGTCCAGCTCCCCACAGGAACTTTGTCTCCTTCGCGAACTCTTCCCTGCATCTCACGATCTCTCCCTCTCTTCTCCTCTTCGCTCTCCCTCTCTCTGTTTGCTTAATAAGAATGGTCAGGCCATTCTTTTCTTTCGCCCAACCATTCCATCTTCCAAACCCAAACTGAATCCGTCCAGTTCAACTCCTTTACATTTCCTTTATTTAAATTCCTAATTAATCCCCCTCCATTCATTAAATTCTTCCCTTAATAATTTACTTTTAATTCAATTAAATTCTTCATTTAATTAAATTATTTTTGACCAATTTTATATTCTTGATTTATTCCAAAATATTTTTTAGCGATTATTATAGATGCAATTTAAATTTCCCTATTTCATTTCCTAAATTAATGTCCATCAATTATATCTTTAGTAATTATCCAATTAATCCAATTACACTCAATTGATTCCTAATTATTGTCACTTAATTCTTTTACGGGAAATCGGGATATTACACCAAGTGTGGGCCCTAGGTATGGTGGTGAAGACTATACCTATGTACATCTCATACTTTCTCCATGCCTTAGTCTATTGGGTACATGCTGCAATACTTGCAGGTACATGATGCAATACTTGCATCAATACAAACTAACTAATCTAGATTTCTAGAAGCCATATGGACTCATCAAAGTTATGACTCAAATCAAACTTCTTAAATTGCAGGCTTGGAAATTGAAATGGCTCTAAAGTGGAACAGCATGTACTAGCACATCCAAGGTCGTAAAGGGTAAGGGCAGGTAGGATAAAGAGAAGCTTTCAGGTCGCACTTATGTAGTAGAAATCTAAGTTGAATTCTTTAGTCAATTGAATAAGGGTGTTGTGTATAGTATGATCTTATCTCTCACTCTATGGCTCATGCATTGTTCAATACAAAGACAACACATTCTTTTATTTCAAGGCTATTCATGTTAGTGTTGGCATTGGTTGTAGAGGAGTTTTCAAGCAAAATTGGTGTTGAATACATTGTTAGGTGATTATAGTGGGACATTAATTGTATGTAAGTTCATGTCAGTGGTAATTGATGACCAATAGCTCTTACCGAAGTTGATTGTCTTGTTGATGGATCAATTCAATGTTATCTTGGGCATGAATTTGTTGAGTAAGTATCAAGCAATATACAATTATCAAAAGAAGGTAAATCTTCCAAAAAAATAGATAGGTAGCTGTGAATCATGTTAATTCAGGTATAGTAATGACACACCCTATCTTAAAAGCTTGTGTCATTGGTAGGAGGAACTTGGAGTACTTTATAAGTTTGTGGGTTATCAACATGGTTATGCAGTTGTAAGGTAGATTCCTGAGTTATCAATGGTTTAGGATTATCTAGATGTATTGTCAAGGGATCTATGAGATTTGGTATCTGATCAAAAGACAGAATTCCACGTTGATTTGGTTCTAGGAATGTCTCCAATTTTTATAGCATCATTGGATGATGGCTCTAGTAGAAATGAAGTAGTTGAACACATAGTTGTCAAGGCTCTTATAGAAGGGTTTTATCTAGAAAAGTACATCTCCTTGTAATGTGTTGATCTTATTTGTTAAAAAGCATGATGAGTCACTTTGATTTTGCGTCATCTACCAAAAATTGAAGATCATATAGAAAGATATTCTGAAGACAACCTAAAAGATCTATTGCTATGGACATTTTTTATTGACAAATGCCTTCTCAACCAATTTGTCGTGGTTTTCATAAATAATATTTTAATGTGTTCTAACTCTAGAATGGAACAAAGAGAACACCTAAAGTTCTTATGCAAAATCATTGAGATTATCAATTGTATGCTAAAAGGAAGAATATGACTTCTAGTTGACTAAAATAAAATTTTTGGAATCTCAATGGATCTTCCTAAGATCAAGACAATTTTGAAATGAGAACCACCAAGGAGTGTTACTAAAGTTAGAAGTTTCATAGGCTTTGTGGCTATTAGCATTAGTTTATAAAAAAAAAATTTCTCAATAGTCTTGCCACTGATGATATTGATGAGGAATGGTGGTAGGTTCGATTGTGATCAACAGTGCTAGGAAGCCTATGAGGAATCGAAGCATAGATTGATGAGTGCATCTATACTGATGGTGTTTGATAGCAATAAGCCTTATGTGGTGTATATGAATGCTTCAAGAACTAGGCTCGAGTGTGCAGATAACTCTCCAAAAGAGAGTTATTATAGCAACAAATAAATTAGGGATGGAAATGGTTCAGTTTTTTGCCAAAATAGAACCAAACTGAGTTGGTTCGGTTTTGTAATTTTAAAACTGAAACGAAATCGAGGATAGCAAGAAACCGAGTCGAAAATTGAACCTCAGTTTCGGCTTTCTTCCGTTCGATTTTTGGTTTGGTTCGGGTTTTTTCTAGACTTTGAAATTTGGGTATCCTATTTTATGCTCCATTTTATAAGTTTAAAGACTAAAGTATCTGTTTTGAGCTCCATATTACAGCTTTAAAACAATATAAATCAAAGAATAATTTAATTAAACAATGATTTAATCAAACAAAGATTTAACTAAACTTCACAAAAAGCCAAAATCGAGAACATACAGTACCAAACAAACATCCACATTCCCAAAAGTCCCAACAAATATCCCAAAAGGACAATATTAAACTAATGTTCCCAAAACAACATTAAGCCAAAACCTATTTTTATAATTAATCTTCGTAATTGAGTTCCATGCTCTCATGCCTCTAACTGTGAGCAACTCATTACAACTGATGATATACTAAAAGTAGTTGGAGTTATTCTCAGCTTTAACATATTTAGAAACAACTGAATAGCAGTATATGGTGACCCGTTTCTTAAATTTACAAAAATCAATGAATTCCATGTAACTACATTTCTGTGTGGCATTTCATCGAAAAAATTGGAATTAAATTAGCGACCCCAATAGGTTTGCAGATTTAGTTTTATTTTTGGTTCGGTTTGGTTTTTCTCGATTTTTCTCGCTTACAACCGAGAACCGAACCGAAATAATCAGTTTGATCCTATATTTTATTTTTTTTCATATCAAAACCGAACCAAACCAATAAAACATAATCGGTTCAATTTGATTACTCGGTTTTAACCGAACCGATTTCCACCCCCAAAATAAATGGCAAAGCAATAAACTCTTTTGTGATTGCTTTATTAAATTTGTGAAAAATATGGTCATGTTAGTTGCAACCTCTAGGCCTTTCTTTGTAACAAGTTTTGAGAAAAATTTAAGCAAATTTTTGATAGATTTTATTGACTTTTGTAAATTATAAAACTAGATAGATTTGAAATGTAACGCCCCGTTTTGTAAAACTTATTTTATGGTAAATTCTTGTAATATATATATTTTTTCTTTAAAATCGTCATATCAAAACGATGTTACTTAAATTCTTTTGCGATAAAACCTTACTTTAAAACCAATTACTAAACCATGCATTTATAAAATATTTGCAGCGAAAGACTTTATTATTTAAAATATATTTCTAGTTAAAATTTAAATCTTTAACAGTCCTTTTCAAATCCATAAGATACTCATTCATAAAAACAATAAAAGAGAATCGTGGAATTACCTAACAACCACCAAGTCTTCATCATGAGCAAGCTCCCTCAATGTGACGTCGCATTTGTCATTTCCTTCGTAATTACCTGTACCTACAATGCAATGATCATCTATAAGTCTAATACTTTATAAGTAATGCATGTGACCGTGAATATGACATGAAGTGACACTTGTTTTTCTTTTCTTTTCTTTTCTCTATTTCTCTTTTCTTTTCTTTCATTTTTCTTTCATTTTTGGATATGAGTAGGCTCGACAGTGGGGCACATACTACGTTTCTCCACCCTTTTGGAAAAGTCTTCAGCCCTTGTGAAGATAAATTCCACTCTTTTTGGGAATCCTCCGTTAGATGCGTGCAATTATGCACTGGGACCTAGGCGGCCCTTGTGCCTGTCAGTTTCAGGGTTGCGCCGGAAACAAGTTAACGGGCTATGTCCCACTGGCCCACCTTTTTGGGGTAGCCTATCCTTAGTCACCATTTACGTACTTTTTTTTTCTCTCTTGTTCTTCATCTTGTTTCTCTTTACTCTTTTCGGATATGAGTAGGAGCACACATTACGTTTTTCTACCCTTTTGGGATAGTCTCCGGCACTTGTAAAGACAGACTCCACCCTTTTTGGGAGTCCTCCGTTAGATGCGTACAATTCAATGCACTGTGACCAAGGCAGCCCTTGTGCTTGTCAGTTTCTAGGTTGCGCCAGAAACAAGCTAACGGGAAAATACCTCACCGGTCCCCTTTGTGGGACAGCCTGTCCTCCTTATCCATTTACTTATATTTTATCTGCATTTTATCTCTTTAGAAGTAGACTCATGCATGAACATACATCATAATGCAACATGAATATTTCTCATAGTATGCAAATAACAAACCACAACTATAACAAATTCTTTACGCATGCTTAACAATTAAAGAAAGACAACAACAATAATTTTCTAAGGCCAGAACAACACCAATATAGCCTACAAAATAATTCTCTACCATCATATCTAACAAAGAAACCCAAATCAACAGTTCATTATCCTATAATGGTTATCAAGGAAATAAGCAAAATAAATCACATCACAACCTTTAAAATTCCAATAGTAAACTATGAGCATAAACCTAACATGACCATGATGCAATTTCCTCAAATCACCAAAATGTTACTCCTAATAATGGGCGTCCAAGACATATCTAAAATATAAAAATCAAATCCAAGAAATAGAGATTATAGCACACAAACATTCGGCAAAATATCTAATCTCGGAAACCCCTTGAACACAATGAACAAAATAAGCCCATCTGGCAAAGCACAAGTCCTCAATAAGATTTATCTAGCCAGTAATGAAGTAGAGAACAAAACTCATTCAACCAAGCCTACTTTTCCACCAGGTTCAGTAATATCGTAACTAAAATGATAAATAGATTCATTCAACAAATTAACAACCTCAACAAATATTAAACTATAAATTTAGTTTCATCACCACAAGTACAGGGAATCACAGATCACAAGGTATAATTTATGATTTCCATCAAAACAATAATTTAAACAGAGAATAACCCAATCACCCAATTACCATCCTCATTAATATCCAATAAGGCAGTGAATAAAATATAGAACACCAAAATCAACTTAACAGCGAACTGTCCCAGTATTGTCCCTTAAGCATCAAGTAAAATAGACGTAAAAACCGAATCACTTGATTACCATTCTCATCAATATCCATTAGTAGTAACCAAAATGTAGAATAGAACTAATCGAATCATCATCTAAAAAAAACAGAACTGAAACAGGGCACCACAAATCCAAATCTATAGAGCAACATTTTCTCACCATATCTATCAGGCAGAATCAGAATAAGGAACCCAACCAAACCACCAGAGCATAAAATTAAATTAGTAAGGCAATAATTTCAATATACATTCCAGGCAGTAACCAACGTAATGAACATATTCAATCAATGGAGAAATTAGTCCTCAACCATTATTCATCAACGCAGTGAATTAAACAGAGAAAAGAACCCCTAAGGCCTTGTACTGTAGGGCCAAGAGGCCAAAACACATGCGGCATTACTTATAGTAGTCTGAGAAGGAGGTTCTCGGGCTAGCGGGTGCTCTCATTTTGAAGACTAAGGCACTCACCCGCTTCATCTGTGAAGGACGTTCAGGCCGTGGGAGTCCACTTCTCCATCCTGTCGACCACGATTTAGCAAATCGAATGGGAACACCCCTTTCGCCTGTGCTCAACGACGTTGTCTAGCAGTTCAAACGGCCACCTCCTTTTCTTCCTAAAGACCCTTCCCATCTTAATTCTCTCTTACGGCACTGACAACATCAAAGGTTTGCGTGTTCGCGGGAGGGCACGTACCCGGAGGCCCGAATTCTCCCGACTTGCCCCAGGGTCACGCGGGTCCGTCTCTCGCCTCGCGCAGGTTCATCTCTTGCTTGCTACTTCTCGCCCAAAATCCCAGCACCCCCATACCTTATGACTTCTTTCCTTAGCAACATATCTCCTTTTTCTTCTTTTTTTTCTTTTGGGGTTTCCTTCAATTTCCCTTATTTTCAAGCATATTCCAATTAGGGGTGGGCAAGAACCGATCAGAACCGAGAACCGACCTGGAAGCGAGCTTCGGTTTTGGTTCTCGGTTCCTACATTTTTAACATTTGGCGGGTTTGGTTCTATGTTATAATTGCGGTTCGGTTCTTGGTTCCATAATTCAAGAACCGAAAACTGAATGCTGTTAAAAATTAAGGGACAACATTTACGGGTTGGGAAGTCTGGAACCAAGAGCGAGAAGCAATTCTGCGAATGGCGAACCTGTGAACCTGGGATTGCGAACGGCGAACCTGCGATTGAAGTTTGAACGGCGAACCTGCGATTGAAGTGCGAATGGCAAACCTGCGATTGCGAACCTGCGAAGTCTGGACCCGAGAGGGGATTTAGCGTTTGTGATTTAGGGTTTGCGATTTAGGGTATGCTTCTGTTTTTTATTCTGATGTGCATATTTTGTTATTTGCAAACCCTAATTTGAGAGGCGATTTAGGGTTTGCGATTTAGGTATGGTTCTGTTTTTGAATTTTGATTTCTGATGTGCATATTCTGTTTTGTGACAGTGAACCAACATAGTCTGGAACTGAGAGGCGATTTAGGGTTTACGATTTAGGGTATGCTTCTGTTTTTAATTGTGTGCATATTCTATTAGATAGATGTTTCACATTTTGAAGTAATGAATAATCAGATATTTGTCCAGATTTTGCATATCAATGTTTACATTTCGCATTTTCATAACTTACTGGAAGAATAATCAGATGCTGGAAAAATTTGCATTTCAAGTTGGGAACCGGAACCAACTAGAACCAAGTCTCCGTTCCAGTTCCAGGTCCGGTTCCATGAGGTTCTAGTTCCGGTTCCGGTTCCTTACTTCTCAGAACCAAGAACCGAATGGTTGGTTCCAAAAGGTCTGAAACCGGAACCGATAACCGATTTGCCCACCCCTGATTCCAATAATCTCATATATGCTCACCTAAATTTTATAATATACTTCGCTCTTCTCCCATATATCCTTATTTTCTTGCATATTCCAATAATCTCTTATATCCTCACCTAAATTCCAAAAATGTCTCTATCCAATTATTCAATCCCAATAATAATTTAGCAACTTATAATACCAACATTCATCCTAAATTACCAAGCTTTGATTTTCAAAATAAAATTATTCATTCATAAACTAATTGCATTATACTATTATCAACAATATAAGTGGTTCTCAAAAATAAATTTAACAAACAAGCTTAATAAAATTTTTGGTCATTACATGAAATGCATAATTTATGAAAAAAGCTAATATGGAAAGTGCTAATAGTTTCATTCAAAATTTATGGAAAAAGCATAAAGTACAGATTTTTGGAGAAAATAACAAGGAGATTCCGCGACTAAATTTTGGAAAGTGTTGAGCCTCATTAATTTGTTTCTAGAGAAGAACTTGATAGGAAGAGAGACGAGAGCAGTGGAGAGGAGAAAATAGACAAATACTTTTTGTGCAAGTCCAGCACATGATAGATTGAGAAGAACGATGGAGGAGATCGATTTTCTCCATATTGCCATTGTGGAGGATTTTGTTTTTCTTTTTTTCTTTTTTTTTTATTTTTAGTTTTATATTAGAAATATTTTTAACCAAATTATGCTATTTGCCAAAAAAAAATTATATGCTAATTTTGTTAGATTGAGATGTAAAGTTTTGCCTATAATTTTATTGCTAAAAAGTTATTAGAATTTGCTCTGTATTGATTAATGTAAGGGTGATTTACTTTGAGAATAAGGTTAATTATTTGTAGATTTTATAAGAAATAATCTTGTTTCACACAACTTGATAAGAACATGAGTACACTTACATCTTATTCTTTCTTTCATATTGAATATACTTGTAAATTTTGGTTCTGGTTTATATGTTTCAGTTTCATTTATGTTTAAACCGGTTTTAATTATTATAGTTTTCTACTTTACACTTGCAATTATAGCTATTGTTTAGATTTATATTAAAAAGTAGAAGTTAGGTGAGAGGTGGACAAAAAGAAAGAGAAATAGAGTAATCTGAAGGGTGAAGAGAAAAAGCTTGGGAGTTGGAGTCTTTGGCAGTTCTTAAATTTTTCTTCAGATTTAGGGTTCTTTTTTGTGTACAGCAAGATTGTCATCTGTTCTCATTTTTTTTTCTTCAATCGTTAATTGTTTGTTGTAAGTGATACTAATGATTTATTCTTCAGAATAAAGGTATCCGGTTACCTCCGTGTATGTAGGACCTGTTGTCCGAACCACGTTAAATCTTGTGTTCTTCATTTTTCTCTTTGCTGTTTATTTTTATCTATCAATAATCAACAAATGGGGCGGTGAGTGTGGATAGCTCCCGCGAATTTCAGATTTTTTAAAACTTAGGTTCAAGAAGTGTTCTATCTTTTTTTTGGGTTTCTGCTGGGGATTCTTGAATTGGAAAATGGCAAAGTTTGAGGTAGACAAATTCTTCTTAATCTCAGTGATGAAGTCCTTCGAGAGATAAGTGAAGAAAAGTTTTCTTTATCTGTTTGGGTAAAATTAGAAACTCTGTATATTAGGCCTCTAGCAAATCGTCTATATTTGAAAAAGAAGTTGTACACTCTGATTATGGAGGACTCCAAGGAGATGAGGAAACATTTGGATGATTTCAATAAAATTACTTTAGATTTAAATACTATTGGAGTCAAAATTGTTGAGGAGAATCAAACAATTATTATCCTAAGTTCTTTGCTGAGAGTATATGAGCATTTTGTGGATACAATGCTCTATGCAAAGGAAACTTTGACCATGGCAGAGGTGAAAGCTGCCCTGAATTCTAATGAATTATAGAAGAGAACACATTCTAAGGATAATTTGGAAGGAGAAGGATTGACTGCGAGAGGATGCACGCAGAAAAGGGAAGATAAGAATACTAGAGGTAAATCTAGATCTAAGTCTAAGTAAGATAGAAAATTTTTTTACTATCATAAAGAGGGACACTATAAAAAGGATTGTTTTAAGCGAAAAAGGAAAAAAGCTGATAAAAAAATAGAAAAATGAGATGTATCAGTTGCATCTGAAGGGTGTGAGTCATCGGATGTATTAGTTACTTCTAAATAGGAACCTGGTGAACAATGGATCTTAGATTCTGGTTGTTCATTTTATATAAAACCAAGGAAGGATTGGTTAGTGAATTTTCATAGAATGGTTGGTGGTAAGGTATTGTTAGGAAATAACAAGTCATGCTAGATTGAGGGAGAAAGTTCTATTCAAATTAGAATGTTTGACAATTGTATTCGGACCATACAAGGAGTTAGGTATATTCCTCAACTAAAATGAAATTTACTGTCGATTGGAATGCTGGATGCTATTGGGTGTTCTGTGAAAATTGAGTTTGGAAGTCTTAAGATTTCAAAAGGGGCTATGATTGTCATGAAGGGAAAATTGTACAATAGCTTATATATACTGAAAGGGACAATAGTTGTGGGTGAAGTTCATAATGTTGCAAGGGATTTAAAAGATAGAATAAACTTATGGCATTTAAGGCTTGGAGATATCAATATAAAAGGCCTAGTTGAGTTACAAAAGAGGGTTGTATTTGGAAAAGATCAGATCTCTGATCTAAAGTTCTGTGAAAACTATGTTTTGGGTAAAAGTAGTAGGGTTAAATTCACTCAATCTCAACACACATCTCAAGGGATATTAGATTACATACATTCTGATGTGTGGGGACCGGAGAAAATTGCTTCGAAAGGTGGAGCTCACTATTTTGTTACCTTCATAGATGACTACTCTAGGTGGGTTTACTGTATGAAAACCAAAGATTAAGTGTTTGAGATTTTCATAAATTGGAAGAAAAGTGTTGAAAATCAAACTGATCGAAAGATAAAGAAATTGAGAACGACAATGGAATGGAATTCTGTTCAGATAAATTTAATAAGTATTTCACTGAAGAAAGAATTCAAAGGCATCATTCAGTAAGTTACACTCCACAGTAAAATAGACTTGTTGAAAGGATGAATAGAACCATTTTGGAAAGGGTTTGATGTATGTTAATTTCAGCTAGTCTGCCATGAGTCTTTTGGGCTAAAGCAGTAAAGATAGCATGCTCTAATCAACCTGAGTCCTTCTATAGCTTTGAATTTCAAAACCCCATCTGAGATATGGCATGGAAAATGTGCAGACTATGGAGGTTTAAAAGTTTTTCGATGTGCTGCATATACACATGTTAAACAAGGAAAATTTCAACCTTGAGCTAGGAAGTGTATATTCTTAGGATATCTCGAAGGGGTTAATGGTTATAGACTAGGGTCCATAGAAGAAAATCAATAAAAAAATTATTATAAGCCGAGATGTGTCCTTCAGTGAAATGTATTTTCCATTGAAGAATCAACTTGAACAACCTATAAAGGAAATTGAAAAGGTGCAGATTGAGGTGGAGCAAGAAACCAATATGGATTGTGAGGTTCAACAAGGCAGTGTTGATGAATTATCCAATTCTGTGAGAGATGATGTCTCTGTTGATTACCAGCTAACAAGAGACAGAACTAAGAGGGTTATTAAACCTACAAAACAACTTGGATATGCCGATATTATTGTATATGCCTTGATGGTGGCTTCAGATTTGGAGAATTCTGAACCAATATCTTTCTCTGAAGCTTTTTCCAAGAAAGAAAAGGATAAATGGATCACAGCCATTTATGAATAAATGAATTCTTTAAAGAAAAATAAAACTTGGATACTTGTTGATAGACCCATAAATAAGAAGGTTATTGGATGTAAATGAATAATCAAATTAAAGGAGGGTATGGAAGGGGTGGAGAAACCTAGATATAAGGCTAGGTTAGTAGCTAAAGGGTTTGCTCAGAGAAAGGGTATAGATTTCAATGAGATATTTTCTCCGGTTGTGAAATTGACTTCAATACAGGTTCTTTTATCTTTGGTAGCTATCCATAACCTTGAATTGGAATAAATGGATATTAAAACTGCATTCCTACATGGTGATCTTGAAGATACCATATTTATAGAACAATCTGAAGGTTTTGAATCTTCTGATAAGAATCAAGTTTGTTTGTTAAAAAAATCATTGTATGGATTAAAGCAGTCACCTAGACAATGGAATAAGAAATTTGACACATTCATCACTTCAATTGGGTTTGATAGATGCAAACATGATAATTTTGTCTGTGTAATAAAAAAACAGGAAGAAGTAAAACTATTTGTACTCTTGTATGTCGATGACATAATTATTGTTGGAAAGAGTAAAGCTGAATATGAAATTTTGAAGATTGAACTTGGAAAAGGAAGACAGTTTGATATGAAGGATTTAGGAGCTGCAAAACTTATTCTTGGTATAAATATTATAAGGAATAGAGAACAGAATACTTTATGTTTATCTCAGAATAATTACCTTAGGAAAGTACTTGAAAGATTTGGATTGCAGAATCTAAAAGGTGTAAATGTTCCTCCAGGTGACACTTTAGGTTATCTAAGAAGCAAGAAGCAATTACTGATGAAGAACAGGATTTTATGAAAAGATTCCCTATGTAAATATAGTTGGTAGCATTATGTACTCCATGGTATGCACTTGTCCTAACTTGGCATTTTCTATAAGCATCATAAGTAAATATATGAAAAATCCATGTAGATGTCATTGGCACGCTTTAAAGTGGGTAATGAGGTATATCTTTAACACTTTAGATTTATGTATTGAATATGGTAAGAATAATATTGATAAAGAGATTATTTCTGGAAATTATGCTGGTTGTCTAAATACCTTACAATCTACTTCTGGATATATATTTACTGTATATGCAGGTGTTGTTAGCTGGAAATCATGCCTTCAGAAAGTAGTAGCTTTATCTACTACTCAAGCTGAATTTATTCCTACTACTGAAGGATTTAAAGAAGGTATGTGGCTTAAAGGTTTATCATCCGAGTTTGAGATTGATGGTTCTAATATAACTATATACTGTGATAGTCAAAGCACTATCTATCTTATGAAAAATCTGGCATTTTGTGAAAGGACTAAGCGCATTGATGTGCAGATATATTTCATTAGGGAAATTATTGAAGAGGGGAGTATAAAGGTTAATAAAGTTACATCGGAGGATAATCCTACAGATGCATTAACGAAAGTTTTACTATAGCCAAGTTTAAACATTGTTTAGACTTGGTTGGAATTCGAAAAATTTGAGCTCCTATTGGAGCTGGTGACATACCTTTTATTTCTGTTTGGATAAATTCAAAACCAAGGTGGAGAATTGTAAAATTTGGTTCTGGTTTATATGTTTCGGTTTGGTTTATGTTTAAACTGGTTTTAATTATTATGGTTGTCTACTTTACACTAACAATTACAGCTGTTGTTTAGATTTATATTAAAAAGTATAGGTTAGGTGAGAGGTGGATAGAAGGAAAGAGATATAGAGTAATGTAAAGGGTGAAGAGAAAAAGCTCGGGAGTTGGAGTCTTTGGCAGTTCTTCAATTTTTCTTCAGATTTAGGGTTCTTTTCTGTGTACAGCAAGATTGTCATTTGTTCTCATATTTCTATTTCTTCTATCGTTCATTGTTTACTATAAGTGATACTAATGGTTTTATTCTTTAGAATAAAGGTATTCGGTTACCTCTGTGGATGTAGGACCTATTGTCTAAACCACGTTAAATCATGTGTTCTTCATTTTTCTCTTTGTTGTTTATTTTTATCTGTCAAGAATCAACAATGCTGTTAGCATAAATGGTGTTACGCTTAATTATTTTGATTATGAATGTTTTTATTGAAATTATAAGTTGTTTATGGATTTTGTTCATAAAAAGAATGGCAACTAGGAGTTTTTGATTGAGCAGGAGGTTGATCAACTCAACCTAAAAACATCACATATTGCTCCCAAGAGTTTTAGGTCAAGCAACAGGTCGAGCAGGTAGATCGAAAAGCATCATAGATTGCTCCCAGGAGTTTTAGGTCGAGCACTAGCAGCATGTAACGCCCCATTATTAAACAATTTTCTTTCTTTCATTTTTAACCATATAAAATTTTTTATTTATTTATTTAAAAATGTATATTAATAAAGTAAATCAGAGTATTGAGTGGAATAAATTTAAAATATAGTTTTAGTAATTTAAACAACAATCCACAATTTACAAAACATTTATTGAAAGAAAAACCATAATTGATTATCAAAACAATAAGTTTTATTTTTTTTTGAGTCATAACCCTTTAGGTCGAATTCAGTTGATAACCTAAGTGTTAGCCTTTTTGTTAGGCTTAGTTTTATTTTGATGATGACCAAATGGTATAATGTAATCAAAATAATAAGTTGGTTAATTGTGTTTTTATTGATAATGTATTCAATGTTTTATTCAATATATTTATACTCAAATTTATCAAAAATACCCATATTGAGGGTATTAAAGTGTGCTAACATGTCTATCTAAGTCCATGTAGTGAATGCATATCGTTTTGGGACTTATGAAAATAAAGAAAGGGAAGAAGGAGCAAAAAGACGACGAAACAATACAAAAGGTCGACCTCGATGTGCATCTAAGAAGAAAAGGGTCTACCTCATGGTTGACCTAACTGTGAAGCAGAAAAAAATAGGTTGCCAAAAAAATTCTGCAATGAAGGAAACGGTCGACCGCTTTGACGAAAGGTTGACCGCATCATTTGAAAACTCCTCTTTCACACCCGTCTTCAAAATTCTATTGGAGGTCCATCAATGAAGAAAAGGGTCGACCGCACGGTCAACCGCAACATGGACAGATTGCTCTAGAGTTTCTGAATGAAGGAACAGGTCGACCGCACGGTCGACCGCATAGAAGGCAGTTTGCTTCCAACGGTCAAATCTCGATGGGCAGAATTCCAACAACTAGTAAAAGGGTCGACCATTTAGGGAATAAGGTCGACCACTTGGCAGTGTTTATAAATATGAGATCACTCCAAGCTCAACGTAACGAACTGAGAATCGTGGCGAAGCCCTGCCGAATTTAATACGCGATTCTAATCATTGTGACCTTTTAATATTGTTGTAAATCCAATTCTCCACAACCCATAAACTTGCGAGTAAGAGTCAAAGGTTGACGACCTTATAATTAGTCAAGGGTGACGCCCATATTAAGAGTCAATTTGTAAATGGTTTACTGGTACCCGTAAGCCAATTGTTTAGTGTATCTCCAAGTGGAACTTAGAGCGCAGACGTAGGCAAGTTTGCCGAACCGCGTAAACAAATATTGTGTGCACTTCTTTAACCCTTACTCTTTACATTATTACATATATTTGTTATCGATATTTTAATTATATGCATTAAATCACTTAGGGTTATTAGAGATTAAAATATCGCACGAAAATATTAGAAACGCTATATTCACCCCCCCCCCCCCCCTCTATAGGCGAATATCGATCCTTCAATTGGTATCAGAGCGGGTATTTAAATTTTTGTATGATATTTTGTTGATTGTGGACATTGCTATAATTTGTTGAATTTCATTGTTGAAATTTATTTGAATATCATTGATTTGAAATTATATATATATACACACTATGGACTCCAACATGTACGAATTAGGTCAATGCACATCTACACCTCCACATTTTAATAGTAGTAACTATTTTTATTGGAAGTGTAGAATGAAAATATTTATACAATCTTTTGATTACTTTTTATGGAAAATTATTGAAAAGGGAATATCTTTTCCTAGACCAACTTGTGAATTCAATGATTTAGATAAACGGAATTGGAACTTAAATGCTCAAGCAATGAATATTTTGTTTAGTGCATTGAGTAAAAATGAATTTGATAGAGTTCAATCATGTGTTAGTGCTTATGATATTTGGAAATCTCTTGAGCTAACACATGTAGGCACAAATCAAAAGATTGAAAGTGGAGAAAGCTCGTCCTCCGAAAAAGAGGAGGAAGAGGCCAACGTATGCTTCATGGCCAAGAGTATTGAGGTAAACGACTATGATAGCAATTCGGATTCTAATGATGATGATGATGATGGTGGTGATTTATTTGATGAATTGCTAGGTAGTTTTAATGAGCTCAAAGATAAATATAAATTGTTGAAAAATGAGCATAGCAATTTGATAAAAAAGCATGCTAGTTTAAACAAATCTTTTGAGGATCAAATTGTTGAATTGAAAAACAAGATTAATGAGTCTAATGCTTCCTTGAAATCTCTTGAGCATGATAGTAGTAATTTGAATGTGTTGAACGATGGATTGAAATCTATTATCAAATCACATGAAAAGGAAATTGAATCATTGAATTGTAAAAGTTGTGATTTGATTACTATTAATGAATGTCATAAGCATGAGATTTGTGATTTGAGAATTATGAATCATAAATTGAATGGTTGTATCAAATCACATGAAAATGAGATTAGCCTTTTGGATGCTAAATCTAAATCTATTTTTGATGCTAAGGCTAAAATTGAATCGCTTGAGGTTGATACATGTTAATTGAAAGCAAAGAATAATGATTTGAACTCTATTGTGCTTAAATTCACTAATGGAAGCAAAAATTTAAATATGCTCTTAAATTCACAAAGGGTTACATTTGATAAAGCCGGAATTGGCTACGAACCCCTTGCAAAGAAGAAGAATTACACTAATTTATTTTTTAAGTCATCTATATGTAATTCTTGCAATTGTGTGGGACATAAATCATTTTGTTGTCCTTTAAAATTAAATACTAATGTGAAATCAACCTTTAATTCTAAAGTTGCTTATTCTTTGAATTTTAAATCTAAGTATAATTTAAATTTTAAATCCAATTTAAATTCTAAATTTGTGTGGGTTCCTAAAGGAGCCAAACCTATAACAAATGGACCCAAAATGGCTTGGGTACCAAAATTTGCAAAATGATTTTTATTATAGGTTGGAGATTCTCCTAATGAGCTAAATGGATTTGGATACTTTAATATCCAATACAAAAGAGGAGAAGCTTCAAAGAATGCCTCCAATGTGCTAAATGAAAATAAACATCTTAGAGGTACACAATCTCTTTGTTATAATTGAATTTAAGTGTGGAATTTGATTTGGATTAATATTTAGATTTTGATTGATTAGAATGGAATACATTATTGATTGATTCAATCTTTATTTTTCTTGGGATTAAATCATAGATTGATTCAATTCTATTGTTCCATTCTTGATTTGGAGATTAAAAGATCAACATTATGATTGAATTCTCTTGTGCTATTTCTAGGTTGAAATTTGCTATATTTCTTCAATTTGTATTTTGATGCTTGTAATTCCAACAATTTGTTGTCTAAATTGAATATACTCATAAATTGGTTGAATTGTTAGTTATAGAATCTTTTAAGATAAATTGGCTTCAATCATGATTTGTTTTTTGTCTTAACGATAAAGGAAGAGATAATTGTTTTGAATTAAATTGTTTAACTTTGATTAGTACATAATCTTCTTGCATTAATCGTTAGCTTTAATCTTTTTGTATATATGGGTTGAAATATGCTTTATTCATTCAATTAGTATTTTGATGATAGGATTTCAACAACATAGTCTTTAAATTGAACATGCTAGTGCAAATATTGGATTGTTGGATGCTAAGTTGGATGATTGTTTGGAATAAATTGCTTTGTCTTTTTAAGAATGTACTTCTTCCAAGAATTAAAATTAGCTTGATATAAGAGGAGAAGAGTAGAAAATTTGTTAATTATGATGTTTTGTTGATTTCTCCCTTGAATTGAATTTGAATAATGAATAGAGGGAGAAAATAGAATTGTTGAGAATTGATTAAATCATTGACTTGTATCAAAATTGTTAAATTTCGACTTTGATGATTGTGCTTCCGCTATGCCTATAAATTGTTTATCATCAAATGGAAGAGAAATTAAAATTATTTGATTCAACTTGTATTTCCCCAAATGTTTTCCATTTTTTGATTTGAAAGGGGAAATAACTTTTGTAGTTGTTTTTCAACTTGGTATCTATAATGATTTTTGTTTTGAAACCTTTAAATTGGTATCAATCATTGTTTGAGTTTGAATTTTAAAAATTATGTATCCATTCAAAAATTTGGTATCATTGGACTCATTTTTTTAATTGGTATCATGTATGAAACTATTTTTGTTTTGGTATCAATGAAATCATATTTTCTCTACAATTGCTATAATATTCTTTGGATTTTCATTTGGTATCGTATTTGGATTCCCCAACTATTTGATTTTATGCATAATGTTAGGGGGAGAAATATTTGTTTTTCATTTAACTTGAACTCATCCATGAGTGTGTTTCAATTTGTATATATCTTGTTTTAACTTGGATGTTTCATTATTGCTCTAAGAGGGAGAGCAAAAGGGTTTCAAATTAGAATATATCTCCAATAGGTTGTTATTGTGATTAACATAGGGGAAGAGATATTTGAATTGATTTTGAGTTTAAAGCTTAGTATCTCTCTTAAAATTTTTCTTACAATTGATATCATTGGTTTTAAAAGAATAATTGATTTGTTATTTTTGAATTTACAATTGATATCATATTATGTAAAATTGATTTGATTTTAACTTTGGATTTACAATTGATATTAATCCTTGAAAACCTTGTTTTTACAAATGGTATCCTTGAAAACATGTGTTTACAATTCTTGAACTTAAATGGATTCTAATTCTTACATTTGATTTCTAATTTCTTGAATCTTATTCTTTTTGGTGTCTATTGTTTGGACTTAAATGCATAATTCCCTCAAATGTGTATATATGCTTAATGACAAAGATGGATGATATTTTTTATTGAATTATGATTGTGGTTGCTTAGATTGGTATCTTATCTTTTACCACTCATTGAACTTTAATGTTTATATTCCCTCAAATGAGTTTCTGTGCTTAATACAAAAGAGGGAGAATATTTTTGTGATTGTGGTTCTTTACAATTGGTATCTTTCTTTTAACCACAAATTGAAATTGAATGTATATTTCCCTCCATGGTTTGCTTCTTGGTTAGATTCATTGTTAAGGGGGAGAAATTTGTTTTTAGTTGAGTTTGTCTTTGGATTCTAATGCTTATTCCCTATATTTTGCTTATGTTGAAAATGTTCATGGGGGAGAATTTCTTAGATGAATCTTTTGATCATCTTTTTTTTATAACATTTTTTTATTGTGTTTGGACTCCCCTCCCCTAGAGTTACTTTTTGATTATGACAAAAAGGGGGAGAATGATGTATAAGTTGTGATATATTTTAAAGGGAGTTTTGTAGCATGTTGCATGGATTAATTGGTTGATAAATTGCATAACTTAATTGGATAAATCTAATATGCAATATTTGATGCACATGCTTAGGTTTTAGTATAACCAACTTATAGGATTTTGTCATCATCAAAAAGGGGGAGATTGTTAGCCTTTTTGTTAGGCTTAGTTTTATTTTGATGATGACCAAATGGTTTAATGTAATGAAAATAACAAGTTGCTTAATTGTGTTTTTATTGATAATGTATTCAATGTTTTATTCATTATATTTATACTCAATCAAAAATACCCATATTGAGGGTATTAAAGTGTGCTAACATGTCTATCTAAGTCCATGTAGTGAATGCATATCGTTTTGGGACTTACGAAAATCAAGAAGGGGAAGAAGGAGCAAAAGGTCGATGAAACAACACAAAAGGTCGACCTCGATGTGCATCTAAGAAGGAAAGGGTCGACCTCAAGGTCGACCTAACTGTGAAGCAGAAAAAAACAGGTTGCCAAAAAAATTCTGCAATGAAGGAAACGGTCGACTGCTTTAACGAAAGGTTGACCGCATCATTTGAAAACTCCTCTTTCACACCCGTCTTCAAAATTCTATTGGAGGTCCATCAATGAAGGAAAAGGTCGACCGCAACATGGACAGATTGCTTTGGAGTTTCTGAATGAAGGAAAAGGTCGACCGCATAGAAGGCAGTTTACTTCCAACGGTCAAATCTCGATGGGTAGAATTCCAACGGCTAGTAAAAGGGTCGACCGTTTAGGGAATAAGGTCGACCACTTGACAGTGTTTATAAATATGAGATCACTCCAAGCTCAACGTAACGAACCGAGAATCGTGGCGAAGCCCTGCCGAATTTAATATGCGATTCTAATCATTGTGAGCTTTTAACATTGTTGTAAATCCAATTCTCCACAACCCATAAACTTGCGAGTTATATTTGGGAGAATTCGGATTAGATAAATTGTGCTTTAATTTTCGTATTCTATACTTGTGCTTGATTGTAAAGGGTGATTCCCTTAGAATTCATCACACTAGGGTGACAACCCTAAACACTTGAAATAGTCGTAGGCTAGATTGAACGCCCGTAAGTTCAATCATTGGGTGACGCCCCGCAATTGTCAAACATTGTGTGACGCCTCGCAATAGTCAAGTTTAGGGTGACGTCCTATAAGAGTCAAAGGTTGACGACCTTATAGGAAACAAAATATTCTAGCATATATTTTGTTTTCTAGCATTTTATCCATGATTTTTAAGAAACAATTCGTGCATTAATTACTAGTTTAATTAACAATATAAATTTTACAAACAATACCAATTTCTGAACTATTCAATTTCCATGAATTATTCGTTACAAAATATTCAATATAATCGACAATAAGGAAACAAACAAAATCCTGTGATGTAGGGCCTCCACTAGTTACCGCATCTTATTTCTTACATGCAGATGATTTTCTCCTTCATAGCCCAAATTCTTCCTTCACACTTTTTTTCTCCTTGACTCTTCTCCTCTCTCACATACTCCCTCTCTCTTTCTGATTTTTCCCTAGCACGGCCCTCTCTCCCTTTAGTCTCATCTCCTTTCCTTTTATAGAGAGAAAGGAAGACATGTGGCTACACACACTGCTACCAGCACAAAAGAGTTAGGCAGAATTAGGTAAGGTAGGCAAAACGGTGGCAAAACTAAAGAAAATAACAATTTCCAATGGGACCTGTTATTCTCTCTTACATTTTAATTAATTTAATATAATTTCATTCACGCCACCTAATTCCATATCAACCACTCTCACTACAATTCTTTATCCTCCTCTTTTTTGCTACCTATTATTCTCTCTTGCATTTTAATTAATTTAATACACTTAAAATGTCACTCTCTTATTCCTTGTTAATAACTTAACACTAATAATCTTCCATTTAATCTCAAACCAACCCTTCAACAATTTATAATTTACTTCATAATCATATCATAAATTTCCAATCCTATTTCACTAATCGGTATAATTTATACCCCATAATATTATCTCAAAATTATATTAACTTATTTTTGAGGTAATATATTCCATAAAATCATTCATTACTCCATCAATAATCTTCACTAATTAATATTTTCTTTAAAGTCTATTAATAATTTATGTTTTACTTCTTAATAAAAATCCCCACTTAACCACTTCTAATAATTTCATCTAATAAATCTTCAATAATTATACAAATAATCCAATTACACTCAATTAATTTACTAAATTCCATTATGGGAAATCTGGGTATTACACAGCAAGTCGAGCAGGTAGACCGAAAAACATGACAGATTGCTCCCAGGAGTTTTAGGTTGAGCAGGTAGACCGAAAAACATAACAGATTGCTCCCAGGAGTTTTAGATCGAGCAGCAAGTGGAGCAGGTAGACCAAAAAACATCACATATTGCTCCCAAGAGTTTTAGGTGTTAGATTATTTTAACAATAATCTATTAATGTGGTCCATGTTAATTAAAGTAACATTGACTTAATATTAAAGTGCTTAATGTGATGGTTGTTAAGCATAAAAGACATTAAGTTAATTGAGTTTTAATTCCCTCTTCTTAACCTTATTAAAAATGTATAAAGTATAGTTGAAGAGATATGAATAAAAAGACATGATTGAAAAGACATGTATGGAAAGATGTCTTTTGGAAGGTTGTCTTCTTCATTCTCTAGAGAAAATTACAGCACACTCTCTCATTCTCTAATCCCGTGGATAATCTCTGAAAAATTACGGTGAACTAGATGGGTGTTTCTTGATCATCAAAGAGATGATTAAACAGAAAGGTTTAAGGCAATAAAAGAATCAACATCAAAGTCTACTTCAAAAGCTTTTATCATGGACCAAGGTTGGTATTAATTATTTATTAACGTTTATAGCAAAGAAAAAGGTTGAATTAATGTCGTTAAATATGGGACGAATTGATTGTTTGTATGATCATTGAAATACTAACAATTGGTATCAGAGCATGGTTGATAAATGTATTGATTTACCATGAAAATTGACAAATTAGATTTCATGAAAAGTTATATGCATGAAAATGAATGTTTGATTTCGTAAAGTTATGCATGAAAATAATTGTAGATGAAATCGTAGAAAGAAAGTAGAATATATTCTAGAGAAAATGGTTTTCAGACGAATCTGTGTAAATGTTCTTCATGCGGATGCATTAGTATGGGTATTCAGACGATACAGATCTGCCATTGTAAGGAAAATTACAGTTTAAAATCGCTATCGGATGTTTCGGACGATAGATGATGAAAATGGATGGAGGCGTTTGATCATGTTTTGAATCTGTAATAGATTCATACATTTTTCGGACGATTAAGGATGATGGAAAATGCTTTCGGACGATATTGTTTTGAATCTGTAAGAGTTTCATGCAAATATGGACGTTTGCGGACGTTGTGGACGACTGCGGACGTTTTTTAATAGAATCTGTACAAACTGTAATGCGTTTTCGGACGATAAAGGATGCAAGTACCCTGTCCGCTAGTCGTCTGCAAGGCATAAAAGAACAGTTTGATTATATGTTACTAAGTGAAAGTTTACTCAATTAAATATTGTTGAATAGAAACTTAGTAGTCACCAAAGTAATCTAGTTTGAAATGATCAATATTAAATTGGGTAATTTATTCATTTATTATTGTGATGTTATTAAAATAAGATTATTAATTATAAACTAGTAGGTCACCTAAAGGTGGACTAATATTTAAAGTTAATAATATTAAAGTGACATGTTTACATATTTGATTGATATGTTTAAATATCCAAAGATATTAAACATATTGCATTGAATATGTTTATAAGTCAATTAAAGATTGTAACATCATTGATTGTTTATTTCTTTTAGGATTACCCAAATGTGAACTTAAAAAAATAAGATTATATTTATCTGAATCCAGTTTAAGTTGTTCAAAACATTAATGTATGAGAATGTGTTATTTTGCAGCTTCTGTTAATTTATTCGCTTCTGGCAATACTTTACTTAAGTTCAATGGTCTAAACTATGTTGATTGGTCTAAACAAATCCAGTTTCAACTGGGTGTATTGGATTTATATCTAACATTAGTTTGTGATAGACCACCAGTCATTGCGGAGACTAGTACGGAAGCTGACAAGTCTTATTATGAGACTTGGGAGCGGTTTAATAGACTAAGTTTGAGCTTAATGAAGATGACAATGACTGAAAAATGTTAAGCCATCGATGCCAAAGACAAATGATGCTAAGGATTTCATGTCAAAAATAAAGGCATATTCCCAATCGGACTTTATGGATAAGTCCGTTTTAGGGAGCTTGATGAGTGAGTTGACGACCAAGAAATTTGAATGGTCTCAACCCATTCATGATCATGTAACAAGCATGGCCAATTTGGTAGGAAAGCTGAAAACGTTGGGTATGGATGTGAGTGAATCATTTTTTGTTCAATTTATCATCAACTCACTTCCTCTTGAGTTTGGCCAGTTTTAGGTGAATACAACATCATTAAAGAAAAGTGGAACTTTCAAGAAATAAAGGTCATGTTGATTCAAGAAGAAAGAAGGTTTAAGAAATTGAAAGACCATACCGTACATTTAACGTTTCAGAAGGAAGACAATAGTAACACAGGAAAGCCAAGTAAGAAGAACAAACGGAAGGAAAAAGGACAATTAAAATGAATGATGGTCAAATCTGAAAGGAGCTTAAATGCTACTTCTGCAACAAAGCTGGACACATAAAAAAAAAAGATTGTCTGAAAAGAAAATCTTGGTTCGAAAAGAAAAGTATACTATTTGTTTCAGTATGTTTTGAATCAAATATTATAGAAGTACTCAATGATACTTGGTGGTTAGATTCTGGAGCTACTACTCATGTGTCACATGTTACGCAGAGATTTCTTTCGATCCAACCCATAAAAGGGACTGAAAAGTTCTTGTATATGGGAAACAGAATGAAGGCACAAATAGAAGGAATTGAGACGTAGAGAATGATCCTGGATACTGGATACCACCTGGATCTAGAAGAGTGTTTTTATGTTCCTGAATGTGCAAGAAATTTAATTTCTATTGCGAAGTTGGATAGTAAAGGTTTTAATATTAAGATTGTGATAGTATATTTTCTTTGTACAAACACAAATACTATTATGGTTCTGGTATTATGAAAGATGGTTTGTATTGTTTCAATTTTGATATTAAGTTTATAAAATCGTTGTTTAATGTTGATTATGCGATTGGAATTAAACTTAGTGCAACAAATGAAAGTTCTGTTTTCTTATGGCATAAACGTCTAGGACACATCTAAAGAAAGAATGATGAGGTTAATGAAAAGTAATATTTTACCTCAGTTAGATTTTAATGACTGGACGTGTGTATAGATTGCATTAAAGGAAAGCAAACTAAACACACAACAAAGTATCCTGCCACAAGAAGTAATGAACTTTTAGAATTGATACAAACTGACATATGTGGTCCATTCAACACTCCTTCATGGAGTGGTGAAAAATATTTTATCACTTTTATAGACGACTTCTCACGTTATGGTTATTTATATCTACTGCATGAAAAATCTCAAGCAATGAATGTTATCGAATTGTTCATCAATGAGGTGGAAAAACAGCTAAATAGAAAAGTAAAGGTAGTGAGGTCGGATAGAGGTGGTGAATATTACGGAAAATACGATGAAAATGGACAAAACAAAGGTCCATTTGCAAGGTTTCTCGAAAGTCGAGGCATTTGTACATAGTATACAATGCCGGGAATACCACAACAAAATGATGTAGCTGAAAGGCGGAATCGTACTCTTATCGAAATGGTTAGGAGTATGATGAATAACAATAATGTACTTTTATTGTTGTGGATGCACAGTTTAAAGACCGCTGCATATCTGCTGAATAGGGTTCCTAGTAAAGCAGTCCCTAAGATGCCTTATGAACTGTGAACGGGAAGGAAACCTAGTTTGAGACATATCCATGTTTGGGGTTGTCCAGCAGAAGTTAGGATATATAACCCACATGAAAAGAAGATCGATGCAAGAACCATCAATGGTTTCTTCATCGGCTATCCGAAAAAGTCAAAAGGGTACATATTTTATTGTCCAAAGCATAATACAAGAATAGTAGAATCTGGAAATACTCGATTCATTGAGAATGACAAGTTCAGTGGGAGTGATGAATCACAAAATGTGAATATTCAAGAGAATCGTGTGAAGAAAATAACACCTAGTACTTCTCATCAAGTTGTTGTTCCTTTTATTTTATCACAGTCTAACAACATACCAAAACAACATATGAATATTCAAACTATGCAAGGTGAACGTGTCAAAGATGAGCATATTAATGATGCTCAAGTCATAAGTGATTAATCACAAGAAACAGAATTGCGAAAGGTCTGTAAGACAGAAAAGACCAGCAATCTCTTATGATTATGTGATTTATTCACTCGAAGAGGAATGTGACTTGAGTAATGATAAAGATCCAGAGTCATTTAAACAAGCCATGAAATGTAATGATTCCGAAAAGTGGTTGAATGCTATGAAGGAAGAGTTGAAATTGATGGATGACAACAAAGTCTGGGAACTTGTAGAGTTACCTGAAGGAAAGAAACGCATTGGTTATAAATGGATTTTCAAAACCAAATGTGATTCGAAAGGTGACATTGAAAGGTATAAGGCCAGACTTGTCGCCAAAGGTTAGACTCAGAAAGACAGCGTTGACTATAAAGAGACCTTCTCTCCGGTTTCAAAGAAGGACTCTTTAAGGATAGTTATAGTTTTGGTGGCTTATTATGATTTGGAGCTTCACCAAATGGACGTAAAGACCGCCTTTCTTAACGGTGACTTAGAGGAAAAAGTGTACATGGATAAACCAGAAGAGTTTTCATTTCCTGGAAATGAAAAGTTGGTGTAAATTGAAGAAGTCAATTTATAGATTAAAACAAGCTTCTAGACAATGGTATATTAAATTTAACGATACTATTACGTCATACGGTTTTATAGAAAACACCGTTGATTGGTGTATCTATATGAAGGTTAGTGGGAGTAAGTTTAGTATCCTTGTATTGTACGTTGACGATATCCTTCTAGTTGCAAATAATAAGGGAATGTTACATGATGTAAAGGCATTTCTCTCTAAGAATTTTGAAATAAAAGATATGGGTGAGCCATCCTATGTAATTGGAATAGAAATATTCCGTGATAAACAGCAAGGTTTGCTGGGATTGTCTCAAAAAGGATATATCGATAAAATTCTTGAGAGATTCAGAATGGATAAGTGTTCCGCTGGTGTAGCTCCAATTCAGAAAGGAGAAAAGTTTAATCAAATGCAATGTCCAAAAAAATGATTTGGAACGTAAGGAAATTGAATCTATTCCATATGCATCAGCTGTAGGAAGCTTAATGTATGCTCAGACATGTACTCGACCAAATATTAGTTTTGCACTAAGGATGTTGGGCCAATATCAAAGTAACCCAGGATTGGATATTGGAAAGCTGCAAAGAAAGTACTCAGGTACTTACAAGGAACAAAGGAATACATGATCACTTACAGAAAATTAAGTCATCTTGAGTTGATTGGATATTCAGATTTAGACTATGTCGGATGTCTAAACTCGAAGAAATCTACATTCGGTTACGTGTTCGTATTAGCTAGAGGAGTCGTGTCATGGAAAAGTAGAAAACAATCTTCGATTGCTCTTCCACTATGGAGGCAGAATTTGTGGTATGTTTTGAGGCAAAAATTCAAGCCTTGTGGTTACGAAACTTAATTTAGGGTCTAAGTATGGTCGAAAGTATAGATAGACCGCTGAAAATTTATTGTGATAATTCTGCAGCTGTATTCTTCTCGAAGAATGACAAGTACTCGAAAGGAGCAAGACATATGGATTTAAAGTACTTGGCAGTCAAAGAAGAAATACAAAAACAAAAGGTGTGCATTGAGCATATAAGTACAAGTTTAATGATAGCGGATCCATTGACAAAACGACTGCCACCCAAAACCTTTAAAGAACATGTTGTAAGGATGGATTTATGTGACAAATCTTTGTTTATGTGATTGTAAAAGTATAACTGTTATCTTATAACACCTTTGAATTCATTAAAGAAAATGCTTTTGTATGATTGTTTATTCATATTATGGTGCATACAATTATTGGTTATGAATAATATGTGAAACTTTATGCAAAGTTAAAGTTGAAAGGTATATATAGTGTTTCTCAATTAAAGAATTAGTGAATTGCGATGATCTGTGATACATGGAAAGAATCATGTTGTCATAATTGACATGTGTCTGCCATGATCCGATTATACAATTCATTATGAAAAGAGAAATTGATAAATTCACTTTATAACTTACTATAATAATTGATTGTTAATTAAAGTTGTGGCAGCTGAAAAGTAATAGCTGAGGCAGCTAAAAAGTAATAGCTGAAAATTGATTTATATTAAAGTACATAACATGGCCCAAGTGAGAGATTATTAGATTATTTTAACAATAATCTATTAATATGGTCCATGTTAATTAAAGTAACATTGACTTAATATTAAAGTGCTTAATGTGATGGTTGTTAAGCATAAAAGACATTAAGTTAATTGGGTTTTAATTCCCTCTCCTTAACCTTATTAAAAGTGTATAAAGTATAGTTGAAGAGATATGAATAAAAAGACATGCTTACTATAATAATTGATTGTGAATTTAAGTTGTGGCAGCTGAAAAGTAATAGCTGAAAATCGATTTATATTAAAGTACATAACATGAAAAGTAATAGCTGAAAATCGCCAAACGTCCCTGCCAATCTCCACTTCACATATTGCCTCCATTTCCTCTCTCTTCTTGATGTATATAAATGCATATGATAGTTTGAAATGTTGTAACAATCTATCCCACAATCCCCGCTATAGATCCAATTTTTTCAGCCATCACTTCAGCTGCAAGTTGTCGTCTTTCACCTAGGCAAGAACACGTGGATGAATCAGTTCAACCCAAAACGAGTTGCAGACCAGACGACAAGTCGTCTCCAAAGCGAACCGACACACAACCCTTGACAATTCGTTGCTTCGTTGACCACAGCTCGCCAAACGTCCCTGCCAATCTCCACCTCCGATCGACAACTAGTCAAGACCAACATACCCAAATCGTCACCGGAAACCCACGCACGCCGATCACCGAGCCTTTATAAATTGGTCGCCGATCTCCCTCTCGATCGTACCTGCAAAGCTGCAACCCGAGATCTCCAGCGCCATCTTCTCGCCATTCGCCTGACAACGCATCGCCAGCCATCGCTTCGTTGTCGCTCGTTGTTTGTCCGACGGAAAAACGCTGCCAGACGAAGCCTGATGTGAGCCCTAGCCGTGGCGTCGCCATCGCTGTCCGTCGCACGCAGCCGCTCGCTCGCCGCCAGAGTCCACGTCGCTAGAACCCATGCGTCTGAGCTCGCCGATGAGCTCCCTCGGATTCCCTCTCGTCGTTCTCCCTGATCTCTCTTCCCCGATTTCTCTCCCTTTCTCACATTTTGTCTCACCTACGAAGAAGTGGCCTTTGGCCATTTCTTTTTTTTTTTTTTTAATTTTAATTTTTATTAATTCTTTTCTTAAAATAAATCCAATTAATCCTAACAAAACTTAATTAACTTCTCAACGTAAGTAAAATAATTAACTATAATTATAACTAATCTCAAAATTATAAATTAAATTCATTAGATTAATATTTATTCAATTACAGTAAATTTCATTTAATCTCACTAAATGAAATTCTGATGAATACATCATTCGTAATACTCCGATAATTATAATTACCCAATTCATAATTATTGGGGTGTTACAACAATGTTGGAGTAGATCTCAACGACGATGTTCTGAGAGTTAAGTACTACGATTTTCCTGTCGAGCAAGAGGAAGTTTTTGATGTACGTAAATTTTGGAGCTGTAAAGAGGTGGAAAAGTTTAGGCTAGGTTTCGGCCATTGTCAGTACAGTTACAAGACTTCAAGTGCTCGGAGTTCCTTTTTACGACGAACGTATTTCTATGACTGTACTAACAATGGCCAAAATATAGCCTCCAACTCTTTCACCTCTTTCAATCTCCCAAATTTACGAATATTGACAACTTCGTCTTACTCAACAGGAAAACCGTAGGACTTAATCCTCAGCACATTGTTGTTGAGCTCTACTCTAACATTGTACCAAGTGTGGCTGAGTATTTCGTAGTTTACGGTGAACTCGTCAGAGAGCATAGTCGACGAGTCTTATATACACTAGGGCATAGGAACGCAAAATGACACACGATGATCTGTCACAGATTGTAGTCAATCTGTCGCGAATCGTGTCCCAATCTGCCGCGAACCATCAATATAATAACATTATTTTTAAAAATAATAATCTGTGACAAAACAGTAGATGAACCGCTGTGGATCAAAGTCAATACGTTTAACGGTAAACGTAATAATAATGTTTGCGATGACCTTTTTTTAAAGTTAAGTGATTAATTTGTTAGCTAAAATAATTTAGTTATTGACTCATCATTGATTACAATGTATTATAGTTGATTTGTCATTTTCCCAAGAAAATAAATTGATTTTCAATTATATTAAATATTTGACTAAAATATTCAATTGCTTATAATAAATTAGAATTTCTGCACTTTATTTTTATTTTTTTTATACTTTGATTATTTTTACAAGTACGTAGTACTTGCATGAATGATCAAGATGAAGATCAAGAATTAAAACCTTTTGGATTCTGAAATTGAAAGAATGTTTAGAGCAAGCAGAAGGCATTTCCTTTCTGAGTTCACTTCCTCCCTAACGCCTCTATATGTTCAATCCTTCCCCTCGGTGAATTCATTCACGTTGAGCCAAGGCTCCTGATTCTTTTTATTCCGGCTTTGTTTCTCACCTTTTGTCCCTCTATTTCTTGGCAAAGAAATCACAGAGGACGTTCACTTCGGTAAGTAAATACTCCTCAAGAAATTTTAATTCTTGGATTGGTTTTTAGAAGGAATTCATGCGAGTTTGAAGGGTTGAGTTTTGAAGTCTCATGGTTGACAGACTTCAGTAATTGAAACCAATAGAACTGAGGTATAAAGATTCAATTTTTGTCTTTCGGAATTCGTTATTAATCTAGATTGGTTAGGATTTTGGAATTCTGGATTATCAACTTGGTGATATTATTGAATCGATTTTAGTAGAAATCGCGTTATTGAAGTCACGCAATTTTTGCATCGTCGGTAGTCACCAGAACGCGACTCAGCGAAGGCCAAGCTGTAATGTGTGAGACCTCTATCTTGGCCAAATGACTGATTGGCCAAGGCTCTGTTCGTCGACTAGCTGAGACAACGTCTCGGCCAGAATCGACGTCTTATGCGGCAAAGATGATTCACCTACGTCTTGACCATGGATGCGGACTGAAGTGCAGTTGTCTGGATTGCCCTGCAGGGCCAAGTCCATATTACTAGACTGGGCCGAAGTCCAAATGTTGGACTGCTTGGATTAGGCCAAAGCCCTGCCTCCCTGGACTGCCTAGTTTGGGCCAGGGGGCAAATTTCCTGGTCTGCCCCGGGCTGCGGTCCACTACCATTTTAGGCTTATTGTTGGATCTATTCTTGGCCTATTTTGGATAAGAAAATTTGGGTAATTTAATCCAATTAATTTTTTGATTTATTTTTATGGTAATTTGACATTTTAATTTATAAAAATTTAATCCCAAAATTTAATACCATTAATTTTTGGATAGTTACCCAATTATTAAATTAAAACTTATGGACTATTGAATTTGAGCCTTTTTGTATTTTAACCACTTCGAGGTAGACATTCATTTTTATGCACTACATTACATATTTTTTATAAAATAAATATTTTGATACTTGTCTCATATTAAAATGACGTATTCATTTTATGGTCGTTGAGTTTTTAAATTATATTTAATTTTTCACTATACACGTTTAAATTAAGTATGCATATTATATTTTTGGATCAACTTAATCATATGAATCGAGTTTGAATGAGTCGATTTGGGTTTTTTTTTTCACACATTCAACGATGTAGAATGTATTTGTTGTTGTTAACTAGAATAATAAGACATTTGTATGTACTATGTCCATGGGGGCAAAATCCTAAACCTGATCGGGGTATTTTATTTGGCTTTCGGGATTGTCAAACATCAGTTTTATTCTGTTATATGCATATGGCATAGTGTGCCCGGAGTCCGTGAGTGACTCCATTTTCACAGAGATTTTTTGTGAGTACAACTAAGGCCTATTTTAATTACGTACCATATATTAGTTGGTGGTTTAAAACACGTGCCTTTTGTACACATTTTCTAAAATGAATTTATAAAATATTATTTTAAATTCATGCATACTTAAATAATATTTCTTATCAATTAAAATTATTAAATTCTTATTGACTTTAGTCAACTCACCCCAATGACACATTTCAAGATTTTATCAACCAAACTTCTAGTTGCCGAGTCAAGATTAGACCCGTCTGAGTTTATTTAATTTCTATAATTTTTAATTATTACCTTTGAGAGACATTTTGTGAGGTATACTCTTTATTGGATAAATGTAATGCTTAATTTACTTTCTACACAGTATTTTATTTGATTAATATTATATGTTATCTTATATCAGTATTATACCTGTTAAGCCCATGATTTCAGGCCCTAGTTCTTCATTAATTAAATTTTTGTCTTCCGCTACTAATTAATAAATTTGAAGTGATAATGGGTCAGACGATTCGGTCATTTGGGTCGGGTCATTCTCCGTTCTGTCTTAGGTCCCTAGCGCGTCGTTATAAATTTTGTAGTATGACAAATGAAGATCCTCATTACGTCTAAAGCTATTTGTGGAAGTTTTATTCAATTAGGATGCAAGGTGAGATTTAGGATACATTAAGATTAAAATTATTCCCAGTTCATGCATGTTTAATCACTTTGTTGCCAATTTCGAAATTTACATGGAATGATATAGAAATTTTAATGAAGTATTTTCCAACGCCTAAGAATGCAAAGCTGAGAAATGACATCACTTTATTAATACTTTAATGGAGAATCTTTATAGAAAGCTTGGAAAAGATTTAAGGAGTTCCTAAGTTGTGCCCATGCCATGGTAATTGACACTGCATTCAAATAAAGACATTTTATAATGGACTCAGTGTTCGTGGACAAAAAAGATCTATTGTGGAGGCTTTATCTGTATTGTAATATCTCGAACTTTTGTAATGCTAAGCATACAACTTAAGTAATAATTATGGGATATTTTGAGCTAAAATAGACAATTAAGGTATTGATCAAGATAAACATGATGATATTCAGAGTTAGATAGAACGATATCAACTTGATTGACAATTAATGAAATTAGTATGAGAAAATATACTTAGATATAATAAAGTTGTTGATAATATTCATTGATATATTAGATTTAGAATAAAGTGATGGAGGAAATGTGAATTATGCACAAAAGTATAGAAGAATTTAGGTTAGGATAATTTGGAAAAGTGAATTATGGATTATTATATAGATTTATGAAGATATGATATTCACGTGATATTATGAATATTACTGAATTGTAATATTCATGTGAATATTCTGGTGGTAGCCGATTGGAAGAAACAGCGACCGATCGTCCACTAATGGAAATTGATCGACTGACGTTAAAATGCAACAATGTTTTGGATGATTGGTAGTCGATCGCCCACTAAAATTGATCGACCGGCGTGATCGACCACTGATTTTAAAGAAGGAATCTGCGGTTGATTGATGGACTAGCGCTCGATCGGCCAAAGATGAATCGATCAACCGCCAAACTGAAGGGTCACTTAGAAATGGAAACGACATCTTTGGAAGCTTCTGGATTTGTTGCTGGACGCGTCTGGACATTGAGCGGTTGCCATCCTTTGGCCTTTTTTCTTTAGTGGAGGTTGGAAGGTCATGGTTTGTGGTCTATAAATTACTGGTGCCAGAGAGAAATAGTTCTCTGATGGTGAAGGTCGTGAGTGTTCTTGAGTTTGCGGGATTGTGAGACTAAGGTTTGAAGTCTTTGGAATTCTGGAAAATTAGAAGAGGGTGAGAAGCAGACAATGAATGAATGGTTGGCTGAGAATTAGAGAAAAAGAGAGAAGGAGAAGTTGCATGGCCAAGGGTGAGACTTTGGAATTTCTGAAGGTTGTGAGTTTTGGAGTTTCTGAAGGAGAGAAAAGGGTTTTGGAGTGAATCTGTGAAGTGTTGATAGAAGCGTAGTGAAGGTGAAAATGGTTTGAAAATTACAGAGAAGGGACTGAGAGCTTCGAGGAGAGGTTGGTCTGTGAGAATTGTTGAAGAAGAAACTGTGAAAAACTGAAGGTAAGCACGGTCTTTATCTTGGAAATTGCACTGTAAGCATGGGTTACTACTTTACTTCAGTTTATTTGAATGTTATTGTCTGCTTTGAGTTTGGAAACATTTGTCAATTATATCAATCTTCTGACTTGTTAAGAATAAGTTACGTAGGAATATTATTATTGATTATTGTCTGAAAAGATAGTGGTTTGCAAGTTAACTGTGGCATAAATGATTAATGGGTTTTATTATGTGAAATTATTAGAGAAGGTAGTTATTGGACTGAGGGTTGTCATTGTTGGAAATTAAGTATAATAAGCGCGAATGAAATTATTGTCACGACCTGGAGGCAGACCAAACAGAACCGCAAGGACAGACGACTCAATTCTTGAAGAGAACCCGATTACCCAGCCTAAAGCGTGAATTTTTATACGAAAGACTTAACAGGAATAATACCAAGCTCAAACCCAAATCACATGGGTTGGGATCCAAAGACTGATCAACTAGAGACATGATAGTATAATAAAGGAAAGTACTATGCATGAATTAAATCAAACAACACCAAACAAAATTCCCAACATAACAGGAACAGAGGGATTGAACTGACGAACCTCCACCCATCCACGGGGAAATCGAGACGCCCATCAGGGAACACCAACTTCGCTCAGCTGCCACACGCACCCAACCAGTACATCGAACCTACACCTTACCATAGGGGGAAAATGTAGTCTAAGGGGTGAGTGACTAATTCAATAGGAAAATCTATATTAAATGCAATGCATGCTAAAATTGTTTTCTTTATCATTTGAAAACCATTTTATATTTCTCATTTTACCGTACATGGATTTTAAATATTTATCATTTTCAATAACCAGCCCATGGCCCTCGATGTGGCTTTATTAAAACTCACTGTATACATAGACAACTATAATCGCAAAATAGGACAACATCGTTTTCCATGTAAAAACATCATCAGTGAAAATGGATGGTCACTCATGGACCCATCTGCCACTCATCATCAAAAGGTGGTATGATCTCTCAGATGTGCTGACGGGCCATAGCCATCGCCGATACGATCCGAATATCCAGTGCATTACCCGAGTTGTCAGTGAACCAGTCAGCCATGACGACGTCAACATCTCATCAAACAGAACAGGGATAACAACAAGTCTCAATCAAAACTAAAATCAAAGACAGTTCTTAGGGACAACCATGAGTCCCAACCCAGAAACCAAATCTAGGAATGCAACCAAGATTCTAAATTGAAAATCAACTCTGACTAGAAAGAAATCTAAATGGAACCAAGGTATTCCTAAACCAACATAGACTATTCTCAACAACTTAAATAAGGCTTTAACAAAACTATTAAGGCAGCACACGATATGGAGAACAAGAAACTTGTCCAACAGAAAACTATCCTCATTATTGACCCTTAACACAGCACCCTAAAGGAGGGGCAAGACTAATTTATTCAATAGGACGAAATTTTCCTAATGATCTGCTAAGCAGGGATCAAGATACAGGACCAAATAGCAGTCAACAACATAACAAGTACTCAACAACATCTATCCAAACAATGATAAAATAGAGAACCAAAACATATAATAAACCCATCTGTCCAAGCATAGACAATCATTTTTATCTATAGAATGATGGCTCTCAACAATTGGCTATCAGCAAAAACCATAACAAATGACAGAAACTAATTCAACGGAACATCATTCCTCATAAATGTCTATTGGACAGAAAACAAACCAAATAGCAGACCCAAATTACCAGGACAGTAATCTTCTCAAAATGAAATCGTGCAGGAACCAAATTAAAATCAACACAGCAACAAAACAAAAACATTTAGCAGCAACCCTATATCATCCAAAACAGAAATATGGACAGCAATTAAACAGAAGACTAAAATTCATCCAAACAGGGACCGAATTCATCTATATCGTGGCATAATTTCTCAAGAAAAGATGCACATTACACTGCTAGTGAAGCATCAAGAAACCCGCAGCAAGACAGGGAGCAATTTCATTTAAATTACAATAGACCTGTAGCCTTAAGTTACCAAGTCCTCAACCTAAGCCATAGTTAAACAACAGCAGGACCATCCTCAGGAATTTATCACTTGAACAGGAAACTAAGATTCAAACATAGACTAACTTATCAGTATTTTCTCCCCAAGCCGAAATCAAAAACGCAGAATCCAACATCCAACCCAAAATCTCAAACCAGGAATCCATCTAAAGTACAGCTTAACAATAACAGAACAGGAGTGAAATTCGTCCGTTTAAACCGGCAAAACAGGGAGCAAAGAACAATTCGGTCGAGACCAAAATCACCGAAATTTGAAGCCATAACAAGGTCAAGCCTTCGCATTACCCATCAGACAGCATAGAGACCGAGAGGACAAAAATACATGAAGAAATCGTACCTCGATATAAGAAAATAGCAGAAAAGAATCCTGAGCCGAGAAGCCCTAATTCTCGAGCTCACTGTCAACCCTCTCTCGCGAAATACTCTCCAACGGACGGCGCAACCACCCTCCGACGGAGCTTGCCGGTCGCCGGAATCGACAAATCCACGCTGCCCGTGCTCCCTTCCTCGCGAAGCTCTCCCCTATGCTGAAGTCCCCTCTTCTGTCTTCTTCACATTATTTATTTTTTTTTAAATATATTTTTATAATTTTATATAGGATAAATGACAAATCAACCATCATGGTTTGTGATCAATGACAAATCAACCACTATGGTAATTTTTTTAACAAGTTAACCACTGACAATGGAAAAATGACAAATCCAACATCGCGGTCACATTCTCCGTTAAAAAAATCACATTGTTAAAAAAATCACTCAAGAAACCATCACAAGACACCTCGAATTCGCGGTGTCTTCACATGACACTGCGACTTCGTGGTGTCTTCAAACTGTTTCACACCTCAAATTCGCGGTGTCTTCACAAGACACAGCGAATGCCCGGTGTCTTCTCTCAAGACACCGCGTTTTATGCGGTCTATAAAAGCCGGTGTCTTGAGATACCAATTCGCGGTGTCTTCACAAGACACCGTGAATTCGCGGTGTCTTCACAAGACACCGTGAATTCGTGGTGTCTTCACAAGACACCCGCGTATTAGTGGAGCGGTGTCTACCGCTAATCGCGATTTCTTGTGAAGACACAGCGTATTAGCGAAGACACCTCTCTGTTTAACTCAGGGGTACATAACCGCGACCTCCGGACGGATTGTCATATTCTCAAGCATTTTGTAATCAATTAGGTAACCCTAGAAAATCTGGAGAACTGAAGAGAGCAATTAGCGAAGTTGAAGAATTTGTTGAAAAGCAAATGGCGAGTGACGAAGAATCTGTTATTAACCGTCAACTTGAAGTGGGACCCACAACCACATGTGTGCTCAATGAGAATGAGGTACGTGGAATTGGAAATGAAGCTGTGATTGTTTTGCATTCTGTATCATTAACTTTACATGAGGAGGACAATGATGACCTCTGTTCATTATATCAATCAACTAGTGATGAAGACATGGATATGGCCAAGAGTAGGCCTAGAAGTCCAACATAAGTAGAAGACAGCTTTCCTGGAATGGAGCTTGGTAAAAAGTACAGTTCATTAAACAAGATTAGAGAAGAAATTGTTGATCATGCGTTGAAAAACGGGTACGGGATAAAATTCATCCATAGTGACTCGTATCGATTGAGGGCTACTTGCCAAGAAGGCTGCCAATGGCAGTTGCACGCCTAAAAAATGCAAAGTGAAATGACCTTTCAAATAAAATTTTACAATGACATTCACAGATGCTCCAGAAAGATGGAAAGTCGTCATGCTACTGCCAAATGGGTTGCAACTCATTACTTAGACAGATTTAAAAGTCAGACAGATTGGGAGATTGCTTTCATAATTGAGACAGTGAGGAAGGACTTTAATGTCAACATCACACCCAGTCTTGCTAAAAGGGCAAGAAATGCAGCCAAAAAAATTAACGAAGGTGGTGGAAATGAGCAGTACAAACTCATATGGTCGTATGCCGAGGAAATTCGGAGGTCTAATCTTGGAAGCTCTGTGCGTGTGGACCTCGATATGAGTGCATTTAAAAGAATGTACATGTGTTTGGCTGCATGTAAGACGGCTGTGCTAACATGTGGTAGACCACTTATTTGTTTGGATGGTTGCCACTAGAAGGGAGACACTTCAGGCCAGCTGCTCACTGCTGTGACCATCGACGGGAATGATGGCATGTATCCGATTGTTGTAGCAGTGGTTGAAGCATAAAATAGGAATTCATAGAGTTGGTTTCTAGAATTGTTACTCGATGATCTAAACACTCCATCTGGCAACAGATGGACAATCATTTCCAACCGACAAACGGTACGGTTGATTGCTTTTGCCTTATGTGTATAGGTTATGCATTTTGTAGGAATTTGACTAATATTATTGAATGTTTGTACGGTTTAGTGCCAGCTGTGAGCGCGGTGGCAGGTCAAGCGGACCATCGATTTTTCATCCAACACTTGTATGCCAATTTCCAAAAATAATTTAAAGGCAGGTTGTTAAAGGATGCAATGTGGGTCGCATCTAGAGCCACTACTGTGAGACAATTTGATAGAGAGATGGGTAAGTTATTTATGCTTGACCCGGCGGCCCACAACTACTTACGTGGAATAGATGTGACATCCTGGGCCAAACATGCCTTATGCTCCATTCCAAAGTGCGACATAAGCCTTAATAATCTGAGTGAGTCATTCAACACCAGCATCCTAACAGCCCGGGACAAACCGATTCTAAGTATGTTCGAGATCATCTGGAAGAGCATCATGGGTAGGATTGTGAAAAAAAAAATAAAAAGATGGCTCGCTCGACCGACCTTTTGTATCCAAAGATTAGCACTAGGCTGGCCAAACTACAACTTGCGGGTAAAATTGGAGCCCCCAGTTTTCAGGAGCTGCCAAGTTTGAGGTCAGCAATGGTAACGAACAATACTCTGTCGATTTGGACAGACGTACTTGTACATGTTACCGGTGGGAGTTCACCGGCATCCCATGTCCATGCAGTCCCATGCATTCACTTCATGAGGAGATCCCCTAAGGAGTTTGTGCATGCGTACTATCACTTGGAAACATACATTGCGATGTACTCCCACTTTCTTCGGCCCGTCTATGGACCGATCGAGTGGCCTCCTGTGACGAATCTTGATCTTATTATCCCACCACCATTTAAAAGGTTTCTAGGAAGGCCACACAAACGTAGAATATGGGATGTAGACGAGGCTCCAAGCCAGACAGTGCTGACCAGAAGGAATTTGAACATCATTTGCGGTCGGTGTGGGCGTGTTGGGCACAATTCTCACACATGCGATAGTGGAGGTGAGTCAAGTGCCGGAGCTTGCAGAGAGCGCGGCAGAGGCAGGTCAAAGAGAACATTTATGGGGTTCAGAGTTCCTGAGACAGCCCCCGAGACAATTCCTGACCTAGTTCGTGAGACAACTCCCGACAGAGTTCCTGACACGCAGGTGAGCCCATTATCACATTTTCGTTTTCAATTGATGTTTGAAACATGCTAATTTCATTTGCAATGTGTTGTGCAGGAGTCTAATGCGCAAGGTCCGCACACACAGTCGTACACAAACGTGGACCTTAACCTTTCGTGACACAGAAGGAACACAATTACTTTACAATTTCAGTTGATGGATAGTTTCATGTTATTTAATACTTTTCTAATTGTAAATGATATCATGAGGAATAATAATGCACTGACGTTCATTGTGTTGAGTTTAATGTGATTGGAAGTGTTATGTTATGTACTTTCTGGTTGTGGTCAGCTATTGTAATGTTAGGTTAGTTAAGTGTAAGATATGTTGAATTGCTAGTATGCAAATGTTTGCATGTGTATTGCTTGTAAACATTAAGCATTAAGTATGAAAAATTGTACAATTTCTACAAAATTTTGGGTAGAACCTACCTTGTTTCTTTACTCCCCTAACGCAATTCTCATACATCTTGCACAAGAGCCCACAACAGTTCCAGTATCTTCTTAAGACATTGTTCATCCAGTATAAACTACAACGGAAATCATTGAACTAAAGATCAATTACAATGCAAATTTACACAAATTAAATTGAAACGGAAACTACACCAGAGAACAAAGCAAATGTAGACAAATTAAACTAAACTAAACATAAACTACAACATAACTATTTGAACTAAATCACGGTGCCTGCTTCTTGGACTGTATCCGTGGAGGAGGCGGTGGCTCCCGAAAATCCTTCATCAGGAAAGGTCCCTTCGGCTCCAAGAGAACATCGTCTACAGCAGCGTACAACTCACTCTCATAATGAAAGATTGCAGGGTTGTGCTCGTGGAATGGTTCTTCAATCTTGCATTGTGCCAGCACCCCCATCCCCTCGCTCGTACACCTGAAGATGGCGTATGGACTGCAATGCAAAGGGAACAATTGCCCGTTAGTGATGCAAAAAACAATATTAAAAATTTACACAAGAGAAAGTAAATACTCTTTTTTGTTTAATGGAGCTACAATGATAGAGATTGACTCCAACAACAATGTTGATACGCAAATTGAGTGTGCAGGTGAACGGACGACATAAACAACCCCTGCTTTGGGTGTGACTGCAATGTAAACAAGTTATAAGATTATCTTAGGGAACATGACCATGAGCAATAACCAAGAGAAGCGAGATGGTGACTTATGTGAATCCACTCTAATGTCAATAGATGCTTCTCCTGATGATACGCGAATACGGCTGTATAAATTCGGATGAGTACTAAAATAAAATCTTACACATTAACATACAAAGAAGGGTTTGCACCATATCTGGCGTCCTGACTTGCTCTAGAAAGATGATATCAGTGACGACGTAGTGCTCGCCGATCAGCTTTCCCCCAAGAACTGCGCACATCTCTTTGTTCCTTCATGTATTTTTTCTAGACATACGCTTTGAACGTGGACATGAGCTCCAGAGACTGCAACAAAAAATGTGAAAACCCCAACATACTAACAAAACATGAACATGATTGAAAACGAAATTAAAGACGTACCACGCTTATAGATCTATTGCGCCGAGGTTGGACCTCCCCAGCTCCAGGTGCTCCTTGGCGTCTTCCGATAGGGTCGCTGCAAATCAACAACACATCATCAAGTGAAACAAACAATAAAGTAAAAACTGGACTTTGGGTACAACATAAATAACCTATAAGCGAAATGTGGAATCAGGTGCGTCAAAGGACGACGACGAGGCTGATGAACGGGCAAATCGCCTCCTACGTCTCTTGAGTGCGTCCAACACCTCACGGTGCCGCTTCTCTTCTCGAACATGCCACTGTTCTGCTTTACGATACCTATCTGCTGCGAGATCCACTTCTTGAATATGCCACTGTTCTACGGCGCTATGCCTCGTTGCAGCGAGCTCCGCTTCTTGCACATGCCACTGCTCTACGGCGTGATGCCTCTCTAATGCCTCCACTTGCCACTATTGTGCAATGCCCCACCTCTCTTCTGCCAGCTCTTCCGCTCTTCGTAGCTGGATTTGTTGCATTTGCATGTGCTCCTCCATTATTTCCATTCTGCTCATCGACGCATGATGGAGCTCATCCATTCTTTTCATCCAGGCATACAACTTCTCAGGCATTACAGTAAAGTGTGATGATTGGGGAAGCGGCGGTATTTCATATGTGAGGGCTGCATATGTGGGGGCTGCATATGAAGGGGTTGCATCCTGGGTATCTGAGCAAGGAGGAGGCGGCATTTGATATGAGGTGCCTGCATACTGAGGCTCTGCAAGGGGTGGAGGTGCTGCCTTCTTCTTTGACTTGCGAAACCATTCATCTCCAACTTGAGTGATACCAAATTGGTCCAAGTTGGCTTTGTTGTAGGTGTTATTAGCCGTCGCTTCAAATCTCGGCTCAGTCGTAGAGATGTGTACCCCAAACTGTACAACTATACTCTGGATCAACCAGTTGTACGGTAGGCTCATTGATGGGTTGTTGATGACCTCTTGCATGTGCTTCGCAATGATATATCCGATGTTCACCTTTTTTCCCCATAACACCTTCTCCAAAATATAAAGATCCATGCTGGTAACATGGTCTCGATGCCCAATCCTAGGCAAAATCGTGTACGTCAATATCAGGTGGATCACTCGGGCTATTACATTCAACTCCTTAGCCTTTGGCTTCTTGTAATGAGCAATCTCAGGATCCCGATGCAACAATTTAAGCACCGCTATCCCTTCTCCTCGCTTGAAAAATGGTAACTCCCGAGATATGTGATAATATTCATCGATTGGCCCGTTTGTCACACATTCAAGCATTCTATTGAGGTGGTTGGGAGTGAACCTCAACTCCTGTCCAAAAATGTATGTTTGCACCTCTACTGGCTCTTCGGACAGTTGAAAATTTACGTAAAACATTTTAATAACTCTCTCGCAGTAAGTGCCCCCATTCGGCACAACCCGAGTAATCCAGCCCCTTCCAGCATATGTTGAATTCTCATTTTTGTGAAAGAGTCAAAATCGACTATATTTGAAACAATAATGCCACGGTGTTCTACATCTTCTTCAAACCGTCTTTTGCCATTGTCTGTCTTGAATAATAACTCTGCTTCTCCTTGTTCAGGGACAGCGGTGTCTTCGTCTTCCACCGCCGTCCCTCGTTGAACTTCTTCCACCGCTTCGGGTTGAACATCTTCCTACCATGCGGCTTCCACCGCCTCGGTTGCTCGTCTTTCACTAGCCTCCCCCCTTGTCTTCCTACACTTCTGCATCAATTTCCTAGCTCGGTAAAACATTGTGCTTCTTCAGTAATTCACCAACCTGCAAACCCAATGAAATGTCATAAGTCAGTATAATAGTATTTACGTAAATATTCTCTCGTATATAAATCAAAGTAAACAACAAAAAATCCTTTCACCACAATATTTATCACAATGATGGCGGTGTCATCTGAAGACACCGCGAATTAGTTTCATGTTGAAATTAATTCAACAAATTCAACAAGTCTAATCCAATGAAACTAATTCAACAAATCCAATCCAATGAAACTAATTCAGCAAATCTAATCAATGAAACTAATTCAACAAATCTAATCCAATGAAATTAATTCAACATATCTACTTCAACAAATCTATCAGATCTGGCTCACTCACCGTGATAGAAGACAAGCTCAATGGTAGGGCACCGTGCGCTTGGGTCTACTCTTCGCGGTGATGGAGTTCACCGGGGATCTGATTCGTCGCTCGCCTCAGGTTTCTTCTCACGAGACTTAAGACATGGTGTCTCAAGACACCAGCTTTTATAGCGCAGTGTCTTGAGAGACCGCGTAAAATGATGTGTCTTGAGAGAAGACACCGAGTAAAACGTGGTGTCTTGAGAGAAGACACCGCGCATTCGCGGTGTCTTGTAAAGACACAGTGAATTCGCGGTGTCATGTGAAGACACCGCGAATTCGCAGTGTCTTGTGAAGACACTGAGAATTCGTGGTGTGTAACAGTTTGAAGACACCGCGAAGTTGCAGTGTCATGTGAAGACACCGCGAATTTGCGGTGTCTTGTGACGGTTTCTTGAGTGATTTTTTTAACAATGTGATTTTTTTAACGGAGAACGTGACCACGATATTGGCTTTGTCATTTTTCCATACGTCAGTGGTTAACTTGTTAAAAAAATTACCATAGTGGTTGACTTGTCATTGACCACAAACCACAATGATTGATTTGTCATTTACCCTTTTATATAATATATAATTTAAAATATATATATATATACACAACTCAAATCCCGTTTTAAAAATTCTATTCGTTAAGTATGTCGTCCCAAAATTTTCTTAATCAAAATAATTTACTAAAAACGTTTTCGAAAATAAATTCCTACGCGGAAAAACCTAGTTTGATCGCTTTTCAGAAAAATGCACACGTCACCGCTACGCGACAAAAAAGATAAACTTTTCTACATTTGACCAAAAATTCGTGAAAAATTTACACGTGGCATTTTAGAATTATTTTAAAATATCAAATTTTACAACTATGCTACTATTTAGATATGGGTTTGATGTGGACTTGATTAAGACCATATTCTATTTGTTTGAAGTGTTGGATTTGTCACTTGTGGATAGATGATAGATTTTGGAGAATTGTTATTGATAAAGTGAATATCTATCTGATTGTGAATAGGAACTGAAGGAAGTAACTCTTAAATCTAATGACTCCAAGTAAGTGGTATTTCATGTGTTTTGTCCAAAATGGCCTATATCATGGGGAATTAGGGGGTGTTTGCTTGCTTGATTGTTTGAATTGTATGTTTATTATAGGTTCAGTTCCTTAGTTAAGATAGATCATGTTTTAAGAATACGATTGATGAACACGTCAGATAGAATTGCATGCGCACAACAATGTTAAGACTTGGAATCCTAAAGTACACGAAAATGAATAAATGTAAATAGGTGGCTAGAGATGTGGGTTCTTGAGTTGGTCGCCTGGGTGTGTGCCACGGGAAGGCTGCCTTGTGCATATATCGCTCTACCATGTCAACTTGACATCTATAACATTTGAATGTGTAACGGGAACTAAATGAAAATGGAAAAGTAAATGGAATTAAAAATATACGTAAATAAGTGGTTAGATATGTGGGTTTTTGAGTTGATCGCCTAGGTGTGTGCTACAGGATGGCCGCCTTGTGCATAAACCACTCTACCTTGTCAAGTTGACATTTCTAATACTTGAATGGGTAATTGAAACTAAATGAAAACAAAATATTAACAAAATTAAACGAAATATACGTAAACAAGGGTTGTTGTGGTCCGGTTGGATACGCCTGGCACAAAAATAGAATATGTAACAGTAAAAGACAGAAACAGTAACAAATAAGTAAAACAAAAAACTTAATACAGACTTTAAGAATTGTATGTGTATTTCATGTTTTACATTTATACTGCTTACTGAGCTTTAGTCTCATAGTTAGGTCATGAGATGTAGGTAAAGAGCTGATAATTGGATAAAGTTGATAAATGACGCAGCTAATGGAGTATTGCTGGGTTGGGCATTTGTGCTATTTGTGACGTTAACCTTGGGGGTTATGGCTCACATAAATGGAATAAACATGTTTAATTGTTTTAAGTGATTCAAAATACTTTCAAGTGTTATTGACTTTAAATGGTTTTAAATAAATGTTTTAACGATGCTTGTTTAATAGTTTTTAAACTATTAGTTTGTAATATTTTATATGGTTAAGACTTCCGCTGTATGTTTATTCTAGTTTTCCCTCACGAGTGTTTTCAAAAAAAGAAAATTTTTATGCGAAAAAAAGTTACGGGATGTTACATGTGCACTTTTATCACAATCTTAGTATGAAGCTTGTGAGATTCTAGAGTGGATATCAGATAATAATAAATAATGGCCATGTCACGACCCGCAAAGGACCAGAGACAAAACGAGGAATGACTTAGCCCGAAGAACCGAATCGCCCGACCCTTTTTCTCTTAAGTTTTATTACTTATAAGCAAAAGACTTAAAATATTAATTATAATCCATGGCCCAACAAACTTGGGATTAACAGGTCCAATAGTGAACAAAGCATTATGCGGAAAGTAATTTAAGGATTATAGTCATCCAACTAAAGTGTACCTCACAAAATATCTCTTAAGGGAGAATACTAAAATAAAAATAAAACTTCACCGGATCTAGACGTGACTTCACAACTGGAAATCCAACTGATCAAATCCTGAAATGTGTCATTAGGGTGAGTTGACTAAACTCAGTAAGGATTATGTTTTTAAAGAAAAATTTAATTAAAAAGATTTTTAAGCATTCATAAATTTAAAACTCAAGTTTTATAAACTCTTTTCAGAAAAAGATGTACAAAATGGCATGTGTGTGAAATCACCCACTAATATGTGGTACATAGTTAAAATAAGCTCTTGTTGTACAAAATAAAAATCACAGTGAACATGGAGCCACTCACAGACTCTAGGCAGACCATGCCATAGGCATATAACAGAATAAAGACGATACTTGGCGATCGCAAAAGCCAAAGAAATACCTTTATCAGGTTTAGGGATTCGCAACATAAGGACATGACATATACAGCAGTCCTATTACCTATTTTAACTTTAGGGATTCAAGCTCAAAGATATGTCACAAATCCCCTATTACTCATTTCAACAACAAGCAAACACATTCTACATGGTAGAATATGTGAAAATAAAACGAACCCCAAATCGGATTGATCAAACTTGATTCACACGACCAAGTTGATCTAGAAATATTTAAATGCATGCTTAATTGAAACGTGTACAGTGAAAATATAGTATAATACAAAAATCTAAAGGCCATGAAATGAACGCGTTATTTTAATATGATATAAATCTCAAAATATTCACTTTAAAAAAAAAAAAAAGAATTATGCAATGCAATGCATAAAATAAATCCCTACCTCAAATGAGCTTACACCGATTAAAGTTCAAAAGTCTGAATAGTGCAACTCAAATGGTCCACGGATTTAATTTAAATATGGTACCTATAAAAAAACTTAGTCATTAAATTTCGTGCAAAATTTTATGTCTAAATATTTCCAATTATTATTTGAAATTTAATCCAAGTTGATTTGGTAAAATAATACCCAATAATCTGGCCCAAAAACAAGTTAATAAAAGACCCAAAAATAGGTCTGGTCTACAAACCATTTGGTCCTGGCATTAGGCCCAGACCGCAGGCCCAAGTAACCAAATAAGCAGCCTGATCCATGTCTGAATATGCAACCCATTCCCAGACCTAATTCTCTGCATTTATCAATGGTTGAAGTGAGATGGTTCATCACTGGTCGATTAGTGAGGGAGACGATTCCACACTTTAGGCGTCGTCTCCATTGTTACGGTCAACTACTCCTCTAATCAAGGCTCACTGCCTTGGTCAATCGTCCATTCGGTCGAAGCCGATGGCTCTCCTATCACGACGCATTGTGATGGTCCGACATAGATGAATGCCATGAAAATCTGTTCGTCGCAAAATGACTAGACCATCGGCCATCAACAGCTCAAACCAACAACCCAAGAATCCAAATCCTCAATAATAAAAATTCAATCCAAACAAAATCTACAAGTACCAATTGTTGATTTCTAAATACTTCGACAAAAGCTAAAACTCCACACTTGGCCAAACTTCTCTCTACAAATGGTTTTCCTAAACCAAGGATTTAATCAAAATTCACAACTCCAATCAAGATTTTGAAAGTGCAGATTTAAGGGGAAATGGCTTACCGCATCCAAAAGTCTTCCAATTTCTTTATGCTGAGAGAGAGGGAAAAGTATTCGACAAACAGGGCTAGGAGAAAATTTTCCTGCACAAGCGCAATCGATTACACGGAGGAAGTATTGACATTAAAAATGTAGAGGGAAGGAATGGTTTTCACGAGGAAAAATCCCTTTTCCCGCAACGCCCACATTCGGGGGAGACGATTTTTCCAAAAACGTCTTCCCCAAATATTAACTCCTTTTTTAAAAAATTTTTATTTTTACTAGATATTAAATTCAATGGGCTTCTCCCCAGAATTCCTATGGGCTCCGGCCAGATTTGTTGAGGACTTCGGGCCGCTATGTTCTAGGACAAAACTCAAGCCTTGATTTGAGTCGAAAATTTAGCTTACCCCAAATTTTGACTTGATTATTGTTGGGTCGTTAATTTATAGTTTAGACATCTAATTGTTAAATTTAGACTTCCAATTTTAATTTTAAAATAAATTATTTTTAGGTTCCAAGATTTAGGAACCGTTGGACTTATTAGCTGTTGGGTTTCATTGGGCTTTTCTGTTGGGCCTTAGTATTGTTTTGCCCAAATTCGAAGTAGGAGTTATTTTATATTCACTTTAAATTCCAAAAATATAATTATTAATTTAAATTAAGCATGTTAAACTTAATATTCAGTTCAGTTACATTTATCTTTGCATTTATTTACTTTTAATGTTAAATGGGTAATATGACAGTTGTATGTGTCGTGTCCTAGGGTTTCGAATCCGTAAAGTTGAAATGGGTAGTAGGACAACTATATGTGTCGTGTCCTTCAGTTTCAAATCCCTAAATTTGATCAGAGTCTGTTTGGCTGTTAGTGATCATCTGAGTATCGCCGCTATTTAAATTTCGTTATTTAATTTATTGTTCTTCATAACTTCTTTTACACATTGTCATGTTAAAATAATTAACTAGAAAACATGTTAATTTATATGACTTAAAAGTTGAATATAAAATTAAATCACTACTGAGTTGCTTGACTCACCCCTTATTTATTTTCACTTCCAAAGAAATAATCAAATTAGTCTGCAATTACCACATCAGGAGTAGAAATTTGGAATCATTCCAATATAAATTATTTCATTTCATTTTTAGATAGACTTAGAATATTTTAGGAAGGTTTGTACCCTAAATTTTATTTTTAAGTTATTTTCGCTTGGTTTTAGAATTTGTTAATTTACATTATATTATTGTCACTTCTGAATCTTTTTTTTTTGGGCCTAGTCTGCAGCATAAATTTTAAGTCTTCCACTACTATTTCTGGATTTAAGATGAGGGTCAGACGATTCGGTCCTTTCTGGGTCGGGTCGTTCCCCATTCTATCTCGTGTTCCCTCCGAGACGTGACATAATTTTTGGTGTCTGAGCTAAGTTCTATAAATCATGAGAGTAAACACTTAAGAATTTAATAGTTGGATGATTTGGACGTTTAATCGCTATGTATGAGGTTGTTCAAACACTTAGTGGCATTTTCAATTGCGTTAGAGTGTTATTACGATGACATTTTGAGATCGTTTGCAATAGGATAACAATATTTCCCAATCTATAAGGTCCAAAACTAAGTTAGAGCAATGGAGTGTATGTTTTGTAAATCATTGGAAAAATGAGTCTATGAACTCTTCTAGGTTGTATGTGGGCCTGTGAAAGTTGAATATAAGAACCCATCTTAGGAATTAGCCCAAAGTTTAAATTTATTCTAAAATCCAAAACTGCCTTATCTTATTTGGAATTCAATAGTTCAAAATTCAGGCCATCCATTGGTAAACTTTGATTGATGATGAATTATAATTGTTTCTTAGGATCAGAAACTACTAGTAGAGGTTTCTGAATAAATTTTATTTTTAGTGTTTCAACATTAGTGTCAATTTTGACGTAAGTTGTTAGGAATATTAGGTTTGAAGACTGGAGTCGTTCAAGTGGATCTTTCTTGAGGAACGACTGCCATGGAAGTTTATCTGATGGAAGGTTATTTTGAAATACTTAGGATATGATGAAGAATTTAAAATTCTTTATTATATCTGTGGGACACATGATTTGTCTTGCTGTAATTTATTTTGAAGTAATTATGGAAAATATTTGAGAATTAATCACTAATTGAAGGTGTAAGGTTGATAGAAATTGAGATAATGATCAGTGCGTGATGTGATATAAAGATGAATCATAATTTAGGTTCAAGTGAATTTTCAATTTTTGGGGTATAACGTCTAGTTACGGAGTTGACATATTACATTAGGGTCCTAGATTATGACTAATAAAATTATAAGACTGACAAACACTTCAAAGATCAAAATTATCTTTAAACTTACAAGCTTAGTTCTATTTATGTAGGCTTGGGTATTATTTAATATATTGGAGAAATTTTTGTTAAGTAATTGACTAAGTGTGGTAAATGATTGGCATGATTTGATGTAATTAGAACTGGATTCAAGGAATGAGTTTAAAGAAAGTCTTTGAAATATGTATAAGTAATTTGAGGTTTAATCTCTATGATTGGAATAAACATTGTGTCATTAATGGTATAGTTACTTCCTTCCAATCTATTGAATGAGGGTTGTGAGATGTTAGAATGTAACGAATGTAGATTTTACACTATTACGTTCTATTGAGAACTATTATAGAACATTTTGACATTTCTTCATGTTTGGGAATTTGTTAAATGACTCGAGTAAGATATTCTATGTTTGACGTCTGTAAGATATTATGGTTAGTAGATGCTAGTTGTCAATAGATTAGATAGATCATGTAAGTGGATCAGTTTGATGTAATCTTGTGTATGACCTTTTCGGTGAGAAGTAAACTAAGAGTAATTATCAAGTGAAGTATGGGAGTTAGCCTTACGGCGACACTACTTTATGGATTGGTTTTAACTTGTATATGTTGTTGGAGTATTGTGAAGTGAAGCATGGTAGTTAGCCTTACGGCGACACTACTTTATGGACTTGTTTTAACTTGTATATGTTGTTGGAGTATTGTGGGAGTATGTTCTATGTTGTTAGTGGAGACTTTGCGAGAGTCACCAAAATTTAAATTTTCAATTGTGATCATGGGACATGACGTTTTTATTGAGGGTCTATCAAGTTTACCACCGATCGAGAGATTTTATGTTGATCTGATTCTATTATTGCTCCAATTCCCATATTTCATACAATATAACCCTAATTGAGTTGAGTAACTTTGTATGTTTTGTTAGATTTTTCTATGAGTTCCTAGTTTATGATGAGTGTGTTGCTAGTCCGGAAATGAATTAGATGTTTAAGGGAAAGGCTCATAAATTTTAATGGGCTTCAGCTCATAATTTCCAATGGGCTTCGGCCCAGAAATTTCAATGGGCTTCTGCCTAGAATTCTTATGGGCTCTGGCCAGATTTGTTTTTTTGGATTTCGGGCCATTATGTTCTTGACGAAACTTAGGCCTTGATTTGAGCCAGAAATTTTGCTTAGCCCAAACTTTAACTTGATTATTGTTGGGTCATTACCGTTTAGTTTAGACATTTAATTGTTAAATTTAGATTTTTAATTTTAATTTTAAAATAAATTATTTTTAGGTTCCGAGATTTAGGAACCGTTGGACTTATTAGCTGGTGGGCTTCATTGGGTTTTTATGTTAGGCTTTGGTATTGTTTCGCTCAAATTCGAGGTAGGGGTTATTTTATATTTAATGCACTTTAAATTCCTAAAATGTAATTCTTAATTTGAATTGAGCATGTTAAATTTAATATTCAATTCAGTTACATTTATCTTTGCATTTATTTACTTTTAATGTTAAAATGGATAGTATGACAGTTGTATGTGTCGTGTCATTGGATTTCAAATCTCTAAAGTTTAAATGGGTAATAGGATAGATGTATGTGTCGTATCCTTTGGTTTCGAATCCCTAAACCTAATCAGGGTTTGTTTTGATGTTTGTGATCGCCTAAGTATCGCCGCTATTTAAATTTCATTATTTAATTTATTTGTTGTAACTTCTCTTCCATATTGTCATGTTAAGATAATTAACTGAAAAAGTATGTTAATTTATATGACTTAAAAGTTGAATAAAATTAAATCGTTACTGAGTTGTTTGACTCACCCCTTATTTTTTTTCACTTTTTAAGGAAATAATCAAATTAGTCCCCAATTGCCACACCAAGAGTAGAAATTTAGAATTTTTTTCCCATATAAATTATTTTATTTCATTGTTAGAGATACTTAAAATATTTTAGGAATGTTTGTATCTTAAATTTTATTTTTAAGTTATTTCCGCCTAGTTTTAAAATTTGTTAATTTGCATTATATTATTGTCACTTCTGAGCCTAATCTGTAACATAAAATTTTAAGTCTTCCACTACTATTCCTAGATTTAAGATGAAGGTCGAATGATTCAGTCCTTTACAGGCTGGGTTGTTCCCTGTTCTTTATCGGATCCCCTCCGGAGTGTGACAGTATTATTCATATTATTATTTTATGTATAATTTATATTTTCACTATTATTTTCTATGATGATTGAACATGTGAAATTTGACCGATCTTCTGTGGGATATGGCGTTTAGAGTTAGTTTCTTAACTCTTCGATTATAGGCCACTCATGATACTATGGTCGGGCAATCAATCTTTCCTTTGAGGTCGGGTTGTACCTCCTGGATTTGTGTCCGTTCCCCCATGCGGCTCGTGGCCTAACTAAACATAAAATCAAATCAAATCAAATCAGGAGGCACATGAGTAATTACAAAGTAGCTTCTTGTTTCAAGAAATCAATGCAAATTTTATAATCAATTAATGAACCTCACTTTAACATGTAAAAATGGAGAATTTGGAAACAAAAGAATGCATAAACACTCATTAACAAGCCCTAATTAATCCTAAGAAGCAGCAACTCAAATGCTTTGGCAAATGGAAGATGTATTTTCATCTGGTTTCTCTTCATCTGTGACATGTATTTGAATATCTTCCATCAGACACTTGTGTGCTCCGACTCATCGAGCATTTCTTCTTCCACCTCCAGCAAGTTATCAATCACTGCATTCGATGCACTTCTAAGGAACTCAGACCAATTCCTACACACCCATAAATAAACCAGAAAAGATTGTCTTCATTATGAATAATACTTATTTGAAATATTTTATCATCATCAAAAATTTCAAGCAGAATTGAAGTAGGTTGACAACGAATTTACTAGACAGATTGAATGCAACTATAGTTTGAAGACGAATAAAAGTATGAATATAAATTTGAAAAATAACATTGGAATAAAATTCATTACCTATAGCTCAGAAATGTAGTTGATGGGATGTTTTAGTTCAACTATTATAATATTGTATTAACATTTTGCTTTTGGCTTTAACTCTAAAATCTATTGGAATAGGTTTCATAATGAATTTTATTTATAAATCATTTATCTTCACTACTCACAGACGATATGAAATTGTACGTATTGGAGGCTAACCACTGACAATTATCTCATCTTGGGTCCCTTATTTTCATAGGCAAAGAGTACCACAGTTGAAACATTGTAATGAGACATGCTAAGAAATGTCGTCGAACATTTTAATGATAACAAATATTGAGAGAAATATGATTTGGCAGTGTATATATATGGACATATAAATATACGGGTAGATGGATAGGCTTACCCATTTGAGGAGTCGAAAGTAAGTCCAACTGTGTACCTGGCTTCCTCTATTGCTCTAGAAAATCTCTGGAGCTGATCTTCTTCTAAAGAAGTTCCATTCATATCCACACAAAGCTGTGAGGGCTTCACATCATAAAAAATGGGAATGGTTCTTTTCCTGTGCTCCATCATAAGCGCAAGCTCGTGCAGACAAAAATAAGACTCACAATATCTAGGCGAGAAGACAGCGATTCCGACCTTGCAACCCTTAATTGCAGCATCAATTTTATCAAACAATTTATCTCCAGGTTTCATATTCTTGATGTCTAAAAAGGGTTGCACTTGAATCCTCGCAAGGTGATCGTAAAGCAATCCGGCTACGTTATGCTTCGTGTCGTTTCCCCGGTGGTTTATGAACACATCACAGGGATGGAGTTCACGTCCATAATGGCGGAGGATTTTAGGGGCCATGGTGTTAGTCAAAGCTTTTGCACAAGTTTGCATGGCTTCTCCAAATTCAGTCGCTTTCGTAAAACTCAAGATTTTCTTCTTTTATATCTTTTTGTTGTTGCAGGTGAGAAGATTGTTATATAGGAGATGAGCAAAATACCGTTTGAATGCCAGGAAAGTACAAGGAAAATTGACATTGACGTTGACTTGAAGAAAATTGAAAGATTGGAAGGGACTTGAAATCTCCATTAAAGCTTTCAGTGCTGAAGGACACAATTTAGTGTGGAACTGCCTAAACCCTTCAAACACGTTAATTTTCGGAGCTGAAATGGTCATTGTTTTGCATGGCTTTTTATTTATTCATTTATTGCATGGCTCTTTCATTGTTCTGTCGTGACTTTAGTGCATTCACTTTCCTCTTTTGCAAAAAAATTAGTAAAAAAATATTACTTTTGATAAAAATCCAACCATAACCAGAAAAATAAAATGCGACGTGAAGAACGATGATTAACGTAGAAAAACTCTTTCAAGAAAAAACCACGAGTAAAAGAATAAATATAATATGAAAATCGAAATGCAATTGTGAGTTTTGTGACTCTAATTTACATGAATTTATAGAGAAAACAAAACCTTAAATGAAATCTATCATGCAGGCCCATCGACTTAACTTAAATAGAATTTAGATCACATCAAATTCTAACAATTTCTACTGTCAGAGTTCAGTGTAACCTGAATTCTATTGGGACTGGCAGGTGGACCCGCATTGTAGATCCCATTTAGGGTTCTGTTTTATCTATAAATTCATGTAAGGTAGAGTCGCAAAACTCACAATTGTATTTTGATCTTCACAGTAGATTTATTCATATGCCCGTGGTTTTTTTCCCGAAAGGGTTTTTACACATAAATCTGGTGTCTCATATCGTATTTTTTTCCAGTTGTCGTTCGATTTCTAACAAGTGGTATCAGAACTTTGGGTTCGAGAGTTCATGTTGACAAGTGTGTTGAAACAGATTCTCTCCGGTCGTTCTGCATCAACAAAGTATGTGTAATTTTTCAAAAACTTACAATATTTTTGAAAAAAAAAAGAAAAAAAAATTGTTTCCGCTACTATTCATCTTGTTTATGAAGAATTTTCTTCTCTGCTGTCCAACCGTCATCAAAAACTATTTCCACATTTATCATGAAAGCTCTGATCTTTCCCAGCTTTTGAGTTTGTCGGAAACACTATATTTCCGAGTAACAGGTTTGTCATCAAAGGGTATATATTCATTGTCAATCGCCATAGATGTACATCGTTGTTCTTCATTCTCGTTGTTAAGCCGTTTCAATTGAAAATGTCGTGAGAGCGTAAGTTGGATTTTTTTATAGGGATAAAAACTATTGAAAATCTTTTAGATTTTTGGAAGATTCTTGGAGATTAAGTTTGATTATTTATGGCAGATCTGGAATCTTATGAATATCTTAATCTTGGTGATTATTTTTTGTTGAGATTCAAATTAGATTTGAATTTTATGATATTTGTGATCATTCTGGTGATTAGATTTTATATAATTTTGGGGATAATTTGTTATGCCAGAAAAATCTAAATATTTTGGGATACCATTTAGAATCTTTTGATGTCCATAGTTTTTTGCTTCAATTTTTGGGATGAATACTTTATTGAAGTCACTGATTTTGCGTCAAATATTTAATTCAAGAATGTTTTTTTTTGGCAATGAGATCTTGAAATAGATATTTTTTTGGATCAAGATTTGATATTTCGTTATGGTAGGATAACAATAGTAGAATTATAAAAAGTTTTAAGGACAGATTTAATATGACAGGTGATGAGGAGAAATAATCTCGCACAAATTTAAATGACACTTTGTGAGATTTGAAGAGGTTATCATCATGGTTTAAGTGTTTCTTAAACCTGGTCAGCATCAGTTGCTGAATTCATCCATGAAGATTTCTACAGTTTGGTGATCTGTGTAATAGTTTGGTGATCTCACATAAAGATTTTAATCCTCATTGCAGATTTTATTTAAGGTTGTGGAAGAGGAAAATTTGAAGATTTAAAATTAATTCCTTATAGCATAATTTTGTTTTGAGATGGAGATTGTCAGAATTCAAGATTTTTAATTCATTTTGTTGGGTCAGGCTGATGAGCATATGTTATGGATCTCTTTCATAAAATCATATCAAGAATATCTACAACACATACCCATTTGTCTGTCTCAAAAAAATATATAGATTATCAAACTATAAAAATCTTTAAGGGTGAATTCAACAACTGATGCTAATCAAGTTTAAATAATACTTAAATCACAATAATAACATCTTCTAATCCTACAAAGCCTCATTTAAATTTGTGCATAGAATATTTTACCTCTTGATCTGCTATATCAAATATATTCTTCAAAACCCTTTACAATTTCAGCATCATTATCCTTCAATAATAAAATATCAAATATTGATAAATAAAAAAAGTGGAAGATGTACTTCAAAGATATCATCGCCCCAAAACACAATTTTCTACAAAATATCTATATACGCCATACCCTATGTGCAAAAACAGCTATTTTATTAATGATAAATTTCACATGTAAAATTATTTACATATTGTGTGGTCGTTGCATTGAAAGATTGACCGATTTTGTCATGTTGTGGCCACGTTGGAATTTTCGGTCAATTGGTCAAAATCAATAAATGTTAATGTTACCAAGCGGTAAATAATTGAGTGAAAAAAGTTTGATAAATGAATTTGAATAAAGAATCACTGTCAGGTAGCGTTTGCAACGAATCAAAATTTGAATTGGATTTATTTAATATATAAAATAAATTTAATATATATTTGATTTATTAAATAAATTAAAAATCAAATAAAAGTTAAAAAATAAAAAGGAAGGGAAAAATCTCTTCATTTTGTAATTGCCGACAAAGAAGAACACAGGCGAGAGATGAGAGAAATTAGATTGCAAAGTTGAGGGATTTCAACCACATATTTGTGTTCATCACGTCCTGACCAACAACTTTTGTGAAAGACAGTTGGTGAGTATGTTCATTTCTCGCCTCCGATAGGAATTTAAAGTTTGATATTATTGTTGGCTTCGGGTTTGAGCTTGCAAACTTCAATTCGAGGAAAATTTCTAGTTCATATGATGCACCCTAGATCTGCATCAATATTATTTTATTTTATTTTTATTAGGATGAAGGACGTCTAATACAAGAAGATTTTGAAGTAAGAGAAAGATATTATCTCTTTAGATATTATCTCTAAATAGATCCATTTATCTAGAATATCTAGATCCACTTTATCAAAGAGATATAGATCCACTTATCTAGGAGATCTAGATATACTTATCTAGGTTATCTTTTATTTAGTTTTCTAATTTATGTTGTAAAAGGCTATATAAAGCCACCTAATTTTATGTTTTAGACAGTTGTTAAATTTTGATAAAACAAAGCTTTGCTTTTCGGGAATTGGAGAGATCCTTTTTTCTTCCTTTGGTGAGTGATATCTAAAGACCCTTTGGTGCGTAATATCCAAAGTCTCTTTCGTGTGAGTTATATCGTGAAAGAAAATTGCAGCCGCGTCCTTATCCAAGGAGGTGAGAAGCGTTGCATTCATCCATCACGTTCATCCATCGGTAGCTTAAAGTTGCCAACTTTCATATTCCAAGATTCCATTCCGGTATTTAAGATGATTAGACATAAATCCATTTCGTGCACGCATCATCTGGTATCAGAGCTAAATATATCATTGCACAATCTTTTTCCTTATGATGAATTGAGGAGCATCCAAAGCGGTACAAAATTCATGATGGTTGAACCTTCAACATCTCACTCCAAAGAAGACTTATGGGAACTCATTCTCTCACTACAACGAGATATTGCTCAACTAATGATGAATCAAAACCAACAACGGGCTCAGCATCCTCTTAGCACCGTTGTAGAAAACATCACAAGAGATGAGGCCGAAGAAGGGTCATTACTATCTTTTGAGCCTCAATTAGAAGACGAAGATTGCCAAGAAGAGCAAGTACCCAATATGATAAATGACCAAGTTGACTCCGTGGCCACAACAATACAAAAGGAGCAACCTGTCCATATTTCATACTCCAACATGAAAAAGGTGTGTTCTTTAATCATCAATGAGAGGATCTGTGTTGACATGGTTCACTTAGTTTTGGTTAAAGGAGATTGTTTGGAGTTATTAAGACATGACGTCACCTACAAATTTTGGAAGTACATTGACAAAGATCAAAATATTCATGGCCAAATTTTACACAAGAAAAAGTTAAAGATGGAAGTCATTATGTTGGTGTCAATCTGGATTTTCCATTTGATCCGGGTGGAAGACATGCAGAAGATAGAGATAGAAGATTCCCTAGATTTGAGGGCAAATCCTTTTCAACCCGGGAGTATAATGCACCCTAGATCTTCATCAATATTATTTTCATTTTATTTTTATTAGGATGAAGGACGTCCAATACAAGAAGATCTTGAAGAAAGAGAAAGATATTATCTCTTTAGATATTATCTCTAAAAAGATCCACTTATATAGGATATCTAGATCCACTTATCAAGGAGATCTAGATCCACTTATCTAGGTTATCTTTTATTTAGTTTTCTAATTTATGTTTGTAAAAGGCTATATAAAGCCACTTAATTTTATGTTTTAGACAGTTGTTGAGTTTTGATAAAACAAAGCTTTTCCTTTTCAAGAATTGGAGAGATCTTTTTTTCTTCCTTTGGTGAGTGATATCCAAAGACCATTTGGTGCGTAATATCCAAAGTCCATTTCGTGTGAGTTATATCACAAAAGAAACTTGCAGCCGCGTCCTTATCCAAGGAGGTGAGAAGTGTTGCATTCATCCATCACATTCATCCATCGGCAGCTTAAAGTTGCCAACTTTCATTTTCCAAGATTCCTTTCTGGTATTTGAGACAGTTAGATATAAATTTATTCTGTGTGCGCATCATTATATTGGTTGTATTAGTGTTTATGTGGAGTTATTTATCGTTGGAAGGCAAAAAGGAGCAAAACCGGCGTCTTTTTTGGCAGAAAACAACGTCTGTTCATCATCTCGGTCGACCACTGTGCAAAGTCCAATCGATCGTGTATGACCCAGCACATGTGGGTGACACATTGGTGGACCAATTTGCGGGTTGGTCGACCACACCTGTCTGGTCGACCACGGATGCAGTTGCGGTCGATTGTAGCCATGAAGGTTGATCGATATACTATTTTTGGTCAATCGCTGAACTGGCAGATTGTGTTGTAAATCGTTCTTGGTCGACCGTAAGAGACCCCTAGTCGACCCCATATTGCACTTTTTAAATTTTTAGTGTTGTTTACAAGTCAGATTGGTTCCTAGTTCCGGTGTAGGACATTTCCAATTATTCATCATGGTTTATTGATAGAAATTCTCTATGTTTGACATGATTCTAGAATTGGACGAGTTCGCCAACTTCAAAACCATTCCTAAAGAGACAGTTGCTCCGGCTGGGAAGAAGAAATGCCGAAAAGGTAGAGGTTTTATACTTTATGTATAGTATTGCATGGCATGGTTTTCAAACGTATTTTGTGGGTTTCCACATATGAAAAACACGACAATGACTGTTCAACAACACATCAGGTTTTATACTATATATATATATATATACGTGAGTTTTACATGTTTACATTACTTGCATGGTTTTCATAGTCTTATATGAATCTTTGACATGAACTAGAATTTTCTAGGCACTTTGGACTGTTTCGGTACCAAAGTATCATGAAAATATCTCGATACATCTTCTATTGCGTAAAGATGTGGGTTTGTATGCTATGTGAAAAATTGGATTAGGGCGATGTTGACACGTCCTTGGGTTCGAATCCCTAAACATGATCGGGGTGAATGTTTTGGGTTGTATCATTGCCAACTGGTTCTCCAGCAACCCCTGTGAGACGCTAGATCTTCGGATCGCACTCACAGTACCTTTCTTCAGCCTCATGAGGCATAGTCATTCTAAGCCTCCTTTTTGTGGTTTGTTTCGGAGGGGTTCTTGTGTGACTCTTCTTTTTTTACGAACCCTAATTTTGATGGATGAAAATGATGGAAACTTATTTTATTATAGTTGTCTATGTATCCAACTGGATTTCAATGATTTTCCTCATCAGTGGCTCTTAGAGTCGAGTTTTGATAATAAATCATGTTTTGAATGATTTTAAAAAGTACATGCATTGCTTTTAGTATAATATATCTACTGAGTTAGTCACTCACCTCAACGACCCCTCCCTCCAGGTAAAGGTAAGACGGGTCAGAGTTAGTTGTTAGGTGAGGAAGAGTTCTAAATTTACCCCTTTTATTTCAAGTGTTTAATTGTATTCTCTTGTGAGGATTGTTAGATTTTGGCTTGTATTAACATTTGAGTTTTCGTTTGGATTTCTAGTATAGATGCACAGTGTTTGTTTGTGGGTTATATTATTATTTCTCGTATCACTATGTGAGCCTGACCCCAATATCATGTGGGCTATAGCATTGATATTTGTTCAAATCCTTTGCTGTGAACCAAGCTTTGGGCTAGGTAACCGAATCCTCTCTAGAGATCAGGTCGCCTAACTTGAAGTTTTTGTTAGGTCCGCATCTGGCCCGTGACACTATGCATTGAAGTCTAGCTGATGGGTTTCTCCTTCACGAGTAAGACGACATGTAGAAAAAGAGCATCGATCAGATATGGCGTATAGTCGACCAAGGGGAGTCAATTTTCAATGGGCAAACGAATGGTTGAACTAATTGTGAACCTTGGTAGCAACTATTTCTGTGTGGTAGAGAATAACAAGTTTTCACGAAGAAGATGAATGACATGATAAACATTTTTTCCTATTTCTATTTCATTTCTTTTTCTAAAAAATTGTAATTTTCTGAAAAAATTACAGAAACTTTATTCGATACAGAACAACCTGAGAGAATATGTTTCGACACACTTGAAAACACAAAACTTTTGAAACCAAAGCTCTGATGTCACTTAATAAAAATTGAATGATAATCAGAAAAATAAAGCAGGATGTGGAAAACCACATGCAGATGAATAAATCTACTATGAATATAGAAATATAATTGCAAGGTTTGCAACTATAACTTATATGAATTTATAGAGAAAATAAAACTTTAAATAAGATGTATAATGCGAGTTCTCTAGCATAATTCAAATAGAATTCGGATATCACTTAAGTCTAATAATTTTATTAATTAGCAAGGTTTCATAAAAAAATTATCTTTTTGTTAGATAAGAAATTTTTTTAACAAAATATTAAACAATTAGTGTCAAGAAAATTATGAAATCTATTTGCTCAATCTGGATTTCAGGCAATATATCCAGGAAAAATATTAAGAAAAATATATGCTTCAAAGTAATAGATTTTTCGTTTGAAACAAAAGTCATTTTTACTATATGGTTTTCTTCTTCAAAATAACTTTTGAAAGGAGATTTTTAAAAAATATTATTCAAAATGAGACTACCTAATAAATAAACTAAGCAGGTGTTAACAATTATAATGCATGGCAATGATTTTGAGAAGATCAATTTACGAAATAAAATCAAAAATATTAAATTGTGTCACATTATTCTATAATGTAACCGCCAAGCACATACGGGTATATGGAATTGATGGTTGGAGACTCTGCTTTAATTTAGACAGAATGAAAAGCCTAATCAAGTGATTAATTAATTAATAATTAAGGTCTGATATGAGCACTCGTTTTTCTTTTGTCGGGATTCAAGGCAAAGGGCGTCTTTGACTCGGTAATAACAGACTTGTAATATTAACTCCTTTGTTTGATTTATTACATCTGACTAAACGTGGTAGTCAATACTTTTCTAGCGCATTATTTTCTTATTTTATTCTTTTAAATTTAACATGTGTTAGTATAAATAATATTTTAACTATGATATGAAAAAAAAAGTGCACCTAACAAAACCAATAGCTTGAACATAAAAGTAGGTCAAATACAGGCTAGACCTCCGTAGAAAAATTCAATGCGGTCATCTCGGTTTGATTTCACATTCTTAACAAACCATGAAGGGAACAAACTTTCACACTAAAGAACGATAAAAACCAGTTCATTTGCTAATAAACCAGTAAAATAAAATAAAAAAAAAGAATTTTAAGGGATTAAATTTATTTATTAAATCTATCCTTGGATTATATGTAGTGGAGGGTATTAAAAATATAAAGTACCTATTAGTATATGGTTACATTGAATAAAAAGAGATATATTGTCACAACCCACAAGGGTGATGCAACGAAATCCTGAAGAAAAACCTGACTCTAAAATAAATCTGACCTCTCAAATTTATTTAATGGTTTGCCACAGAAAAATTTTAATTTGTTTTAAATTCGCATCAATCAATGTGACATAAGCCTACAAAAAAAGATAAGATAATGTAAGTAGTGTTGAAAGTTAAGGGAATATCACAATCATATTGTTAAATAGTCATCAAGAAATAAAAATAAACTAAAAGAACACTCTCAACCCAGCGAAAGCAAATATTTAATGTGGAGCCTCCAGGCTTCGCTAGTATAATATTGTCCACTTTGCACAGAATTTCATACGGTTTTATTCTTGAAATTAGCCCAAAATACGTTGAATTAGATAAGGAGGAAAACTTTACTAATAAACTATTCACTTCTCACTCTCCAAAGCAACGTGAGATTGTGCACCTCTACTGGTACAAGTTGGGTCCTCATAACCAACATAATCTACCTTCACAGGGCAGGTTGTCACAATCTCCTCTCTTTGTGGGCTCGGTGTCCTCGTCGACCATACTTCCTATTGGGATAGTGTGGAGTTCCAAGACCTACCACTACAATATTGTCCGCTTTTGCCCAAAACCCGCACAGTTTTATTTTTGAAGTTAGCCCAAAACACATTGTATTAGGTAGGGAGGAAGACTCTTCTAATAAATCATTCACTTTTTACTCTCCCAAATGATATGGGATTGTGTCCCCTCATTGGTATGGGTTGAGTCCTCACAATTAATAGAATCTTGGGTTTTTCTTGCCTTCATAGGACAAACTATCACATTTAAAAATTTGTCTATTAACTAGATTTTCAAGTCCTTCAAAGCCATCTAACTTACTTGTCATATTTTTGCTTGTCTCCAGAAAAATAGTAGTCAATTAGATGAGCTAATTAGACCTAAAAAAAATTCAGATGTTAAATGTAACTTTTTGAGAATTTTTTTTTATTTTATTAGCACACATGAATTTTTATCGTAGAAAAACAAGTTCATTTGGCCCTTTCAGAAAATATTTTCTACATACTACATATCTCATATAATAAAATAGTGTAATCAATACTTTTTCAATAAAAAAACATCTGTTTCAAAAATATATGATCACACAGAAGATCAAAGCAGACTCAAATGGCTCAAATAAAAAAATTTCAAAAAAAAAAACTTCACCATCCACTTGGTCTAGATATAACCATCTATCGAGTTTAGAGACTCTCACCATAGAAATGGCATCTTAAGGCATCATGATTATTGTGATCATCCGGATAAGAGCAGTAATAATCATACTTGGTGTAATTAAATGTGATTAAGTGATAATAGGTCATGAGGTGACTTTGAGAAAAGAAATTGACTAACCAATTAAGGGTAATTTTTTAAACTAAACATATGTATAATAGTAGATACCTTAGACTATAGAATGATGATGAGATTAAATTAATTGGATGTATGATCATTAAGATATGAATTTTTACACGAGAGTGATAAATGTGCTACAAATGAGCATAATTACTGTTTGAGGTTGATTAGATAAGTTATTGTGATTATTAATTCAAACCATTTTAAGGACATATATTAGACACATAAATGAAGTGTTTGGCTTTGGATAGAAGGGATTTGGATATATGCAATGAAAGTTATGCATGTTTGAAGTTGAATTAGTCCTAAATTGCACTATTTTAGAAAAAGTCTTTAAATGGGACTTTCAAGTGGGAATTTGGAGAAGTATATAAAAGAAGAAATGTTTCTAATACATTGAAGTAAGTATCCATGTAATAAAAGTGGACTTCTAATTAAGTATGGACACATGTCACTTGTGAATTAGTGATTAAGTGTGTGATTAAGATGTAATTAGTGAAGGATTAAGGATAATTAATTGTGATTAATTATGATAATCATGAGGATTAGCTTAGAACTAAGCTATGATGATTAGTTTAATTTAAGAATGGTTAAGGATAATTAGCCATGGTATTTTGGTGAATTTCCATGGAATAAAGGTTACAATGGTAAAGTTTGAAAGACAAAATGGACGAAAAAGTTTTTTCACCCTTAAGAGTCTCTAGAATCATGTAGGAGTCTGCAAATAATCTTCATTTTCATGCTGGACAGAAGGAAAACAAAAGAGAATAAGGTTGGGAAGGAGAAGAAGAAAAAGAGAAGAGAAGGTGAGGAAAATGAGGGATTTGACTTTCTATCTCTTAGGGAAAGTTGTCCCTCTCACCAAGAGCAATTTTTTGAGCCAAGAATCAGGAGGAGAAAGTGAAGAATAAGTTTTCTTCACAAGGTAAGAACCTTAATCTTGGTCTTTCATAAATTATGCAAAATATTGCATAGGTATGGTGAAAGAAATTGTAACGACCCGAATTTTCGTAAATCATTTAAAGGCGTAAAAATTTGAAATTTCTTTTTGAAACAAATTAGAGTGCGTCTAACCAGATCGCTACTGACTCTTTCCTCAAAACCTCATATGAAAAACCCTTTGATAAAATGTGCGGATGGGTAAATATTAAAATAAAAGTCATCTATTTAAAATCTTGCTGAAGCGTAAAGAAAATCCATTCAAGAAGGAAACACTAAACGATTCAAACACTATGTCCAACAAATAAAACTTGACAATTAACTTCGTCGATTTACAACTATTTACTCATATTTTTCTTTGCCTTGTTAGCCCAAGTCTCGTACGTGCGAAATCATCCATCCCTGCCTCATTATGTGTTTATCATCTACTTCTTATATGTTCGTTGTTGTACCTACATCACAAGGACATGAGCTTTCGCCCAGTAAGGAGATGGGGGAAAACAATTTATGCATTTCTTTTTTTAGTTCTTCTTGGAATGGGGGCCACCAAAACCAAACTCTTTCATTACGTTCATTTTCTTTGTTTGTTCTTTACTTGTACATCGAGTTGGAGATTGGGGGTTGTCTTTTGAGATGACCTAGTTTGATTGACTTCTAACCTCCTACGTGCATACTAGTTCCTTTCCCTACTTGGTGAGGGTGTATCCTAGGTACCATGTTAGATCCGAACTACCCATCTACCCCAACTCCCTATTAGTTCCCTTTTTCCAATGTATCCCTCCTTCTAGGTTCTTTCTCTTTTTGGCGTATCTCGCCTTTAGAGTCCTTCCTCTTTTTGGCATATCCCGCCTTTAGAGTTTCCTCCCTTTCGGCGTATCCCAGTGTCAGGGTCTCTTCGGTGAGGGACGTTTCCCACTCGTCCCTAACATACTTGTTCTTAGCATTTTTCTCACTCATGCATGTGGGTACCACCTCGAGGGGGTGCCCCCTACTTGGTTTCTATTAACATGAACTCAACTTAGTTTTTTCATAATAAATAACGCACATATAAGAAGTAATATCAACGCTTTAGGAATCATAGTAACAATGAATGAACGAATATCAGCACATACTTCACATAACGTAATAAATAACAGTGTCTAACTAATCATGCTATTAACGTTCTCTATCACGACTAGATTATGCCGAAAGTATCGACAACGTAGAGCAATGAGCTAAGAATAACAGACATGCTTTGAAATCTCAAGGAGAATAGCAGTAATTCACACAATGAACTTAAGATATCGTAACATGCTTTTGATCCACTATGCAGCAGAAAATACGATCATGTTTCTAATCAACTATTCATCAGAAATATGTTCAACTAATCATGCTTTCAACCAAACTCACAACAAAAAATGTATACAGTTAATTAATTACGACAGCGGAAAAGAGCATATTTGGCTAACATACTTTAATCGATTCTAATACCATAATTTAAAAAAATAACTAAACATGCTTCTAGTCGGTTTAAACGGCAAAAGGTACGAGCAAGTGAACATGCTTCTAGACCGACTATACAAGAGAAACTAACATGCATTTAATGACTCAACGAGACATACCGTTAAACATACTTCATGCAGATAACCTATAACAAAGCATACAATAACAGGGCGCATATCACTAGGGAATCTCACAATTTCTACAATTATTCATTCCTTCTGACCAAGTAAAATAACATTGAAATAAGATCACATCATTGGTTATCCATTTCTTTCCATCTTCCTTTCACATCTCAGTCATGGTTCTCATTCTCATTCATGCTTTCTTTAGAACTGTCTAGGTCTCTCTCTTGTTTCTTGTTGTTTACTTGTTGAACATAATAGTAATATACATAAAAGAGAAATAACTAAGGTAACATTTACAAAGTGAAGAGTAAAGATAGTAGCAATTATTGAAGGAAAATAAGGAAGTTCATGAAGAAGTTTCCTACGCATTCTACCAAATATAGCAAGTAAACTATCAAGCATAACTATTCTCACACACTCTATTACTTGGGTGTAGGCCTCCAAATGGCCAAGACTACCCATTCCTAACCCTTTGTTGATGAAGGCACTGGCAGGGACAACAGCACTGCAAGCGTTCACGGTTCCTCAGCTCATGTAGCTCACTGAGTACCTCACTCACGTTTGCACTCAACACCCAATCCTCACACTCAGGGTTCACTCTTAGAAGCTCTCTACTCACAGGAAGATCACCTTCGCAGTCGTCCCGAGGCATCCGAATGTGTCCAAACTTAAAACAGATTCGATGCGGACGCGTCCTACCTAGTCCACATCGTTCGTACATGTTGTCCGAATGTGTCTAGAGGTTGGGTAGATTCAAATCGGACGACTCGCCTCCTCATCCGCCGTCGTCTGCAGTCATCCGGAACTCCTCAGCACTGTGAGGATAGGACGTCATAAGGCGTCCCGAGTCATACTCAGGTCTAAGCTGGCGTGGCCAAGTACTTGCAGACGACACCCCTCGTCCGTAAGTCAAATCGCCGGCATCCGTAACTCCATAATCTCCACTTTCCTCTATCTTTTCACACTTAACTCTTACTCCACAACATTTCTTCATAAATACACGTCACCAAATGACACGTATAGATATGCGATGCAATATCCTCATAACTCCAACACCTCAATTACATCACATATATGGGGAAATGTAATGAAAATGTTCATTGATTTAGCGCTCCGAATGTCCTTGATAATATCCTGATAATTATCCATCTTAAAAATATCGGGATGTTACATACTACCCCCCTTAAAATAAATTTTGTTTTTGAAAATTGCCCTTTCTAGTACTCTTATTAACGCTAATCTACGCTTCAAACCTCTTCTTAGCTACCTCATTTGATGATGTAGTCCCTCTAAAGGTCCTAATGCTTCATTTTTACTTATACTAGCCGCTTAACTTCGTCCAATAACTTCTCTTGTACCAAAGGTCGATCATTTCTCGCGCTTATTCGCCAACATGCTTCTGCTGCGCCTCTCTGATCACATCCATTCTAAGGAAAGAATTACCTTAACCATAACCACTCTTCAACATCAAGAGCAAAATGACAACCCTCTTATCTCAAAATATCACTTTAATCCGATAATTATTCCACCATTGTCGTGAAACTCCTGAATCTGCAGCATTTTCTCCTAAATTTGGTGTCCCACGTCAAATTTTCCGCTTATTTCCCCTAAATTAGATGTTCCACATCAAACTTTCCCACAAGCTCTTCGTGAATTTGACACCAGCTTGACGTCAAACTCGCATTCCCTTCCTAAAGGTCAAGGCCCAATGGTCGGTTACTTGACCAGGGGAAATCCTATTAGTCATTAATTTTTCGCAAGGTAAAAGGCATGATCCTCAAGCACAACTAGATGTTGTCCTCTTTTTCGTATCTCTCCTCCAAGGCCTTTTTCCCTGTGATAGGCGGATCTCGCCCATCCTGAAACACGTCTACTTGGCATGGTTCTGACTACTAAGTAGATATGTCCCCTTTGGCGTATCCCGCCATCAAGGCTTTCTCCCAGTGATAGTCAGATCTCGGCCATCCTGAAACACATCTACTTGTCTTTGAGAGCCATCCACTCATACCCTGCTCATTTCTCTCTTTACTTCCTATGTTCTACATTGTCATAACCTCCAGTGTAGCAGTAATGGCATCCTCTGACCGCAGCCTGCTAACCATTGGTTGTTCGTTTAGTTCACTTTTGTTCTCTTTTTATCATTCTTTAATTCACTCTTGTTGCTTGTGATTCATTCGTAGATCGTGTATAATTCAATGTAGTGCCCTCGTTTAACTATCTGGCTCCATCAACTATCCAGTCTATCTATTCTACGTTCTTTCCACTTAACTATCCCGTTCCTCTTTCTGGGTCCATTCCCAGATTTTTTTCTCTGATTTTCGCCTCTGGAAACTTCGTTCCAGTTTCTGTCCCTGTTTCTGTCTCTGTTTCCGTCTTTGTTTCCATACTCGTTCCAGGAGAAGCTCAACTGATCGAATTCACTTTTTCCATACAATTAAGCAGTCACGTCCATGGTCACATTGATTGGTTTTGCACCGAGATGGAGATCATATCCAAGTCCAACGTAACGTAATCTACTCGACTTAATCCAATTCTCGAGTTTCATACCTAATCTAAGCCCCATAGACGAGCATGGGTGTACCTCACGTCAGGAACCTCCGTCAACCAAAGTGGCCATGCCACCCGACAAGGCCATGTATATCTCATCTTTGTAGGAAACCTAACCTAGCACATTCTTACTCAACTACTCTTCATCACTCTTCTCGTCCATGTAGGAGTTCTATCCTACGTAGGGATCAACTTATTTTATCCAATAGGTTCCTCTTTCGACTACCTGCCATAAAAGTCCAACTTTAGTTACTAAGTTCTTCTTCAAGGTCGTATTAAGGGGATAACTAATTGGTTAGCGAAATCCTCTTCTTCTGCTTCGGTTTCGTCCTTAGTAAATCTGTCTCTCTTCTAATTCGTGGTAACCCAAGCATTCACGCTTACTATCTAATGGGTCTAATTCACGCTTGCTGCCTAGGCGACTTCGGTTAACAATCTAGTTGATCTAACTTCACTTGGGATTTTCCTTTTTCTTAATTTGAAAAAATTTGGGCAGCGTCTCCTTTGTTTATATTCCCCCCAAGCTCATACATACATCCTGCGGAAATTCTCAAACAGTTCCAGAATATCATCATTCATTGATCCATTCATAATTCCAAAATACATCGAAGCCTACCATTTCCAAAATTTAACAAAACACATAGTTGTTGCTAACCTACCAAGTCAATTAATCCCCTTAGCGTTCGTACACAAAATGCAAACCTCCTTCGGCCCACAGTTTACCCCTACCGATTACACTACGAGAGGGAAGCTCTCTCCAATCTCACTTTCTCTCCTTCGGTCAAGATGGAGCACAGTCGGGCTGGATGCCCTTACTGGTTGCACGTGGGGCAGCGCCTTGGTCGTCTCTCTGAGCTGTAGATGTTCTCGAACTCTTCCCACCAGTAGCATCGTCTTGACCCTGACCAGGTTGTCATGGAATGAGCTTCACCATACTACGGGCATGGTTCTGCCCGTAGTGGCACGCCAGTCATCTCTTTAGAAATATAGCCCATCCAGACATGCTTCTGATCTCCTTTCCGCTGGCCCTCCTCCAATGGCCTCTTGTTTCTCCCAGTGCTCAATTCTCCTTCCTCTACTAGCAATGATAGCGTGGTCCTCACATATCTCTCATTAAAAGTCCTAAATCCTTTCACCATAGCTATGAGGAGTTGGTACTGGCTGTCCATGAGGTCCACCAATCGCTTCACTATATCCTTCACGTCCTCTGCCTTCGTACCTAGGTTATCTCCCACTTCGCTCCTTGCTTCCCTATCCATTTTATCTCTTAACCAAACATTTATAAACTAGGATAAGGGTTCCATACAGTAGTAGAATATTAGGAAGTATACTTACAATGATGAAGGGTTTCTCGCGTCAAAGCTCGTGCTGGCAGGCAGGCTGTCTTCACTTTACTTAGACTGACGTTTATAAAATCCTTTTACTTAGCACAACGTACTAGAGCTCATTCAAAATGCAGTAAAATAAACAAGCGAGTTACAGACAGTTTTAAAAACGACTAGAGCAGTTGCAAAAATCGTTTTTAAAACCACTGCTCTGATACCAACTATAATGACCCAGATTTTCGTAAATCATTTAAAGGCGTAAAAATTTGAAATTTCTTTTTAAAACAAATCAGAGTGCGTCTAACCGGATCGCTACTGGCTCTTTCCTCAAAACCTCATATGAAAAACCCTTTGATAAAATGTGCGGAAGCGTAAAATAAAAGTCATCTATTTAAAATCTTGCGGAAGCATAAAGAAAATCCATTCAAGAACGAAACACTAAATGATTCAAACACTATGTCCAACAAATAAAACTTAAAAATTAACTTCGTTGATTTACAATCGTTTACTCATCTTTTTCTTTGTCTGGTCAGCCTGAGTCTCGTATGTGCGAAATCATCCATCCCTGCCTAATTACGTGTTTATCATCTACTTCTTATCTGTTCGTTGTTGTACCTACACCAGTAAGGAGATGGGGAAAAATAATTTATGCATTTCTCTCTTTAGTTCTTCTTGGAATGGGGGCCACTCAAACCAAACTCTTTCATTACGTTCATTTTCTTTGTTCGTTATTTACTCGTACATCGAGCTGGAGATTGGGGGTTGTCCTTTGAGATGACCTAGTTTGATCGACTTCTAACCTCCTAAGTGCATACTAGTCCCTTTCCTGACTTGGTGAGGGTGTATCCTAGCTGTCAGGCTAGATCCGAACTACCCATCTACCCCAACTCCCAATTAGTTTCTTTTTTCTGACGTATCCCGCCTTCTGGGTTCTTTCTCTTTCTGGTGTATTCCGCCTTTAGAGTCCTTCCTCTTTCCAGCGTATCCCGCCTTTACAGTTTCCTCCCTCTTGGTGTATCTCGCCGTCAGGGTCTCTTTGGTGACGGACGTTTCCCGCTCATCCCGAACATACTTGTTCTTAGCGTTTTCCTCACTCATGCATGTGCGTAGCTCCCCGAGGACGTACCCCCTACTTGGTTTCTTTTAACATAAACCAAACCTAGCTTCTTCATAATAAATAATACACATATGAGAAGTAATATCAACGCTTTAGGAATCATAGTAACAATGAATGAACGAATATCAGCACATACTTCACATAACATAAGTAATAACAACGTCTAACTAATCATGCTATTAACATTCTCTATCACGACCAGATTATGCGGAAAGTATCAACAACGTAGAGCAATGAGCTAAGAATAACAGACATGCTTTGAAATCTCAAGGAGAACAACAGTAATTCACTTAATGAACTGAAGATATCGTAACATGCTTTTGATCCACTATGCAGTAGAAAATATGATCATGTTTCTAATCGACTATTCAGTAGAAATACGTTCAACTAATCATGCTTTCAACCAAACTCACAACAGAAAAATGTATACAGTTAATTGATTACGACAACGGAAAAGACCATACTTGGCTAACATGCTTTAATTGATTCTAATAGCATAATTTAAAAAAATGACTAAACATGCTTCTAGTCGGTTTAAACGGAAAAAGGTACGAGCAAGTGAACATGCTTCTAGACCGACTATACAAGAGAAACTAACATGCATTTAATGACTCAATGAGACATACCGTTCAACATACTTCATGCAGCTAACCTATAACAAAGCATACAATAACAGGGGGCATATCACTAGGGAATCTCACAATTTCTACAATTATTCATTCCTACTGACCAAGTAAAATAACATTGAAATAAGATCACAACATTGGTTATCCATTTCTTTCCATCTTCCTTTCACATCTCAGTCATGGTTCTCATTCCCATTCATGTTTTCTTTAGAACTGTCAAAGTCTCTTTCTCTTGTTTCTTGTTGAACATAACAGTAATATACATAAAAGAGAAATAACTAAGATAACATCTACAAAGTGAAGAGTAAAGACAATAGCACTTACTAAAGGAAAAAAAGGAAGTTCATCAAGAAGTTTCCTACGCATTCTACCAAATACAACAAGTAAACTATCAAGCATAACCATACTCACAGACTCTATTACTTGGGTGTAGGCCTCCAAATGGCCAAGACTACCCATTCCTTACCCTTTGTTGATGAAGGCATCGGCAAGGACAATAGCACTGCAAGCGTTCACGGTTCCTCAGCTCATGTAGCTCACTGTCTGACTCTCCTTGCCTCACTCACGTTTGCACTCAACACCCAATCCTCATACTCAGGGTTCACTCTCAGAAGCTCTCCACTCACAGGAAGCTCACCTACACCCTCTCGGACTCTTCTCACGTAACCCCTCACTCTCCACTCACTCCTTCGCAGGAAGAATGAAAGCTGAAGAGGTTGGGGGAATGACTTAGCCTACCTGGAGGGGAGACCACCACACGTGTGGGAGGAGGGAAGGACAACACGCATGCTCTGGGGTGATTTCTTGTCGGGGAGCTCCATTCTAATTCGCTAATGGTCGTTCTCCATTTGATTTAAAATCAGTTTTGTCGCTGATCTACTGCGATTCGGACGGATGCAGACGATATTTTTGCGTCCGTAAGACCAGATTCTCCCAGGTAAAAGCCTGATTTCGGACGAAAACTAGCGTCCCCACCCCTTTTTTGGTACCGTCCATAGCCCATGTTCGGAAGCCATCCCATGTCCGCATCGTCTGCATGTAGCGTCCGCATGTGTCCAAGAATCAAACAGATTCAAATCGGATGTTGCATCGACTTGTCCGCAGTCGTCCCGAGGCGTTCGAATGTCGCCAAACTTAAAACAGATTTGATGCGGACGCATCCTGCCTCGTCCGCACGTGTCATCCAAATGTGTCTAGAGGTTGGACAGATTCAAATCGAACGACTCACCTCCTCATCTGCCATCGTCCGCAGTCGTCTAGAACTCCTCAGCACAGTGAGGATAGGACACCATAAGGCGTCCTGAGTCATCCTCAGGTCTATGCTGTTGTGGACAAGTACTTGCGGACGACACCCCTCGTCCGTAAGTCAAATCGCCGGCATCCGCAACTCCATAATCTCCACTTTCCTCTATCTTTTCACACTTAACTGTTACTCCACAACATTTCTTCATAAATACACTTCACCAAATGACACGTATAGATATGCGATGCAATATCCTGATAACCCCAACACCTCGATTACATCACGTATACGGGGAAAAGTAACGGAAATTTTCATTGATTTAGCGCTTCGAACGTCCTTGGTAATATCCCGATAATTATCCATCTTAAAAATATTGGGATGTTACAGAAATGGTGGATTTGGAATTATAAAATGAAATATATGGACTACATGTGGATATATATATATATATATATGGATGAAATGGATTTGTTGAGGATTCAATGGTAATCTTTAATGATGTGTGATGATATTGAATGAAAGAGTATTGGATTGGGGTAGACTTTTTGATGTTGATTTTGTAACGACCCAAAAGGGACCCGAGACAGAACGAGGAACGACCTGGCTTGAAGAATTGAATTGCTCGACCCTTTTTCTCTTTAGTTTTATTAATTAATAGTGGAAGACTTATAATATTAATTAATAGCTAGAGCCCAATGAATAAGAGCTTAATAGGTCCAACAAATGATATCATATAGCAAGTAATGTAATCCAAAAAAGAAATAACTGTGCGAAAACTAAAAATAGGATTACAGTCATCCAATAAAATGTACCTCATAAAATATCTCTCAAGGGAGAATACTAAAATAAAATATGCCAGATCTAAACTTAACTTGGTAACTGGAAATCCAACTGATAAAATCTTGAAAGATGTCATTGGGGTGAGTTGACTAAACTCAACAACAATTATGTTTTTTTAAAGAAAAATTTAATTAAAAGGATATTAAGCATGCATGAACTTAAAATTCATGTTTTATAAATTTCTTTCAGAAAAATATGAACAAAAAGGCGTATGTGTGAAATCACTCACTAATATGTGGCAAATAAAAATAAGCCCTTATTGTACAAATTAAAAATCACAGTGAAAATGGAGCCACTCACAAACTTTGGGCACACCTTGCTATAAGCATATAACAGAATAAAAGTGATGCACAGTGATCGCAAAAGCCAAAGAAATACCTGATCAGATTTAGGGATTCGCAACCTAAGGACACAACACATACAACCGTCCTATTACCTATTTTCACTTTAGGGATTCGAACCCAAGAACATGTCACACATCCTTTATTACCCATTTCAACAACAAAAAAACACATTCCGTACAGTAGAATGTGTAAAAATAAAATAGACCCCAAACCGGGTCGATCAAACTTGATTCACACGACCAAATTGATCCAGAAATATTTATAGGTTTGCTTAGTTGAAACATGAACAGTGAAAATAAAACATAATATAAAAATCCAACGGTCATAAAAATGGACCGTTGTTTTAATATAAGACTCATCTCAAAATAATTATTTTATAAAAAATATACAAATGTAGTGCATAAATAATCCCTACCTCGAATTAGGTAACACTAGTCAAAGCCCAAAAGTCTCAAGAGTCTAAATCCAAGCGTTCGTGGATTTTCAATTTAAATTTGGGTACCTATCCAAGAATTAAGGTATTAGAATTTTGATCAAATATTTATACCCTAAAATCCCAAAATTTTATTTAAAATAGATTGAAATTTAAATGAGTATAAAATACTCAACTTTTAGCCCAAAACGAACTGATTTAATGACCTGAACCGTAACACAAATAGGATTGAACCGCGATACAACTAGCATTTGGGTCTGCAGCATAGCAGACCCAAACCACAACCCAACAAAGGAATTTGTTTGGCCAATGGTTCTTCCAGACAGCACTCCACTGGTTGGATGATAGCCCGAGCATAGAATGCTAGTTCGCAGACGTCGGCCCCTCTGTCGCGGATAACGTCGCCGTTCAACGTCGCGAAAGCTCCCGATTCAAGCTTCACACACCGTGGCTCAGCATTTGCTGAGTCTCATTTTCGGTACTTTGTTAACGACAAGTTTTTAGAGGTATCCTCGTTGGCTTCGTCCAAATCAACCGAGCATTTGTGCAAATTTTTCCAAAATGAAATAAGTTCAGAATCAATCACATCTTTACAATTCCATACATCAGAGTGAAACCATCGTTAACAGAGGAGCAATTGAAGAAAAATGTTGGATTTTTACCTTCGATGTTTTCTGGCTTTTCTGATTGTGAGTATTCTGGTTATTATCGATAAATCCAACTTGTTTTCTACTTCAAAATCCAACCAAGCTTTTAGAATCTTATTCAGAAAGCTTTAAATTTACATAGGATAAGAAGAGATGGCTTACCAAAGTCGATTTCTGTGACAAATAGGGTTTCTCAATTCACGCAAAAATGTCGAGAATCACAATGCTCAATGGAAGAGTTTCACCGAGAGAGAGAGAGCGAGAGAGATGTAGAGGTGGAGACCGAGGGTTAGCGATTAAGAATGGAAAGGAAGGGGAGGAGGGGAAATCGGGAAGGAAATCTCGAAGATCCCTGGCTAGGGAGACATTTTTCCAAAACATCTTCCTAAATTAATTAACAATTTTTTTTTTGACAGATAATATAGATTTATTTTGATTAAAGGTGATTATGATCTTGATATTGATAAATTAATTGTAAAATAAAGAGATTTGGTTGAAAAGCTTATGGAAGGGGATAATATTGGTAGAAATATGGATGTAATGCTTAAGTGAAAACAAGAATTATATATATATTGGATGAAATGGATTTGTTAAGGATTAAATGGGTAATCTTTAATGATGTGTGATGAAATTGAATGAAAGAGTATTGGATTGGGTAGACTTTTGGATGTTGATTTAATTTGATTAAAGGTGATTATGATCTTGATATTGATAAATTAGTTGTAAAATAAAGAGAATTAGTTGAAAAGCTTATGGAAGGGGACAATATTGGTAGAAATATGGATGTAATGCTTAAGTGAAAACATGAATTATAAAATAGATAGTAATATCTAATGACATTTAGGGATAAATCAAATAGAAATAAGACATATGATTAATGTTGATCATAAATGGTGGAATTAGTTAATAATATGGTTTGATTTTAGCATAAATGGTATGCTTCATTTGTGAAGGAAATTGGATGACTATTTTGTTGGGTTACAATATCTATTTTAGTGTTTAGACAATTATCATGAGTATAAAGAATATATGACATGAAAAGTATGTTTCAATGAGTTTAAATATATTTAATTATCTATTTGGTGAATTACAAAATGTAGGTGTAATTATATTGGTGTTTGGTTAAAGGGAAGAGGAGGATTTTCAAAGAACTTGCAATCTGTCTCCAAAATGGTCGACCAGTTGAGTGGTCGACCAAATGTTTAATGTATAAAATGAATCTGTATGAATAGTGGTCGACCAATTGAGTTGTGGTTGACCAAATTTTTAATATATAAATTGAATCTGTAAGAATTGTGGTCAACCAGTTGGATTTTGGTCCACCACTTCTGTGAAAAGTTGAATCTATGAGATTTTTGGTTGACCAATACTGAGGAGGTGGTCGACCAAAACTTATGTTTTTGGATATTTTCCTTAGATTTTTAAACCAATTATTCACTTAATGCATATACCCTTTGGGAGAAGATTGAAACATAGATAAAACATGTCTAGATAGATGTATGAGACCAATTCATTCATCATTTATGTGTGTTTAATAAAAAAAAATTGTGTGGTTCATATTACATGCATTATTAGTAAGTATTATATATATATTCAATGTATGCATAGTGAGAATGTCAAATTATACATCATGATATATTTATATATACAAAACATATTATTTGGATGGTATTATTAGTCATAGAGAAACCCAATATGCCTCACCAGTCTACGTATTGTGTGACGTATGTAAAGTGGGAAAATAGAAGGGGAGTGATTGTGAGTCCCCCTTGGGTTGAGAGTCCCTAGTCCTCTAGTGGTTATTTTATTCATGAACATATCTATTGGACACATTGGTCAGTATGGTGGGGTTTCATGGTCATATGCGACTTTACATACGATGATGTATAGGCATTAATCTTAGTAGTCACATAAATGTTGACATTCACAGATATGTTGACATTCATGTACATATTAATAAAATAGTACTTGTTAAATATATGATCATTTAATAATAAAATGGAGCATAGCACTAATTCATACTATCACTTCATCGTTGAGCAAAGATAGTTGTGATATGCATTTCATATATATTGCATAATTATGGGTCATGTGATGACATAGACTGATGAATGGTTATGGTATCTAGGTTATGGTTTGTTAAATCATAAGCCTAGTCATTAATATGTGCATCATTTTGAGGAATTCCTTCATATAGAAGGACATTAGTAATAAATATTAATTGTAAATGTGATGTGATCCAGAAAAGCTACAAAGACCAAGTTTCCTTAGGAGGCAACGGAGGCCCAAGGAGTAAAACCAAGACAAAGAAGGTGAAGGAAAAACCACAATTTTTAGTGGGAAAAGTCCAAGAAAGGGAGCCCAAAATCCATGATCCAAAGGTCTTGAAGAGCTTGCTAAGCATTGGAGGAGAGATAAAAGAGGAAATACAAGTCAAAAGATAGAATAGGAGACTATTTTCCAAAAGGCCTGAAGGCCCATCTCCAGAGCGCGTAGCGTGAGCATCTAGTGGGTAGCCCAGTGCACCGGCGCGCGAACCCAATCCAGCCCAGCAGCCCAATAGCGTGCCCATTGTCACATGGCCTGTGCCCAGTCATCGTACCTTGTCACCCCACACACCCCGCAAATCCTCCGCCAGTCACTGTGTTCAGTCCCCAAGCCCCGTCAGCCACCCGCGCCCGATTCACCACCGCCCGATAGCGCGCTCACCCGCATGCACCAGTCAGTACTCACCAAGGCGCACTCGTTCCAGCTCGCTAGCGCCGCCCACGCCTACTTTAGTCCAATGCGCGGAGCCCAACCTAGGACACCTACCATGCACCCCCATCGGCCATCTAACTCTAAACCCTAATTGTTGTGTTAATTTGTGTTATTTTAGTCATTTTACATTGTTTTAGGTTAACCTAATCTTTGCATATTTAAACAAGTGTAAGGCCTCATTGGAGGGACATTGAATTTTGAATACACTTTGTGGGTTTTGTGAGAATTCTCCTCTTTATCTTCTTTACGAAGAAATTGGTCTCTTCAACCATCCATCTTGAAAGATCAGGTTTTGATAGCTTTGGTTTAACTAACCAGTTTAGTTAGGGTTAAGCCTCTATTCTGATAACTCTGGTTCTAGTCGAAAGGTTTGGCTAGGGTCAAGTTACTTTCTACATTTTTTTGATTCATAAGATAATCCTTTTCAATGTTTTGCGTTTGTTGTTGGGTCTAGGGTTTCTTAATACCTTAAGTTCGCATCAGTTGGTATCAAAGCATTTGTAATGTCCTGGAAAAAGAAAAAGCTCGTATAATCCATGCATGGCATTGTGCTAAGATCATAGTAGGTATTAATATGGTTTAGTATATGTGGCCAATGAAATTTAAGATAAAAATTTTAAGACAAACACATAAAATGGACTTTGGGACGCGTTGGGACGGTATTGGGCGTCCTCAACTCTAAACTGTCACAGTGCGGACGCTGAAGGACGTTGCGGATGGTAATAGGGTCATCCGTTTTGAATCTGTACAAATCAGGGAACATTCGGATGGTAGCGGACGACTGCGGACGAGAGAAGATGGCGTCCGAATGAATCTGTCCAAAGTCTGGACACATTCGGATGACTGCGGACGCTAAATGGCGTCTGAATATGCATTGCGGACGGTATGGACGAAGGACTGGGGACGCGTTTTCTCATCCGAAAACTAGTTTTGGATGATGCGGACGATACTGTAAACGACGCACGGCGTCCGGAAGGGCAAAATTTGTCAAAAAACCCATTTAAATTTGATGTTTCTCTCTTACGTATCCCATTTTGTTTTCAATTCCTTCAGCTGGCGACACGTTCAGACGATGAGGAAGTGTTGTCAGGTTAGTGGACCTATACCGTATGCTTCTCCATCGGTGTACATCTCTCGGCTCAGCTATTAATTCAAGTAATAGAGTCATGTTCTGGGTGTTTTGTTCTTTTCGGGTGTGCTCTCTATTAAAGGGCCAAGACTAGTTTGTGAGAAGTGAGTTGTTGAATTTAGGAGAAAGCAGAAGAAGAAGAAGAAGAAGAAGAAGAAGAAGAAGAAGAAGAAGAAGAAGGAGCAGATGACAGAAGCTCTCGAGTATGCTTGTTTCAGGTTTAGGTACTTCTTTGCTTCCTTCATGGATTTATGGCGGAGTTATTGAAAAGAAATGGTGCTACCTTGGATGTTGGGTTGGGATTTTGTTATATGTGTACTGGAATATGCTTTCTGTGATGGATTTTATTGTCTGAAACTATGCCTCTGTTGCTAATCAAATACATCCTGTCAGTGTTATTGTGCCTTCTTTGGATGATGTTTATGCTGTTTATTATCTGTGAAAGGTGGATATTATATTGATAGATATTGGATCTTAATTATTGCCAAGAGATGTATTGGAAAATTAGAATTGTTGTTAAGTCTTGACTGTTGACTATAATGAATATGGACAGGTTGTTGAATTGTTACACATTCATTAATTGTGGTTGCTGGAAAAGGACAAATGTTGGTTGTTGGGAATGGTTTTGTTGCTTTTAGTTTGATTCCTGCAAAGGACTATATGTGGTGAGTAATAAATTATGGACTGTTGAGTGCTTATGGCTTAATACAGAAAATGATTGGGTGTTCTCTATAGTTTCCTTTATGCCTAGTGGATATTTTAGAATGTCTTGTGCTCATTTGAATGTGCTTAATACAGAAAGAGGTTTTATGTTGGCTTGAATATATGCTGCAAATGGGTCTCGTCCTTGTTGTGGTTATTGCCAAGTGTTGTAATTGTTTTATTTGTGTTGGATAAACTGCCTCTTGGTTTGAAATGCATATATTGTGCATATTGGCTTGAATTTCCATACGCTATTGAGAAAGAGATTAAGTGTTCTCGGAGTATGTTTTCCACTATGGTGTAATGTATGTTTTGGTCATTAGAGATGGATTGGTTGTTGGTTATGAGTTTTGAATGATTAAGGATATAAAAAGTATTCACTTAGTAATTTCAAGTTAAATTAGGACTTAATTGGTTCTCTACTCTGTTGTGAGAAATATGGTTTTATGAAAAACTACTATTCAATTTTGTAAAGTAAAATCAAATTGATGGAATGAGCAACATTGTGGGTTATTGTTATTCCGTTATATTTGTTAAGGTTTAAGGGATTGTTATTAATGCATAGTCGTTATGGTTTTAAAGGTACGAAGAAGAGAAAGGAAACAGAAACGTGCTATGGATGCTAGGTAAGTTGATATAGATTGTGTTTTGCTCTTCGGACCCTACATCGCAAGAGTTAGGATTGCTTGTTGCGTGTTTACTAAATTTAGGTTCTTTTAATGACGTGTTTATTAGTCATTTATTGCATATAGGATTGTATGAATCCACGTGCAAATTGCATGACATAACTAATCTATGTAAATAGGCATGTGGGGGTACGGGAAGTTAATGACGACCCATTGTCATATAGATCCATGTTGGATGGATTACAGAGAAAATAGGTTAGCGACATGGGATACCAAGGCTCATTGCTTCTTGTTTGAAATCCCCAACGTTCTCGTAACAAAAGAGTGTATACGGCCTGAGTAACTCCTTGATATATATATTGCTCCTTTGTGGATTGACCAGGTTACTCATGGTCCCACAGTGTTTGTCATGTATGCACTCTTGGCCTAAATTGCATTGTATGATCATGCATATCATCTGCATTTCATTTTATCACTTACTGAGAGTTAGGCTCATTAGTTTAGGTCTTGTGATGTTGGTACAAACGAGCAACAGATGAAAAGGTTAAAGACAATTAATGAATGATTTGCACGGGTGGATCTTGTGGTTGGCTGGGCTAAAGAGTGAGAGGAAAAGTATTTGAAAAAGAGTTTTGTAACTTATTTCTTATTCCTTAATGTTGTTTTTATTCCGCTACATTTTATTCAAAGAATGTTATGTTTTTTAAAGTAAACTGATAAAGGTAAACGTAAACTGGTAAAGGTGAAAGAAAACTGAGAAAAGTGAAAGTAAAGCGATCGGGTTTTAGCGATCGAGTGTTAGCGATCGGGTTTATGAAGGAAAAGCACTCTGATGTTTTTACGAAAAGAAAAGTTTTAAATTTTACGTATTTTAAAGAAATAGAAAAATACGGGATGTTACAGCATTGGCTCGATTGAATTCAAGTAGCTATCTTTAAATTTCTTGTCTTCATCTTTTTCTTTTGTTCTTTTCGATTCTATATAAAAAAAAAGTTCTTTTCTTTCGACCATCTTGATCTTTTTGATCATTTATCATTATCAAAATTACTTTCCTTTGATCCTTTTGATCAACTAGTAAAAAAAAAAGTGATCCTTTTTAAAATTTTGAAAATTCAAAAAAAAAAAAAAGGAAAGAAAGCTTCTTCCATCTCGAAATTACATTATTAGAAACATCTCAAAGTGTACAATTCATATATCCAATCTTGGGTCTATTTCTGTTAGTTTTCATAAATTTTCAGGAAAATATTTCCTTTTGAGGAAAGATCATTGATACTTTATTCCAAATTCAAGGTATTAGCTTGTTAAGCTACTTAATCACAATAAGTAGTTTGAGTAGTTTGTTTTTAATCAATTTGGAAAGTTGAATTAAAGTTTGAAAAAGTTTTGAGCTTTTCTTTATTTATGCTTGTTGAAAACTTTATTCTTTGATTGAGTTGTTCCATAAAGATCTTAAAGTGGGAAACGAGTGGTAAAAGGCAAGAGTGTGAGCCTATTATTATAAAAGTCACTCGAAAGCAAACATGAGTTGGAGTGATCATTATTCGAGTGAAACACGTGAGCAAGAGAGAAAGGACCTTTATTTTACGCACCTTTATTTATCGCAATTTACTTTATTGTCATTTACTTTATCGCAATTTATCTTATCGCAATTTATTTTATCGCAATTTACTTTTCTCATTTACATTATTGCACTTTTATTCTGCACTTCAATTTTCTTTTGTAATTTTATTTCTTCTTTCTTTTTGCGAATTTTCCTTTTTGTCGCAATTGTTGTAATTTCTTCTTCTTATTTACTTTCCTTATACTTATTGATCTAACAACATAAGTGGGAGTGGAGAAGATACACACGTTGACTTACGGTTATTTATGAGGGTCATGCAAGACCAATTCCATGCCTTAGCCCTAAGGGTGGACCTTTTGGAAACACCGACTCCACCACATGACTGAGAAAGAAGGAATTACAAAAGAGATGAGTTTGAGGAGAAAGAAGGTCATAACCAATGGAGAAGAGATTTCTGAATGGATCGAGAAGATGGCAATTTAAGCAACATCAATGTAAACATTCCACCTTTCCAAGGCAAAAGTGATCCAGGGCCATATACAGAATGGGAATGAAAAGTGGATTTGATTTTTGATTTCCAAAACTACACGGAGGAAAAGAAACTTAAAATGGTTACAATGGAATTCACCTACTATGCAAGTATTTGGTGGGATCAAACAGTTAAGAATCAAAGGAGGTATGGAGAGCCACCAATTCAGACTTGGAAGAATTTGAAGACCATAATGAGAAAGAGGTATGTTCCTTCCTACTACTGTAGAGACTTATGCTGAAAATTACAGCACTTAAGTCAAGGTTTTATGAGCGTGGAGGACTATTATAAGGAAATGGAAATAACCATGATAAGGGCTAATGTTCAAGAAGATGTGGAAGCAACAATGGCAAGGTTTGTTGGAGGACTAAATAGAGACATAGCGGATGTTGTTGACTTGCAACACTATGTTGATATGGAAGAGTTACTTCATGAGGCCATTCGGATTGAACGACAAGTGAAAACAAAAAAATTCAAAGAGGAATCAAAAGGAAAAGTCGAGACTTCAGACACCATTCAACAAAGAGGAAAGGCCAATGTTACAACTTCAACTAGAACTCGAGACATCAAATGTTGTAGGTGCCAAGGATTTGGGCACATATCTTCGAACTGTCCAAACAAAATAATCATGGTTGTGATGGAAAATGGAGATATACAAAGTGAAGATGAAATGCAACCTCTTTAAGATTGTAGCGATGTGGAAGTTGAAAAACTGGTAAAGGGAGACTTTCTGGTCACAAGGAAAATTCTAAATATGCAAATCAAGGAGAATAATGATGAGTGAACACATTTTCCACACCTGTTGCCATATTGAGAATAGAGTTTGTAGTTTGATCATTGACAGTGGGAATTGCACCAACGTGGCTAGCTCATTATTGGTTAAAAAGTTGGATTTGGAGACTACTAAGCATCTGAAGCCATATAAGTTGCAGTGGCTAAGTTATTGAGGAGAAGTTAAAGTTTCAAGACAAGTGAAGGTTGCATTGTCCATTGGGAGATACGAGGATGAGATCTTATGTGACGTGCTCCCTATGCAAGCTACACATGTTCTATTGGGAAAGCCTTGGCAATTTGATAGGAAAGTTAATCACAATGGGTGCAAGAATGAGAATTCATTGGTTCAAAATGGAAAGGTTGTTGTGTTAACACCATTGAAGCCGTGGGAAGCTAGCAAAGACCAAGAGAAAGTTGCCTAAGATTTTCAAGATTTTACCAAAGCAAAGGCACAAGAAAAGTTTGAACTTGGAGGAGTTGAAAAGAATTTGGAAGTTGGAGAAATAAATAAGGAAAAAGGCGAGTGTTAAAAAGGAGAAAAAAGAGCCATAGAGAGAAAAACCAAAAATAAAGTGAGCAAAAATGGCAATGAGAGAGAAAAGAAATTGGGGGATGAGAAAAGAAAAATCGAGAGAGAAAAGGAGAAAAAATAGTAGGAGAGGAGGTAAAAACCGAGGGAGAAAAGGAAGAAAGAAGAATTGTAGTGATTCAAAAATGTGAGAATAGTAGTGAGGTGTTTTTATTTTTGTGCAAACATATTTGTTTCTCTTCCCATGAACTAACTAATTTTTTTCTAGTGGATTTTTCTTCTAATTTGCAGGGAAATAAAGACATAAAACTGGAAGAAGACAAGAGACATGCAAAGAGGATGAATCTCAACAAAAATTTTCCATACGTGAAAGGTAAGGACATTGTGGTTGCCAACACAATGTCAAAAAGGTATGTACTTGCTACTAATCTTCAATTTAAGTTATTAAGATCTGAAATTATTAAATATTTGTGTGATAGTGACTTAGATTTTGGAAGAATTTGGAATATTTTTGAAAAGGACGTATGAGCCTATTTGTATGGAATTAAAGGATTTCTACTCATGGAAAATGCTTGTTTTGTTCCTACATATTATCGTTATAACTTATTGTTTGATATCTTTAGAATCTTAGATGAATTTTATGGAGCATATACAATTTTTAAGATTGATAAGTGGCAATTTTCAATTATGTTTTATGGATTGTTTAATGTTTCTAGTGTTCTCATGATAATGATGGATTGTGTTCTTAAGTGTTCTATGGGGAAAATTGTTGTTGAATGCTTTGATGATAATGTGGATTGTAATCAAATTGTTGAAACAAATGTTGAGTTTATATGTATTTTGAATAATCATTATTTTACATGTTACTCACCGTTTGCTAATCTTATTGGAGAGAGGGTAAGGTTTATCATCCAACCATGAGGAGGTGGTTCCTTCCAAGCATGGGAGTACATCAAAGACAATAAAACCGGTGTACTAAGTATATGCAGTAAGATAAGTGTTTCGTTGAAAACTAGTGACTTATCTTTATATGATGTAAGCGATTCGATGACAAATCTTCTCAAAGAAGGGAGGAATGATATGATCCAGAAAAGCTACAAAGACCAAGTTTCCTTAGGAGGCAACAGAGGCCCAAGGTGTAAAACCAAGACAAAGAAGGTGAAGGAAAAACCACAATTTTTAGTGGGAAAAGTCCAAGAAATGGAGCCCAAAATCCATGATCCAAAGGCCTTGAAGAGCTTGCTAAGCATTGGAGGAGAGATAAAATAGGAAATACAACTCAAAAGATGCAAAAGGAGACTATTTTTCCAAAAGGCCCGAAGGCCTAGTGGGCAGCTACCGCGCGTAGCGCAACACACCCGCGTGCCATTGCACGGGCATCATTGCCCGCCCCACGACTAGTCACCATGCTTTGTCACCACGCGCACCCCATGAATCATGCACCAATCACTGCGCCCCATTACCATGCCCCATCACCGTGCCCCGTCAGCCGCCCGTGCCCAATCCGACACCGTCCGACAGTGGCCTC